>JAQQAC010009376.1:10992499-11103239 GCA_029783875.1 Phataginus tricuspis | reverse complement strand
ATTCCACTGAAGGAGAATTAGTAGAAAGTAAACATAGCTGTTTTTTGTAATCATAAAATCTGCTGACATACACACTTATTCCAAACATCCAAAATGATGTCATTATGTCAACAATCACAAACCTCCCTCAATCCATATGTAAGATGACAAAAAAAAAATCACAACAATATCTCAAATTTATAATGTTGGATCTTAAAATAGCCAAATTTTCATATCATACTTGTATTTTCCCACAACAATCCTCTGCCATTAATACGTTTTTTGATGAGAAAATGAAGATTAAAAGCTTTTAAAAATTATGATTTATTTAGCACCAAAAATAACATATGAGAGAGCCAGGCCTAAAGGGGGCATATATTAAAAGGAAGTTGAGATTGCAACCCATTTTTGTATCAGCTTTTAAACCCCTCTTGACCATGTTTAATTATTTTTTATCCTTATTTTTCAGTAATCAAAATCCCTCGCAAATGCTCTTTTATATAGTGAATCCCTCACATCATTCCAGTGAGATAATTCATGGCAAGAAGTAATGCATATGGTTTTCAGATGCAGAAAATGGGGCCTCAAGAGACAAACAAATTGGCCAAGTCAATGGAATATAAGAATCTTATAGGACTTTCAAATCTGACTTGGATTTATGTCCTAATATGGAAAAGCATGCCTTTTCTCACTGGAGAGATTATTCCGAATTACAAAACAATACCAACATACTTCATAGTAACCTAGTCATCTGAATCACCCTTCTCTGAGAAACCAAAGGTTCATGCAAGCAATTAGTCCTACTAATTAAATTCCAGGCTCTTTATTTTTTTTGAATTCCAAAAGTTAAAACATTCTTTTCTATCTGTTCTTCATTCCTTCATAAGCAAAGGCTCATAAACGTTCCCACTCCCCAACCACTATATTTTTCGTATTTTCCATGGCCACAAATACTAACAATTCACACAGTGGTTCTCAGAGTTTAGCATTCATCAGAATCATCTGGAAGTTTTATTAAGAAACATATTGCTGGAGTCCACGCCCAGACTGTCTGATTCAGCGGGGCTGGGATGGGGACTGGTAGGATTCCTAACAAATTCCCAGGTGATGCTGATGTGCTGGTCTGGGTACCACACTTTGCAAACCACTGGCTTAGTATTATTTCCATAGAAAAGCAGTCAGCTCCTAAGGCTCATGAATCACGTAAATGGTGCTCAGTGCTTTGGACTGACACTGAAGGCTTCTATCTGGAGGAAAAAGAAATGGTTAGCATGACTCGTTATTTCAAGTTTTTCCAGACACAAAATCAAAAACAGAAAAGGACTAAACAGAAAACAAAACGAAATCAGCTAAAGTAACACTGTTTAAAGTTTGAGACTTAGGGCACGACTTCTAGAGTTAGAACAAAAGATACAGTAATTATTCAGGTGAGCTCTCTGCTGCACACAAAAAGCAGGCCCCCAAGGCCAACAGGAAGCCCTGGAGCCCCAGTATTCTTTATCAGTAGCAAGTTCTTCCATATAGCTCTCCAAACACATTATTGACCTAGAAGTCTCTGAATTTTCTTCTGCAAGTTCTCTATTTTTTTGACAGAAAAAAAAAACATATCAATTGTCAATAAACAAATATTGTTAGGTTATCTAGTAGGTAGACAGAAAATCTGAAGAGAGAAGCTGGCTGGCAAGGGAGTTTCCTTTGGGTTCCTTTATTTTTGTAATGATCATCTCTAGACAACTCTAGTGGAGATTTTGATTCCACTTTTTCACCTCTTTGGAAAAAACTAAGGCATTTCACATTATGGTATAAAGTACTTCAGTATTCTAGCTTATTTATTAAAAGTGTGATTAGTATTTTAAATAGCACTATTACATTAGATACAAATAACTGAGAAGAAATGTTATTATAAGATATGACATTTCTGCTTAGAAAATAAGCTATTAGTTCTACCTTAAATGGAGCAGTATGTTGCAGAAACTACCGACCTTAGATCACCATGAGTCCATTACCTTTCAAAATATGCACCAGCCAGTGAACAACATGCTACTATCCACCCCATCCAAATGCAGTTTTTCTGTCCCAGTCCAAAGAAAAAGGAAAACAGAAGCATAATGGTATGGTTACTGAATATACAGATTTTGAAAGAAGTCATTCTGTATGAGCGTGACTCACCAAAACTACTTCCTTAGTGATAAACGTTGCCTAAGCAACGTAGATGCCTTGCTATGCTAAGTACATGGGCAGTGTGTTGGGTTTCAAAGCCATTTCCGTTACTTAATTGCTAACTGCTCTTTCCAACTGTAGTTTGGGGCCTGTGTTTTAGGTAGTAACCCAGCAACCAGCTATTAAGCTATATTTTATCAAGGAAAGTAAAACAATGAGCTTTCCATTTCCATGGATTTTAGAGTTAAAGTCGATATTCCACGAAGGTACTTGAACTTTAGCAGGGCTGTATGATTATGCAAGAGATAAAATGATTTAACAGAGAACAGAGAAGGAGATGAAGTGCCCTCTGCATGCAAGGAAGGTACTTTCTTCGTTTCTCTATCCCTAGCACACAGCACAGAGCCTGGCACCCAGTAGGACTCAAAATACATTGAAGAGGGTCTCTGGCTGCCTCACAAATAATCCTATCTATACTGTGCCACTATTTCTGACCCTTTTGTGCCTTCTTTTCCCCCTAGATCTATAGTGGGACTGTGATTCCGTGGCTCTTGTCCTATACATGCACCTGTACACATGTGAGGTACTTTAAGGATGTTCTATTTCAAATATAGCTGGTGTTGAGCACTACTTGGAAAAATCTGATATGCAAAAGCAATGAGATTAGTATTGCACAAGAAACTTTTTACACTGGGTGGAAGCTCATGTGTATTACCAGTAATGTTTCATTTGGCCTTGAGACTTTTTGATTGTCATGTAATTCACTGAATCTCCTCACATTTCATGTAACTCTCCCGTTACTTCTGGACTGTGCAAAGTTAGTACTCTATAAACATTAATAAATATCCCTAAAATTGAGACTAACGGAGAGTGAGCAGAAGTTGTTCTTACTTGTAGAAGTAATGATGTACTCCAAAAATGCAGTCAGTTTCTTTTCCACTAGCAAATGTGGTTAAGGATTTTTATTCATTTATGCAGGAGTCATATGCCATAACTACCAAATCATTCCAGTGGTTTGAGTCAGAATTAAGAAATGAGATCTCTGCAGAAAACCCCTAAAATGTCCAAAGACGCCCTGATGATTCATTAAAGGCACCATATTCTCTGAGTCAAAAGGGATCCTGTTGCTGCATCAGAACAGGAGGAAAAAAAAAATCCAAAGAGATAGGTGGCTATCATGATAAGAGTGCCCAGGAGATAGAGATGTCACTGACAGCAGTGCAAAGTGCCACAGCATGTGAAATGCCATAGCACAGTGAAGCTTAGAGTGGAGCCTAGAGCCTGTAAGCCCTGGGTTCAAATCCCAGGTCTGCCACTTAATGGCTGTGTGAGCTTGAGTAAGTTACCTACCTTCTGTGCCTCAGTTTCTTTATATGTCAAATAGGTCTGTGGTAAGGATTAAATAAGTCAACACATGGCAATAAGTTAACACCTGGCATGCAGGCACTCACTATATGCAAGCTATCACTAGGAACACCATTAGCTTTCCTATGTGGGCCAGATTCCAGTTCTAGGAATGGTGTCACAGTATACCCAGTTACCATGACCAATGGTTAGCGCTCACTAATCAAGGGCTGTGAAAATTCAGGGTCAGCAAAACAAAAACCCTGACCTAGACATGCAAGTATCTCTGCACTGTCATCTGTTCACACGTCTAACCTCCTAAAGTTCTACAGATGATAGACAATAAAGTAGGATATTGTATCAGGGCAACATGTCATAATTTGTGATAGGAAGAAAATGTACTCAATGTATATGAAGCTCAAGTTTCACAATACATAATATTTTTGTAGTTATTCCACAAACCCAGAAGAGTTGCATTAGAAGGCATATTTCTAGCACTTAGCTAATTAGAAATGCAAAACCTTACTCAATATTTTAGAAACCCCTATAGTAGAATTATGGAGAGAGCTGCCAATCTGTTTATTCTGCTACAGTTAACTCAGGATGGGCTTGCTTTCTTTATTTCTTGTAACTTTAATGCAGTTTCTTAATCTTTTGCCTTGCCTAGCTTTATCATTACACCGTCTCGTAGTCCCTTCCATTTTGCCTCATGACTTCACGTAGGGTCACTTTATGGGTTTATAGTACTTCAAATACTTTTGATTTTCACTCCTAACCTCCACAACTCATAATAATCTTTGTTGGCACCATAGAGACCAAAGTTTGATGAGGTATATTTTAAACTCTGAGTTTATCAGATATATTCAAATTATCTGTTTCACACATTCACACATGTGGACTTAACTCTACACTCCAAGAGTGCATGTGTTAGACCTGTCTTGATCACTTCTGCTCCATCTAGCAAAGTGCCGGCCACATGATAAAGTAAATTTAATATTCAAGATTCTGAAGGAAATCATTTCACTGGCTAAATGAATGTGATATGCCAGAACTAAAGCACCTCCACATTTTCTGAAAGATTGGCCAATTCATTCATCAGTTTTGAGATAAGTGGGATAGAAGTCCTTTATTTTTCCCAAGTATATAGGGAAGAGATTATGGCTACACAGATTATCAAGTTTTCCTTTCCAACTTCTCAGGTTACCACAAAGACAAATCAGACATTATTTTTTTCAATTTCTTCACTTCTTTAAAAGAAAATTGTGCTATTAAACAGTTATCATTTGGCCAATTACCTAAATATCTCCTGAAAGAAACATCCCTACTTGGGAACTAGAGGACTCCTTCAGAGTAGACAGAGTAAATTCCTGGGATGCCAAAGTGTTATCTGGCAGTAGCGTGACCTTCTCTATCCTGAAAAATGGTAAAAACGTTACAGAGCAAAAATATCTACTTGTATTCTTGTGGCAGCCTCACTCAGCCAACTTCACCCTCCACAACGTGCCCGAACAATCCCTCTGGAGCCTAGCTACAAGCCTGTCTTTCCCCAAATCGAATCACAAATCGCAGTGAGTTCCCACTGCCCACCACATTCACCGTCAACTCCTCTCTCTGGCATGTCCTTCTCTAAAGCATGGCTCCATATTAGCTTTCAATTCCCTCTCTCCCCCACCCCGGCTCCACAATTCAACTAGGCTGAGATTCTTGACATTCCCTAAACGTCCCCAGGACTCTGTCATCTACAAACTTTCTGCTTACAGTTTTTCATCAGCCTTGAGCATCCTTTCTCTATGATAAGCTGTAAGAATCACACCTATTCCTCGAATACCACCTTTCCTAACCACATCTTCCAATCTCCCCCGACGGCTATGATCACCTCTCCACTTAAGCCCCTTAGTAGTCCATTCCTGTCTCCATCCAAGCCCCACTCGCCACATTCCACAATGTATTACAGCTGTTTGTGGGATTCCTAATCCTCTGACGAGACTAGGAGCTCCCTAGAGGCACGAAACGTTTCTTATTTACCTGAATAGAATAAGAAGCACTGTAGGCCGTACAGAACACGGGCACACCTCTCTGCCGAAGGGAAGATGAGGAAAGCCCTGGGCAAGGGAAGACTGCGGGGTGTCCGTGGAACAGGGAGAAGCTCAGGGCCCCACCGGAGGGGCGCAGTGGAACAAAGCGTGGATGGGCGGGCATAGCAGTGCGGCCTTCAAAGGCCACAGGTGCGCTGTGAGGCTCAATCTCCTCTGCAGTAAAAGTTCTGTTTCTTTCTCCATCCTTATTACAAACTGTAATTACTTCATAAGTGAATATTGTCTCTGTTTCACACATTCACACATGTGGACTTAACTCTACACTCCAAGAGTGCATGTGTTAGACCTGTCTTGATCGCTTCTGCTCCATCTAGCAAAGTGCCGGCCACATGATAAATATCAATGAACATGTCGGAGTAAGGAAAGGAAATTGCGGATCATAATACCCTGTCAAGATGAAATGCAGTCAGTCGCATGTAAAGTGACTAGTACAATGCTTGGACACAGTAAGCGCTAGTAACTATTAGCTTGTGTCCCGTTCTTCCTTCTATGAACTACTTACGCATTAATTCATACAAACAGCACAGGAGCCAGGCTTCTCTCCAAGCCCTGGAGATAGGATGGTGAAGTAGAGAGAGGCAACTCCCTACCCTCATGGAGCTGACCTTCCACAGAGGGAGGGAACGAATCACACGGAAGCTTCAGGGAGCCTCAAGAATGCAGTTAGTAAGGAAAGGGGGCTGTGGCTGGAAGCCAGACACATTGGTCGGGGTGTGGAGAGCCTGGAGGAATGGAAGCCAATTCCGGTACTGAGAGGGATGAGATATAAAATGGTTTGGGCAAGTGACAGCAACACAGCAGAGCTGCGGATACAGGAAGCAGTGGCACAGGACACCCACGGGATCTGAGCGATCCAAGACTGAGGAGGTGGCAAGGATCATGAAAGTCTCCGATCTTGTTAGTTTGCTGTGTTGCCCTGTGTAGACAGGGAAGTTAGGAGGGGAAGTTGCTATGGGTGGTGGGTTTTAGGGTGTGAGATAAGCTCCGTGCAATTTTGGATAAGATGCCTCTGAAGAGACGGAATGGAATCTGGGTGAAAATGTAAGATTGAGAATACAGCGAAAACCAAATTCCCTTCTTGCCTACTACAAATCGTTATTATGTCATCTGAATAACATGAAACATGATATTGTAAATATCTGCCACATTGCACTGCAAGTCTGCTTCTTCACAACATAATCTGATAAGTACCCTGTCTCCTCAGCTCCTGGAATACAGCAAGGCCATAAATAACAGTTGTGAGTTGAATTGGTTGATAGTAAGCAAAATCTCATCATCAAGGCAAACAGAAAAGAAACATGCATTTGGAGTCAGATAGACCTCAGTCCAAATTCTTGCTCCTTTCTCTCTCCTCTATGAGTTATAAGACCTGGAGCGAATTGATAACCTCTGTCTTAGACTCATGTGTAAAATGTATGATCAAATCCATCTAGCAGGTAGCTATGAGAGCATTAAGTTTAATTAAATGCGTACAAAGTTCCTGCCATCCAGCAGGCACAAAGATTAAAGCATTTACTGTGTTATTGATTATTATTACCTTTATTACCAGACATTTTAGGTTTCGCCATGCTTTTTGCCATCTCACTTTCTCCACCACATTTCCAGCATTCCATCCGGGCATCCCGCTAGAAGCTGTCATCCTGGCATGGCCTCCTGCCAGCCAGCTTTCCTAAAGCCCCCACTGGCCACTAAGCTCCTCTCTGCATGGCTGGCCTGTCAGTTCCAATTGCCAGTTCCACAGACATCACCACAGCTTGCAAATTTCAAACCACTGTTAGTACTTCAGATCTGGTAATGTTTATGCCTGGCCTACAGATTGTACCAACGTGTCCTTAGTTATAAACAAGTTTCATCATGCAGGGTTGAACTCACTTCATAGTCCAGCATTTAAAAATACTTCTGAGATTGATTTTCACAGCAATCAAAAAATAAATATGAAAACTGAGAAAGCTATGTCTACATATTGCTTACTTCCAAAATGGTAGCTAAGAACATGGGGCACATACAGCAGGATTAGGAACCAGTTCAGAGACACCGATTTCCCTCAGTGATGACTATCAGCCATCGGCTGGGGCACTGGGCTCGGTAGGCACTGTACAAGTTATCTACAACGGAACTACTTCTTTCTAAGGTCTCATGCATTACACATGAATAAGTCAAAGTGTCTTTGTATCCCTCACTTTTCTATACTCTACAGCTCACCTTAAGCTGTGGCAATTTCTAATAGGAAAGGTACACCAGATACTGCATATTTTTCTATCTGTGTGTGTGTGCACACGTGCACACCCATGTGCCATATGGCAAGTGCTACGGACTGAATGCCTGTGCTCCACCCACTCCAAATTCATACGTCGGAGCCCTAATCTCCACTGTGATGGTTAATATTTGGAGGCGGGGGCCTTGGGAGGTAATTAGGTGTAGATGAGGTGTTGATGGTGGAGTCCCCATTATGGGATTAGTGTCCATATAGAAAAGGGAGAGGCCAGACTCTGCCCTCTCCCACCATGCGAGGGCACAGCAAGAGGGCGGATGCCTGCCAACCAGGAAGCAGGCTCTCATTAGACCCTAAATCTGCCAGCACCTTGATCTTGGACCTCCTGCCTCCAGAAGTGTCTGAAATTAGTGTTGGTATAAGCCACTGGACTATGGTATTTTGTTACAGCAGCCCAAGCTGACAAAGACAAATGAGTATATCACAGCCCTAAGAGAACAGACTGGGGACAGATGAGAAAGGTGCAGGGACGCCCCTGAGAGGATGGGGCAAGCCGGAGCCCATCCCGGAAGAAGTCACCATGGCCCTGAGGAATCTGCTGTGCTCACCAGCAGGTCACACTGCCACCCCACACCACAGCCTTGCCTTCATTTTCCACCGTGAGTCAGTCAGCAAGCTGCCCCTGAGAGGCCACTGCACTGCCCTGCGATCAGCATTTTAGGCAGGAGTAGGGTCCACCTTCCCTTCTCCCAACAGGGAGATGGCTTTTTCTCATCCCAGAGTCCCAGGCAGACTCACAAGGGTGACATTTGCTGAGCAGTGGCTTGAATAAAGAGTTCTCAGAGTGCAAGACGGCGACGTGGAGCTAGTCTGCCAGGGCACCGAGCCCCAGGAATGCTCCCTGGGAGTGACCAGCAGCCTCCCAGGGCAGGAGAATAAAGGACACCCACAGTAGGGAGCTGCACAGCAAAAGGTCCCCAGGCTGGACCTTGGCAGCGCCATTTGCCAGAACTATCTGAAATGAGGTAAACAAAACATTACCTAAACGAGGCTTGTACAGAGAAGCTAGGATAAATTCTTCATTTGGTTCTAAACTATTTTTCTTAAATGCCAGGTAACCTTCAGTAGCGCCCCCCTAGAAAAAAAACAGAGGGAAGGATTTTAACGTTTCCCCCTACCTCTTCACTGTAGAATGCAGATGCTTCTATTTTTAGTGATTTTGGAGTTAATCCTTTCAGTACTCCATAAGACTTCTAAATGCTAAAAAACAAAGTAAAACTAAACAAACCCTGCCATTTTTTTTAAAACCCTGCGATTTTTAAAGTGCTACTTAATCACAAGCAGACTAGCTCGCCTTTCTTCCCTCCATCTCCCTTTAGAGGGTAACCATCTGTCCTGCGTTTACTAAGATTGTAACAATAGACCTTGAGTCGAGCTTTACCTAGAGAAGTTTTGGTGGTGAAATCTGAACACACCCCTAGTGCCCTGGTCCGTAAGCTTCTTTGCTGTTTGCTCTGTGGACAGTTTTATCTTTCCCACTCCAAAACCATTGCATGAATTCTTCTGGAAAACAGGCTAACAGGGCCTGTGACATTTCCCAGACAAGATACCAGAATCCTGCAGTGTGCACCACTGAACTAAAACGACCACGGAAGTCGATCTCCCCCCAAACATTCCATCAGTTGCATTATATAACTGCCTTTCATTAATCAAATTGGGGTTTTAAAGCAACACCTAATTCATACCGTAATTGGCGCAGGTAATACCCAGGCTTCCACTATAGCAGAAAACCCAGTGATCACCCATTTGATTTTGAAACTACAGACGTTGAGCTTCCCCTTTCACCCAGAACTTCCAGATCGAGTTAAAAGTCGGGTGTGGTTTCATGGGGGGAGGGAGAGGCTAAGACGAGACGGGAAGGAGGGAATTCTGCAAGAAAAACCTTCCCTAGTACGTTCGCGACGCCGGAGACCCGGGTTGGGAGGCAATCGAGGATCTGCATAAGTTCTAGCTAACTCGAAGTTCGCCTCCTGGAGCAAAATCAGGCTTTGGTGACTTCTTAAGAACTTAAGGGCGCTCCAGTCCCCGGCAGGCGAGCCACGCACGAGAAAGAAGAGGCGCGGCTCAAAATCGGGTAAAATTTAGAAGGCGGGGCCCCGGGAGCCTCGAGTCAATCTCGTCTAACGGTTTCCCCGAACGAGCCCTCAACCTCGGCGGGCAGCAGGGCGCGGTGACTCACTGCCAGTGACTCAGCGACGCCTCCCCACTCCCCTGGGATTTCCTCGGCCGCGCCTTGAAGCTCGCGCCGTCCAAAGTCGGACGGAGCCCGTTAGGTCCCTGAACTGGAGCCCCCAAGACAAGATGAAAAGAGCCGCGGACCGCAGCGGTCCCTCTTTCGAAGAGGGCTGTGCGCGAAGCTGCGCGGGGCCTGAGCCCGGCGTCCTGGGTCGTGCCCGCCCCCCGCTTGGCGCTCCAATCTCAGGCGCTCTTTGTTCCTTGCTGGGCCCTCCGCTCGGCTGGTTCCCTTCCTCCCCTCTTCCTGCCCCTCAGCCCGCGGGTCTCCCCACCCACCCGCCGGCTCCTGCAGCCCCGCCGCCGCGCGCCCCTCCCCCCCGTGCGTCTCCTCCCTGCCCCTTTGGCTCCGCGCCGGGACCCCTCCGGGCCGGTACTAGGCGGGCTCCACCACCACCGCGCAAACCGCCTTTTCAGCACCCAGGGGTGAGCAGAGCTCAAGCCATCATCAAGAAAGCCCCGAAAGTCCCAGCCCAGCACAGAAGTAACGGGACGGTGCACAGCCCCGTGCAGCCAAGGAGCTGGGAGGAGGAAGGCTCGAGGGCGCCTCCGCCCCAACCCCACGCCCACTCTTCCCGTTCCTCGCCGGGCCCCCATTGGCTGGCGCGCTTTGCAGCTGGGATAGCAGTGGGAGGGGACCCTCTTTCCTAACTGGGTTATAAAAACTGCGCCCTCGGCAGGGTCCCGTCCTCTGCCACTCTTGCTTCGGGGTCCCCGTGCTAGAGACGCAGCAGCGCTCCCACAGCCCACACCCACCGTGCCCTCGCTCGCCCGTCCTCCCCGAGCCAGTCCGCGCCGCCGCAGCCGCCTAGCCCACCGCCACCTTCTGCAGCCATGTCCACCAGGTCCGTGTCCTCGTCCTCCTACCGCAGGATGTTCGGCGGCCCCGGCACAGCAAGCCGGCCTAGCTCCAGCCGGAGCTACGTGACCACGTCCACCCGCACCTACAGCCTGGGCAGCGCGCTGCGCCCCAGCACCAGCCGCAGCGTCTACGCTTCGTCCCCAGGCAGCGTGTACGCCACGCGCTCTTCGGCTATGCGCCTGCGGAGCAGTGTGCCTGGCGTGCGGCTGCTGCAGGACTCGGTGGACTTCTCGCTGGCCGACGCCATCAACACGGAGTTCAAGAACACCCGCACCAATGAGAAGGTGGAGCTGCAGGAGCTGAACGACCGCTTCGCCAACTACATCGACAAGGTGCGCTTCCTGGAGCAGCAGAACAAGATCCTGCTGGCCGAGCTTGAGCAGCTCAAGGGCCAGGGCAAGTCGCGCCTGGGGGACCTCTACGAGGAGGAGATGCGGGAGCTTCGCCGGCAGGTGGACCAGCTCACCAACGACAAAGCCCGCGTCGAGGTGGAGCGCGACAACCTGGCCGAGGACATAATGCGTCTCCGGGAGAAGTAAGGCGGCGCCCAAGCGGGGCTGCGGGAGGTGGGGAGGAGAACGGGCCCCACGCAGAGCTGCCACGCCCTAGGAAATGTGGCCAGGGCTGCGGCTGCCCGGCGGACAGCGGAGGAGCGGGACGGTGGCTGCAGTGACGCAGCCCCGCCCTGAACGCAGACCTGGCAGTTAGCATTTCCCCTCTACCCCACTCATTGCCCAAGAACGCTTAGTTTCAAGTTACAGATTCTTGTTAACTACCACTTTGTTTGCAGTCGAAGGCCTCCGGAAACTAAACTTTTTAGAGCGCGCTTTCCCCAAACTTAAAGAAAGTTTGCTGACCCTTTCTGGTGAGCTGCCAGCCTTGGAGCGGGAGGAGGGAGGAAAGAATGGAGCAGAGGAAACAAAGGGATTGGAGTCTCCTCAGCGGTGGGGGGCGGCGTTCGCCTTGCAGGTTAGTGTGGAGACTGTGATTGCTTCTCCACGCTGCACCGGGGTCCCGCGAAAGCTTGCCAAAGGCCGCGATTCTAAAAGCCGCAGGCGCTGGCTGCCCGCGGTGGCGCAGCAACCTCTGCCTCGCGGCGTAGCTACGTGGTGGTTTGGGTGTGGCCGCCCCGCCCCTGGCGGTTTCCCAGTTCCCTTTTGTCTAATGCGCTGCTCTTTCAGGTTGCAGGAGGAGATGCTTCAGAGAGAGGAAGCCGAAAGCACCCTGCAGTCTTTCAGACAGGTTTGTAGATTGTGGGCCCATTCGCAGCCACCGGACCCCACCCAGTCAACCCGCCAGCAATTCTAAAAGTTACTTAAACTCAAGTCTAAAGAGTGCAAAACCTCACTTTTGCACGCAAAGCCCCCTAGTGGCAGAAAGACTACAGATTGCAGCTTCTCAGGGTAAAAACCCTTGAATGTTTTAAACCGTTCCTTAAGGACAAGAAGAAAGTCTTTAAATTTTGTTTCAAGGTATTTTTCCAAAAAAATTTTTTGTTTCAGTTTTGTTTTTGCAACACACTGACATTCTGATCCCGAGCAGTTACAGTGTGATGTAGTTGGCAATTTGCTTAAGTCAAGTTGGCTAACTTGTGCAAGGACACAAAAAGCAGTTAGGCCCTGTAGTTTAAAATGTAAATCTTGTTGGGTGATAAGAAGCTTCGTTTAATTGGCCTTAAGCCAGCAAGTTTCTTGTCTTCTCTGCAAACTCTATTGTGGCGTTAAAGTTAATGGAAGTATCACTATGCAGAGCTATTTTATGATCTAATAAAATTAAAAAGGAGCCATCTGTCCCATCGGCTGAAAGGTATTAATGGTTTCTACGGGCTTCACTATGGAATGTAGATAGACATTCTGGCAAATGTGGTGGCTCTGGGCAGAAATAATAGAGTCTTTGTGTTCCCTGAGAAGCTTTGCAACAGGCCACATTCTTATTGAATATGTAATGATGTAAGCACAGTTCTAAATGGACACAAGTATTTGCTACCATCCGTTATCTACTATCTGGCCCAGCCTTGTGAAGTATGTGATATGAAAAGTTATTAACGCTACAGTCATACCTCATATTTTGTTGCAAGGCCTCCTTTATTGGGTTTTTATAGTCTTTAGCACTCTCTCCACAAATAAAAAATAAACCTAAGGGTGAAGGGTGGAGTTTTAGTAAAGGGCTCTTTGCTCCGAAGTTAAATGGACTTAAAGGATTTTTAACTTGAAATTGGAATTGACAAGCAGGAGACCTTCCGAGCAGTTTTATTCTCCTGAATACTTCCTGGGATTGGCTATAAAAGGACTTTGAGAGGAGTGAGTAATCTAGAATAACATTTAGAAGCAGAAGTACATTTACCAAATTAAACACAGCACTGTGCGGTTCATTTTAGTGGCTGAGCATTTATGATCATCATCTATAATGTTTTGTGCACAGTAGTGAGTTGACTGTGTGGGGATTAGCTAAATCCCTCGTATTTATATCGAACTAGAATGTTACATTGAATTTTTTTTATAGAGGTCAAGAAATTACCTTTCATGCCTTTTTTAGGGCTTAACAATAATCAAAAGCAAATTCTTTCTCAAGTCTTATCTTTTTATTATCACCCTTTCCTCACTTACTTTTCCAGGAAAGCGATAGAAGTGTTTGTAACATTTTAAGATTGTAATGCTATAAACTATACTCCAAATATAATTGCTTACAAGATGAGAGGTATAGAAATCTTCATGACATTTCCTTGAGGGGAAACAAAGTCTTCGGGATGTAGCAATTGACAGATGGTGGAAACACAGGATAGCCAAAGCAACAAGAACTCCACCTAGTAGAGTTTCATTATATGTTTTGACCAGTCATTTTTGAAATAAGCTAAGTAATTGAATTGACAGTGCTAAGTGAAAAGGATAGACACAACCTTACAGGATGAGATGGGGGAGTTTCAGAAGAAAAATCTACCAGAGGAAGCAAAGCAAATACAGTTCAAAGTTACTTTTTTTTCCTTATTTGCCTAAACTGCATCATGGCCAGTGCGCATGCTGAATTGCAGTATAAATCTAGCCTTAGAATCCTGAATGCTAGATGATTACCTGCTTACTTTGGGTCCTAAGGGTAAGTTCCTGAAGATTTGAGTAGAGAAAAAAAGAGTTTAGGTGCATGCTGCAGCTTTTGAAGCATGAATTTTTGTCCCACATGGACTCCTGTGTACATGAATTTATGAAACCTGGTCAAATCCTATCATCACATTATTCTAGGACATTACCAAAAAAAAAAAATCCTGAAAATGCTGTGACATTGGTTTTTGAGACTTAAAACAACAATAATTACACTGATAAAAATGTAGATTCAGTAATAATTGAGTGCAGTTTGCTGTATTTGGGTACATTTATTTATTTTTCAATCACATCAGCCCCCTGGAGTATAATACAGTGAGTCACAATTCAAATTTTTTAACGAAGAGAAGCAGCATGGTATATGTAGCACTGGGTAGATTACAAACTTATTCAAAGGTCCCAAAATTTGTCAACGCCCTTTTTATATAGTAAAGATGAATCTCATATGGTTCATTTAAAAGGGATAAATGAGAGAAGCTGCAGACTTCAGCATCCTCTCCATGTCCTGTCTTTTCTCTTTTCAAAACAGGATGTTGACAATGCTTCTCTGGCACGTCTTGACCTTGAGCGTAAAGTGGAATCCTTGCAAGAAGAGATTGCCTTTTTGAAGAAACTACATGAGGAGGTAAACGGAGTGCCTTTTCATGAATGTGGGTGAAACTATTCTCCGCTTGGCGTGGCTGACTTTCTGTCTGTTCTTTGTTCAGGAAATTCAGGAGCTTCAGGCCCAGATTCAGGAGCAGCACGTCCAAATCGATGTGGATGTTTCCAAGCCTGACCTCACGGCCGCCCTGCGTGACGTCCGTCAGCAGTACGAAAGTGTAGCTGCCAAGAACCTTCAGGAGGCTGAGGAATGGTACAAGTCCAAGGTATGAAACGAGTCAGTGGGGCTTAAACAAAAGAAAAGCATTGTATGTGTGTGATTCCTAAATAGCCTTTAGCTCCAGGCTAAAAGCTGGCTTCAACTTGTTGTCCAAGTTCTGTGTGTTCCTACATACAGCCCCCCCAATCACTCACACCGTCCTTTACAACAGCAGACTCCTTTTCCACCACACTTAACGCTGCTTCAAAGTAAAATATAGCACCACGCCCTTAACGACCTCTCCCCTTTTTAAATGAGGGTAACAGAGCCAATTTCCCCTTGCAGATGTCAGTGTCAGCATTCCACTGTTTCTCTGGTTTTCAAAACAGAAATTGAGACATTCTGGAAGACATTGAGATTTGAACTTAAAACATAAAGTTTGGTTTGCATCATGCCCTATTTATTTGTTCATTTGTTTGCCCTCTTTAAGCTTTCTCATCAGTCCAGGTCAGGTAGAATCTGAGGGGAATTTGGGGTGACCTGCCTTTCTGATTTCCTCCTGGCAGTTTGCTGACCTCTCTGAGGCTGCTAACCGCAACAACGACGCCCTGCGCCAGGCGAAGCAGGAGTCAAATGAGTACCGGAGACAGGTGCAGTCTCTGACCTGCGAGGTGGACGCGCTGAAAGGAACGGTGAGTATCAGGCCCTAGTCAGGGGGAGAGAGCTAGTGTGGATCCCTGCAGCTGGCCATGCTGATGGTGATACCTGAACAGAACTTCAGATGAAGAAACATTTATGTTTGCATCCAAAGAAAAGGAGTTGTCCAGACAGATTCCCAATGCAGGTTAAGATCTGGAGGTTTTAACTTAAACAAGTTACTGCTTCTGATAAGAAGGGCCTTGGTACTTACTCTCCGCCTGCAATTGGAGTGATCACCACTTGTTACTGAAGGAAAAGATTGCAAATGGTCTATTGTGGGACTAGCTGGGGAAATCACATCGGAAGCCTTTCTTATCTTTGGCAGAATGAGTCTCTGGAACGCCAGATGCGTGAAATGGAAGAGAACTTTGCTGTCGAAGCTGCTAACTACCAAGACACTATCGGCCGCCTGCAGGATGAGATTCAGAACATGAAGGAAGAGATGGCTCGTCACCTTCGGGAATACCAGGACCTGCTGAATGTTAAAATGGCTCTTGACATCGAGATCGCCACCTACAGGAAGCTGCTGGAAGGCGAGGAGAGCAGGTGTGGAGCAAAGGCTTGTTTGTGTCTGTGAATTAATAGCTGCCATTTGCTAGGGTCTGATGGCACTCAATTTACATACATTACTTCATTTCATCTTTAGGACATTTTTTCAGGGTAGCTGCATGCCGCTTTTTATAATAGGAACATTAGGTTCAGAGAGATTTCCTAACTTGCCCTAGTCAGAGTTCTTCAGTAACAGATCTGAAATTTGAACCCACAACCTTCCGAAAGCCAACCTTCTTCCCACTCCTTAAAGCCTCCAGTTCACACCCCAGTGGAGAAAATGCTTGAAGTAAAATATTGTAAATGTACTAGTACGACAGATCATAGGCAAATGCTTCTGAAGCAAACCCGTCACTTATGAATTACAAGAGTAAATTTTCTTACTTGATGAAAACAGGTGAATAAACCATTACTTGGTGTTTGTTTTCCAAAAATTTTACTGTTTTTCTTCATTCTTTTCTAGGATTTCTCTGCCTCTTCCAAATTTTTCTTCCCTGAACCTGAGGGGTAAGCATTTGAATGCCATTCATGAAAAATCACAGCAGCTTGTAACTTGTATTTCTGATAAAGTGCTAATTTTTGACATGAGACTTGAAAGATGCCACATGGGAGAAAATCTATAAAACATCCATAATTTTCAGGCCCAAGTATTATCTTGCAGCCTATGCTCCCAGGAAACTTAAATTCCATTTGACTGCTTCCTTTGGAGTAAACACAAAATAATCCATCTTACCTGATGCTGTAGTGATGTTGGGTACTGGGTTTCAAAATAGGTAACAGTCTTTAGAGTTATTTTGGGAGTAGAACTTTAAGACAGTTGTGGAAAAAACCCATATTTCTTTGGACAAAACAGTTGTCTCTTTAAAATTTCATTTTTACCCATTTTGGGCCTCTTTGTTTATTCAGAAACCAATCTGGATTCACTCCCTCTGGTTGACACTCACTCTAAAAGGACACTTCTGATTAAGACGGTTGAAACTAGAGATGGACAGGTTGGTATC
This sequence comes from Phataginus tricuspis, assembly GCA_029783875.1. Lineage (NCBI taxonomy): Eukaryota > Metazoa > Chordata > Mammalia > Pholidota > Manidae > Phataginus > Phataginus tricuspis. Next base: position 11,086,151 of record JAQQAC010009376.1, on the reverse strand, counting down.
ATTTAATCAAAATTGGAGTACTGTCAGGCAGGCCCGGATAATCCTTTTAAGTAAGTACATCTGTATCTCAGATACACTTAGCTAATTTAAGAGGTTTCAGTTTCACTCATAATGACTAAAAAGAGAATAGGCCTTTTCTTCCAGCACCACACATAGCCAATTATTATTTGGCCCCTACATGTAAAAGTGAGATAGCAATCTTCCTATAGTCCAAAATAAGTGATTTTCTGTGGTCTTTAATTTAAAATGGGAGTACAGCTTCCTTAGGGTTGCTTCCTAGACCAGCTTCATGAACCATTCCATTAAACTGTTATCAGGAATGTTTTGACCTTCCCTGCTGACCATCGACTAAACTGTTCTACAAGGTCATGCCATACGATCAGTCAGTGGCTCGTTACCTCTCTATGCCAGGAAAGAAATGGTTGAAATTTATTGTAATCCTCATGTAATCTTCCTTTGCACATAAACTTAAAATGTACTTTCTGTACCTGTAAATATGTCTTCACGGCTTTTAAATTTTGCTGCAGAGGGTTATTATAGCAACCATCATAAACACAGTTTTTAAAAAAAAACTTTTTTAAGTCATACAGTCCAGTGGATACTTCCTTTGCCCAAAGCTGGAGGGCATCTTACCTTTGTATCCGTCCTTATAGCCATAATCCTTGACGTGCAGAACCAACATAACTTGCCAACTTACACAATAAATTATAATTAGTAAGATTTTTTTTTGTTATGCTTAATGGGGTAATATAACATTTAGCATGCAGTAGTGTATGTGACTTGTGTTTTGTTTTTTTAACAGGTTATAAATGAAACATCTCAGCACCATGATGATCTCGAGTGAAAATTGCACATACACAGTGCAACAATATATTACCAGCAAGAACAAAAAAGAAATCCGTATCTACAGAAACAGCTTTCAAGTGCCTTTCTGCAGTTTTTCAGGAGCGCAAGATAGATTTGGAATAGGAATAAGCTCTAGTTCTTAAGCACCAACACTTCTGAAAGATTTAGAAGTTTACAACATAATCTAGTTTACGAAGAAGCCTTGTGCTAGAATACTTTTTAAAAAGTATTTTTGAATACCATTAAAACTGCTTTTTTCCAACAAGTATCTGACCAACTTGTTTCTGCTTCAATAAATCTTTGGAAACTCTTTTGGTGTTGTCACTTATTTGATACCTAACCACTATAAATTTGGGGTGAAGATGAGGGTAGTTAAATGTTCTGGGCCACAGAAATTGAGTTTAGGCTAATTTGATAATTATGGTTGTGGTTGAGCTATAGTTCTCAATTTGGTCTTTTTAGGTAGGTTTCACTTTTCAATTGTTATTTTTTAAATTTACATACAGATATGTAATAAAAACATGTCCAAAAATGGTCTTTTCATAAAGTGAATTCATCTGGGTCTATGTCCAGTGTGATTTCAGTCCTAACAAATAGACTGCTTAAAATGAAAAGCTTTGGCTCAGAGAAAACCTTTTGAGTGCAGCCTATGAGGAGGAGCGCAACCTCCACTCTGGGAATGAAAGCACAGGGCAACGGCCAGTCGTTGGGGCTGCGTGTTCCGTTATCAAGACGCAAAGAAAGGGGACAAGTTCATTTCCAACATAGGAAGCTGTCGTGCATTTCTGGGTATGCATACTTGCAAGATATCCACAGATCCTTTTAAAGACCTTTGTGTTCAGGGAATGATATTAGACATGAACATCTTTTCCTTTTAGGTAATACAAGTGAATCACATGATAAAGCGATGCTCATAAGCTTTTAAAACCTGGAGCTATGAGAATGAAGTGGTGCTTTGTGGTGTGAGCACGCCTTTGGAGGACAGGAGCTTAGATAAATGGAAGGTGGTGTGGCCTGGAGGCAGCAGAGTTCCAGTGGTTGGTAGTGTGTGGGGGAGGGACACTTCTTTGGGTAAATTCCTGGGCTTAGCTCTAAGTCTCACTTTCCTATATTGCCCCCTCTTCTCCAGGAATGATGTGGCGAACATTTGTTGTAATTTTTGGGTGTTTACAACCACCCTTCTAGAGTTGCTGAAGGAAAGACTAAGATAGTTCATGCAAAGTCCTCCTTAGCACTGGTGATACGCTAAGTAACATTAGCTGGATTTTCGATATTCTTGTTACCAAGGACGCTGCCTGAGCAGAGAAAGCATTGCTGTGAAGTGACCTAGCTAGAGAGGCTCTACGTCCTGTGTTGCCTGGGGCAATCTTGGTTTCTGCTTTCTTATTAATGGTGCCCTCTTTCAACTCATAACTGTACCTGCGTGGACAACAGATGATGTCTAGTGGTCCTCCCCTTAGTAATCTTACAGGAAAGGGTATTCAGCCTGAGATTCCCAGAGTGTGCCTGCAGCCCACCCACCATATTTGAACAAATGACACGTTCAGCGTTACCAGAGCAAACATCCGGGTCTCTTGGGCCCTTAAACTTTATCTCTTCGACTTGCTTTTGGTTTCTGCTTTTAGCCACCCCTACCATGTTTCCTCGGCCTCCTCTCCCTGCTTCCCCATCTTTTCCATTTCTACTCCACACTGGCTTAGGAGGATCGTGCAGGGAAGACACCAGCCCCACGCTGGTTTTCTTCAAGCATACGACCCTTTATTATTTAAAAAAAAAAAATCAAGCTACAGTTTTTTTCCCAGGACGAAAGCAACAGGGATGACGAGGAGTCCTGTCCACATACTTGGAGACAGTAAAACCCCTGAGAGCGCTTTCTAAAATCGCCTCCCTGAAATGGAAAAGATGAGCTAACCTTCCTTATCTGTGACTGTCAGAAATTAGCCCTTAAGGAAAAGCCTCGTGGGGACCCAGCTCATAAGTATTCAAATCTATATGTTTTTAATTTTTATCTTTAATCACGCCGTTAGCATTTTTCTTCTCTCTCACTCCGAAAAGCTCTTAAAAAGAAACAATGTTCTCACCACCTATGGTGAAGCAAAGACTAATGTTTGGTTCTTTTATATTTAACATTAATCCAAGGTTAAAGGTTTTTTAAAAAGCGGGGGATAGGGAGAAGGAAACAATGACAGATAGAGAGGGGCACAGCCAACTCCACAGAAATCACGTGAAAATTAAGTCCTGCTAAGTTTCCTCATAGTTGTAACAGATGGGAGAGGTGGCTGGTGAGTGAAATGCCCGTGTGATTTAGCGGCAGCACGCCTCACAGAGGACCCACCTTCCCATGACCAACGCCTGACAAAGGCAGGAAGGAAACGAAATCCCTCTTGCCAGGCTGGGAGACTGAGGGGGTGCAGAGTGCCCGTCTGTGCAGGGATGGGGCAGCGGGCTGGGGCGGGGCCACACCAGCTCACTCTCCGGTTTTCCCGCAGGAGGCAAGGATAAAGCAGACGCTATGTCTGCAAGAAGCCTTTCTCTCCAACCGTCACACTTAAGGTAAACCGGAGGCCCGGACTGATCTGCTAGGGCTGCCATAACACAATATCGGAGTGGGGGCTTGGAGAACAGAAATGTGTTTTCTCACTTTCTGGAGGTCAAGGTGTTGGCTGGGCTGATTTCTTCTGAGGCCTCTCTTGGTGAATCTCTTACAAGGAAACAAGTCACACGTCACCCATGTGACCTCAGTGTAACTGAACAACCTCGCTAAAGACTGTCTCTGAACACTGTCACAGTCTAGGCACTGGGGGTTTGGGCTCCCACGCAGGACTGCGGGACGATGGGGGAGGGGGCATAATTCGGCCCATAACAGGGTCACAGTGAAACATCTGGAGAACACCCGCCTTTGTCTGTACTTGAAATAGGTCTGTGATAGAGTTTTTCAAAAGGCCATAAGTTTGCAAAGTCACCGATACACGCCGTTTGAAGATTTGTGGCCATCTGTGACCATTCAACCTCTCTTTTAAAACCCCCTCCCAAGGATGAAAGCATTTGGAGGTAAATCCTGTGGAGACTCCACCAACGGCTGCCCTGGAAGGCAAATGCTACTCCTAGGGACTGCAGTGGGTGACAGGGCAGTGCCAAAGGTCAGCAGAACTGAACAAGCTGCCTTCAGATGACGATTTTCCACGGGCCAAGGCCAGTACCAAGCTACACTCTCTTAGGAAGTTAAACTTTTCTCTGTGTATCAGGCACTGCGCTGGGTGCTGGCTGTACAACTGTTAGGGGCGTTAGGTAGATGGATAGACATGAGCGGCCAGGGAAGGGGAAGACAAGGTTCAAGGAAAAACTGCCCAAATTCCACCCAGGGAGGGGGTCCCATGTGAAGAGACAAAAACTTTGCAGGGAGATAACGCCCTTACCTATCAGGACCACGCCAAACCGGTCCCAGCCCAACGTGGGCACAACTGAATAAAACTAAGGACGGCCCAAACCGCACCTCATCGTGGGTAAAGACACATCACGGAGAGGGGTGGCTGTATGGGTGGACCTGCCAATCAATGACCGCACCTTGTCAGTCAAAGAGGCGCCTCCCCTCCCAGACAGAATGTGATATAAAGGCCTCCCGCCTAAGGAATTGGGGCCTTTGTCTCCCTTGATTCTGGCCTGCTCCTCCCTTGGGAGTGCATTCAAATACAACTTTCACTCTGCTACACTCTGGTGTCTCTGCCTTTCAATTCTTCATTATGAGGAGAACAAACTCAGCTCAGTAACTAAACTACAAAGCGAGCAACTTTACTGAGTTCACAGTCCACCAGTCAGGTGGGGAAGAACCGTGTTATGGAACGGATGCTGGTGTCCCCCCAGATTCATATATGAAATCCTAAGCCCCAATACGGTGGTATTACGAGGTGGAGCCTTTGGGAGGTGATCAGTTCATTTGGGGAGGTAATTCATGAGATGGAGCCCTCGTGAACGGTTTTAGTGCCCTTATGCAATGACACAAGAGACCTTGCTTTCCCTCTGCCCTTTTCTGCCATGTGAGGAGACTGGAGAGGATAGCCGTCTGTGAGCCGGGAAGTGGGGCCTCCCCAGACACCAGATCTGCTGGTGCCTTATCTTGGACTTCCTGCCCTCCAGAACTGTGTGAAACGAACTTCTGTTGTTAAACCACCCAAGGTATAGTATTGTTATACCGCCTGCACCAACACCAAGAGGGAGTTGGATGCACTGTATTTCACAAATACTGCAAAGCAGCCGTAGAGGTCACTTCCATTCAATTCATTCCTCAGCCCGAGCAACGTGGACAAGTGCCAAGGTTGGTCCTTGGAGCTCAGACTGTGGGTTCCCGGTCATAACTCAGTGTGAGCCCATCTCCAGAATTTTCCTATCTTCTTTATTTTCTTGATCCTATTAATTGTAACTATATTATTATTTTGTTATATTTATTTAAAGGTCTTTTCCTCTAATTCGTGTTGGCTAAGATTCTTTGAAAAGCCAAAGTTGGGATTTGATGTACAAGAGACTTATTGCGGCAGGAGTTGGCAGGTGAGCCTTCAGGCTGTAGTATAGGTCTGACAGCAGCGAAAGAGCAGGGGAGGGGGCAGAATAACAGGAGTTATAACATATTAAAGGAGAAAACCATATGATCAGCTAAATAGAAAAAATCTGTAAAATTCAACATCTAATCATTAAGAAACATTTTAGAAAAATAGGAATATAAAGGACTTTTCTTAAATTGATATGAGTTGCTGTAAGAAACCAAGAGTAAACATAAAAAACAACGATGAGATTATGTAAATATTCCCTTTAAAATCAAGAACAAGGATACCTACTATCCCCACTCCTACCCAATATTGTACTACAGGATAAAATAATGAAAAGGCATAAGACTTTGCCTTGACAATTAATTGCAGATGACATTGTTGCTTACTAGGAAAATGCAAAACTGTATACAGATGAATTAAGTACAAAGAAAAGCAAAGACCCAAGAAGAGACAAGATGCTCTGTTAGATAAGATGATATGATATAAGATGAATATATCAAGGTAGGGAGATAGGAAAATACCAAATAGTGCTATGATAAAGCAGAATAGTGTGGTATTAGTACAGAGATTGACACAAAGAGAATATAAGAGAGTACCCAGAAATAAACCCATGCATTGCATCTTAGTCGGGATGGGCTGCTGTAACAAAGGACCATGACCGCGGGGCTTAAACAACAAACATTTCTCACCCTTCTGGAGGCTGGAGGTGAAGAGTAAGGAGCTGGCAGGTTTGGAGTACGGTGAGAGCCTGCCTCCTGGTTTCCGGAGGGCCACCTTCTTACTGCGTCCTCCTCACATGGCAGAGAGCAAGAGAGCTAGCTTTCTGGTGTCTCCTTATAAAGGCGCTAATCCCATTATATGGATTTTACCCTCATGGGCTCCTTTAACTCTATTTACCTCCAAAGGTCTCGCCAAACACCATTACATTGGGTTGAGAGTGTTCAATGTGTTAATTTTGAGGGGACTCAGACATTCAGTCCATAAGAACAAATACACAGAAACCTGCTTTGTGATAGGCTTAGCATTGTTCTGATGTATTAACTGGAAATTTTGAGAAAGACCCTTAAAGGTGTTGGGGGAGGTCTTCAAGAGGATGTGACCGCCAGGGGAACTGTGAGCTGGATCCTAATGATCAGAGCCTCCTCCCCTCCCTCCCCCTGTGGGCCCACTAGCCTGCCCACTTCCAGAAGCTTCCCCAAGGACATAGCCTAGAGATAGTGATGTGGTGTGGAGACCATCTGGACAGTAATGTGACCGAACCTAATTAAGGTCTCTATATAAACTTCTAAGATTTGGCGGGGTCCATGATGGGGGCAGAGGGGAAGGATGGGGGGTTGTTTGCAGAGGACGTTGCAAACCAACAAAGACGAGATGCCACCACGGTACAGCCAAAGCTTCTCTGAAGGCTTTCTATAACACAGACCCAATACTCTCTTTCTGGCCACTGTCTTGCTAAACTTGAAGACATGCATGCCTCTCTGAGGAAAAGTGATGATGGCTGGTGTGGGTAGAATTGTAATACTTCCAGAATATTTCACCTGGCTTTGGTACATCTGTATATCAATAGGCATTCAGAGGTGGAAAGATGTATGGCTTTAGTGCGTTTGCATCATTCCTCAGGGGTGGAGAGAAGTTCATCTCCGTATCAATGGGTAATTACCTGAGCCAGGAGGACTTGTCTGTACCTGAGAGGGGAGGGGAGGGCCAGTTTTCCTTGTGTCTGAGCAGGAAAAAGAGAAACAGTTCAGACTGCAGTTTGTAAGCAATAAACGGGTTTTAAACTTTATTTTCTCCCTTTAACTGATTTCAATTTTTAGAGGTATTTTGCCTCGAGATTTCCTTTCCCTGGACTTACAACTGGATAGCTTCAATGTCCCTTTATGTCTTGCTAAAGGTTTCTTTGATAATGTACAAATTTCATACCTCATTATTCATCATGTATGATCAAAATTAATTTTACATAAACATACAGTCTAAAGTTAACTCTAGGAAGCCTACATTATGTTCGAGAATCTCAAGAGCCTTTCTCTTCTAGTCATTGCCTATTTCACTGTCCCACAACAACAAGCCCCAGCTTTCAGTTCCAATTAAATGTGGATGATATAAACTGCCTTCATATAATTGAGTATGTGCGGCTTCTGGGTATAGTTAGATAACTGAATGTTCTCGCCACCTCCAGATAAACTCTCTTCCCCTCTGTGATTCACTGATCATAAATTGGTTTATTGCAAGAAGAAAAAGTGGGTTGGTTGAAGCAATCTCCAGGTGGTAGGTTAGATGAACTGTCGAATAAACAATGCAATCAGCTCCGGGCAGAATACATTTCAAAGTGTTTCTCCTGATGGGGTTTGACAAAAGCAGGCAATTTTTATTTTAATTGCCATGTGCTTCAGAAAATCATTCTGGCTGTTCTGAGTAGTCATCTTTCAAGCCTACGAGCTACAATTTGAGCTCTTTCGCTTCAAAGTGGCAGAAGCTAAAGCTTTGGTCTGAAGGCTCTAGCCTGTCCTATGTGAGAATTTGATATACTCAGACTGAAGCCTGGCTCTCAGTACCACAGGGTAATGACATTTTTTGGCTTGGTCATAAAGTCACCTTGACAATACTGTGTTGATGAGATTTTATGGTTTCCGCTAAAATGAGCAAGAGAGATTTTGTCATGGGAACAACCATTTAAAATAGTGGATCAGAAAAACTATAAGGTGACTATTCCAAAGCAACTCTACATTCACAGAATTTGGCTAATGCACCTTCTTTATAATCGATCTCTGTAGATAAAGTTTGACTTCATAAAATTTGAGCCCACCAGAAAGAAACAAATTGAACTTCAAATACTGTTTTTTCTATGTGCTCTAAAAACATGTTGTAAACGTGATCCTGCCAAGGATGGACTCCTATCTTTACACACAGGCTTGAGAAGATGAAGTATAGCATTCAACCAGCTGCCCAAAGGAGAGACACATACATTTTAAGAGCAGAGGACTCCCAGAGCTACCCCAGGACCCAGGGTGTACGGGCTTTCTTGAATGTGCCCATCAGAGTCAGCTGTAACTAGACTGCCGCTGGGAAAGGTGTTTGTGCCATTGGACCCATGTGTAGCCTCTACACCTGCCACTGTGGCCACTCCATTCATATGCCATTGTCCCAGGTCTAGGGCAGTCAATAACGATGGCCAGCTAGTATCAATTCACTGAATCATTTTGTCCACTTGGTTGTTCAGTTTCTCTTCCATGGTGGGATGCTTTCTGTAGGCATTAATATGTGATACATAAGTCTTCACATTTTGTGCATCCCCCATATGCCCACCCATATGCCTCTACTCCAGTCTTCCTTGTGTCTAACAGCCCAGACCTTCTCTTTCCAGGCCCTTGACCAGCCAGTCATGCTATTGGTCTTGGCCTCTAGAGCCAACGTTCTTGAAACATTGGTTCAAGTTTGAGAACTGAGCAAGGGATCAAAACTCCTTATTGGGTGATTGCCATCAGTCTTTCATTCCTCCATTCCTGCCTTCCTTGGGTCGCAAAAATTAAGAAGTACTCTTGGTGGCTGACTGTTTTGCCCAGCAGAAAGCCAGGGTCTATTAACCATCTTCACAACTTCCTGTGGGTCAAGCACCTTTTCTGCCCTTCCATCCTTGCCATTCATTGTAGTAGTTGAGGTTCCTTGGCTTCTGAAGGCTAAGGAATGCCAAAAGGCTCCACCCTGAGGCCTGGTAAAAAAACGAGCTCTGTGTCTGTCTCACCGAACACAGCCCCTGCCTGCAGACTTCATCCTACCACCTGTTTTTTTCTGGCCATGCCTGCTCCCAGCTGTGTCTATTCAGGTCTTCCAAGAAGTAGAAGCTAAGACAGGATTAGACTGAGACTAGCCTAGTGGTAGCATTAGTTGAGAATGAAGACAGAAGTGGGTCCCAAGGTGTGACAGTTTGACACTGTCGCTTAGCTGTCTTCTATTGCAGGTTCTCTTGAAGGACCACACAATTCTCGTTAAAGAAGAATGTTTCCTTAGTTGCAGCATAATCTACAAAGACTCCTCTGACCCTCCAAGTAGGAGAAAATATTGCATTATTATACAGAGCAGTGTCTGCACTGTTGCATTCTCTTGTTTTATAGACCGTGTTCTGGTTCTGGATTTGAGAAAAGAAGTCCATTACCTACCCATTTATCTCTTGATGGCCTCTCTTTAGCTACATGAAGGCCCTGCTAAAGTTTTGAAATGATCACTTTCCTTTAATATCACCTCCTCAAAGAGAATTTCCTTATTTCTTCACTTTCTTTTCCTTTATTCTACCTTATTTTTCTCCAAAACACTTATTACTGCCTATAATGTTATTATATATTTGTGCATTTATTTACTTTATCATTTTTCTGTGTCTCCTATTAGAATATAAATTCTGTGACGGGAGGAGACCGCCTTTGTCTTACTCAAGGCCATACACTCACTATTCAACCACACATGCCTGACGTTCAGCATGTGCTTAGTAATGATTACTGACTGAGTGCATCAGATCTTAGGCAGGCCACTCTCCCACATCCATATAAAAAAGCCAGTCCCTGGGCAAGAATGGGCTTGAGAAAAGATGTTTTTCCAGTTACGCTGTGGATACTTCACCATAATCCCATAAACCAAGCATCATCATACCCATTTTGCAGATGACTAAACTGAGGTTTACAGAAGTTAAGTAATATTCACAGTCTTCCAGTTAGTAAATTATAAAGGTGGGATTTGAATACAAGCCCACAGTGTATGCTCTCAACCACAATAGAGTATTACCAGCAACATTAACAACAATAAAACCCCAAAACCGAGCTGGTAAGTAGATGAGTTCTGAGAAACACTATGCCAGCTCCATTTCTGAACTTCTTAAACAGAATTATTCTCACCATCAATCTTCATAACTGCTAAATTACAAACCAGGCATTATGACTAACCCCTAAAGTACTTCTAAATTTTCCAGCCAACAAAGGATTACTTTCTCTTTTGCAAAGTAAAGTAAAACTGCTAGCCAGGCCAGAGAAGGGCTTAAATGTTCTGTCAGAAATCTAGAGAACCATTAAGTCATTACCTAGTGCCAAATTGAACGCTACAGAGTATTTTTCTGGTATTTAAACCTGTCTAGCACCTAATGACTCAGAAAGCATTCCTCTTACTTAAACCTCTCAGGATTTTTCTTCACCTAAAGGCTACTAATAACTTGCCTTGTCGGGAAAGTTAGTTTGTTCAGATACCTGTCAAGTGATTTTATGTGGTTAATCTAAAGCAACGATTTAAAAAAAAAAAAAGGCAGCAGAATCATTCTGGAAAGCACGCAAGAAAAAGCACTCAGCTGGGGACAGTCAGATTGTTATTAGCACATACAAGGCTGGCAGAGGCATGAAAAAGCCACACAAATCAAACAACGGCATCTAAAACCAAAGCACATCAACTTAAATTCTAGTCTCCTGTTAACCTGATAAATTATTCAGCCTTCTTACACGTTTAATAAAGCTCTTAAAAAGGTCCCAGAAGAAATTTGCATGTAAAATATGATGAGAAATAAATAAAGCCTTAGTAGGAGGCTATGGTCTCACTCAAGCTAACTGATGAAAGTACTCAGAGCGAGCTGTCTGTTCTGGGATTTTTGAGTTACTTCTTCAAGGCAATTCTTTTTGGATTGGCAGTTAGCAGGTTCCTGCTTAGTTCCTGGAGAGTGGGGTCAGCTTGATTTACCAGCCAGAGGGCTTAACAAAATCTCACATTAGTATCCTCTGATGTTTCTTTCCCATCCTCTGTGCAGAAGGATGTCCTTGGGAGAAAATCCTTTATTTGAATCTTCCCAATAAAAATGAGTGTGTATGTGTGAGAGAGAGAGAGAGAGAAATTGCTTTAGGGTCATTAACACCTTTAAAGATATCCAAGAAGATTGCTCCAACCAAGTGAAAATGCAGAAAATGTCCATTCTTCATAGACAATTGATGGCCTGACAGAGAGTGGTAAGGCAAAAGCCATGGGGGCCACTGCGATGTCCAGAGAAACAATGACATCTACTGGTAGGTCTAGAAAGTTCCAGGACTTTTCCCAAGGGCCACAGTTAGGTGCATGGAATTGAAAGGATTAAAATCCAATGGACACAACTCAGAACTACTCTAGTAACAGATGAGTTTATTATGACCATTGGGGCTACTTCTGAATTTTTCTATTATTCTATTAGAGTCCTTTCATCTACCAGATAGATAATCACCGACTAAATTCCTACAACTGAAACATTTGGCTGGTGAGAAGCAATCTAGGTAAGAGTAAAATGAACCAAATTCCCTTCCAACTTTCTATGATCCGAAAACATACCGATTTGAAAAGCAGCAAGAACAATGGAAAGTAGGGCTACTTAAACCAGAAGACGCACCTGTGCTCGAATTCAGACACCTCCTTTGGGTTTTGTCATTTCTAGCAGATGACTTCATTTTTCTGGTCCTGTCAGATGAAAACAAAAGGATTAAGAATACCTGCCTTGAATGACAATTAGAGACAGTTAACACAAATGCCTTGCTCACACAGGCACTCAACAATGAAATCACCGTATTTTATTAAAGGACAGGAAACATTATGGGACCCTTTGGTTCTTGACTGATCAAGCTATGACTTAGAAGAATACTCTCAGGCTTTAATTTGCACAAGAAACCCTAGGGAATCTTGTGAAAATGGAGATTCTGATTCGGTCAGTCCGGGGTGGGGCTTGAGCTAACCGGTTTCTAGCAGTCTCCAGGTAGTTCTGGTCCTCAGCTCCGGACCACTGAATAGGGATCTGGGAGATCCGATGCCTTCTGGTGGTCAGGAGTAAGAGATGGCCTCTATGGATTACCTTCCTCTCTGAGGAAAACTTTAAAATGAGGGTAAATAGCTCTGAAAACTTCAGTAATTCCAATACATAGATGGGGAGTGCATAAGAAACCTTTGGGTAAAGATGAATATGACTGATGTAGAAAAATTGAAAACATCCTCACGCCTTTCCAATTTATGGAGTCCACGTCTCATAAAAGAGACAAGGTGTTTGGGTTCTGAATCAAAATCACCCCACTAGGAGGGTGTAGGGAAAATGGAAGCTCCATGGCCAGGATCCTCACCTGATACCCACTGTGTACCTGCGATGATGTAATACTTAGCCAACTGTGCAGGCACAGGCTTGCATACCTATTGGCAACAAGCCATTACTGCCAGTATTGCTATAAAAGAGCCCTCCCAGTGCTAAGAGCAGAGCCTAGAGGGGAGAGCAGAGACTGGGAGCAGAGGCAGGGCCTGGAATGGAGGCAGTGCCTGGGGCAGAGGCTGGAGCTGAGGCAGAGACTGAGATGATCTCGCTGCATGCAGCGGTGGACATGATTCTAGTGCTTGACTTTTCACCATGAGAATAAAGCTTGGTATGAGCCTCTTTTTACCCCCAATGTTCTGTTGTATTCTTTGATCTCACCAAATCCATAGTGAACTTGCCTGAGATGGAAAACCTCAGGCAAGACAGAGGGTATTGGTGAATTACCACCTAACACTTATTTTGCTCTGTATAGTTCTAGGCTTTCAGCGGACTCTGCAATAGTGAGCAGTCAAGATTGTGGGCTTTGGAGTCACAAGCAAGTTTGCGTCCTGGCTTCGTACAACTTCAATTTCAAGGTCTCAGCAAGTTCCTTAACTTGTCTGGGCCTCAGATTTCTCAGAGCATATTATGAAAGTCAAACAAGATAATACAGATAAGGTCTTGGCACATATCCTGATCAAAGAAATTATTTTCAAGACAAAATAACACACCTGTCATTTCCATCATTTTTAAAATATAGTGTCGCCACTCTGGGAAGGAGTATGTTAGATCAGGCAGTAGGACATCAAAGGAGGTTTTGGAGGAAGTAAGATGCAGCTTTAAATCCCAGGTCTACCATCAGCCAAGATAACTTTAGGCAAAGATATAAAATCTCTGTACCTCAGGGACCATCTGCACAACAGAGAAATTATAACTTACCTCCATGGTGTTAGGATTAGAAATGCTAGTTGAGTGGATACATAAGCCCTTAAAATCATTTGCTGTATTAACATCAACATTATTCTGAATCAGAGAGTTGGGTACCAGAGTTCTTTATTCCTCTGACCTCTCTGGGATGGTCCCCGACTTAACAATTTTTTGTCTTTACAATGGAGTAAAAATGACACTCAGTAGAAACCTCATTTCAAATTATGAATTTGGATCTTTTCCTGGGCTAAAGATATGAGGTCGAGCCTCTCTCCTGATACTGGGTGGGGGAGTGAACACAGCCACCAGGCAGCTGGGCCATCATAAGAAGCATCAACACCCTATACACTAGAGCCATGCTAGACCCTCACAATCATTGTTATTCAGTTTCAGTGCAGTAGTCAATAAATTACATGAGATATTCAACACTTGTTATCAAATAGGCTTTGTGTTAGATGATTTTGCCCACATGTAGGCGAATGGAAGTGTTCTGAGCACATTTAAGGTAAGCCAGGCTAAGCTATGATGTTTGGTTAAGTCAGGGATACTGAATGCATTTTCAACTTATGATATTTCAATTAATGATAGGTTTATAACCCCATCAAAGGTCAAGGAAAATGTGTAGATACACAGCATTTTAGGTTAATCAATGAATATCCTTAGACTAGCAAACCACAAAGCAGAGATAGGAACTGTGGCCTTATCTATTGATCATAGGGTATGTACATGGATCAGGTCTTAAACAATTATTATTATAATCAATTAATCAATGAAACCAGTTAAATTGTATTGCAAAGTATTTTTGTTCATGTTCACTTTTTAAAAGTATACTGACTACTTTCCTTATATATTATCACAATTATTTTGTACAAACATTTCTTAAGGTTGAAAGAATGGGTATATTGCATTTTTTACAGCTAATAGAGCAGAGCTCAGACAGACTAGGGAAAATGGAAATATCATGGCCAGGATTCTCACCTGATTCTAAACTCACCCATTGTCTATGTGTGATGAGGTAATACTTAGCCTACGGCACAGGTACATATTTATGTGCCCGTTGGCGATAAGCCATTACTATTGGTATTGATATAAGAAGAGCTCTGCCCAGGGCTAAGACCAGAGGGAAGCAGGAGAGGGAGCCTAGAGAACAGAGCGGAGACTGTGGAGCCTGGAGCAGAGGCAGCCCCCGAGCAAAGGCTAGCGCTGGGGGCAGAAACAGAGGTGGGCTTGCCGGCTGACTTCTGTGAAAATAAAGCTTGGTATGAGCCCTCTTTTACCCCCAAAGTTCCACTGTTGTTATTCAGATCTATCGAATCTATAGTGAACTTGTCTGGAGCTGGGAACCCCCTGTCTGAAGCTTTGGCATAGTTGGCAGGATTCGCTGAGACCAAAAAACAAACAAACCATAATAAAGCTGCCCTCGTGGGAGGGGTACTTCAATGAGCTGCCCCTATGGATGGGGAGACACCCAGGTATCCCCTAATGGTATGCCCAGGGTCTGAGGATTCTTGCCTTCTAGAGGAGTGGGCCCCTCCCCAGGACTAGGGGAAGGTGGGGGTGATGCCTGCCTGAGGCAGTAGAGGAGGACCTCTGAAAAATAGGCAATTCCTTAAAGGAACAGAGTTCCTGTGATGCAGTGGGAACTGTGGGTTGGGTGTTTCGCACAGGGTTTAAAGAGGAGCCTGCTTCTGCGAGAGGCACGGGAGGGGCAGCAGGAGAACACGACCTGCGGGGTGCTGTCGGGGAGGAAAGAAAGTTGTTAAAAACTGAGATAGCGTTGTTGAGAGCCACTGTAGAGAAGGTGAAGGGTATAATGACAACATGAAGCAGCAGCACAGGAACGCAGGCTGTGAGGTGCTATGTGGGAGGTGAAGGATGTCGTGCTGCCATCAGCTCCAGAAACGGTAGAAGAGACGTCACACAAGGACAAGAGAGTGGGGGCAGAGCTGGAGGCACCAACCCCTCCTCTACTGAAATCCTGCCTGGTTGTAGTTAAGAAAAAAAAAGATGCAACAACTGCAGGTTCCTCAGGGAGAGGCACAGCCCCCTCTCAAGGTCATGGACCACTCCATGCTCCGCCCCTCGACTCAGGCAGAGATGGTGGATTTGGGTAGTTCATGGCAGCCTGGCTCCTGTCTCTTTGAGATGTAGGGGTGGATAGGATTCTTCTGTCCAGGTTAGGAATGGGAAGGTTGGCTTCCCTTAGAAGTCATTCCCAGGTGACTTATTCTGGCCTGCAGCAACGATTACCAAATGCCTATCAGACCCCAAGGAGCCACTTCCTTCTCAGTGGGTTGGTGGATGCGCTTCGCGCTGTGGCCCACTCAGGGTGATTTGCCATGTTTCCCCACTAGATGGCAGACGTATGCTGAGCTCCAACAGTATGGGAGTGGAGCGTGAAAAATGCCATTTATAACCCAGAACATCACGAGAGGTTGTTTACAATGGGGATGAAGGATATAGTGCTTCAAATGGATCCCACATCCCTCTCTGGGTCCCTAGAGGCCATTCTTGCCCCTCACTTAGGGCAACCCGTAAATAAAGTTACCCATACTACAGCAGATTTGGGAAAGACAGAGGCAATGTGGATATGGAAGGGCATGAGGTTCAATACTCAGAGGAAGAGCTTAAAGGGCCCCATGAGGATCATAAGGACCCAGATGTAGGTTGATTTTATAAATGCAAGAGCAGCGTCGGTAAAATTGCAGTATTTCCAGAATTTCTCGCCTGGCCTTCATGTATCTCCATATCAATAGGTAATTACAAGGGCGAGCAAGGCCATATCTGGACCGGAGAGGTTGGGTGGGGCCCTTTTTCCTGCAGCCAGCTCACGAGAGACATGGGAGGGAAGAAGTGGATGACTGCTTGTAAGAAATAAATGGATTTCTCCCACTTTATTTCTCCCTTTGACTGATTTCAGTTTCAAAGGTATTTTGCCCCAGGATTTTCCCCCAGACTTACACCTGGTGGTAGTTGGCAGGATCTCTGAGCCCGAAATCTGTCTATGTGGGTGTGAACCTTAGGCGGGCTGCCCCTAGAGATGGTGGGGAGATGCCCCTAACCCCCCCTGTGGATGGTGGTGAGGCCCCAGTGGCTGCAGTGGTGGACAGCACAGCTTCACTAAGGAGTCCCCTGTGGGGCTTCCAATTGGGGAGCTCCTAGTGGGGAATTGGTCGAGGGTAAAGCACCTCCTAGAGGGTGGGGCCTTCCCCAGAACTGGGGAAGGGTGACAACACCGGAAGCTGAGGAATTAGCTTTCCATGAGGTAGAAGACTGCTTAGAGGCCCTGAGTGGCCATATAGCAGCTAGGATTGTGGGATGTCTTTTTCTTGAGTGTTATGGAGGAGAATGGGTTATAAAGGAGAGAGAGACACACACTTCAGCATTGCTTGGAGGAGCTGGGCAATGAATGATCTATGGGATGCCCTTAAAAAAGAGAAACAGTTATTGAGAAGGTGGGTCACGCTCCTGGAAGATATGTTAGCAGCAAGGGAGGAGACAGCAGGAGAATCCACGTTGCAAGAGGCTGTGGGGGAGGGGGAGGAAAGAGCGGTGCCTTTAGACTCAGAGATGTTGGGGGAGGATGAGCTGGTGGACACGAACAACCAGTTTCTGCGGAAGCCGTCAGAACCTCTGCATACATGACTTTTACGTCTTTGGGATATGGGGTGGAAAACATCGTTATGTTGGGTTCTGAAATGAATAGACTGACTTCCCTGATGACTCGCCCTTCCCTCTGGCAGTGGTTGCAAAGTGCCCATCACACCTCAAGGAATCAGGTGCTTCTGGATTGGCTGACAGCAGCCATGAGGGCAGTTTGGCCTAATCAGGGTGATTTACCATACTCACCCACTAGCTGGAAAACATATGCAGAGCTCCAGCAGGTGTTATGGGAGCCGGGCATGAAAAACATCTTTTATAATATGAACCCCAGGGCCCCGATGAGGAGTTGTTCACTGTAGGAATGAGAAATCTGGTGCTCCATACAGATCCACCATCTCTCTTTGGGTCCCTACTGACTATTCTTGCCCCCCACATAGGGCAACCCATGAGTGAGGCTACTCGTACTTTAGCAGATCTGGGGGAGGTTGAAACAATAAGAACATGGAAGGAAGTATGGGCTATGACTGATAAAAGAGGTTCAAAGGGCCCTGTGAAGGTCTTGAGGACCCAGATGTGGGTTGGTTTGATAAAGGCCAGGGTAGTGAAAGGAAAACTTGATGGGTGGCCCAATAGAATATTGTTAGAACTGTGGCACCAATTAAAGTCAGAGCAGCAGTTCCAGCTGCTGAGGTCCAGGATATGGAAATCAGAGTCAAGGCCTCATGCCCGGCCTGTGTCCCTGCAAAACTTCATGGGAGACAGTACTCAGGCTCCCCTTGGGCCCTCACCTCCACAGGAGGATGATTGGGCATGGTGGTTTGAGGGGGGGTCACGGCCCCCACCTTGGGGGATGTGGTGGGGACCAGAGGCCACATGTAGAATTAGCAATTCATTGGTCCCCCATGAATGTACGTGTCCTGGTGCTGGTGGACACAGGAGCTGAATGTTCTCTGATTTATGGCAACCCTGGGCGGTTTCCTGGGACCCCTGCTTTGATAGATGGCTATGGGGGTAAGGCAGTTAGAGTGAAGAAAGTCCAATTCCCATTGGGGATAGGGCGTTTACCTCAAAGAAGTATACTGTGTACATTTCTCCCATCCCTGAATATATTTTTGGGGTAGATATCCTGCAGGGCCTGTGGTTACAGACCACTGCAGATGAGTTCAGACTGAGGGTACGTGTAGCAAAGGCAGTTCTGAGGGGACATGCTAAGCACCCACCTGTAGCTCTGCCTGTACCTCGGCAGGTGACAAACACTAAGCAGTATAAATTGCCTGGGGGACACAAGGAAATTGGAGAAACTCTACAGGAGTTGGAGAAGGTGGGAATCATAAAGCCCACTCATAGTCCTTTTAATTCCCCAGTGTGGGCAGTGAAAACGCCAGACAGCTCCTGGCATATGACCATGGATTACAGGAAATTGAATAAAGTCACAACCCCTTTGCATGCTGCTGTCCCCTCAATAGCAGTCCTTATGGACACCCTGACTCACAAAGTAGGGATGTATCATTATGTTGTGGACCTTTGCTAATGCTTTCTTCTCTATTGACATAGCACAGGAAAGACAGAAACAGTTTGCCTTCACGTGGGAAGGCCGGCAGTGGACATTGACTGTCCTTCCACAGGGTTATTCCACAGTCCCACCATTTGTCATGCACTTAGAGCCCAGGACTTTGCCACATGAAAGAAACTGCAAACAGTACAGCTGTATCCTACATTGATGATATCATGGCCACGTCTGATTCTCTTGCAGATTTGGAAGGGGCAGATCCTAGACTGCTGCACCATCTACAGGAGAAAGGGTGGGCTGTGACCAGCACCAAGGTTCAGGGACCTGGTTTGACTGTAAAATTCTTGGAGGTTGTCTGGTCAGATAAAACTAAAGTTATTCCCGAAGCAGTCATAGACAAGGTCCAGGCTTTCCCTACCTCTACCACTGTGGCAGTATTACAAGAGTTTTTGGGTCTTCTAGGCTACTGGAGAATGTTTATCCCACATTTGG
This sequence comes from Phataginus tricuspis, assembly GCA_029783875.1. Taxonomy (NCBI): domain Eukaryota; kingdom Metazoa; phylum Chordata; class Mammalia; order Pholidota; family Manidae; genus Phataginus; species Phataginus tricuspis. The sequence goes on along the minus strand of JAQQAC010009376.1, from coordinate 11,067,187 downwards.
TGCAAATTCTGAAACCCTTATACTGGTTGGTACGAAAGGGCATCAGGTGGGACTGGGATGAGACACATGCAGCTGCTTTTACCCCTGGCAAGCGGGCAGTCAAGGCCGTACAAGCCTTGAATGTAATGGACTCATTGAGGCCCTGTGAGCTAGATGTTCATGCAAACGGACGTGGTTATAGATGAGGCCTTTGGCAGCTGCTTGAATGGACACGCCAACCTACTGGATTCTGGTCAGAATTATGGAAAGGCGCAGAGGTCCAGTACACCTTGATAGAGAAGCAACTGACTGCTGTGTACCACGCCTTGCTGGCTATGGAGCCCATTGCTGGAACAGCTCCAACCAAGGTAATAACTACCTATCCCATCTCAGGGTGGGTATGAGACTGGACCCAAAGGCCATGGAGTGGTGTGGCACAGATGCCTACACTGGCCAAATGCATATTTACAGCAGCATAGTGCCCTCTCTACTAGCCCCGTAAGTGGAGAACTCTAACGCTTATTGAGGCCAGTCACATATACCAGCAGAAAGCATAAATAATTTGCTTTTGAGCCACTGGTCTGAGAGAGTCCTTATCAGGAGGGAAAAGCCCCTATACCTGAAGATGCTTGGTATACAGACGGCTCAAGTCGTGGGCAGCTCCCAAAGTAGAGGGCTGTCGCTTTCCATCCTCAGACTGAGACAATATGGATGGAGGATGGAGAGGGGAAAAGCAGCCAGTGGGCTGAGTTGCAGACAGTATGGCTTGTGATCACTCAGGAGCCTTCCCCCATAGTTGTCCGCACTGACAGCTGGGCCGTCTATCAGGGCTTGACCCTGTGGCTACCAACATGGTATCATGCCAACTAGATGGTTGGTCACCGGCCCCTTTGGAGGCAAGAGTTTTGGCAAGACCTATGGGCCTCTGGTCAGACTAAGACAGTTACTATATATCATGGACTAACCAGAGTGTCCAGGGTTTAATGCAGTTTGGGCTTAGCAGCAGGACGTTGCTCTGCTGGCCATATCCTGGCTTCAATAACTCCTCTTTGGTTTGCAATACAGTTGTATAGAGAGGAGGCAATGTGTGTTAGTATATACACAGGGCTTAAGGCTCCTTTTTGGGGTTTCTCATTCAAAAGCAGTAGCACTGTCCATAAGCGAACTGACCAGTGCTGTAGATTATTGGTGTCTGACTTCAGGCCAGATTTCAAGAAACCATTGTAACTCTCTATTATGCCTGCCCAGGTAAGGTTATATGGTACATGAAACTTCCACTTTATTCCTAATTGCTGCACCCATCCTTGTAACACATGTCCAGTAAAGTGGGTGCCTTGATCCTTCTCAATCACCTGTGGCCAGCTATAGGCTGCAAAGAGATGCTCCAGGCCCCTTTTTGTGGTTTGCTTATCTGCATGATGTGCAGGAAAAGCACTCTGTTGAGTGGATGTGGTTGTGGACATTTCAACACATGGACCAGTGATGGCTGGCCCTTCTGGCACCTTGGGGAAAAGGCCTGCAAGCTGGCCTCCTGTGTGTTCCTGGAGTAACAGCAGACTGGACCCCAAAGATCATGGTAGTGTACACAAAACATCTGGGAGGTAAGAGAATCTTATGGGGAAGTTTTGTTTTATCTTTATGGCCAGTACATGTACTTCCCATAGCCCTATATACTGACCCATCTGTAACTCCCACAGGGAGGGGGGTGAAATTCTGGTATACTAGACCAGGACGAGATCCCGTTCCTGCCGCTGTCCTATCACAGGACCACTCTCTTGCATGCATCCTACCTGATGGACAAGATTTGCCTATGTTTGTGTCATTAAAACCCTTGTCTTATTGCCTGGAAGGTTAATCTTTGCTAAAGTCTTTGTGGATTGGGCACACATTCCAGCAAAACCTGCTGCCTGCTGGGTGTGCACGGAGCTCCTTACCAGTTCTGCTTCTGGCCTCTACAGAAAGTGCAATCATGAATTCATCTGAGTAGGACTGATTTGAATATGGCTGGAATGACCACTTGGTGGCAATCGATCTCCTTAGGCTTGAGGATGACTATTATCATAATTTTGTTGTTATCTGTATCATATTTTCTATTGTTATTTGTATGTTTTCATAGCCTTTGCTGTTGTTGTGGGACCTGGTTACAATTCCAGCATTCTTGCACAGGGACCATTGCGGAAGACTGAGGGCACATAGATTGTGAGGCAGGAATCCTGGAGGGGTGGAGTGTAGGGAAAATCAAAATTCCACAGCCAGGATGCTCACCTGATCCTAATCTCGCCCACTGTATACATGCAATGATGTAATACTTAGCCTAATGCACAGACACATGTTTGTATACCCATTGGCAATAGACCATTATTACCAGTACTGATTAGAAGAGTTCTGCCCAGGGCTAGGGGCAGAGGAAAGCAGGAGAGTGGAGCCTCGAGAAGAGAGCAGAGACTGGGGAGCCTGGAGCAGAGGAGGCAGCGCCTGAGCAGAGGCTGGAGCCTGGGGCAGTGACCGAGACAGGCTCGCTGCTTGTACACAGCTGCGTGACCACAGTGAGAATAAAGCTCAATGTGAACCCTTTTTTATCTTCCAGTTCTACTGTTGTTATTCAGTCTCACCAAATCTATAGTGCACTTCTCTGGGGCTGGGAACCCCTCTGCCCAGAGCTACAGAAACAAATAACTTAAGACCAAGGAGTTGGGAAAAAAAACAAACTCATCTGTCCTTACTCTCTCAGAGAATATAACAGAGACTTGTGGAGCAGAAGGTCCTATTTAAGTGACCTAATGAAAATGCTCCATGTTTTCACCCCTAAAATTGCACCCGAACCCTGGATTATTGTGAGCGTTGGCAGGGCCCACTGATAAAGGTCCTGTTCGCGGGTTAAGGTCTGGCACCGCTGCCTTCCCTGGGCACTGCTGGTAGAGCCGCACTCTCTCAGAGCCTCACTTTAACTGTGAAAGGAAGACTTTGAACTAGATAATATCGAAGGTTCTTCTTTTCTTTTTAATTGGTGGTAATAGTCACAGCCAGAGGAAAAGTGGCAAGATGAAATGTACACATATATTCTACATTTTGGAAAAGCATGTCCTTGAATGTTGGGGACACAGGCCATCAAGGGATTGTCTCTTCTACTAGCATTCTATCCTCCCTATTAGGAAATCTACAGGCTATGCAAATCTTTCTACCAGACCTTTCCTCGCTCTAGTACAAAGCAATCAGGACACCAAGGCTCTCCTTGGACTTCAGGGCCTCTGTGTTAGGAGAGTAGAGGGATGGCCACAGTCCACAGCCATGGCCTCATCTTTGATGACAGCAGACAAGACTACAGTGTGACCTCTTGTGCAGTTCCTACTGTCTGATTTCCCACACTGCTGTGCACCTTGGCTGTTTCCCAAGCCAGCTCCCCTCTCGTTCCAATAAATTCTCTTTACGTTTTGTTAGGCAGAGTTGGGTTCTGTTACTTTCCACCAAGACCAGGACCAACTGTGTGAGAGACTAGCATTCCCTTTATACTTTCTTTGCTAAACTACCACCAACATTCTTGTGACAGGCTGAGCAAACACGATTCAAACCACCGTTCACGGTGTGCAATACCCACGAGGCACTAAAGGAGGCAAGAGAAGGAATTAAAACGTCATTATCTCCTTTAAAATTTTTAATTAATATGTCACTTCACTCTCTGTGACCCAGGCATTAATGTCCCTTTCTAAAAATGTACCACCACACTAACAGATGAAAATCTGTTTCATAAGATATATTATGTAGGTGACTGGCACCTTACCATTTCGTGAGCACAGCTGAAAAGAGCTGTGTGCTTTGTAAATTTAGAACTGCATTTCCTAAATGTCAAGGGTTTATTACCTGGAAAAAAAGATGGAAGAACAACTCTACATTAAAAAATTTGTTCTGCAGCTTCCTTGAAGAGACATTTTAAGGACCATTAGTTATCTAAATAAAAGTTGTGTTTTAGAGACAGGAAGAATATGAAGAATTGCTCTCTAGTTTAAGATTATATCCTTTCCCTTGCAATAAAGCTGTAAATGTAAGCAGGTGTTTTGTACTCGGCATACCCCAAGCCATCTTCCCTTGTTCTCCCCCCCTTAAGCCTCCTTCTTCATTGGAAAGACAAATGTGTATGAAAGCATTCAGCACAGGGCCAACCACAAGCGAGGGCTTACAAGATGGGATTCCCTGCCACTCTCCTTCCACTTCACAGGTAGAGGAGATCCTATGATGGTAACCTGGGGGTTAAAAAACCCTCATCTTTCTATGGACTTGATATATCTTATACTGTTGTTCCTGGAAATGGATTTTGTCAGAAGGGAATGATCATTTTGAACAAAAATTCTGCTCAAGGTCTTCAGAAAGGATAATAAGATTTAAAAAAATATTGGTTTCTATTTCTGGCAAACTAGCAACTGTTCTTTGATTGATTTCTTCTCTATCCTTTCTGCTTTAATTTAGGACTCTAGGGAACATAAATATTTAACTAGCAAGAGGTTACCTTCAGAGCTCTCAGGCTTCAAAGTGTAGTTCGTTCTTTGCATGATGGTTTATGACATGGATTGTTTCAAGAAACTCTTTCATCCATTGCCTCCTTCATTCTTGCTTCTGTTTTGTTCTGTGGAGTCTGGGGTGTAATCAGCTTCAGAACTGGTATTTCCTAGAAATCGACAGCAAGACATTAATTCTTAGATGTGCTTTCACAAGTTAAAAATATCAGTGGAAGTCATCTCCAACGGACACATGCTTAGTGAGAACACTCATGGGTAAGTAAACAAATAATTCTTTTGGAAGAAGAAAGCAGTCTGAAATAGCTTCTCTGATCTCACTTTTGCAGGCTGCAGAGTTGATTTCCGAGTGGTTCCTCTAAGCCTCTAAAACTTTTTTTAAACTGGTGCTTGGCACAGGAGCTGTGAAGTCTTAGATTAATCACTAGTCAGACAGTATTTATTACACATACTATATGTGAAGAACTAGGCAGGGTGGGGAATTTTACAGTGGTGATACATCTTTTTGAAAAACGCACAGTTGAACAAAGGCAAGGAATGCATGTGTCACAACAACGAAGGTATTAAGATAAGAGGTTAGTGGCCTGAGACAAGGAGTCCCTTTCATGGAACTATCAAGCACAAAGGGCACCTCAGCAGCTGGCCACATTTCCAAAGAAACAGTCCAGCTCTGCCCTGGGAGAAATGCAGACTCCTGAGGCAGAAGAATGGACACCAGACAAGAATGGAGGGCTCCCGTCGCAGTGGCACACCACGGCGCTGCAGGAGCTTCACGCCTGCCTCGCCAGCTGGTGGTTTAAAAGTCAGCAAATTGCACCTGTATCCTTCTACATCAAATTCCTCTCTCTGGAGACTCACTGGCTTTCTGCGGCTTAAAGAATTGACGATCTTCTGGAGAATCTCTAGTGTGCAGACCTCTAGTTCCTGGATTACATGGAAGGATGAAACAGAGACCTCTTGGATGGGCTGTGCTCCTTTAGAGGAAATGCTTCTAAGGAGGTTGAAGCTTCAGTCCAACATCTACAGTGACCAACACAGATTATTGTTGTTGGCATTTTAGAGTGGATATCTTAAAAACTCAACATGTGGAATGAAAGATTTTACATGTATCACTGAACCTCACCAAGACAAAGCTTCCCCTCCTCAAAATAGAGAAGAGCACCCCAGTGGGTGATATGTGCAAAATCACTCATGAAAACCCACCTAACAATGTCTCATTATTACTGGAGACCAATGCATTGGGAAGAATAGTCTCTGATTTATGATCCACTAAAGAGTGATCTAATCAGAAATAGAGGTTTAAATGATCAAGGATGGAGAGCTTTGCCAATGCATAAAAGGTGAACTTTCATGTCCCTTTCAAGTTCCATGTGACCATGGTACATACAGCACCCCAGAAATGAGATAAAATCCATTGAGCTGAGGTGATGTGCGGGGAGGGCAATTATTTCCTATCAAATGCACATGACAGACCTGGGCAGCCTCATTCCCAATCAAAACGCACTGCTGCTCTATTAGCTGGATAATTAAAAAGCATTTTATATCAAAACACTCCTAACATAAAAAAAATGAAGCATGTTTTACTGTGATGGTGCGCAGTAAAGCATGATCAATACGATGGATTTTTTCCTTTCTTCAAGAATAAAAGATTTCATTTTAATCTGAGAAATAAAAACTGTCACCAATATAATCTACAGTTAGCATACCAAGAACGCAACTAAAATATTCAATATTTTGAGAAAGCCTTAAAGCATACTGCATAATAAGACACGTTGCCAGAAGATTAAATCCAAATGACAGCATTATTCAGCAAGAAACTATCTCAGTCAAAACAGCTATTTCCTGTCTTTCCTCCAAACCCCCTAATTGCTTCCATAACCTTGAGCTCCATTTGATTTACAATGATTTTTTTCATTTAAAGTTTCCATGAAATGAATTTCAAAGTTTGAGCCAGATGGTCTTTATAATTCCTTTGAACTCTTCATTTTGCAGGTGGAGTAAGTCCAGTCTCTTGATAGGACTCAAAGTCCCACTTTATTTTACTCCAACAAGAGCTGTGTTGGATCAGAGAATCTCAGAGTAAGATAATAAAGCAACCTTTTCTACTTAGAAATATAAACACTTTATAAACTTTTTCTTAAAGGCAATGAAAATTTTTATTCTGTTCTTTAAAATTCGTCCCAAGGTCTCCAATTGAACCTTAAAGCCGTATCATTCTTCTTTCTGTTTACTTTCCAACTTGAGGTCATACCCCCTCATTGATCTAAAAATCATCCCATACTTATCTGCATCTTTTTGTTGATTCTTTTTCCTTCCAGCTACCTTGAACTACAAATACACAAAAATCTCAGGTCGACGGTTACCTCAAATATGGAGGTAAACGAACCCTGCATATGACCGTGAAATGATTTCACGTCTGCATGCTCAGCCATGGTGCACACCATTCCTCCTACCAAACCCCAAAATAGCTATTACTGTCGTAGATCAAAGTCGTGCAGTCCATTTACATTCTTGCACTTACTTCGCATCTCTTCAAAAGAACTTCAAAAATATGAAAGGCTGTCCTATTTCTCTCTTACCAGACAGGATTACAATGCTTCTAAAATACTAACCTCATTATAGATTCCACTTTTATATATTTATTTCCTGTTAGAGAAAGAAAGAAAAGGCGTAGTGAAGATTCTAGGGCAGCCTAAGGAAATTACTTTGTAGGACTTCTTCACCAAGACGTATATCAACCCCCTTGGTTACGTCACATGCTCTCGCCTCATACTGGATCCCTGCTCTGTAAATTAAAGAATATCTTTTATGTTGTTGTTGTTCTTTCTTGTTTCTGTAAATAAGCAATAACTATCCAAACCGCATGGACTCTCCTGTGAGAATAAACGCTGGAAATGATATCTTTCAATGGATAAAGCAAAATGAATAAAATAAGATGAAACATAATACAGCAAGGGAAATAAATGAAAGCTTTATTGAGAAATCATATAGAGAGGGTCTATTTCTCCATTCCTGTTTTATTAGCATCTGAAAGTTGATGCACATATTAATATCCAGAGGGAGTTTTCTGTAGTTTCAGGAAGACATTCAAAATTCAAAATATTTGACTCAAAATACTAAAGCAAGAAAATCAGAAGAAAAAAAATCCATGAATAAAACTAAAAACATAGTCCCTACTGTGTGCCAGGGACACACAGCAAACAAAACACAATGGCCCTGGCTTCCATAGCCACTTAAAATATTGCTGCACGAACTAAAAAAAAAAAAAAAAAAAAAAAAATTGAATACTTACTTTTCCCTTTCTTAGCTTGTAAGTTTAAGGGAAAACTTGGGACAGTATGGTTATGGAGTTGGACATCAAAAACTATTCCAGTTCTCATAAATGAAGTCCTCAACTTCCCTCTCTCCAGGAATGAAATCTGTTCTCTCTCTGTTAACCACCTGGACCAGAATGACTTGCCCTGGGTAAACCATCACTGATAAGGCTCCTGTGATTAACTACAACCAACTCACTACAGATGGGTGACCTTGTGACTTGCAGCTTCTGTTTGCCCCGATCCGGCTGAACGTAAACAGGCCAGCACTTCATAAAACTGGCTCCAACCCCCCCGTGGATGTCGTCCTGCCCTCGGTCCCTCCCCATTTCTACCTTGGGAAAACTTCTGGTGTTCTCCTTGCCAGGCACCCATCATGCCACAGTCCTTTTGGTTCCCTCTCTACTATGCAGGCTGGGAAGGTTCCAGCAAAAAGTCAAGTGGAGTCTCTGACTAAAAGCAATTCACTCTTAAATGTTTGCTTGATCCAACATTGCATTTTTTTCAAATCTCTCCTCCTGGGTCTTCCCCACCCCTCAGCTCCCTTCTACCCTCCCCAAACTTCCAACAACAAAAAAAAAAGGTTGAAAATTTGGAGGCTCCAGGGGACTCCTGAAATCTCATTAGGCTTTTTCAAGCGGTCTAAAGGAAAACCTGATGCTGAAGTTTTGATGGACTGTCAGGGGAAAGGAGAGTCAGTCAGACGATCTCCGATGTCCCCCATGAGACCCGGAAGCCGGCTGGCGTTGCTAAAAGAGAAGGGTTCTGGTCTCTTCAGCAGCAACACACCTTTAAAACATTATCCAAAAGAATTCCCCAAACCCTTAAATGGGCCCCTCTGGGTTAAAAAAAAAGCTTTCAATTTTGCCTTTTCAACTGATATTTGTGACAGATGTGAGTCATGTCCATCACACAACTCATGGTCAGGGTGACCCAGGAAACGAGAAGTTCTGCTTGTTGGCTGTGACTATAAAGCACACAGAAGCTGTTCATGGGAATAACTCTGAGTCCACAATATTTTATCTTTTTTTTTTTTAAGTCAATCATATGAGAACTTGGGCCATTTAACTGTGACTAGTTTCAACTTATAATGCACCTCACATCTAATCTCCATATTTCCACTGAGATCTACAACCAGAGACCCTCCTCTAACCGAAGGGTCAGCAAACCTCTGTTAAGAACCAGATAATAAATATTGCCACCTTTTTGGGCCGCATGGTCTTTCTGGCAATTGTCCGACTCTTCCACGAAAAGCACCCATAGATGACTCCTAAAGGAGTGCACCTCTTCTGTTCAAATAAGACAGTGTTTACCAGGACAAACAGACGGGCTGGACCCTCGGACCATATAGTCCGCTGGCCCTGTTCTAATGGGTTCTGGCCCTTTCCTCGGACTCACACAGGGCCCCTTGCTGGCTCTGCTAGTCGTGGCCCCTTTTCTGGGGGCCTTTTCTCCTTCTGTCAACACACTACACCCTCCCCTGCAAACAAAATCTCCCCAGCAAACATTTTACTCTTTCCTGAACATTTGATGCTAGTTTACTTATATTTCCTATATAGCTGCTTTCCTTTAGGCCGATAACATGAAACCTACCCGTTTGCCTTCTATCCTCAATCTGCTTCTGCCTGTGGCAACGAGGCGGGGCAGGGACATGGGCCCAGGGTCATGTTACTATAAAATCTACTCAGCCTGCGAAAAAGGCCCAGCTTATTCTTTACCTTAATCCATACGCTGTGCTTCCTCTTCTTCCAGCCCCTGAATCCACTAAGTAGTTTTGCGAACCAGGAGGGGAGACAAACCTCCAAAGTGTAAATGAACCTTTGTGGATGAAGAATGCCAGATCCAGACCAACACAGTCACCTAAATAACCCTACTTTTAAGAAAAACTTAAAAGGGATTATGAACCACCTGTACACATCATGCCTCATGCTGACCCCACCCAAAAGGCCCTATAAAACCCCAAACCCTAAACCCTTAGCACACCTCCTCTCTGAGGTTGCCTGTACTCCTGTCTGTGTGTGTACTGTCTTAAAGCAAATAAACTTTCTTGTTGCATAAGCCGATTGCACTTGTCTCTGAACTCTTCTCCATGATAAAGCCAAGAACTCTCCAGCCTCCGCCTCTGGTGGTAAATGTCTTGTCACTTTGCTCTTTCATTCAGCTTCCTAGTCTTAACAAAATCCTTTTCTCTCTCCTTGTTTTATTTTCAGACCGGTAGGGGAGTGGAAGTTCTCAGAACATAATCTCACTCTACCTAGTGCTCTGTGGCTCCCTCAAATCCTGGGGTGGTGGGGACTTAGCTCCCTTGCTGTGCAGACTCAAATGGACACCGGACAGCAGGTGACCTGGCTTTAGGAACTGGCAAGGGATTTGCCCCGCAGCAAGCAGGAGTTCAGTGAGCTTCTCTCTCCTCCCCCCTCTGCTCTTCCCTGCTCCCTGCTGCCTGCATGGCGCTGCCACTCACTACTACTCTCGCTTTAATGAATTCCTTCCTTACCCACACTTGTCAGATGTGATGGAGAATTCTTTCTCGATCAGAGTCCAGAATCCTCCCCCGTGCATGTTGAGGTTTCACCTAGTGTGCAGGGAGAGACCTCCCCAGACGCAGCTGCCTGACAACAGTAATACATGGTTTTGATAGAAAAGTGCATTTCCTTCATTAAGTGAAGTACATTTCCTCCATTAAAAAAAAATAGCTCCACCACATTTATAAATTTTGCAGCCAGTGGTAATTATTGTCAAATAGAGCAAGGCTTCTAATTAACAAGCAAATTCCAAATTCTAAATGGTACGCCGCACTAGTTAATTTGATGTGTTGCTTTTTAATCCCCCCACTGGGAGTCTCCGGCTTAGGTTTATCCCCATCTAGCCCCTTCTTTCTGTTGGCCTAATCTTGGCTGTACTGGAGGTCATGTTAATTATTCCCACAAATTTGTTTGTCTCAGGTAGAGGACCTCTTAACCTCTAGGCTTCAAGGAATGTCAACATCTCTCTGACTCATAGGTTCTACTAGTTTTACCTCCCAGAAAACAAAAGCAATACCCAACTATAGCTTTGTTTGTTTCTCAGGTTGAGTTCGTGTTTTCCCTTTCTCTTTTGTCTGCAACCTCAACATTTCTAACCTAATAGAACATCAAAATTCAAACAAAGTGACACAAAGGAAAAAAAAAGTCCTCCAGTTTTTTTTTTAGAGAAATAAAGCCCAGAGGTCAGGTGAAGGTGTTGTGCTACAGAATGGCAGGTACAAGGTGGAAAAGGTAAGTGGTGGGGATTTTAGCAAGATAGCACCTTGAGGGCTTTCCTGCTACCCTCCCCTCTTGACTCTAGTTTCCAGCTCTTTCTCCACAGCCTGGCACCTGTGAGCCATGATCAGACCTTGAGGATGTGAGCAAAGCCTCTAACCAGGAGAGGCTCTAATAGGAGGAGGCTTAAGCTGGACTTTTTTCCTCTTGAGGCCAGATCAACTGTACTAATTTCCTATTGCTGCTGTAACCAGTTACCACAAGCTCAGTATCCTGTTTCTGCTGTAACAAACTATCACACATTTGGTAGCAGCATGAATTTATTATCTTACAGGTCTGGAAATCACAAGTCCAAAATGAGTCTCCATCAGGGGTTGGAGGGCTGAGTTCCTTTGGGTGGCCTTAGGGGAGAATCTGTTACTGCGCCTTTCTGTGCTTCTAGAGACGACCAGCATCTCTTGGCTCATGGCCCCTTCCTCTACCTTCAAGGCATCACAGTAGCATTGTCAGTCCTTATTTGACTCTGACCTTCTTGTCTCTCTGAGTCACGTATGAGAACCCTATGATCACATCGGGCCTATCCAGGACCATCTCCCCATCTCCAGGTCAGCTGATTAGCAACCTTAATTCCATCCACAACCTTACCTCCCCCTTGTGATATAACACAACATATTCACAATTTCTGATGATTAAGACATCTTTGAGGGGCCATTATTCTGTTTACCATGGAAACTGAGTATAGAACTCAACAATGGAGAGTTCTGGAAGCATCCTTATACATATCTTGTCAAAATTCCTGAATTCTAAAATGAAAAACAAGTTTTTACAAGATTTCAGACAGAAAATAAGGTAATTCACACACAAACTCATGCACACACACGCACATCAGATTGGCATTAAGTTTATCTGTAAAATGAACACAGACATGATGGACATCTGCAGACTATTGGGAGAAAGAATATCCTTGAAAGTCAAGAAAATGTATCCATCTGAGACACAGACCATGGGCTTAGACAGAGTAGGGTGAGGGTCTCTGGAAAAAGCAAGGTAGGATATTTACAGTCAAAGCAATGTAGCAATGTAACAATGTAAAGTCCCTTTTGAAACTCTTGTGTTCAGCATTATGCAAAGTCAAGGTCACACTAACTCTCTAGGGTAAAGATACCAGACTAGGAATATAGACAACTTCAGTGAAATCAGTTAAAGGTCAAAAGGCCGGGAGCAACTTCGCCTGGAATGTTTAAGTGTTCCGCAAGGGTACCTCAGCATAACCCTTGACTTCACTGTAAACAGCCCTAGCAAGCAGACAATAACCCAGCCTACCTTGAGGGCAGGGCAGGTGGTACAAGTCCACACCCGAAGCCCTCAATTCCCAAAAATTCTCAACTGCCTATAAATCCCCTAGACAAGGCACCACCCCGGGCTCTCTTGTCCCCTCCTGGTGTGAGCCAGGAGCTCTGTCCTCTCACTGTATCTCTAAATAAAAGCCTGTCCCTTGCTCTCCTACTTGAGTGTTTGTGAAGCTCATTCTTCGGCTTCGTGAACAAGAACCCCGGCATCACATCTAGGATGTCATTCACCTAGTGAGGAAAACAAAGATAAAAATCTTTATGAATATGCAAGGATTTCAAAAACATATTCCATGAACCTCATCCAAGGACAATATTTAAGAAAAAACTTTAAGCGGAACAACAAAATATTCAAAACAGAGATGAGAAATAAAGATGAAAATAGAAATCAGTAATGAACCTTGAAATTTATAAACCATTAAGTATAAATGAAGAAAGGTAGAATATGAAGATTAGAAATCAGAGATTTCATTGACCTTGGTTATATAAGTAGAATTTGCAATTTTAATCGATGGGAAACCTTGAGAGGAAACAAGTCTTGATGACATAAACCTCCAAGGGTTGTACTGATATTGCTTTTCTTGGCAAGACAAGAAAGAACAATGAGAAATATTTACATCCTGGTGATCACTGACTTAAACAAAAAACAAATAAACAAGCAGTGCTGGAAACCACCCAGAAGGGTCCATGCTCTTTGAGATTAAACTAACTCAGTTAGTGATGCTGACCTTAAATTTACTGAGAGTTATGAGAAAAACACACACACACACACACACAAAATTTCTTGAGAAATCTCAGTATTTGACAATTAGGCTTGCAAGTATAAGTTTAATCCAAAGCTTGAAAACACTGTTATAGGAAATTGATTTTGTCCACTTCAGCTGTAAATTAACTCCTCAGACCTGTGATAAATAACCTACCACTCAGGATATGAACTTCCCGGCCTTGTGATAATGAATCCACCTAACTGTGTGTTCTGTTTTTCAGAAAGCTTTTTCTTTTTTTAACCAACAGCTATAGAAGTAATTCAAGCTGCCTCTGATCTGATCCATATACAACACCGTTTTTCCACACACTGTGAGTGAAATGCTAATGATATTCTTGCACGAAAAGTTATAAATTCAGCAGAACCTAGCAGCTGAGGGAATAGAAGGTTAAAAGTAAAATTAAAAGTATTTTAAATTATTTTTCTTCCTGATTATATGGAGGAAAGCAGTGGAGAAAGGGCATCTGAGTTATAAAAGAACAGTTTCTTATTTTCACAAAACAGTAAAGAAAGGTTTGACTATGAATGTACTTGTTCAAAAAGTGAAAAAAGCAAACACATTTTTAAAAGCTGAAGTTTTAAAGACCATGTTCTCTGATAATCCAATAAAACTGGATAAAAAAATACACCTTTATTACTCAGAAAATAAGAAATTTATTTCTAAATATATCTTGGCTGAAGAGAATAATCAAAATGAAATAATCAACTACACAGAAAAAGCAATGAAAGAAAGGCTACTATACTCTAAAATCTCTGGAACACAGTGAAAAACCATACTCAGTGGAAGACTGTAACCTTGCATGAAGTGCCAGGGGTCCCCAAGACCACCCTCAGGCTTGATGGTGAGAAGGACTCACAGGACTTAGAAAGGCGATTATACTCACAATCATGCTTTACTGCAGGAAAATATTAAAATCAGCAAGGGGAAAAGGTGCATGGATTAGTCCAGGAGAAACCAGGTGCAAGCTTCCAGGTATCCTCTCCCAGTAGAGTCACAAAGATGTACTTAATTCTGCCAGCAATGATGTATGGCAACACATGCAAAGTGTTGTCAACCAGACAGGTGTACAGACATAAGAAAAATGCACAAAAATTTCTATAGTAGTAATTGTCTCAATAGCATATCAACAGCTAGAAATGGAGGTAGGGAAAATTATGTTCACAATTGTATCAAAAAGTGAAAATACCCAGAATAAATTTATCCTGACAAAGGACCTATAACAAAAACTATAAAGTTTTGCTGAACAATATAAAGCTAAAATAGAACTGAAGATGCATTATTGGAAGACATAAAAACATAACTTCTCCAACAATTTATAATTTCAGTTGTCATAAGAATATAATTTTTTCTATATTAGTTTAAGTTTATATGAAAGAACAAGTGTTTATATAAAAGAACAAGAGATTATAGGAAAGAACAGTGGGAGGAAACTTGACTTACCATGTATTTTAATCACTGTAATCAAATAGTATGTTACTTGCATTTGATTGGACAAATACATTAGTGAAATAGAATAGATTCTCTAGGTATATATTTTGTTAGGTAGCATATATGAGAGTTTAATACAACATTCAATTCACTGGAGAGAAAAGATGATTGATTTAATAAATGGTGCTGACATACCTGGGTATCTACAATTTTGGCCATGTGTCAGTTCTGGGTCTGTTAGGTCTCAGATTCATTCCTTGTTCTTCTGCTACCCCGCTCTGCGCATCAGGAGATGAGCCCTGCAGGCTGCGTTTTCCTGTCTCCCTTGACAAGCGGTCTGGCTGGGTTCCAGGCAGCAGCAGGCTACGGAGGGTATCTGGATATCAGGATAGGAAAAGACAAGGTATTTCTGGGCCTCAGCTAGCATCCCTGGCAGCAACTTTGTCTTTTCACCTTTACGAAAGTTTCAGCTCCTCCATGTCAAGCCTTCTGGGGAATCAAGCTTTGATGCTGAATGTATATCAATAGACAGTTCCTAGAAGGCAATACAAATGACTACCTTTCAGTCTAGGTTCCCCAAGACACAGGCTCTGAGACAAGGATTCAAGTGCAAAAGATTTATTTGGAAGTGAGAAAGGAAGACAGGGAATGAGTCATTAAAAGGTGCATGATTGGTAGGAACTGGAGCTTCATGCTGCAGGGAGCTCTGGGAACACTGCAGGCCTGTGCGTCAGTTATCCCACTCAAGGGATGACAGCGCCTGTCCCCTTAATCATTGGTGGACTGCGCCCAGGGAGTCTTCATTCCCCAGCATTTTGGCTGGTCATGTGCATGGGCAGAGTGCATCCGAGCGGCCAAAGAGAGCCCTCTCACAAACAAGTGCAGCTGCTGGTAGCTGGAAGTCCAGCTGGCGTCCTCAGGAAAAGTGAAGAGTGAGGAGACAGGCAAGACACTAATATTATCTGTGCAATAATTGAACACAAAAATGTGGTCCCTTACCTTGGTAGGCAGCAAAATGCATATTAAAAGAACAGAAATCAGGGGCTCTTTTGTCCCCTCCTGGCATGAGCCAGGAGCTCTTTCCTCTCACTTTCTCTCTAAATAAAAGCCTGTACCTTGTTATCCTAAAAAAATAAGAAAAGAACAGAAATCAATATAATCCATCATACTGGCAATTATAAGAAGGAATAACAAGACACCCATTGCTGGTGGTCCTTAAGGAAAAAGGTTCTCTTACACTTGGTAAGGAGCAATGTGAATTGTTACAATCTTTGGAAAGCAACCTGATAATATCCATTATCCATTAAAATTTACACACACACACACACACACACACACACACACACACACACACACATATATATATAATTTGTGTAGGCATATATACAATCTGTGTATATATAATTTGTTTTAGCAATCCCAATCCTGGAATTCATCTCAGTCATCTCATAGAAATAAGTGCAACAGTCTATAGAACACAGGTTTGGGATGACTTTAAGGCAACACTGTAGCAATTTTTAAAAAAAGAGTAAATGTCCATCAATAGGAAAACATTAAAGAAAAATTGACATCTCCATACCATACACAATTGCGCAGCTATTTAAAAGTGTTCAAATTAGCACACATAATGTAGCAGGGTTGGGGATGGGGTAGGGGGATACGGGGAAGGCAGTTTAACACAGAGAAGACAAGTAGTGATTCCATAACATCCTTCTATGCTGAAGGACAGTGACTGCAATGGGGTATGTGGTGGGGACTTGATAATAGGGGGAGTCTAGTAACCATAATGTTGCTCATGTAATTGTATATTAATAATAGCAAAATGAAAAAATGTTCAACTCAAGACTTTCTCAATGCATTGAGAAAACTAAGATATGAGGATATACATATACTATGATTCTCCATTTTAGTAAACTTCTATAAAACACTATACTTATTTATACATTTATACAAAAGCATGGAGAAAGGTACAGGTTATACAGCCACTTGTTATACTAGTTACTACCTGGTGGCTGGCAGAGATGGGAACAATGCCGGTATTTGGGAGCAAAGACAGAGGGGGAGGGGGGCGGACCGGGAGGGGGAGAGGGGTGTGCCCGCAACTAAATATTGTATGTGATATTTATGTCATTCTATAAATGTGTGGTTATAAAAAGATGTATCAGAGGAAGGTCTCCAAAGTTGAATGGTATAGGGTGATGTGACATCAGATGATTTTAACCTTCTCCTTACATTTTTCAGCATAAATTTTAATTTATGCGTCATTCTATTATAATAAAATATAACTTTTGAGAAGTGAGGAAAGCAAATATATACACCTATGTGTATACATATATGTATATATATATGTAAGTCCAGGGAAGGGAAATCCCGGGCCAAAATACCTCTAAAAACTGATATCAGTCAAAGGGAGAAATAAAATCTAAAACCCATTTATTGCTCACAAACTGCAATCGAGGGCTGTCTCTCTCCTGCTCCAGCAGCAGCAAAACCGGCCTCTTCCCCTTCTCTCAGGCACAGATAAGCCCTCCTTGCCGAGGTAATTACCCACTGATATGGAGATGGACTTCTCCCCACCCCTGAGGAGTGATGCAAATGCACTAAAGCTACATCTTTCCACCTCTGAACGCCTATTGATATGCAGAAGTACTAAAGCCAGGCGACTGGAAATGTTACAATTTTACCCACAATATATATTCACATACAGTAAATTTTACTTTTTTCTCAAAGCCAGAATTTTTCAAAAAAGACTAATCCTGAGATATTAGATGCAGTTGAATTAAGAACTCCCTAATCAAAGAAGTTTAGGAAATACTGAAATAAGTGAAACGGGGTGTCTTTCTTTGGAACTTTCAGAGCCTTCCACATGCTAATGGGCCTGGTAAGTTCCCCAGTACAGGATACCATGCAAAATGTTTATTTAAATGGACCTTATTTAACCACAGAACTCCCCACTCCCTGCCTTTGTGGGGGTGCAGCGCTATAACCTAGTATTCTCTGGACCCTGTCTGGGGAAGGGAAAGCCGCTGAGGGTTTGTGGGTAAGTAAGTAAATGTTTTAGGAAAATTCATGCAGTGATGCACGAGACACTAATGGTTTCTCCTCTCAGAGACATAAATCCCAGCCTAGCAGCTGAGTATCTCACAGGCTGAGACCATTAGCAGAGGATTTCTTCACTTTGTCACCTGGCTGCCCCTAGGGATTTACATCACTTCACAACTTTGTTGTTTCCTTATCTATGGAACAGACAGAAGAGGAGAAAAGAGGTTAATGTCAACGATCTGCTAGGAGACCTGGTAGGAAAGAGACCTCATAGACTCTCACTGGTGAATTTTGCTCTAATGAGTGTGGAAATAAATGAAGCATCACTGCAGCAGTCTAAATGATGTTAGCATTCATTGTTACAAACCATTTCATACTGATTTTTAAACATGCCAAAGATTTCACTTTTCCTCCTATCTATCTTATCAAGAGACCCCACTCAAAAGGTCCAGTCATTTATTTATCTCTGTAGTTTTTCCTAATTCCTACGAATGCATGGACTGATCTCTTTTTTGAATCTTCAAAGTACTTTCAATATCAGTTCAGGCCTTCCAGGAAAGAGCTGTCAAGACAAAATTAGAAATGCAAGAGATTTATTAGGAATGTCACCCATGAAAGGTACAGAGGTGGCAGCAGAGACTTGAGACCTGGATGTGCTTCTGGTAGAGTCTGCGCCAGCATGGGAGGGGGCAGAGGGGAGGGAAGGTTGAGCAGAGAACCTGATCTTCCTGTGCAGCTCAGAGAAAGTGGCCAGGCTGCTGGGGGCCCTAGAGCAGAGACTGTTAGTATTCTGCATTGGGCAGGAGCGGCTGGGCTCCAGTCCCTCCCTCCTGTGGTCGGTCTCAGGCCAGGGAGGACGGCCTTAGTGAGATCTCCGCAGAGGTCCTGAAGGTGTGGCAGCTGGAGCCTGGCAGCTAGCTCCACTCCCCCACCACAGGTGCCTTCCAGAAGGGAGGTTCTGTGGGACAATCCGTGCACGTTTTCCAATCCGTGCACGTCTTCGGTCTCACATGCCATGGCTCACTTCCAGTCTTTGCTAGAATTATGTATCTGTGTCTTCCCTAAAGAGCTCGTTAGGCTCTTGAACATAAGATCCATATCTGACTTTTTCTTGGAAATATGCAAAAAGCCTTAACATACTTGCCAAGGGCCTAGAGACTCATAACACAAATCAGCAGTAATTATTTCTGCAGTGACAATCATTTCTCTTAACACACGATGCCCTCTGGTGTGAAGTCAGCGTCCCCTCAGCTACATTTGGTAGAGCGGTTACCCTCCTGACAGCACTTCCTTATTTACCGGTGAGTTAAAAGTTTTTGCCTGCTTCCCAAATACTCTTTCTCCTTTGACCTTGACATGAGGTTCAACTGGTCCCAAATCATGTAGCAGTAGTTGAATTAAGAACTCCTTTGACCATGACATGAGGTTAAACTAGTCCCAAATCTGCACCACATTTTCCAGCCCACTCAGTGCAACATGTGAACTGACATGATGCATGTCTAACACTGAGTTTACACATTCACCAAAATCTTACCATGCTCCTGGTAAGGGCTCGAGTTAGATGTACAGCTGGCACAGCCTGTAAGGAGCACTTGATAAATATTTCTAGCTTGAATAAACCAAATTCAGTTTTTCCTTCTTCTGCAGTAGTTGAATAATGCAAACAGGCAGACACAGACTACCACTGTGCACACTAGGGCAAGTCCTAGTGTTCTTCCCCTTAACAATCCTTTTTTAAAAAAGATTGGGTCAGTATGGTTGGAATGCATGGTTAGTTTTTTCCTTTTAAATCAAAATTAAACATTGTTCCTTTAACTATTGATTAGGAGCTGCCATACGAAACACTTCATGGAAAAAAAAATGAAAGGTCAGAAGTCATAATTATTTTTCATAATCTGGTGTCAATATTACCTACTCTGGTCAAATGGCTCTTGCAGGGCTACTATTACTGTTCTGTCATTATCAGAATCAGTAAACACAGAGAAGGTGGCTTACAAACATGCAAGCATATATATGTACATAGAAAGAGGGAAATAGCTCCTTTGAACTCCTCTAGTTCAGAATGGCTGGAGCATCACAGGATTAATGTCTAGCCTGAGAGAGGAGGGAAGGAGGACTTTTACTGAGAGCTATTTTATGTAAAAAGAAACACTTATTCTTTTGTTCTCCTCAGTCACTTGCATCATGTTATGAAATCATGAATCAATAAATATTTTTTAGCTCCCACTAAATCATTCATAACACAGAAGACCCACTTCATCAAAGAGATTTAGGCTAGAATTTTTTTTAAGTGGCCACAATAAAGATCCCATGAGCTGAGATTTATCAACATGGGAGGCTTACAAGCGAAAGCCAGAGCAAAGAATCTCCTCAGAGGGTGTAAAACTGTCCCCACATTGAGGAGGTGACAATTTCATTTTCCTATGAAACAAAAAAAGAGGAGCGCTGAGCTCCGAGCCACACAAAGTAACCTCAGAAACCTTACAAAGTCAGAATCAGCAGATTCCTGGGGCCCCAGGTCACCATTCAGCAATCTGGAGAGTCCGGTTTAATCCCTACTGAGACCGATTATGGCCATCTAAGCAGCAGCGGTGCCAGTCTTCAGACTATGCAGAGTTTATAAATGTCAGTAGCATTCTGTGTACAAAAAAAGAATCGTCTATGCGAGCAGGTCCATTTCCACCTGGTTTTCCGCATTCTGCATTCTCGGGGACACCTCTGGGTTCCCGGGAGCCATCTCCTCTCACCCCTCCTAAACTGCCCAAGATAGCAGCTTACAGCCAACTGCCACTTCAGCACCTGCAATCCCACTAATCCTTCATTTCGGTAGAAGAGCAAATCTAATTTAGCCACAGTGCAAGTTATTAGGAGATAATAGTGATTACGCCCTTCTGTCCTGAGAGCTACTCTCAGCTAAAACACGGTAATCCTTTAAGAAAATAGGACTGTGATCCCCCGCTTCATCTCTCAAATATTTATTTTGCACCTAGTGAATGAAGCCAAATAACATATTGAGGGAAATTTCTTGCCGGCAAGATTGAACTGAAGCCCTGCATTGGCCTGAAACGTTATCATTTCACTTCTGGCTCTCGGGTCTGACTGAAATGAGCTCTGGAGACCATGGTGCAGTCCCTGGAGGGTCCTGAGGGGAGCAAATCCATGTCAAAAGGCCACTGCATGTATGAATCTGTGCTGATTTCACGGGACAGCCGGTTTCCATTTAGACAGGTTCAAACACCACAGAAGGGAATCACTTTTCTCCTCCTTGTGAGATTAAAAGTGGAGCCATTTTTTTAACAGAATCTTTCACCTGGTATTCCCCTTGTTACTTTTGCTTTCCCAGAATCATAAAATCTTTGTTTTCTGATGACAGCAAACATTTCACCTTCCGTTCAACCTTCAGGTCTCCTTGCAGAAAAGAAGTATAACTAGGAAACTAGCTGGTTCAAAGCATGTTTTTCCATTGTGGCCTTAAAGCAGAATTGCAGGGCTCCACCACCAGCCAATAACCAGTCTCCAGAATTAAGGTGTCATCTCGCAGGAAACCCTACAGTCTACCCAATGGGTCTCATGTTTCTGTCGATATCTGAAACATTTTTTTTTATTTAATTTCTCAGAAATCCAAATGGACTTAGTGGGGAAGATAAGTTAATAGAGAGTCCTTTAAATCTTACTTATTTCTCTAGTGTGTATTAGTGTTGGAGAAACCCTAAAGGAGAAATCTAGTTCACTGAAAATTTATTAAAACCTCTAATAATAATAATTATGACAAGAATGGGTTACCTATTCATTTAAGATTTATACACACCCGAACCCAGAGAGTAAAAGCCAAAGACACTCATTCAAAGAATGGCTGATGAATCCTCTGCAGAGCATGCTGAATAGCAAAAGTTGAAAATATGGGCTTTGCATTTGCACAGACCCAATCTGAAATCTACTAGCTTCTCCTCTTACTAGCAGCTTTGGATAAATTATTTATCTTCTCAATGTCTATTTCCTCATTTTTGGAATGGTGGCTGTAGTACATGTCTGTTAGGGTGTCTGCTGAGGGCATGACAGCACCCCATCCGAGCAGGCCTCTTTCTGGACTGGTGGCCACGCTTTGGGCTGTTGCCTCGGGTGGATACTGGACCCAAACCAGGACCTCCGCAAGTCATCACAGAGATGGGGTGGCAGTCCCACCTCTCTGCTTGTGGCTGGGACCGGAGAGTGGCGGGGCAGCATGTGACAGGGGAAGTGGAGAAAGGCAGCAAAGACAAAGGCAAGCAGGAGCCAGATGTGGAAATAAAAGTCAGTGTGGTTCAGAAACAGGGAGAAGTGACTGAGGAAGTGGCTGTCTGGGTCTCTGATGCTTTCCATTCCTCGGCTTAAATCACACACGAAGCCAAATTGCTCTCGAGTGAGACAGTCGATTTTAGTTAATTTCCTTTTTCTGTTTTAAAGTGAATTTCCTGCAAATAGAAATCAAAATGACCATCCCACTATAGAAATAATAATACTTATATATCAGGGCAATTGAGAATGTTAAATGATTCCAGTAAAATAGGTAGCTCAACTACATTCAATAAATGGTAGCTACTGTTGTTGTGTCACTTTTCCTATAAGTAAAATGAGCATACATTTGTAGTCAAGACAAACATTAGAGAAAGATTTTAAAGTATGGTAACAGAGGAAAACAGTAAATTGGAAGAAAACATAATTGCTCTAATTTATGTTAACAGACCTTCCTAGTAATGCAGATACGAAGTCTTCTGTACTTTTGTCTTTCTCAGTGGCACCGCTAATGGGCCATCGGGCTCTCATTTGGCTGTACGTGTCTATGTGCGTGTGTGTGTATGTGTGGGGCGTGGATTTGCATGTGCTCTGCACGTATGTGCATGTTGTAGATGAAGGTAATACACTTCATCACTTACTGGATTCATCACTTAATAATAATGCAATTTTCATCACTTACTGAATTGAGATTATTATAGTAATAAGGGCAGTTGAGTATCAATGAAGATTACACTGGATTTCATTACATGCCTATTCTATTTATACAATCACTGAATAAACTGGGAATTACAGGTTGTATTTACGAATGCTAAAAGTTTCAACTAAAACTAAATAGCAGCAGAATTGAATATTTCCAAATCATGATGTTTGGCCAGTGGCTGTCTTAGAAAAATAAAGATTTTTTGGTCTTATCTCTTATTGCACAGGGTCCCAAAGCAGGGGCTTTCCCATTCAAGTCACCGGCTCACGGCCTCACTCTGTTCCCTTCCACCTGTGTCTCAAACCAGCCAGTTCCTGCCTGAGCTTCCCTCTTCCTTGTAATACTTTGCTAAATATAAGTGATAACTACCACACACTCCTAAATTCTTGCCTTAGAGCCAGAGTGTCAGTAGGCACTGAGTCCGCTTTCCAAGCTGCTTGCGGGTCCACTTTGCCAAATGTTTGGGTTCAGCCTAACGAGCCCTTCCAGCCGGACAGCCTGCTGTCTGCTTCACATGGCCTCAAGATAACTGGAAGTAAGTTGAGAGGAAGAGGCGAGAGAGGAAGACAAAAAAACTATCGTGATGATTGTATCTAGGAAAGAACTTGGGCTTGGTCACCAACACAAAGAACTGACTGGAAGTAAAAAATCAGAGGCGTCTTTCTGCCCGAGAAGTTATGAGGCCAGAATGAAAGAATGCTTTCGCTCGCTCTTTAGAACACTCCTTAGACTACCAGATTTACACAAGTTGGAAGTGGACTATACACACAGTATATTCCCCAAAGAGGGACTCCTCATATACTATGTACATAATATGGTCTAATTTGTTTTATTTATTTATATTATTGTGGTAGAAAATTAGACAAGGAAAAACTTAGGTCTTTTCAAGAAGAGGACCGTACTCTACCCAATTCCAACAGGATCTCACCATTGCTGTGGGACAGTGACTGTGTTGTGTGTCCCGTTCTTCTCTTTTCTCTTTGATAGATTTTATCACGGTTCTCCTGACTCTGAGGGCAGGGGGTACAGATAACTCGCCCTTTAATTCCTAAATCCCCGAAATGGCAAGAGCCGCATCTGGGCCTTATGGAGAAGATTGCTTATCACCCAGAGACTTGGATCTCTACGTCTATTCAGTAACTGGATAGGATTTGGGGCTGCCTTCTCAAAAGGGGAGAGAGTTCTGTATGTGGACAAGTGTGCGGAGATTTCTAGAGATTCCCAGTTGCTCACCCAAACCTGTTTCCCTTCCTCCCTGTACACAGAGATGACACTTCTTACCTTTATGGGCAGCAACTCTGGCCATGTGGTGCTGCCACAGACATATGAAGAAGTAATGCCGGACCCCATATTCAGCTCTGGCCCGAAAAAGCAGTCACATCTGTGCCCCTTCATGCTTGTTCTCCTTCTGTTGGGTAGCAAAGAGGGACAAATTCAGAAGTCACGTGTGGGAGACTGAAAAACAAAATGCAGTCAGACTCTTAGCGTTACTGCTTGGAGGTAAGCTGCCTACCAGTCAGGAACACCTATTACCGACAAACAAAAATTAGAAATACACATCAATATTAGAAGTTAGAAATAGATATTAGATATTAGAAATAGCATCTGACTCATTATACAGCTTGAGGTTTGTTTGTTGGTTATGTTTGTTAGACTCACCCTAAGACACTCATTTGCTATTTCCAATTCATTTAACTTTCTGATACAATTTTCTGATAAACATGATCTTGCTGCATTTCAGCAATTTCCTGAAATGCAAATGGCAAGAAAATAAGTATATCCTACCTAGCAAGAGTCTATGAAACTAAACGCCTGAAATTAGACAAATGCTCTGCTTTAGAATTTACATCAATGAAAACATAAGAATAAGTTCAGCACATCTTTATTATTATGAAACATAAATGCTAAAATATCAATAATAGGTAAAGGGTTCTAAGGAAATGATAATAAACTAAATGTATCTTTATAGCCTCTTCAAGAATTTTAGCACAAAGCATAGTTGCTGAAATGTCTTATGATGCTAGATTTATACTTCGAAAGCAAACACGAATGCATTATTTTGCCTCTTTCAAACAATAACATTTTAAAAACCCAACCATTCTATCATTGAAGTCAGTTATTCACTTATTTTGAAAAATAATTTAATTCAAGTATAGATTTCCAAAACCTATGTGAAGCTGCTATTACAGAGTCTGCTATGCTGTAACAAAAATAACGTAGGAGAAACACAGGGTACTACTAAATTCCTCTGCTTGGAAATAAAAAAGAAGATAATCATTTACATACCACAGAAGAAAAAGGTGTAAGACACTTCACAATGTTGTCTTAATCGTAATGTAAGTATAATTGCAGAGAAGTCTCTTTAAATACATAATGCTGACTTTATTTCCTTAGAAATTACATTTGCATATCAGTAGCTTTCAGAGTTTTCTCCCCGACACATCTCTGATCCACATTTTTAAAAGATACAAAAAAGAAATGGAGATAATAATCATAATTCTAATCATAACAGCAATGGCTGTGTGTACTGAATTCTTAGGTACTTACCACTGAGCTCACCCAGATCATTTACTCTTCCTCACAGCCCTACAGGGAGGAGCTGTTAATAATGGCTGTGAAACTCAGGGGGCGCCACTCATACTGGTCTATGTAAATGGTGTCTATGGAGATGTGCGGTGCACAGCCTCCAAAACAATACGTGGCAGTCCTGATTTTTATTATTCTCACCTTAGAGATGGGAAAACAGAGGGTCATAAAGAGAGAAGAGATACAAAATGTTAAAGAAAGTAAAACCTATACCAGAGGCTCTCTTCCTTGAGGAGTAGGATTACAATTAAATTATTATGAAAAGACCAGTAACACCAATGCTTCTGGTAAGCATTTAAGATTTAAATTCAGCTCAGCAAAAGCCTATAAGCCAAGCATATTCCTGGGCATCTGCCTTTAAATGGACAGCAAAACCTCCATCTCCATCTACCAATCAGCAACCAGTCACAGTCAGGGCGCCTCTTGCGCATCCCTACAGCTCACAGGCATTTCTTGGATAACGTCGCTGCATTGCATTGTAATTTTTTAACATGCTCAGTCTCTCCCTGGCATCTGAGTTCCTCAAGGGCAAACAGTCCCATATTTTAATCTCTAGAAACTAGCGCATAATAAATACTCTATTCCTTTTTGGAGGATTAAAAAATGGCATTAGATTTCATATAAAAACTGAAGGCTAGATCTTGAAACTGGTTTTCTATCTCATATTTGAGAACCAAAACCTCAACGCATTTCAGAAATCAAACTGCAAGAAAGTGGAGGAAAATGTTATTTGACAATCAAAGGCAGCTTTCTAAGAGAATTTCCCTATCATGAAATCCCAGGAATTGAACTACGTGTAGTTGGCAAAAAAACAATATCACATTAAAAAATTTAACAGGAAAAAACTGCTCTTTTTTTATTCATTTTTTTTATTGGAATAAAGTTGATATACAGCATTATATCGGTTCCAACATACAGCATATAGTAACTTGATGATTAAATACACTACTGGATGCCTGCCACAACAGTGTAGTTACTGTATTACTATACCAAGATACTACAGTGTGTTCTCTTATCATGTTCATTTCCTCAAAGTGGGGCTAAGCGGAGCTCTTATATTATTTAATGTTGAAGAAAAAAATTTATTTACATTTCAGAGCCAACTATTTGCACAAGTTTTAAAGGCAACTTGACGAAGAAACAACAAGCTATACTAAAATGACTTCAAGTGCTCTTTTGTTTCTAAAATATCCCTTTGATGCTTGTTTGTTTGTTCTTGTCTTGAACAAAATAGCCTCCGTTGGTCTGTTGATTTTTTGGAATAAAGTAAAGAATTTGAGAGATGAGGACAATAAACCTTCAAGAATACACATCCCTACAACCTCGTTGGAGAACCTGCCTGATTGTTAAGCAGAGAAAGGGGGTCACGCTCCTAAATATCCAGTGGATCTGACACAGGTGGAAACATTGGAAACTTAACGACTATGACAGCATCAAGCTGCGAGACCTTAGATATATGACAAATAAAATGAGAATGTTACTGTCTCCAAGGAATCTCCCTTATATGATAGGTCTGAGGCAACACACGTTGTTTAGGGGCAGATGCCATTTCACACTCTTCTTTATTAAGTAGAGGTGATTTGCCATCCCATGTCTCAGAGAAAGACAACAGCTCCAGGTGTCTGATATTATACATACTTTTACCCCATGTCTGCTGAGGAACGTGAATTAGAAGTCCCATGTGTCACTTGTGATGGAATAACACAGGGGCTTGGTTTGACTTTGCGCCTTGCCTTGCGATGGTGCCAGTGTTGAGAGACCACAAAAGGCTACTAGGCCTGTGGCTCCTGTCAGGAACTGCGAGGTCATGAAGGGTCAGAATTCATTGGTTCCGACACACTGTAGAGAGTTCAGGAAAACCGCCTTAGAATACATGCCGTGGGAGCCTTCAGAATTCCCTGATGGAGGAAGTATTTTAAGTAAACTCACCCTTCTATCTTAAGATGGGGGGAGACCATAAAACCTCTGGTCTTTAGTCATAAACCTCAGGAGAGCCTGTGATAAAATGAACTACTTTAATGTTTTCTTAATGCACACAGAAGCCAGAGACTTTTGAAGGCCCCGGGATTGTGTCTGGTTTGATGCACTGCAGTAACTTCACCGAATGATATTGTGGAAGAGGAAACGTGTCAAACCCCAACTCTTACTCAGTTTTGCATCCAGAGGCTATAGGCTGTGAGAAAGCTGTCTCAAGATGAGTTATAATAAGAAGAATTTTGGGAACAGTTTTCAGGCTGCATTTACCAAAAACTCAAAAGAGCACTTGCTGGTTGACTATGAATATGCCAAAGTACAGCAAAACTAGCAAACAATATTCCAGCAACAGAGTCAATGCACTCACTCGGGGTTATCTACATAAGTAACAGTCCTGTTCTTCATCTTGACTGGGGAGACAATTCAGTGTATTGGTGAAGAAGGAAACTTATCTCCTGAAATCCATTATTAATTATATCAATGTAATATATCCATAAGTATGTAAGAGAATGACCTTGTCCTCAGAAAATACATGCCGATTAGGGTAAAGGATCATGATATCTTCACTTTACCCCTGAATCAGTAGTTGATTCCACATGTAGGGGTAATGTGAGGTACTTACGATACTGTTCTTCTTAATTTTCTCTAAATTTGAAATATTTAAAAATAAAAAGTTTACACAAAGCCTGCAGTTTCTCCAGTCTCCCACTTCTCTGGTGTATAATCTAGTCCAGTAACTTGCTGTTTTGAAACCTCCATGTTCTCATCTATAAAATGGGAATAAAAGTGGTGACAACCACAGAGAATTACATGGATAATCAGTAACTCAAAAAGTTAGTAATGGTTTAACACAAATCTTAAAAAATTATTTTCTACTTGAGCTTGATTATACATTTTGGTTTTGGCCAGTTACAGGCAGCTTAGTATCTACATGATAGCTGCTATCATAATAATAAAATATGCTTATATTGTATTACTAAATGACCACCAGGGCTCAGTGATACTCAATTTTTATAAATGCAAATATAGTAAAGCAGGCTACTACTGAAGTGCTCTGTTTAACTATAAAACAACTATCTAGTTGACCCTTGTACCAGTTTGAACTCTGCAGACCCACTCATAGGGATTTTTAAAAATATACTGGAAAAATTTTTGAAAATCTGCAACAATTTGAAAAAACATCTTTTCTCAAGCTTACTTTAAAGAATACAGTATATAACACATATGACATACAAAATAAGTATTAATTGACTGTTTATGTTATCAGAAAGGTTTCTGGTCAGCAGGCTATTAGTAGTTAAGTTGTGGGCAGTCAAAAGTTCTTTGTGGATTTTCGACTACTTGTGGGGTGGGGTGGGTACCCCTAACCCGGGTGTTAGTCAAGGGTCAGCTGTACATCAAAAGGTACTTATCACATGAAACTGAATGGATTGGGAATTTATCAGAGTTTAAAATTTATTTAGAAACTGTGGAATTTTTAGCACTTTCTCAAACCAAAAAGACAGACAAAAGCCAATAAATATTTCCTTAAGGCTTCCTAGATGGGGTCAAAATGTTAATAACTGTGCTTGGTATTTATAGACAAGCCATTTACCATTATCACTATGTCATGGTGATGGAAGAAATATTTTACCAACAGAAAAAATAAGCATCAACATATCCTCTTGGGTAAGTGGATACCAGAATTGTAATTAAGATCAATGCTGTTTTTCACACTGGATTCTTTTTCTGATTCTCATGAGAACTATAATTACTCTAACAACTTCAATGTCTTAATTTAATTCTACTTAGAAATATTTTGACAAGCTGACAATAGTTAAATATGATAAAACAGTGAGGATAATAGATTGCTTCTGCCTTTAAAACACTGAACATATTAATCTATGAAGATATTCTGTGAGGCAGGTACCTCTATCCACATTTTTTAGCATAGGAAAAGGAGGAGATGAAATATATTCAGAGCCCCAAAAGAAAGCTGGTCTTAGAACTGACTAAGGGAGTACTAGACCTGCCCACACAGCCTTTTAATTATGTGCCTTTTCCAGAGGGCTGCACACTCAGAACAAAATCCATTCACTGTGGAAACAAGAAGTATTTGAAATCCAACCAGTTCTCATGAACTTCACACTCCAGTGATACCAAGTACCACGGTTCTCTTGAATCTCAGTGAGGTGAAAATATCATATCTCTGGCTAAGAGTTTTAAAAGCTCGAACATTAACCTTTTGGCTAAGTTAGATGGTAACTAACCTGAACCTGTTTTTTCAAAGAAGCTGGGTGACCACACGTCATCATTCACACTGGACACTTCTGGGAATGAAAGGGGATAAACTAGGACTGTCTGGACATATTATTATTCAGAATAAGCTTTCAGTAAACTTTTGCCTTAGTGATGCAAAATGCAAGGAAGCATTCTTTTCAGAGATGTTTATTGCTAGAAAACTACCCATTCTGCTGTGACTAGAACTACTCTGGTGCTGCTCATATACAGAGAATTTCATGATACTTAGAAGAGCAAATTGGGTAAATACCAATGAGAAGGCTACCATTCTGGGAAACCATCATCACTGGGTACTTTAGACAAAATATCACTATATTTACCCAAAGACCAGTAAGCCCAGAAAGTCGACTACAAGATAAAAAAAAAGTCTCAATAGCTATTTCTAGGATTTCATACAGGAGCAAACTTTCATTTCACCTATTTGATGAAAATTGATCAAGGCACTGTCTTACAAGTGAAACAAACAAGAGAATGTGGTCCCACATATTATGCTTTAATTAATACAGAAGAGATACCAGGGCCCAGAGTGAAAATGTAAAAGGTAACCTTCATCTAAGAACTGTTTCTGGAGTGAATGCATTTAATGTCTAGTAACTAATTTAAATATTTTAACGTCACATAGCGTATTTTCTCCAAGATCAGTAGAACGGCATGCTGAACAGCCTCAGGGCTTGAGAGAATGAACATGGAATCTGGAGTCAGAACTACCTGGGCTCCAACCCTAGTTCAATCACTTAGTCGATGAGCAGTGACACAGGGAAAATTACTTGTAGTAGGTAGCGCTAGATGCCCATCCAATGTCTATGCTTCCCTTCCTCCTTCCCAACAGGACTCTGAATCAGTCCAGGTTCCCATCTGCTCCCCTTGATGCCCATGTATCCAGGGGTAGGACCGACTGTAAAGATCAGCCCCATATTCCCCTTATTTCCTTTGCCAAGAATTGGTCTAGAAATGTGCATGCGACCAGTTTGAAAGAGGAACAAGGAAAGATTTGCTGGGGCTTTGGGTTCTCCCTCCTTTTTCTGGGATAGTGTCAAGAAGTGAGTCTTTCCCTCCTCTGGATACGTACAGATGCTCGGATGTACATATATGAGGCCTGCCCATGCTTTTGTTGAACAACCAGTCTTAGGATGACGTCAACCTAAAGAGGTAAGCCTAATTAAGACTTCATAGGAAATGAAGCCAGAACCAAAGTCCTTAGGTTGTTGTGAACTTTGGACTTCTAGATCGGTGGTCAAGATTTCTACACAACTTAAGCCAGTTTAATGGGGCTTTTTGATATTTTCGGCCAAAGGCACTCTGATCTTCCTGAGTTATTTTCTTATCTGTAAAAAATCGGATCGATAATTCCATTGCAATCTTGCAAGAGTTCGTGATAATACACGTCAAGCGCTATGCACAGTGCTTGGCGCGGCACCAGCTTTCTAAAAACGGTATTGGGTTTAAGGTGCTGACTGTGTAGCACACAGAATGCCTGTTATTAATTTTGCTAACAGTGAACTTTGGCAAACCTGTAACAGCTTTGATTTCTGATTGCCCACGTTTCCCTATCAGATGAGACTGGTAATATTAGCCTCCAAAGAACACACTGTAATATCTGAGGTAAGGATTTTACATTTCTTTGAGGGTTGGAATAATAATGTATCGGTGTTTTATGGGATATCACACACATTTATAAACACACTTTAAAGCAAATAAAATAGAATCAGGCCAAGCAAAGGAATTAATTTTTCCCATTAAATGCTGATTTCAAAAAGACCTTAGGAGCATACAGAATATTGGAGATTTCCAAAATTAATTAAAGTTCAAATGGAATAAAGTAAAATATATATAAACTTATAGTGTTAAGTGTGAGTCATAATTCCTTAGTTTAGGAAAGTTAAAATTTGGGACTCATCAAGAAGAAAAGGCAATTAAACAATTAAAAACCCAAGGTGTGAACTCTATAACTTAAAAATTTTGGACAATGTTATTTTTCAAAACAAAACAACATCAACAACAATAAAACTAAAGGGTAGATAAAATATTGATTAAGCAATACCAGCTTTGGGCAAACAACCTGAATTTGAAATCTGGCTCTGACTTTTGTATTCTATGTATCCTTAGGCAGGTTCTTAAGCCTCTCTTAGCCTACTTTCTCGTATATAAAATGCAGATAATAAAATCTACCTCACAGACTTAGATTTAAATAAAATAAGATGATGTAAGCCAAGGGTATAGTAAGCACTTAATAAAAATACTTTCATTATATTTGATATATAGTCAGGGGTCCCACCGACTTCTGTTAGTCTATCACAGAACCCTGGGTTTAAAAAAAACAGGCTCAAATTTAGGATGGGCAAAGGGAAATCCTAGACGGTGTTTCCAGCAACCCCAAGGAAAGACAGGTGGCAAACATGATAAAAATAAAATAACCTGGGAATTTCTCCTTTTGGATAAGGTAGAGTAACAGGGGCTCATGTTAATCTCATGTCTGAAACAACTGAAAAGCAATGGACAAAATAAATGTAACAATGATTTTCAGACATGGACCTTAGGCGACTCAGGGGGGTGACTGCTGAGAAAAGGAACAAATATGAGGTGATCCCTACAATTGAACAAGCTAACTGCCCAGATGGTCTTCAGGCCACAGCACAGCAAGGGGAAACTCAGGCAGAGTCCAGCAGTCTCTGCGAGTACAGCTGACAGATCCAGGAGTCTGGGGATGCCAGGGCAGAAACCGCGTGGACCTCACAGAGAGAAATCTCTGCAGGGGGCTGTCCTCTAGTGCCATCTGAGTGCTGACCGGCACATGTGAACGAGGGAACTACATGACTCTGGGCAAAGAAACACCAAAAAGGAAAAGAAACTTAAAGAGGGCAGGAATAATTCATGTTCCCAACACACAGACAGGAAAAGCTTGTAATCCATGGGGCATTCAGTAGGGAACTCATAAAGATATTGCCTCAGTGTGAGAAAACCCTCACCCCTAGGTCAGTGCAGCTCTGGTTCCAGCTAACAAGGACTAAAGTAAGCCTCTAAAAGGAACAAACTGCTGACAGGTAACTCAATTTCTTCCCAGAACAAATCTTGAGATATTTATAGGACCACCAAAACACTCAACACTCACCAAAGTAAAATTCACAACATCCAGCATTCAATAAAAAATTACCAGACATTCAGAAAGCAGGAAAATACAATTCATCTTGAGGAGAAAATTCTATCATAGAAACAGATCCAGGAATTACACAGAAGATAGAATTAACAGAAAAGGACATTGAGAGGGTTGTAAGCGTATACTATATGTTCAAGAACAGAGAGGAATGA
The DNA here is from genome assembly GCA_029783875.1 of Phataginus tricuspis. Classification (NCBI taxonomy): domain Eukaryota; kingdom Metazoa; phylum Chordata; class Mammalia; order Pholidota; family Manidae; genus Phataginus; species Phataginus tricuspis. The sequence goes on along the minus strand of JAQQAC010009376.1, from coordinate 11,034,437 downwards.
CCATATTAAATATAGACATGAGAGATATAAAAACACAGAAATCAAACTTCTACAATGTTTGAGATGAAAAACATACCAGATGGGATTAGCACCAGATTAGACACTGCAAAAGAAAATATTAATGACATTGATGATATGGGAATAGACGCTATCCAAAATGAAAGACAAAAGACAAAAGAAAAAAAAATAGAGAATCAGTGAGTTGCAAAATAAATTCAAGTGGCTTAATATATGTGTAACTGGAGCTCCTGAAAATGAGGGTGGAAGAGGGACAGAAAAAAATATTGAAAATAATGTATTTTCTCATATGTAACCAATGCATCTTTATCATATATCACTCACATATTTTATATAAAGTAGAATACTCATGGAAGAATGATGGCCCAGATAAGATAGCAAGAGAAATATTTCTGCTCACCCATTTTCAGGGGATACTGATGACTGCTTACTATGTAGTCAGCCTTCTGCAACCACAAGCAACCTGGAAACCTTGAACTCACCCAGTGGCTCCAAATGGATTTTTTTTTTTTTAAGAATAAGGAAAGAAACAGTCTTTTTAGGTCAAGTGCTTTAGATATTTCATGCGAATTCCTGCAATTGCTTCAATGTTTAGTAGCATAATCATGTGTTTCCATATCATGTTGATGCCGGGGTTCTTGTTTGCAGAGTTGAAGAATGAACTTAGCAAACACTCAGGTAGGAGAGCCAGGGAGAGGCTTCTATTCAGAAATAAAGTGAGGACAGAGCTCCTGGCTCATGCCAGGAGGGGACAAGAGAGCCCATAGTTGTGTGTTGTCTAGGGGTTTTATAGGCTATTGAGGATTTTTAGGAACGTGATAAAAGGCTTAGGGGTGTGGACTTGTTAAGTGGTCTCTGAATATTTAGAATTAACACAAGTAACTTACTGCTCTGATTTCTTCTGGAGATACTGGGGCATCTGGGTCTGGGAGCAATATCAAACACTGCCCGCCCAGCCCCCAAGGTGGGCTGAGATACTGTCTTTTTGCTAAAGAGTAAGTTAAGAATCTTACTTCTTAACTTCCTGGGTATTAAAATGCAATCTTATCTTTAAGGTGGAATCCTTCCTGCCTTTTACTATGTTGTTTACGGCTGGGCTTGCTTGCCATTATTAATTGCCCAGACTGCAAAACACCTCATCAGGAGGAAAAACAGCATACAGGCCTGGGCTTTTTGGCATGCTAAAGTGAATCGTCTTTATCTGGGGAACATTAACTGATCTCACTGAAGAATGACTCTAGAGCTGAATGTTTAACACAGAGTTTTGCCAGGCGGTTTCCTTGCATGTAGTTACACTGCTCTGACTGTAAACATCCTGCCTTGCTTTTTCCAGAGGCCCTCACCCTACTCTGACTACACCCATGGGCCCCGTCTCAATGTTACATAAATAAAATGGTTTGATGAGTATTATAACTATTCTGTACATTGCATCATAACTGTACTTCAGAAGTAGCGACTTAGGATGTAAACAGACCTTTTATCTAAAAAAGTTTTCAATTTCTCCAAAGCTTCCTAAAATTCATGGAATGATTTCGGGTACTTGACATGATATAGTATTTAATGGACAAATTTTTTGTAAGCAAGGAAAAATCTAGCCCCAAACAGGTCTGATTTATGGCTTAATTCAGTATTTTACACACATAGAAAGTCCTAAAAAAAAAAATGTGCTTGGCTGATCTCCTGGCTGAGAGCCCACATATTTCCTAGGTCGGAATTTACATGTAGAAGGAAGTCTTCTTTTGTGCAAGTCATGATCTAGTTGCCTTTGCTTTTTGTTAGGAGGAAAAAACACCAGAGATTTCAAGGACTATTATACTGCGTGCTGCTTAAATCTATGCAATTATTCATGGAGTCCTTTCCAGGGACCATATAGCACTATGACTATACGCTTAAATGAGTATTTCTGCCTTCCCCTTGGATTGGGATGGAAATTATTTTAGAATCTTGTGAATCGGTTATATTGCTGAGTAATGCTGAATAACAATTAGAAAATAGAATCATGTAATCCAATAATCTCCCTAGAAACTGGTGGCATGTGGTAGTATGAACTGGAATCTTATCTAGAGTTTAGTACTGTCCAGCAGCAATATTCCAGTTTATTTTCAACACCTACGGATATATTTGAACTTTAATAGCAAAGATCAAATTCAATTCATCTAACAACATTTAAGTAATGCTTATTACACCCAAAGATTTCCTGAGCATGTCACAGTCAGACTCATTAGTGGTTCATCCATAAATCTACAAGCTGGAATTCATAGCTTTTCATTTTGTTTTGGTCTTCATGAAAAACTTGTAATAATTCAACATTACGGAACAAAAAGAACTGTGACTTATGACTTGCAATTCACATAGCTGGCGTGCTACATTATCAAAGTTTATGTTGTATTAGATTTTAGAAAAAAATTTTAAATTCTGTTTCTAAACAGAAGGACATTATTAGCACATTAAATGGAACACGTGGAAGGTGACCCACTGCCAAGGAGGAAATATGATGATGCGAACGAGGATCTCCCTCCCTTTATTTCCCCGCAAAAACCCTGACTGCACCACAGACGGGGGAGGGGAGGGGCAGACAGCTGCAAGCTACCGTGACTTCACGCAGCTACAGACCAACTTGGGAAAGAGATAAAAAGAATGTACATTTTTTTTTTGGACCGAAGACCTTTGGTCATCAGGTAGCTTGCTGGGACTGTTGTAAAATTCCAACATGGTGATAAAAGTGTTGGACCAAAAAAACAACTGTAGCTGTGTTCATGTAGAATGGTCTACAATTTTCTCCAAAACTCCATTTTTTCCTACTGAACCTTTACAAGATCATGGGTATCACCAGGGCACTGCTCCTTGATCTTATACCATTTTGAATATTTCTGAAATTTGTATCGGTGACATTGAAGATTCTGTTTTGATATTCTAGAGAAAATTTCTCAAGTTAAAACAGAAAGCTATGCAGGAAAAAGCTAAGTAAGCGCTAAATGTCCTAGTCGTGCAATTTTTATTAAAATAACTTGCAATTTCCATATTGTATATCAATGATTTATTCAGTATATTCTATTACTTTTACTCATCAATCACATATTTCCAGTGTCATCAAAAAAGAAAACTTTAAGTTTTCTACTCCTCAGGAAACACTGAGTGGAACATTTTACTAATTATAAAATATTAGTGTTCTGATCTATTTTTAAGAATCCATTGCTAGTGACATAAAAGACATTACCAATATTGCTAGGTGATTTTTAAAAACTAATTAAATCCATTAGAAGTAGTAGGAAGTATTCACTTATTTATCAACACAAAAGATAAATGAATTACACTTAATGTAACTAAAAGCATGTTTCTTTTGGAAAATACTTACATATGAACTTTTAATCAATTTATGGAGCTAATAGGTTCCATTTGCTATGAAAGAACAAATAAAAATGTGAACTAAGATTGCATCACAAATGTCAACTACAACCAAATTAAAGATGTATTTTATCAAAACACGCAATTTAGAGCAGAGAACATGTAGTAAAATAGTAATCTGGCTAAGGTAAGAATTCAGAATTAGATTTGTAATTAATTCGGCATGCTGTCCAGTCTGCTCTACTTCTTGTTCTGCTCTTCTTTCAATGATATGAAGATGAGAAGGAAAGTATGCACACAATTACTTATTGAAGTCAAATAACTTATTCAGTACACAGGGATGGGCTATAGTAACAGGTTTTATTATAATGTAAGGGAGTGGTGAGAAAATGGTAATAGTCATCTACTTAAGCTTTATTTTATATTTTTGTTTAAATTATTAGTCTTATTTCTCAGGTAAACGTACCTTTCTTTATGAGAATTAAGTTTTCGTGTGCTTTAATCCTTATAGCTTTCCTATGAGACCAAGCAAGTCAATCTTTTCCCATTTCACAGATGTGGGCCCAAGCCACCACCTGTATGATATATCCTAGCCTTGAGTGGCAGTTTTTGAGGTGAAGACCATGATTTTACTTCAGATATCCTCATTTTGATGAATTAGAATGGTGGGGACAGCTTTTTCCCCTATTATATTCTCTCCTTCTAGAATCTTCTTCATGTGGTAAAACCTTACCTATTTCTAGGTTCGATCCAGAAATCACCTCTTCTCTGAAACAGAGTCCACTGAAACCGATGAGCTATTCCTGCCTCTGTTCCTCATAGTACTCTTCACAACTTCGGTAGTAACATTTATCACACATCATTGTTGATGACATGCATATCTGTCTCCTCCTGCAGGACTAAGTCATCTTTACATGTCCTCCATGGAGCCTGTTACAGGGTCTGGTATGAAGTAGCTGTTCACTAACTCAAAAAAAAGAAAGAATGTGTGACCCCAGAGACAACAGGTAAGAAAACCCAGGTATGGTAAATATTGAAGGAGATTCTGTCAGTGGGAAAGGAAAAGATTTAAGAGCAAGGCAGGAAGTTAATATGAGTTATAAAGAGTGATTCAAAGGTGTAGATAAAGGAGGGAAAGAACTGGCCTCAATCCAACCGACCCATCGTCTCAGCTAAGACCCAAGTGAAGGTAATTAGCGGCAGGCATATTACCATACAAAGAGAAGGATTTCATTCCTGAATATCAATGGTTTCTTAAGTGCTTAATTTTCTTCTACACACTCTTTAAGACAGGAAGAAAGATGAGCTGGATATTATTGATAACAGGCCTGCCAGAGAAAGCACCCCCGGGAACACTAGCCATTTGGCTGTTCTCTCGTGAAAGGGTCTTTCAGATGGCCTGCCTTTCTTTATCGGTCTGCTGAGGGTTGGATTTGGCTGTCATAAATATCAGCAAGGAAATATGCATTGAGACTCTACCTATACTTTGCCAAGAGTTTTCACATTTTCTTAGTATGAGTTAGACATCACAGTCCTCATCTGACAGGGAGCGGGACTGAAGACCAGAGCAAATGTATGAGTTGCTGAGGTTGCAAGTGCAGTTGGGAGCTCTGATCAAAGCACGTTCGGGGGCTCTTCTTACTGCCCTCTACAACCACCTCTTTCGGGGTCCAGAAACATTGTGACCCACCAGCTGCACTGCATTAAAACCATTCCCACTTCAAGACACTTTGCTCAGGCTATTTCACATTTGCTGAACTGTAATTTGAGGATTCCTTTCACATGAAGTTGGAGAATTTGGCTATATTCTTTGGGCATCTCATGGAAGCCACGTTTAGGTAAATTGTCATCATAGTAGTGATGGCTGACAGGTGTGTTTTCTACAGTTTTAGGGAAGGGCCAAAATCCATACAGCTTCACATTTTCACACAGTTCAACTGCCACGCTTGTGATCATCAAGCCGGAGGACAGGCGATACTCGGTCACACCTTTAGTTCTCCAGAAAACGTCCAGATTTTTCAGGTACTTGGGATGGAAAAATAGAACCTTTTGTCTTGCTTTAGATTGCTTCAGCACATCATACACTTTAAAAGAGGAACCGGTGTTGGCCCTGAAGGAAAATGCCGGCAGAAGAAGAAATGCGTCTCCATAGGTTGCAATGTCCTCCAGAAATACTGATTTCTTTTCTTTTAAATTCCCATATCTGCCAAATTTTAAATAATAAAAAAAATAATAGTAACAGTAAAAATAAAAGTAGCAGCTTTAGTAATATGAGGCTGAATTTACCATTGGCCAAAAAACTGAACCACTTATATATCACTATATGCAAAACAGAAAAACTGGGGGATTCAGAGAAAACTCTACAGGTATCAAGGCCTAGACCTTCTTCTCCTTTTTTGGTACTCCTGAGTTTTCCTTTCTACTTTTTTACTGGGCCATATCCATACTGGACACACATTTCTTATATTATTTTGTCTTCCAACTCGGTAGTTTTTTTCTATGGTTGCTTTGTGATGCTGAAATACTTCCAAATTTATAATGAACTGTTTTCTCAAATACGACATATAAAATATCTACACATTGAAAGTATCTATATTTTCCTTATATCTAGAAGATATAAGGGAAATATATCTTGTTAAATATATATTAAATATATATTTAAATATCTATACATTTAAGTTTTAAATCTATACATTTAAAAAATTTGTTGAGCTGTACACTTGTGATTTGTGTGTCTTTTGTATGCATTATTAAAGCTTCTTTTAGAAAACTTCAAAAATACATATACAAATACACATACATTTAAAAATTTCCCCCATGTATTCTGATAGCTCAATATTTTTTACTTAAATAATTCCTTAGTATTATTTTATTTAATAATATCTTAAATATACTTGTATGCACAATCATTTGTATTTAGAAAACACACTTTGGGAGACAGGTAAAATATTTTATATTCTCTTGAAATACTGAAACTATTTGAGAGATGTATTCTATTAATAACAATTATTAGTCATTTTTAATGAAAACAATGGAGTAAAACTATGTCTGGGATTTCTGTTAACCAGCCAACATTTTGCAGTAGTTACAGTGTGGAAAATGAAATATGGGAATTATTTTTTTGTAGTAAACTATCCAAAGTGAAAACTTGAATTTGCTAGGTTCTCTTTAGGCTTACTCTCCAAAGTTTCTAAATAGACTAAGTTTAATCAAGAAAGTACTTCCAAGATAAAAGAGTAATGATAGAATTCTGAAAGAAAAATGAGAAAGTAATTTGACTATATTTGAAAAAGACAAAGAGACAAATAAGTTTTCATTTGATTAGCAGCATTCCGCTTATGACAGTAGAAATGCAACTGGTCATAGTTCTTATGAGCCACAACCTTGATAGAATATCAAATATTATAAATGTATTCTTATGAATTTTCCCCAAAAGCCATTCCAGCTATATGGCAAGACAGTCTCAGTAATAAGATAAGTGCTCAGACTAAGAAACATGTTAAACAATGTAAAAATGTTCTTGAACAGTTATGTCACTTACTTCAGTTTTATGATACTGGGATTTACAGTCACAAGATTGGTTTTCCTGCCAACATCTTTACTAACATTGCCAGTGGTTGGGGGGAGGTTACACCTGAAATTTGGAAGGGAAACTATTTTCAAAATACAACTTTATAAGAAAAAAGTGTGTATACAACACATATACATGCTTACTGTCATTTTATTGGAGAAAATCATTGCTGTTAAGAGATCCTCAGAATTCATCTGCTTTCCACTTAAAACTATTTAAATAAGTACTGAACTCTTGCTTGGCATGTCAACAATGAATTATATACAAATTTGATAAATGCTTTCAATATTGATTAAGACTTTTATAAGTAGTACAACTAGAAATGACGTTATACCTTGCCTAGCTTTTGAAGAGTTCACAATCCTTTTATAGCAATTATTATTTATATTGATTATATTCTCACAGTGGTATGGTCACCAATGTACACATTTTAAAAAATTGAGGCATAGTGACTAAGGTTATAGAAGGAAAGACTACATTAAAAAAAAAAAAGAAATCTCCTGATTCCCATATGGACAGTTTCTCCATCAAATTATGCTATTAATAAATACAACCCTAATGTTCTTATAATGATGTTTTTGTGTTGATGGTCTCGTCCTCTTCTGAGTGCTAATTTGTATTTAAATTGGAAATAAATTAATAATTGTAATTTTGAGTAATTACATTCCTATCACAATAAAGGGAAAGTTGCTTATTTATGACTCCCTAAATATTGTTTACTGAATTTCAAGTGAGCCATTATTTTAAAGCTCAACATACAAAGTGAACATCTCCTGAGTACTTCCCCAGGAAGGCTAAAGTTGATGTGTTCTGCAGTATGACTGAGGTCGAAATATTCTGTTCCACACTCTATGAAGCATACAGTCAAATGAAACATGTACTTCTTTCATTGATAAAAAAAGATACATCAGAAAATAATTAAATACAGCACCTTGGGAAAAATAAATATTCATCATAGATGACAGGCCACTGAAATGCCCTCATTAGTGGACTTTCTGTAACAAGCCTACTTTCTAGAGCACTCTCATATTATTTTGAAGAATCAAAGGTATTTTTCAGTATAATATCATAGAGACTCCTAGGGGAAATAGTGGGTATTATTGAATATAATATGAGAAGCCACTCATTGCCTATTCTGTTCCTTACACACTGAACTGATAGCTCCCAATCTTTAGAAATAAAAAAAAAGCAGTTTCCAGATTGTTTTTATAAACTTTGAATGTGTACAGCCAAAATAAGTACAGGCTTAAAAATTAAATAGATTTTAATGACACCAACCACGTCTAGTCCTCGTTTTGCCTTTCAGTTGGAAAAGCTAACTTCAAAGGGAACTCTCTGTTGAGGAAATCAGCTGGCATCAGCAAGTGTAGAATCTGGAAATATATGCATTTACCTCAGAGCTATAAATAAAGGAACTTGAAATTAAAAAAATAATGTTAAACCTAAACTTGTTATTTCCTATATTTGCCATGAAGTAAAATGGATGTTTAGACATAATACCACAGATGTTTTGGGAATTTTAAGTCTATAAAAAGTCTATCACAAGAAGAATTATTTATCTTTATCATAGTTTTTTCACACTAAAGTGCCTTATAAAGTGGCTAAATCATCCAGTTATTGGCCATCTTAACATTAATCATGAGGAATGCATTCAATAATCACTGGACTGTCGGGCCTGTGGTTTTATCACCACCTTCAGCATAAAAATTTTAAGTGAGATTAAAGTGAAGGTGGTGGGGAGCTGTGGAATCAAAATCTTATTTCTTTTTCGTTTTCTAAAAAGGGCAGCATTAACTCGATAAGGATCAAAGGATGGCCTCTGATGTATGAAATCGTTGCTCCAGAAAGAGGAGAAACGGAGTTTGACTTACTTTTTAAAAAGATGCCCTTCGACTGAAATCTGTCCTAACAGGGATGAATCACTCTTCCATCATATTCTAAAGAGGAGAAGCTCTGTAGATTGGCTTATTAGCATAGGCATACAGAAACTGCTTTCGTTTCTGTTTTTGCAAGCTAGCTGCTACTGAGATATAAACATTTAGAAAGACCAGAATATAGAAGCTGCACAACTTTTTGTTTTTTTTCCCAAGCCAGAAAACTAAACAAACAATGATGTTGGCCTGGCTATACATGCCTAGATCATCATTTTCCCAAGTATTGTTTCAGAACGAAATTTCTGAAAATGTGCCATTAAAAAAAAAAGTTCTTAAGGTCAGGCGAGCCCGGGAAATGTTGCTATTTAGAGTCCAGTTTATAGCCTAATGCACGGAAGGCTCTGACAAGTCCTGCGGTGAAGACCCTCTTCACCGTGATTTCATGCAGTGTCAGGGAACTAAGTGACCATAGCACACGTCTATCCTTCCGGTATCAACATTCTGAGGAACTCATGGTCCATTTGACACTTCACGAAAGCCTACCTAGATAACCTGTAGACTTAAGCAATGCAGATCAAAGGTCAAAATTTACAGGGTCAAAATACCCTTAAAAATATCTAACTGATCTTTGGGTTCAAAGAAACTGATTTGACAGGTCTTACCTAAAAACGAAGTCGGATTTATCTATTTCAGCTCCGCAGAGAGACTTATTCAGGATGCCCCCGTTCCCGACCACCGCGCACCGGCTGTATGGGTACTCTGTGAGCGGCTGAGACTGCCGGGGAAGGAGGGAGAACTACATTAAAAACATGCAGCTTCAGAACCAGAGACACCATCAGATTAGTTCAAGGAGATTAATTTTTACACATGCTACGGAAAGAAAAAGAAGTACCTACACCATAGCATCTTGCTCAACTTACGACTTAAAATACAAAATCCTATAAACCTAAGTTTCATTTCTCTGCAGAGGAATACACAGCATATCATCTACAACATAGTGTAATAGTACATTTTTTTATAAAATGTAATGTGATGTATTTTACATCTATATAATTAAGCAAATACAATGCGAATGGCAAAATCCCACGCTGTGCCCTTCCAACAGACAGATAGGAACGCTCTTGGCAAAAAAAGAGAAAATGAAGCCATTGGAAAGTAGCATTAAACTTCTGTTCTTGGACATAAAATTAGTGGTTAATTTAGTGACAGTTGCCTGTGCTTCTTATACAGTTAGACCTTCAGGCTCAGGGACGGTATGAGATTGGTCCCTGCCATCTCTGCAGGCGGCCAGCCACCGGGCTTCAGGCTTACCAACATGGGCCGACATCATTCACATTACTTCCCAAGGCCTGAGCCTTTTTTATTTCCTGCAATGACCCAACCTGCTTACTCCAAAAGACGTCTGCTTGTACCAAATCCTCCCCAGTGTGAAACATGACTTTGCAGTGCAACACCACACTTCTCCTTTGCTGGTCGCTTTCCTTAAAGTAATGATGTGACCTTGCCCAGCAGGAAGGGTGGCAGCTGAGAGGACCCGACTCACCTACTTTGTCTCTAGAATTCTGGGTAGGTCCTCAAGGGCAGGGAGTGTGTGTATCACTTTAACTCCCCCTCATCATTCGCTGCAGAGCTGGCAGAAGACAATGGGCACAGTGACTTTTCGATGCGCACTTGCTGGCCCGGTGGCCCACCCTGGCGCGGCCCACGTGTTGTGCCCGAGCTCACTTGCAGCAGCCAGCTGGTAAATATGCAGGAATTTTGTGAGTTGGTTATTAAACCATTGGTATATTAAAATTGGCAGTGGCGGGGATATTTGTCCCACTAAAATCAGCAAGCACTACAAATCAGGGCACCCTACTGCCCAAAGCCAGTTTACCAACACCACTGCCAGGGCCAGTGTGGTTCTGAGCAGCCCAATGGGCCCGCGTCATTAGGACAGCCATACGCCCCTGACGCTGCACCTGGGAGATGCCAAACAAACAAAGGGAACTCTGTTTCAGCATGCACAGATTTGTCTCTAAAAATCAGAAAGCATATTGTGGTTTTTACACAAGAGGCATGGTTCCACATGTATCACTCATTAACATGAAATCCATACAACAACCTTATGAGCATTTTACAGATGGGAAAACTGAGGTATAAGTTTATGCAATGGCTGGAAAGTGGCAGAGCTGGGATTCAAACTCAGAGTCCATGCTCTTAACCAGCACACCATCACACCACTTCTCACATTCAATGCAATACAATGTTAGCTTAAGTATGTGCTTAAGTATATGCCTTGATTCTATTGATATATGCAATGCCTAGCAGAATGCCTGGGTCTTAAATGAAGGGTTCACAGATACCTCAGGCTATTTCAAGCCACTGAACTTCTAGCTTAAGATGTCTCTAGACAGTATTTACTAAACAGTTCCACCATAAATCCTGAATTTTATAGATAGGGTAGAATGCAAATAGGCTCTTTATGGTACAATAGAAAAGATTACTGAGGGAAACATATCTCCGATTAAGCACTCAAAATAATGAATGTTTTTCTCTGGTTTCTTGGTCAACTGGGGAAAAATCCATATGCTTTGGGATCTCATGCTCAGTAAGAGTTTAAATAAATCACAACTCTCAACGTTCCTTGAAATAAGCCTCCTAAGAAAATGCATATTTGCACAACTCAATTGCCTGCTCCTTGCTCATTCTAGTTGAAAACCAACTTTGTTATTTTCTTTTCAAGTCACTTAGCAAAGTTCCTGGAGGAAGTGACTTCACAACATGTAATCAAAAGCAACTGTGGTGGTCTACTTGCCGTGTGCCTCACAGTTCTCCCGAGCTGAGGGCCACAGAACAGAACAGAGCAGGGCGGGCACTCGGGGAGCATGGTGGGAAAGCGGCCAGCTGCCCCAGACGCCACAGCCGGGGAGAGGGAATGCTTAAGCAACACAGAAAAGCTCCCTAGCTTTGCAGCTGTTTTTGCACTGACTTCAGAATTTCCGACCCACAATTTTAAAATACCTGTACGAATTTGGAAATGGATGTGCTGTTGTTAATCACACACAGACTTATCAAGACTTTGTTAACTTATTCTTTTCAAGGTGCCAATTAGAAGCAAAAGAACCTGCTGCTCTTCTGTTTGGGTTAGTCTGAAGCAAGGAAAACACTAGCAAAAATTGCCTGGGTAAAAGAGTTCTCACTGTGGAAATCTCCAAGGCTTTCCTTGACAGACAGGAAGTATAAATATCCTTGAGCTTTTCTCTTTTCAAGTAATTGTAATTTCAATGCAACATGAGGGCATTTTCAGAATGTCTTGTGAGTTATTTTTAGTCTCCCTTTCCTTCCGGAAAATATGCAACATTCTTCTATTTACTTCTCATCCATTCCCAGCAAACTGTTCTTCCTTTGAATTGTAATATTTTTTTAAAAATGGAACTTACATGACCAACAATGAATTAGTTGAAAGAAGTCTATGGCCCAACAAAAGGAAATTAATTTTAAGAACTGAATAGTCTACAGTTGATGAAATGCATATATAAAGTGATTCCCTTTTTGAGTGTTGACTTGGCCTAATTGCTTTTAACCAAATCAAGAAAAGATTCCCTGAGACTGTATGTTTATAACCAACGGGATGTGCTTCACGACAATAATTTCCCCCAAGTTTGGATTTATATTAAAGGAGAAGTTTCTTCTTGTAATGATGCTGTCTCATTACTCATTCGTTTTTAAGTAATGAAGGCATATATGTCCTAAGGAATGTTTTAGGAGCTTGGAATACATCAGTGAACATACCAGACAAAGATCCCTACCTTTTGGAGGTTATGTTTATTGGCCACAAATTCTTACATATTTACTTCCCAAAGATGAGCCATATCAACCTACATAGTTCTTTGTGAAGGAATTGATTCAGTCACCCAAACTGACCCCTGGAAGAATCTTATTCCAGGTGACCCAAGCCCTCGTACTTACTTGGCAGAAAGTCCCAGTACTTCATCTCATTTAAGCATCAGCCATGAAGACTCCAGTTCTGGGAGTGCCTATCGTTTAAAATATGAGCACCATTCCCTTCAGAGACACCCCGCATTCAAAATCCCCTTTTTAAAATGGACCACTTACATATCTCATACAACAAAACAGAGTATGGTATTTTAATTAACCCCTCCATGATTGTAACTTGTAACTTAAAGCAAGAGAAAATTCACGTGGAATGGTGTCACAAACAAACCGCCACAAATCTTTACTCACCGCTGGGAACATATTAAAAATGTTCTCTCTGATCAGGATTTCATTTTTACTTTCCACCTCATAACTCATGTTAGTCCCAGCCGGAGTGTTATTTTGAGAAACAATGAAGTTCTGAACAGCGTCACAACAGGAAGCAAGCTTTGCTCTGCCAAGGATAAGAATAGAAGTGAATCAAGGAGTAAGAGTAAGAAACCAGAAATAGAGACTACAATGGAAAATGCAAAAGAGGATTTTGCCATATTGGCTTTCAGAAAGAAGACAAATCATTCCCAGATGTGACATTTTTATCTCACCGTGGCTTTGGATGGTGAAATGGTGCCTTGGTAGGACAAGGCAGCAAAGAATGTTAAACTTACTTATACCCAGGTAGGGACCCTACATTCTACCCTACTCAGGTAGGCACCAATAGAAAGCATTTGTTAATATAATGGTTTAAATATAAAAACCTCCTTCTAATGATAATGTTGTAACATTAAAGAGAAAAATGTCAGGATACGTTATAATTATTTTGTAATTATCCTAAAGTACCGAAAGTAAATTAAGAACAGTGTTACAAACAGTCACCAGAGCAATATGTGATGATTTATTATGAGACAAGTCCCATGAAAAAAATAATTCAATACAGCGATTTTTTTGAGCTTTGTTGACACATAATGAACAAATACAGATTGTTTATATTTAAACAATATACCACTCCACAGTTTTATTTGCATATACATTGTTAACTAATCACCACAATCACCTGAATTAACATACCCATCACTGCAAAGTTACTATTTTTTTTCTTTCTTTTCCTTCTTCTTGTGTGTGTGTGGGGGGTGAGAACACCTAATATTTATCATCTTAGCAAATTTCAAATATACAATACAGTATAACTAACCATAGTCACATTATTGTACATGAATACAGTGAATTTTTAGGTCAAACAAATTTTATGTTGCCATTCCTTACTGAAAGCCCAGAGAAGTATAACTTGGTACCAAGCATTATTTCGATGCTATTACTGTGGAGTAAAACATTGTTTCTAGAATGCAAATACAGGAACGTACTTTCAGGGACCACCTGAGTTTGCCCCCAGCCTCAAACAGGTGAATCTAAAACCACTCAGCTTCATATTTCACTCACAGAATTCTATAGGATGTAGACTATATAGTTTCTCTTGATAATTATTACAGAGTTTAATTAACCTTAAAGTCAAAAGCTTTTTCCAATTGCACAACTGAACTCTCACTTTCAATACATTTCCCTTTTCAGTTCTTCACAGAACTCTCCATAAAAACATTCATGCAATTGAAAGTGGTAATAATGAAGCAAAACTTGAATCTTTTCAATCGTGAAGTGTTTAGAAAATTTCCTCTTCTTTCGGATTTTCCTCCTAGGACCAGTTTTTCATTATTTTAGGCATCTTGTTCCTCTTTAAATCTTTACATACTTCTCCATATTATATAAGGATATGTATCAAAGCAGGATCCAATCACAGCACAAGGGACAGAGAGTATTCAGGGAACAGAGCTGAAACACAAATTCATTACTGGTCCTTTCCTGTTCCACACTTTCTTATTGGTTTTTGGTCCTGAAGGGCATAGTTCTGTACCTGTTCCTACTGAATTCTGTCCTTTTGAAAAATACAGTGCTCTAATCTGTATGGCCATTTTGAATTATATTCTAAGCCTTCCTGAATTCCAATTATTCTCAGGGCATGAAAAGTCAGTGCTGGTATATTATTCATACCCTAAAATCAAGACTTTCAACAATACTTCTTATTTGTTAACTTAAATCACTGAAGTAGTTCATTCTTCTTAACTGAATTCTACCACCTGTTTATTATCCCTCTTTGTATTTCAGAACCTACCATTTCTAAAAGATAGTTCATGGAAACTGACATAATTAAAAATTGAAAGTGAAATGACAAGTAGTCAAATCATGCTAAGTTTTTAACTATATTTTATAATAATTTATGTGACATACTGCAAACTCAGAAATCCTTATATTTATAATTTTCATTGCCTCTTTGTGCAGCATTTTGAGAAAAGGCAATGGAATAAATTCTCATT
This sequence comes from Phataginus tricuspis, assembly GCA_029783875.1. Taxonomy (NCBI): domain Eukaryota; kingdom Metazoa; phylum Chordata; class Mammalia; order Pholidota; family Manidae; genus Phataginus; species Phataginus tricuspis. The sequence continues at coordinate 11,019,348 of JAQQAC010009376.1, read as the reverse complement.
TAACTTTGATAAGAACTTAATTTCTCTGAGGAAAACTACCAGATTGACTCTACAATTAACTTTTTATTATATTTGTCTTGTGTATTTATCAACTGATCCATTTTTGTCCTAGCTATTGTAATTCAAAGTTGATTTTAGGTAAACTTCATCTCTAAACACTTCAGCATGTATATCATTATTTTGTTTATGTTTTGGGGTAAAATTTATGTATGATAAAATTATAAGTGCATTTGATGAGTTCTGAGAAATGCACATGTCCCTGTAACTCAAACCCTATCAAGATATAGACTATTACCAACACCCCTAGATAATTCCCTTACAGCCGCCCAGTCTATCTCCAGCCGCCCCCCACATTGAGGTAACCACTTTTGTGATTTTCACCAAAGATAAGTTTTGCTTATTCTATATAGACAGAATCATATACTATGTATGCTTTTGTTTAAGATTTCTTTCTCCCAGCATAATAGTTTTTGCAAATTCATGTATGTCGTTGTACGTAGCATTATTGCTGGAATAGTATTCCACTGCATGGATGTGTCAGAATTGGGTTTAGCCATTCTCCTTTCACTTTTAAAAGAAAATGCTATAAAAAAAAATCAATGTGAAACACCTAATCACTCATACTAATCTCCCAGAAAAAATATCAGAATAATCATCTAAAATGTCATTTATGAAGCCTACCAGGGTCACTGACTAAAAAGACTTTTTAAGCCTTTAAATTTACAACTCCAGGGGCAGAATTATTAACTTATGGTCCTTGTCTCTTCCCAGCTCATCCATGTGGTGTAGGCCCCTGTTAGAGCCCGTGTTATTATAAAGCTGAGCTGCTTATAAGAAACAAACAAAACAGAATTTTATCTGTTATTCCATCCTTAAAAACGGAGTTAATTCTGATCCTTGGTGACTCAAAAGTCAACTAGATATGTTCAAAATAATGGGCATGGCAATCTCCCCCTTGTGTAAAAAGACCAGGAGACATTAAGAAATGAAGGACACTGTTGGTATAAAACGAGATGTAATGGTTAATGGGCCAAGCCAATGCCCAGATGGATCACCCTCACCAAGGCAGATGGGCTCATCCGACCCTTTGAGGGCCTGAATACAGCCTAGGGTTGGGGAGAGCTAAATTTGCTCTCTGCTTGAGCTGGGACACACATGTCCTCCTGCTGTCAGACATTGGTGTTCCTGCTTCTCAGGCCTTCAGACTCAGACCAGGGCTTACACCTTTGGCCCCCAAGTTCCTGGGCCTTCAAACTTGGACTGGAGCTCACACTACTGGCTTCTTTGGTTCTCAGGTCTTCAGGTTTGGATTAGAACTATACCACCAGCTCTCGGGGATCTCCGCCCTGCAGATGCCAGATAATGAGACTTCGTAGTCTCCATAACTGCATGAGCCAATCCCTCAAAAGAAATCTCTCTCCTATCTGATTGGGATGATATTTAAATGAGACTTTGGACTTTAGAGTTTATGCTGGAACAGATTAAGATTTGGGGGCTGTTGAATAGTCTGGATGTATTTTGCATGTGAGAAGGACATGAATTTTGGGGAGAGGGGCAGAGGCAGAATATTATATGGGCTCAATATGTGTCTCTCCAAAATTCACACCTACCTCCCACCTGATGGTATTATGAGATGGAGCCTCTGGGATGCAATTCGGATTAATGAGGTCATGAGGGTGGAACACTCATGAATAGGTTTAGTGCCCTTGTAAGAGTTATAAGAGAGCTTTCTTCCCTTCTCTGTTCTCCACCATGTGAGCACACATGAAGGTGGCAGTGTGCAACCTGGAAGAGGGCTCTCACCGGAATTCAACCATGCTGCCACCCTGATCTCACACTTCCAGCCTCTGGAAGTGTGAGAAGTAAATTTCTGTTGTTTATTAGCCACCCAGTCTATGTGACCCTTAACTGAGTGACACACTAGGAAATATGCTGTCACCGTGATACCTCAGTTGTCTGTAATGTGCACTTTCATATTCCACAACAGTAAATAACCAGACCAGCATATACAAACCAACATGTGTAAAGCACTGTCTACTTCAGAGGGCGTTTTCACATCCATTATATCCTCTGATTCCCACAACAAACAGGGAGGTAGAAAATATTATTCTCATTTTAAAGATGTGAAAACTGGGGTTGCGAGACATTAAGTGACATGACCAAGGCACACAGGTTGTAAATGACTCCAACATCTGCCTTTTGGTATTCAATTCTCTGGAGCTTACATGAGAGGTTGTTGTAATTGGGGGGTGATGCTCTCATTTTAGCGTCTTCCTTCAGGATGTTTTCCATAATCACATCACTACAATGTAGTGGTTCCCAAAATAATGCTGGCAACTCCTCACTGAAAACTTACCTAGACACAACTCATGGCTTCAAAAAAAACTGACACATAAATGCTTCAAACTCTGTATATAACTGAAACATTCAAGGCTCTTAACACAGAGGATGTACAGGGTTTCCATGGGATAATGTGACCAAGGGATCTGGTCAGTATGACCTAGTAAAGGGGAAAGAGACTCCTGGCTTGATGATGACTTAACCCTTGCTGTGTCATACCTTCAGGAACTTCCTGCAGACAGTCAAGTTTCAAAAAGCAAGTATCTCCACCCCACCCCTAAGCCCCTAGGGCAGAACAGGAGCTCTTGTACTGCACTGAGTTCCAGAAGAGTTCACACACCTTCCAAAGTCCTTAACTTCTCCAGACATAGGCTGGTCCTGGTGGAACCTGGCTTAATATGTTTAGCCTTGATCTATAAAGACAAAATCTGAAAAATGTGCAAAATCATCTTTGCATCACAGTTGGTCTAACAGATACACTTTTGTGAAATTCCTTTTTTCTTTTATACTGTAGATGCTGAGTATTTCCTTTGTTTTCATTTTATTTTTTGTTTTGCTTTTTCAATTCATTTCAAGTCTCAGTCAAAATTCTTCTTCAGTTATAAATGGGATGCTCCTGGATTGCCATGAAATGTAAATGACTGCTTAAGGCTTCAGTGTGCAAGACACTATAGGACACTCTGAGTGCCAGTGACCACCGGCCCCAGCCCAGGGCACACAGGCATTTCTTCTGGTTATCAAATATCTCTAAAACTGTTTAATGAGGTGGAGGCAGGTCGGGTGAGGCAGAGGCCATAGGCACCTCTAAGTATTAATTAAGAGCTACTTTTTTCTGGGCTCCATTTTTTTTAATTCTAATGAGGGTTCTGGGAAGAGGAGTTTTAAAACATAAGTGCCCTCACAAATTCAAGGGACTTATTTACCATCCTAATCCTTTCTAAACAGTCACATCTCTTTTCCTCCACCCAAACCACAACATACCTACACAGCAATCCACCAACTGCCTCTGTCCTCCTTTTTGCTCTTCTTCTGTCCCTACCCTACAGTATGTAATTCACTGATTGGCCAATAATAAAAATATCAAACATGTACAGAGTTATCACTATGTGCTAAATATTTCACATATATTATCTCATTTAAGCCCTACAATAACCCTACAAAACAGGCACAACGAATTCTCATTTTACAGTTGAGGACAACTCAGGATTATAAAAGGTAAGTAGGTGACATATCACATTCAGTCATTCATTCCTACTTATTTAGCATCTAGGTAGGTATTGAGCAGTGTGAGATGCAGGGTGTTCATGTTGCTGAATTAAATGAACATCATCTCTGCCTTTATGGTGTTTACCACCCAGAAAGGAAGAAAGGAAAAAGGTTCATGAGAATGAATTTGAAGGGTAACAGACTATGCCACTCAACCCCAAGAATACTGCTTTGGTATACTGATTATTTTGAGCTGCAGGCACTTGAAAAACAACAAATGCAAGGAGAATCCTTCTCCAAACTCCCCTTATCTGCCTATAAACAGATCTGCCAAAAGGAACTCAGTTGTCATAAATCCCCTGATAGACAGTTTCATCGACCAGGAAGGAGGGATTATTACAGAAGAGCAAACGGTCACCTACCCATCTGTGTTTCTAAAGGTGCCCATCCTTCCTGAGAATCACTTACTCTTTCCGGAGAGGCCTATGTCCCCCCTCCCCTTTTTATTGAGAAAGTATTGACATCTGAATTCAAAATGACCTCTAGGAGTTACTGACAGGAGTTAGAGTTAGGACATAAATACCTTTCCCTGGGTGTCTCCCATGTACATATGAGATCCACATGTCAATACACTTTTGTTTGCTTTTCCTCTTGTTCATCTGTCTTTTATTACAAGAGTCCAGCCAAGAACCTCACCCTCTCTGCAGAGTGGAGGGAAAATAATTTTTCCTCCCACACAAATTGTAAGACAGTAAGTGGTAAAGCCAAGATTCAAACCTAGGACTCAAGCTCTTACTCTAAAGCGCACTGTTGGTCAAAACCTGGCAAAGTACCGTGGTATGTAATGTTCCCTACAAAGGAGTTGGGGGAGATTAAATGAGTAAAATGTTCTTGTTTGAACCACATATCTTGCTAGCCAACAGGTTTTTCTACAACACTCAAGTTCATAACTGGAAACACATTAAAAAAAAAAAAAAGTAAGACAGCAAGCACTACAGGCTTAAAGAGCCTTTTATATCTTGCAGATGTTGATGTCACATCATGTAGATGACCTCAGCCCATTGTCTCAGGCCATCAAGTTTTGGGGCAGCTTATTATGCAGCAATAGATAACCAGAACACCAGTTAAAAAGTAACTAGATAGCAATTAAGACAGAGGGTAGCTATATCAGTTACAGCTCTCCAGAGACACAGAACCAATAGTCTGTCTCTCTCTCTTTATCTATCTATCTGTCCACCCACCTACCCATCTAAAAATATTTAAGGAATTGGTGCACACAACAGTGGGGACTAGCAAGTCTAAAGCCTGTAGAGAAGGGTAGCAGGCTGACAACTGAGGCAGGCACTGATTCTGCAGTCTTACAGCTGAATTTCTTTTTTGGGAAGCCCCAGTTTTTGCTCTTAAGGACATCAACTGATTGGATGAGGCCCACCCGCATTATCAAGGGTAATCAAAGTCAACTGACTATAGATGTTAACATCTATAACAGACCTTCCCAGCAACCCTTAGATTAGCATTTGATTAAATAATTGGATACTATAGCCTAGTCAAGTGGGCACACATAAAATTAACCATCACAGTAACTTAGACCAGAGGAACAGTGGGATAGTGGGATACAGAAAAAAGATCAATTCGAAACATATTTAGGATGTGAAACTGTTAAAGTTTGGTGATTGGTTGGAAATGGATGCTGAAGGAGGGAGCGTCAAGGGTAACACACAGGTCTCTGCTTCAGGCCGCTGGGAGAAGGGTGGCGGCTTCCCTGCATGGGGAGGGCCATGGCTTTTCCATAATGACGTGGTGACCTGTTACCGTTTTAATTCACACTAGACTCATTAAGGGAAAATGGGATCACAATGCAGCAATGCAAATAGTGGAACTAATCTACAAGTTAGACTGTAAAAAAGCAGGGTTATGAAGTCCTTGAAAATAGGAGAGACATGCAACCATTGAACTGGCTTCATATGACATTCTGAATGAGCACAAAACCAAGACCAAACGGGCCTCTCAAGGTTCTTCTGAGCCCTCCAGTCGCATGATCGGCCTCTGCCTTTTTTAAATTATTAAGTCAAAGTCAATGGTGAATTACGTAAGTGTGGAAAACACAAGTTCTAAAAACATCACATCAACTATTAAGATGAATGTTAAGACTTCTGAATATTTTTACTTTGCAGACAAAAAAATCCAGGTCACTGTCATTACTATTCAATGTGTGAAGAGAATGTAAAGAAGCCATTTATACCAAACCTTTGTTGACAAGAGTTTATACTTCTGTTTAGTTAGATATTTTGAAGGCGAGGAAATGGGAGGAGTGTAAGAAAACTTTTTTCATTTGGCAGACATTGTCTGGCAACTTATGTAAGATCTCAAATTAGCACTCTGAACCCATGAAAACAAGAGGTTTATCATTATAATGCTGAATCAGTCTTGTGCATAATTGTGCCTACATGCTACTCTGTGAAGCCTTTCCTAAGGAAAAGGTTCCCAGCATATTTTGTGTTCACACCACTTTCATTTTTAAGAGGTCTCATCATGTCATGATCTGTAATTGACCAGACCAACTCCTAACTGTGCGCTTCAGGGAAAGGCGACGAGTGTGTTTTGTGAAGGGCTCCTCCTGTGCCACGGATGGGAGTCTCTGTTTTGCACAGACGGAAGGACAGGCGGGAGGCCAGTTCTGCTTCTGGGCATTTATTAAGTCTGATTCGATGCACAAAGGGGCCCTAAGTGCTTCTGGAGGGCCACCTCGTGCCAGCCCGCTTCTCAGGCACTCTTCCAGGACGGTGCTCGGGGCTCACTGTGGAATCCATCATCTTCTGCTTGTTTGCCTTCAGCCCCAAGCTCAGCTGCCATTTCTGCCTGGCCTCTAGGAACCATATACCTTTTTTCTTACTTTTTGCAGCTTCCCTCCACATTCTGAATTTTCATCTCTGCCCTCAGGCTCTGCCCAACAGATAGGAATTCTCCAGTCCTACCCTGAGCTCAACAGCTCTTACTCAGTTCGAATCAGGGAACTAAATAATCGGGAGAAAGGGCAGGATGTGAAACTCTGCTTTGCCTCTAATCAGGCTGATTAAATTTTTCCTACTCAGAGTCATTCCTGGTTGAACCTCAGAGCATGTTACCAAACATGGCTTGACCAGTCATCTTGAAAGGGACAAGCCTCAGAGTATTCATATAAAAGTAAGTCTTTTTCTACTACAAATACACACAGAAAGGCTATAACCTAGAAAGTTGAAGCTTCATGCTTTCTTCTCTGTGCAACCTATTTTCCATGATGAAAAGATCAAAGAAAGTGCAAACACAACAAACTGAATAGGAAATGCTGGTCCTTAACCAAATGCACAAGGTATTCCATGTGAAATGCACCACAGATGCAAAACCGAGACTTATAAATGTTTACACGTCTCCCTAGGCCGAGGATTGAACTGAAACTATTCTAGCTCTATTGCTATTAGTGGATTTGCAGTATTTGTTACAGATCTCAAGTTTATTTTTAGTAAGATGTTAATTGGAAGGGAGGAAAATATTAAACAGAAAATAATAATAGTAATAGTTATCATGTATTGAGATTAACATATAACAGACTCTGTATTCAACATTTTGAATAATCATAAAAACTCACAGAGAAAGGTAACAACTCCGTTTAACTGATAGAGAGACCGCCTGGAGCAAGTGGCTTAGCTTAATAATAATGATGCCACAAATAGCCAACTGCTCGGCTACTTCCTGTCATAGGTGATTTTTAGAGGTTCCAGTGGGAGCTCAGCCATTTGTAAAAGAGACCAGACTTTTTTTAAATAACAAAAGACTATGGAAAACAAAAGAGAAAGGTCAGTCATAAGATGCATGGAGTCAACCTGAAGCTGAGCCTATTCTAAGCTCAAAAACCCAACTATGCTTTCCAGCCCCTGGTTCCTATACTAAGCCTTGGCCCATTTTCAGAACCATCTGGAAAGAGTCTTGATTGCTCCTGATGAAAATATTTTCCAATTATTATTTTGCACTCTGTAAAATATATGGACGACAAATTAACTCAGTCTGTAAACTAATCTCACCTGCAACATGAAAACTCATACTTGTGATCAGTCTTGTGATCAGTGTTATGAAGGAGAATCTCACAACGGGACAGTGCAAAGACTTAATCTGGTTGTTCAGGGAAGGCCTTCTGGAAGGCGTGACTGATTTGGGATCTAAAAGGTGAATACACATTAACGAGGCAGAAGGGACAGCATTGTAAAGGCTTTTGGTTGAAGCGAGTACAGAACATTTGACAAATTACAAGACCCAGGAAGGTGGGGCACAGAGACCAGAAGGAGAGAGGTGTGCGACATGGCCCCAGAAGCAGGCAGTGGCGCAGCAGCCCAGGGCTGTGAAGGTGTTTAGTTTTGGTTTTGAAAACAATACAAAACACCAACAGTTTCCAAACTGGTTGGAGCAGTGGTGGAAGTGGAGGGAGTTGTGACCATGGACCAGGGCCCAACCTGTATTAAAATCACTCTCCTAGCAGTTGCTCAGAGAATGGAGGAGATGAAGCCAGTGCGGGCATGAGGGTGGGTGCAGGCCGCTGCCATAGTCCAAGGGGCAGGTGCTGAGGGAGCAGACCCTGCTCAGTCCCCATGGATCATGGAGTGCCTGCTCTGTGCCAGCAGAGATTTCCAAGCTCTGCAGAGACAGAGTGACATCTAAATACAACCAGGACTTGAAAATGGATCAGAGGAAGGGCTGGAAGAACAAACAGGGTGACACAAATCCAGTATGAGCTTCTTTCAAGGAATGAGGGATGGGCTGTAATTTCAAAATACTGGTAAGAGGTGAGCCATCAAGAGAGAGGGGAATGGAAAATGTCTTTTGAACTTAGCAGCATGGGGTCACAGTGGACTATCGGTGAAATGTGGTTAAAGATGTGGCTGGAAGATACAGCAGGTACAGACAGTTCTTTCCAGGGTTTGGCTGTGTGGTAGAGAAGAATGGGTCTTCTGTGTAAGAAGTGAAATGAAACAAAATCAAGATGGCATGTTAAAATACTATGATTTTAGAATCAACTGGATTACAATGTTTCACACTAAAGGAATAAATTGTATTATTAAGAATATAATGATCTAAGAATTCCAGTGACTTATGAGGATTTCAAAGGCATTAGAACTTTCTCTTTCAGCCCCAAAAGATCAGGAGAATTAAGAATTTCTAATAGATACTATGCCTTTTTTAGCAACATGCCCATCCCTCAATTAAAATAGGGCCATCCACAAGATGGAACTGGCTACCTGGAACCCTGGGAGAAATTCCAGCACTCCAGAGGGAATCTGTGGTTAGTTTGTATGGTTATCTGGCTGGGGGCACTAAAAGGTAGGATGGGGATTGATGGTTATCCCTGCTTCAGGTTAATTCATGACACTGTTCACACCGAAGAGTTTTATCCTTCAATTTCTAGCTCTCTCACAAAACTAGGAAGGTGGGATATCCTCTACACTTAGAATTAGAAGGCCACACACTTAGTAATTGTTCTTAATGAGTCCAGTTACATACAGAATGAAAGGCATGGCGTTCAGAAAAGCGAGGCCATTAATCATTCACGTCTTAACAGGAACTAGAATATCACCTGTAAGTGGCAGTCTGGCACAGAAAAATTGGAGTTTTGAGGAAGGATGAGAGAGAAAACATTTGAGAACATGGAAACTTGACATCACACGGTGTCCCTAGACCCCCAAAACATTGCACTGAAAAGCAAAATCGTAACGAAAGAACTGGGACAATTTACAGATGATCAAAAGAGGAAGGTGGGGGAAATCCAGGCACCTGAACCACAGTGGTGTTCAATACATTTTGAAATACATATGAAATTCAAAAATGAATGAATGCTTTATATACTTTGCAATTTTGCCAAGCTTTCATTCATCCTAGCTAACCCTCAATACACTCAAAGGTCTGCTTCATAACCTGGCAGTCTTAGAAAAATCCAAGAAGGTATGCAATCCAGGGTTCAATATGGGATCCACACAAATTTCAGGCTAAGGAAGAGAATGAATAAAGAGCAAATTCAGTCAGCAACTCAGATGACTGAGTTTTTCCCTTATTAGCTAATGTGTGCCTTGACATTCTTCAGTTTGTGAAAGACCAGCTCATATATGTGAATAGAATACAAGAACTAAACCAGGGTAAAATAAAATATAAAAGAATATAATTCTCAAAGCCAAGGAAAGGAAGGTGAAATGTAAACTCAGAAGTTAAGGAGCAATACTGAACACTAGAGAAAGATCTAAATACTGGGACACTGCAGTGTTTAAACAACGTTAAGGTACCAATGAAGACACTGCAGGCAATGTAATAAAGAACAGGGTTTGAAAAGCAGGGCAGTCTAGAAGGCGGCTTATCTGACATGGGTGCATAAAGCAATATAGGTAATATTGAACACAACTTGGGAGATGAGTTTTGAAATAAAATTTAGAAGATCAGTGAAATCCAAGCAGGTCTGTTGCATTTTTATGGCAAAGTTTATATTCTCGAGACCAAAAGAGGAGCTAGTCTGTAAATGTACAAGAGCCAGTTTCTATTATTAAATACGGCAGGCGTAATGACCTGGTGTGGGTTTTGTTGCTTTTCTAAATGCACAAGCATGCTGTATGACATGACAAATAGAAGATGATGTGACAGGATATTAATGGTGGAAAATGGTTTTGATGCAGAGGAAATGAGGAAAAGAAGCTTTTCCAAACTGACAACTGACCCAGAACACCTACCCTAGAATGCACACACCTTCTTAAATTAAAAAAAAAGTAAAATATGTATTGCTTTAAGCTGTCATCATAGTGGTCCTGTATGAATCATAAACAGCAAACATTTAAAGGGTTTGGGGAGGAGGGGAATAGTGGCTCAGAAAAATGAACATGATTTTGTACAATCAAAAGAAGCCCCTAGTAGAGATGACTTTTGCTTCTCTCCAAGAATTCTGTGCTACGAAACAAAATACCTGGCACATAATAAAGTTCACTAAGTGTTTGGATGAAAAAAAAAGTGTAAGCTCACAAAATGTTAACCAAAATCAAACCATAACTATTGCTTTCAGAGAAGCATTTTGGAAATTAGCTGAAACTTTGTTGGTTAAGTTAAGTTTGGTTGCTCAGTTCTGTGAATTCTTGAAAAACATTGTTATCTACCTATTTGCAGAATTTATATCCTTTCACAAAGCTAAATCATTAAGTGTCACTGTTCTAGTCATGTAGCAAAAAACAAAATCAACATGTGCTATACAGTATGTAAGGTATTATTATAACACTATTTTTTTCCAACGAGCTCAAATAAAAATGAAAGCAACACATTGGCTGTTACTTTAGTTATATCAATTAATCTACTGAAACAGCATCAGAATCTTTTCTTGTATATCCAATACAAGAAAGACAAAGAAGTATCTTTTGAGAATTTTAATCTAAGCAAACCTGAGGGGATAATTCGAAATTTAGTAAAACTGCTATCATGTAATAGCTATCTGTAACAAAGTAATCAGGTACAAAATACCCTTTCTACAAAGTCATTTGAAAGGCATCTTATTAGCATGAGTTGTAAAATAAATGTGCGAGTTTACATAATAACACTGTTTTCTGATGTTAAGTTTTCAGTAAACACACGATTGATAATTTTCAGATTGTTTGGATTCAAACTCACATCAGTGAAACATGGGAATGTCTCAAGAAATCAAATGGTATTAGAGAATCCAAAAGAGACAAAAACCAAAATAGTACTATGAATCTTTCTGGGACAAAGTGAAAGCACTGTTGCGGTCTATCTCTTAGTTTTCCAGAATTGATTACACAAATGTATACAGTTCTTTTAAGTTAGAAAATGACTCAGAAAGCTAATGCAGTACTTACTATGCAAGTTACCTGGGGAATCTAAGACTAATTACTAAAGCTCAAAGCTCTTCTGCTCAGATAAAGTCTGCATACCAAAGGTTTCCAGAGCTTCTCAAAGGAGTTTTCAAGGGTAACGTAGAAGTGAACAGAAAAGAGTAGGGAGTGTTTTTCATACCATGTTAAATTTAAATTTAAGCATCTCCATGTTATTCTCAAACACCTGGGTGTCCAACTCAAGCAAATGATGATCTGCACGTTTCTAAAAAGGACAGGGAGAGAATGTGAAGAGCAGTAATTTCCTAAACTGACATCCAGGCTGGATTTTCCACAAATTATTATATGTATATGGGCTTGGGCTTGGGGGAGAAACCACTATAAGAGAATCAAGTAATGATTTTGAAAGCAGAAGGCAGACAGCTCAACATTCTTAGCCTTGAACAGCTATAGAAAATTAAACTAGACGTCAAGAAAAAACAGGGTAGGGCATCTTCAACTCTTACTTAAATCCCTCTTTACTTCAACTAAAATCTCACCAAAATGCCAATTCATAACTGCAACTTAGAATGTCCAGATGATACAGAGATAAATCTGAGCTATGGCCACACCTAAGCTTTTAATAGCCATGCTTGCAGGGAAGGTGAGACAAGCCATCAAATCCCAAAGCAGCCAGAGCCTCAGGTCTGGAACTGTTTTTAGAACTATTTCAGTCTATTCTGAAATGGAGTGGGGGGGAGCCCTAGGCTTTTTAAGAATCTGATGAAAGTTAGGGATTTTTTTTCCCCAGAAATACATACAAAATTGCACATACAATTGCAAGGGCTTCATGGAACCACTGACCTGGACCCCAAATGTTTCCAGGTAAAGGCTGAGAGAAGTAAGGGACTCAAACCCCAGGCTGTAAGTCTCAGACTCACCATTACGGGCTGAAAGATTAAAAGCTTAAGAATCTATAAAAAGAGGACAAACACTTGTAAGTAGCGGGGAGAAAAGACTGCTGAGAAGATAGGCTTCTAGAGGGCCATATTTCTTACATAAGCTAGCTTTAAACTTTCTTTTTGGGGACAATTCATTTTCTCTTAACATTAACATTTATCCCAAACCAAGGAATTATCTTTTGTATCTAGTTATCCCCAATGCCAGCTCAACTACAGTCTGGATTGGCTTATCTTCTCAAATGGCAACTTCCTTGTCACTAGCACCATGATTATCCCAATCAATCAGACCCCAAATTGCTCATTTGTCTCCAACTCAATTTTTCTTCTCTTTCAATTAAAAAACCAGGAATCAGTAAGCAACCAAGTCCTGCCGATTCTTTGGTCATGTCTCCTGTGGCTATTTATTTGGTACCGTCTCTGTGATGGGCACCAGAAGATAAATAAAATTAAAATACACCCTGGTCCCAAGGAGCTCACGGCCAAATTTTCCTTCCTTGACACTTTTCTAGCTACCACTGAGGTCTTAGATCTTCATCATCCCACTGTCACCTTTCTGTTACCAGCCCCTGATGGCTCCAGCTTCCTTCGACCTATTCACTCCCTCCCAAGACTCCAATTCACAGAACACTTTACTGACTGAATACGTTCCCTAATAACAAACTCATCGTGTAAGTCCCTTGCTAGGAATACCTCTGCTGGGCTGTTATATCTCTGCAGAGAGCCTGTGGACTCTACGTTGATGATCAGGCCCCTGGGCATCACCACGACCGCCCACCTACCTACAGGTAACGCCTTTACCCTGAGCACCCTTAGTACAAGTTCCCTGCTCCTGAAACTTCCTCATGCGTTTTCCTCGTCCAGCACTCCCTCCCTTTCTACACGTCTGCAGAGCGAACAGCTCAGGTTCTGTCTCTTTCTGCAAAATTTTCAAGAAATTCTATCCTACAGCAACTACTCATGGATATATTATGGTATTTGTGTAAATCATTTCTTTGAATACTAAATCATAAATATTCGGTTTTACTTTTTGCCTCTCCAAACTATCATTTCTTTGATGTCAGAGAGAAAACCTTGCATTTTTCTTGTTACTTTCATACGTCCATTATTTTCATACACTTTTACTGAGATCCTACTTTGTGCCCTGCCCTGCACCAGGCCAAAGGGGTCTACTGTGCTTTGACATGGCAAAAACTAAACAAATATTGTTGATAAATAAAATGTATTCCCTTTGATAGCAAGTGATATATTTATTTAAGGAAAAGAACTCTTAAAACATACATTATTTTTAGACCATGTGACCACAGAAGTTCCATAATTTTCAAACAGTACCTTGGCATCAACCATTCAAAGTTTCAACAATAAATTTGCTGCTGAATTTAAAATATATTGACTTGGATATTTGAATTAATAGGATTCAAGATGGCGGCATGAGAGGTTAGACAGAGAACTCCTCCCAAAACCACAAATAGTACGAAAATATAGTTAATTAATACAACTAACCCTGAAAACAGCAACAGGAAAGAAGGCTGAACCAGACTGCATACAGACATCACGAACAGAGCAGACCTCACGAAACATGTAACATACTGAAACCTTGATCTGGAAGGACCCAAGCCCTTCCCCCACCCCAGCTCACCAGTGGGAGGAAGAGAAACGGAACAGAGAGGGGGTGGAGGCCTGGGACTGCTGAACACCTAGCCCTGGAGATCTGCTTTGTGAGCAGAAACCTGTAGTGTGTGGTGCTCTGGAGGCTGGGGAGCTGGAACAGGTGGAGTGCCTGAGAGACTGACATTCTGGCTGTTTGTGGAGGACGGGATCCACATCCAACCAGCCGCTCTGTGACAGAGAAAAGGCAGGCGGTCTGAGAGATTTCCTAGCAGCAAGAGGGCTGCTGAAGGGGTGGGGGTTGCATGGATCTTGTTGAGCGTGAGAAGGGAGAGCTGGACAAGGTTGTCTGAGTACGCTCTGCCCAGCAGGTTGGGAACTTTGAGGACTTTCAGGCACTCCATTCCCCTGGCTGCTGCTCGGCTCCGAGGCCCCCCACTTTCTGCAAGTGACATGCAGACTGCAGAGCCTTCCCCCTGGCCTGACAGCACCGACTCACAAACTGGCAGTCACTGTGCTAGAATCAGGCCAGTGAGAGGGAGGCCCCACCTACATCAGCTAGAGATGCCGACCACAGAGGCTCACACCTGTGTGCTCGGCGAACTGGCTGTGATACTGGAGACAGGCACTACAGATGGGAATCAGGAAACAGATATTCCCTCCAGAGACTGGAGCTTCTGGGCACTAGAGGGCACCACATAGAAATATGAAAGGTTAAAAGAACCTGATTCAGACCAAAATCACACAAACCCCAGAAAAAGGGCCAAATGAAACTGAAATCACCAATATTCCTGAAAGAGAGTTGAAAATAAAAATCATAAATATGCTTATGGAGCTATAGAAAAATATTCAAGAACTCAGGAACAAATTTAAGCTAGAGCTTCAATCATTAAGAAATTCCATATCTGAAATGAAACATCCAATAGAGGAATTTAAAAGCATATTAGATGTAGTAGAAGAGACGGTAAATGGAATACAATTAGAGAAGAGGAATACAAAGAAGCTGAGGCACAGAGAGAAAAAAGAATCTCTAAGAATGAAAGAATATTGAGAGAACTGTGTGACCAATCCAAATGGAACAATATTCACATTATAGGGATACCAGAAGAAGAGAGAGAAAAAGGGATAGGAAGTGTCATTGAGGAGGTAATTGTTGAAACTTGCCCAATCTGTGGAAGGAGATAGTCTCTCAAGCCATGGAGGTGCACAGTTCTTCCAGCACAAGGATCCCAAGGAAGACAACATCAAGACATATAATAATTAAAATGGCAAAGATCAAGGATAAAGACAGACTTGTAAAAGCAGCTAGAGAGAGAAAAAAGATCACATACAGAGGAACACCCATCAGGCTATCATTAGATTTCTCGACAGAAACCTTACAGGCCAAAAGGGAGTGGCATGATATACCCAATGCAATGAAGCAGAAGGGCCTTGAACCAAGAATACTCTATCCTGCAAGGGTATCATTTAAATTTGAAGGAGGGATTAAACAATTTTCAGATAAGCAAAAGGTGAGAGAATTTACCTCCCACAAACCACCTCTACAGTGCATTTTGGAGGGACTCCTATAGATGGAAGTATTCCTAAGGCTAAATATATGTCACCCAAGGAGTAGACAGACTACAGAATATGATTCATAACATAGAAAGAATGGAGGAGGAAGAAAAAGTAAAAGGAGGGGAAAAAAAGAAGCTTTAGATGGTGTTTGTAATAGCATAGGAAGAGAGTTAAATTTGACTGTTGGATAATAAGGGAATTACGCTTGAACCTTTGCTAACCACAAACCCAAAGCCTGCAATGGCAATAAGTACGTCGAAAATCACCCTAATTGTAAATGGTCTAAATGCACCAATTAAAAGACACAGAGTCACTGAATGGATAAAAAAACAAGACCCATCTATATGCTGCCTACAAGAAACTCACTTCAAACCCAAAGACACACACAGACTGAAAGTAAAGGGATGGAAAAAGATATTTCATGCAACTAATAGTGAGAAAAAAGCAGGAGTTGCAGTACTTGTATCAGACAAAATAGACTTCAAAACAAAGAAAGTAACAAGAGACAAAGAATGACATCACATAATGATAAAAGGGTCAGTCCAATAAGAGGATATAACCATTATAAATATCTATGCACCCAATACAGGTTCACCTACATATGTGAAACAAATACTAACAGAATTAAAGGGGGAAATAGAATGCAATGCATTCATTTTAGGAGACTTCAACATACCACTCACTCCAAAGGACAGATCAACCAGACAGAAAATAAGTAAGGAGATAGAGGCACTGAACAAGACACTAGAACAGATGGACCTAATGGACATCTATAGAACACTCCATCCAAAAGCAACAGGATACACATTCTTCTCAAGTGCACATGGAACATTTTCAATAATAGATCATATACTAGGCCACAAAAAGAACCTCAGTAAATTCCAAAAGATTGAAATTGTACCAACCAGCTTCTCAGATCACAAAGGTATGAAATTAGAAATAAATTACACAAAGAAAACAGAAAAGCCCACAAACACATGGAGGCTTAATAACATGCTCCTAAATAACCAATGGATCAAAGACCAAATAAAAACAGACATCAAGCAATATATGGAGACAAATGACAACAATAATTTAACACCGCAAAACCTGCGGGACGCAGCGAAGGCCGTGCTAAGGCCATATTTCAATACAGGCCTACCTCAGGAAACAAGAACAATCCCAAACGAACAGTCTAAACTCACAATTAATGAAACTAGAAAAGGAAGAACAAATGAGACCCAAAGTCAGTAGAAGGAGGGACATAATAAAGATTAAAGCAGAAATAAATAAAATTGAGATGAATAAAACAATAGAAAGAATCAAAGAAAGCAGGAGCTGGTTCTTTGAGAAGATAAACAAAATAGATAAGCCCCTAGCCAGATTTATGAAGAAAAAAGAGAGTCTACACACATAAACACAATCAGAAATGAGAAAGGAAAAATCACTATGGACACCACAGAAATATAAAGAATTATGAGAGAATACCATGAAAAATTATATGCTAACAAACTGGATAACCTGAAGAAATGGACAACATTCTAGAAAAATACAACCTTCCAAGGCTGACCCAGGAAGAAACAGAAAATCTGAATAGATCAATTACCAGCAAAGAAATTGAATTGGTAATCAAAAACTACCTAAGAACAAAACGCCTTGACCAGATGGTTTCACTGCTGAATTTTATCAAACATTTAGTGAAGACCTAATACCCATCCTCCTTAAAGTTTTCCAAAATATAGAAGAGGAAGGAATACTCCCAAACTCATTCTACGAAGCCAACATCACTCTAATACCAAAACCAGGCAAAGACACCAGAAAAAAAGAAAATTACAGACCCATATTCCTGATGAACATAGATGCAAAAATACTCATCAAAATATTAGCAATCCAAATTCAAAAATACATCAAAAAGATCATCCATCATGATCAAGTGGGATTCAACCCAGGGATGCAAGGATGGTACAACATTCGAAAATCCATCAACATCATCCACTACATCAACGAAAAGAAGAACAAAAACCACATGATCATCTCCATAGATGCTGAAAAAGCATTCGACAAAATTCGACATCCATTCATGATAAAAATTCTCAACAAAATGGGTATAGAGGGCAAGTACCTCAACATAATAAAGACCATATATGACCATTATACTTAACAGCAATAAGCTGAAAGCTTTTCCTTTAAGATTGGGAACAAGAGATGGTTGCTCACTCTCCCCACTTTCATTTAACATAGTTCTGGAGGTCCTAGCCACGGCAATCAGACAACACAAAGAAATAAAAGGCATCCAGATTAGCAAGGGAGAAGTCAAACTGTCCCTGTTTGCAGATGACATGATAGTGTACCTAAAAAACCCTAAAGAATCCACTCCAAAACTACTAGATCTAATATCTGAATTAAGCAAAGTTGCAGGATACAAAATTAATACACAGAAATCTGTTGCATTCCTATACACTAATGATGAACTGGCAGAAAGAGAAATGAGGAGAACAATTCCATTCACAATTGCATCCAAAAGAATAAAATACCTAGGAATAAACCTAACCAAGGAAGTGAAAGACTTATACTCTGAAAACTACAGGACACTCATGAAAGAAATTAAAGAAGAAACCAATAAATGAAAACACATCCCGTGCTCATGGATAGAAAGAATTACTATTGTCAAAATGGCCATCCTGCCTAAAGCAATCTACAGATTCAATGCAATCCCTATCAAAATAACAACAGCATTCTTCAATAAACTAGAGAAAATAGCTCTAAAATTCACATGGAACAACAAAAGACCTCAATAGCCAAAGCAATCCTGAGAAGGAGGAATAAAGCTGGGGGAAATATGCTCCCTGACTTCAAGCTCTACTACAAAGCCACAATGATCAAGTCAATTTGGTACTGGCACAAAACAGACCCACAGACCAATGGAACAGACTGGACAGCCCAGATATAAACCCAAGCATATATGGTCAGTTAATATATGATAAAGGAGTCATGGATATACAATGGGGAAATGAGAGCCTCTTCAGCAGCTGGTGTTGGAAAAACCGGACAGCTACATGTAAGAGAATGAAACTGGATTACTGTCTAACACCATACACAAAACTAAACTCAGAATGGATCAAAGACATGAATGTAAGTCATGAACGATAAAACTCTTAGAAAAAAATATAGGCAAAAATCTCTTGGACATAAACATGAGCGACTCCTTCATGAACATATCACCCGGGGCAAGGGAAACAAAAGCAAAAATGAACAAGTGGGATTATATCATACTAAAAAGCGTCTGTACAGCAAAGGACACCATTAGTAGAACAAAAAGACATCCTACAGTATGGGAGAATATATTCATAAGTGATGTATGTGAAAAGGGGTTGACATCCAAATTACATAAAGAGCTCATGCACCTCAACAAACAAAAAGCAAATAAGCCAATTAAAAAATGGGCAGAGGACATGAACAGACACTTCTCCAAAGAAGAAATTCAGATGGCCAACAGGCACATGAAAAGATGCTCCACATCGCTAATCATCAGGGAAATGCAAATTAAAACCAGAATGAGATATCACGTCACACTAGTTAGGATGGCCAACAATCAAAACACAAACAACAACAAATGTTGGTGAGGATGCAGAGAAAGGGGAACCCTCCTACACTGCTGGTGGGAATGTAGACTATTTCAACCACTGTGGAAAGCAGTATGGAGGCTCCTCAAAAAGCTAAAAATAGAAATACCATTTGATCCAGGAATTCTACTCCTAGGAATTTACCCTAAGAATGCAGCATTGCAGTTTGAAAAAGACAGATGCACCCCTATGTTTATCACAGCACTATTTACAATAGCCAAGAAATGGAAGCAACCTAAGTGTCCATCAGTAGATGAATGGATAAAGGAGATGTGGTACATATACACAATGGAATATTATTCAGCCATAAGAAGAAAACAAATCCTACCATTTGCAACAACATGGATGGAGCTGGAAGATATTATGCTCAGTGAAATAAGCCAGGTAGAGAAAGACAAATGTCAAATGATTTCACTCATATGTGGAGTATAAGAACAAAGAAAAAACTGAAGGAACAAAACAGCAGCAGACTCACGGAACCCAAGAATGGGGAGGATGGTTGGAAAGGGAGGGATAAAGTGGAATAAGGGTCATTACTATTACCTCGTATAATGGGGCAGGGGGCGTACGGGGAAGGCTGTACAACACAGAGAAGACATGTAGTGATTCTATAGCATCTTACTACACTGATGGACAGTGACTGTAATGGGGTATGTGGTGGGGACTTGATAAATAGGGGGAGTCTACTAACCATAATGTTGTTCATGTAACTGTACATTAATGTAGCAAAATAAAAATAAATAAATAAATAAAAATATGTTTACTTGCTCATATTCAGAATTTAATGTAACTTTTGTAATGTACTAGAAGAACATTACCACCATTTGAATGCTCATATTTTATTTCTCTTCAATTTGGTATAAAATACTATGGCGAAATAAAATGGAAAACTATTTAGCTACTTGACATCTACAATAATAGTGGATGTTTCTACAACACCAGCTTTATAAATAAGCCAGATATTGGCCAGATTTAGCTAGCTATATTAGAAAATTTAGGAACATGGGAGGCTTATTTTGATTTAATTGCACTGGCTTCTGTTCATACTTTATATAATTTACAAATATGCCCATAAAAAGAACATTACCATATAATAAATATCAAGTAAATAAATAAATGTCACTCTGACTGTTCTCTAGAATGACAACAAACAATAAGTGTTATAGCCCCAGATGTTGACTTAAATTGGTACTGATGCACTTTCCCTACTGAGACGGTATTAAGGGGAAAATGGCTGTTCTGTTAGCAGACCATCTATCTCTACAGCTTCTCACCATCAAATTTGCTGCAGTGATTCATGCAGCTTTCGATTGGAAGAGAATCCTGATTTTTGTCACAGAAAATAAAGAAGGAAATAAAAGAAAAAAATCTTTACAGAGAATTCTAATTTTTATCTGAGACAGACTTTGTGTCTGAAAACTTGTACAAATAATTTAAGACTCCGAATGAGGTTACCCTCTTCAGGAGAGGATGTGTTTCTACTTTTGTGTCTATCAGACATCTAGGCTAAAATCAGATCTAAATCCAGTTGAGGATGGAGATGATTCAAATTTGGGCTTCAGTCATTTAGAGCACTGGTCTTCCCCAGGGATTGCTGGAGGCTCTGCTCAGCTTCTCTGCCCCTCAGCCATGCTTTTTGCTCTTGCATTTGCAAGTTTCTAGTAAGAAAAAGCAGCTCCAAATGCAGGGCTTCCCTCTCAGGATCTTGGCCTGTAAATTCTCCCTGCTTTGGGACCTCGTCAATGCCCTCAAAGAGGTGTTTGGTATGCTTTGTTTTCCTTGTATTTCTCAGGAGGTTGCGTCTAAATAAACTTTACAGCCAGAAGTAGAAGCTTCCTTACCCCTACTTGGATTATTGGTGTCACTACCATCCAGTCTTTCTAGCTGATAATCTGGGATTGATCCTTAATAGCTCAATATCTCAGTGTCTCCCTCTTCCTTTCTTACCAAATCTGCACACATAGAAAAGTCTCTCAAAACCAGACTCCTGCCACTCCCTGGCCCAGTGATTGTTTAGGTTCCAACTGCCTGTTCAGCTGTCCGTCTGATCCTGTCACAAGGATCTCTCAAATCCAGGCTTGAGTAGGACTGTATCTTACTCTGTTTGGGCTGCTGCATAGAATATTATATAAACAGAAATTTATTTCTCACAGTTCTGCAGGCTGGGAATCCAAGATCAGGGGCTGGCAGATTCAGTGTCTAGTGAGAACCCACTTACTGGTTCATAGGTATCTGTCTCCTTGCTGTGCCCTCATACAGTGGAAGAGGCAGGGGAGCAGTCCATGGTGTCTCCTAGAAGGCACTGATCCCATTCATAAGGGCCCCACCTCCATAACCTACTCACCTCCCAAAGGCCCCACCTCCAAATACCGTCACGTTACAGGTTAGGTTTTCAACTCAAAGTTTTTGAGGGGACACATTCAGACTGTGAGCATAAAATATCCTGGAAGGTAAATACTTAAGTAGTGATACCTTTTTATGCCTCTATCCCTAAAATGCCACTTTGGAAAGATGCTACATGGTATCCTACAGGAAGTCAAGGCATCCACATGTCTATCTAATGGGGGGAAGATCGTACATGTTTAGCTTTGACCCAATCAGGAAGGTACTCTTTTATTCAATGGGAGCTGACCAGAGCCCTTTTCAAATTGGCAGCAGAATCAATGGCAAAGTTGGTCAAAAACTCTAGCAAACCCTGACTATAAGTAGCATAGGTGTAGCCATAGCACCGTGCAAACAAGAGCTGCGTTCTCATTGCAGAGAAAGCCGAGCAGCAGATACTTCTGCGAGAATCTCAGGTGAAAGCAGTCTTTCTATTAAGGTTTCTAAAAGTCTTAATGCTTAAAGGAAACTTTGAAAATATGAGCCAGTAAAGACAAAAACATATTTCTGGATTATAATATACTACAATAACTTGGCACAGGACAGAACTTGTGTTGGATGCACCACAAAGAATCAGAGTGTGGGCAAAGAAAAAGAGCAATTTGATAGATTCAAGATGGTGGCATGAGAGGTGGCACGGAGAGCTCCTCCCAAAACCGCAAATAGTACACAAATATAGTAAATTAATACAACTAACCCTAAAACAGCAAGAAGAAAGAAGGCTGAACCAGACTGCATACAGACCTCACGAAACAGGGTAACGTACGAAAGCCTTAATTCAGCGGGACCCAAGCCCTTCCCCCACCCCAGCTCACAGGCAGGAGGAAGAGAAACAGAGCGGGGAGGAGGTGGAAGCCTGGGACTGCGGAACACCTAACCCTGGAGATCTGCTCTGTGAGCGGAAGCCTATACTGTGTGGTGCTCTGGGCACTGGGGAGCTTGGATGGGCGGAGGGCCTGGGAGACTGACAATCCGGCCGCTGGTGGAGGACGGGATCCACACAGGGCCTCTCTGTGTCAGAGGGAGGGTGGGCAGTCTGAGAGGCTTCCTAGCAGCGAAAGGCCTGCTGAAGGTGTGAGGTTAGCACGGAGCTTGTTGCGCAGGAGAAGGGAGAGCTGGACAAGGCTGTCTGCATGTGCTCTGCCCAGCTGGTTGGGAACTTTGAGGAGCTTCAGGTGCTCCATCCCCCTGGCTGCCTACTCAGCTCCAAGGCCCCCCACTGTGCAACACAGCCTGCCCAGACTTCCTACTAGCCTGCAGGTACCTGCTTGCAAACTGTCAGTCACTGTGCTGCAGTTGGGCCAGCCAGAGGGAGGCACGGCCTAAAACAGCTAGAGATGCAAAGCACAGAGGCTTACACGTGTGTGCTCAGCCCACCAGCTCTGACACTGGAGACAGGCACCACAGATGGGAATCAGGAAACAGATCTTTCCTCCCCACAGGCATCAGCTCTGCTCCCCTATGACTCCCAACCTCACTCTAGGGGCTGAGAAGGTCCACAGACTGGAGTTTCTGTGCACCAGTGGGCACCACACAGAAATATGAAACGTCAAAAGAATATGGTTCAGACCAAAATATAACAAACCCCAGAAAAAGGGCCAAATGAAACTGAACTCACCAATATAACTGAAAGAGAGTTCAAAATAAAAATTATAAACATGCTTATGGAGGAACAGAAAATATTCAGAACTCAGGAATGAATTTAACTTGGAGATTCAATCATTAAGAAATTCCATATCGGAAATGAAACATACAATGGAGGGATTTTAAAGCAGATTAGATTCAGTAGAAGAGATGTTAAATGGAACAGAAATCAGAGAAGAGGAATACAAAGAAGCTGAGGCACAGAGAGAAAAAAGAATCTCTAAGAATGTGAAAGAATATTGAGAGAACTGTGTGACCAATCCAAACAGAACAATATTCGCATTATAGGGGTACCAGAAGAAGAAGAGAGAGAAAAAGGGATAGAAAGTGTTATTGAGGAGGTAATTGCTGAAAAATTTCCCAATCTGGGAAAGGAGATAGTCTCTCAAGCCATGGAGGTGCACAGATCTCCCAACACAAGGGACCCAAGGAAGACAACATCAAGACATATAATAATTAAAATGGCAAAGATCAAGGATAAAGACAGACTTGTAAAAGCAGCTAGAGAGAGAAAAGAGAGCAGCTACAGAAGAAAACCCATCAAGCTATCATCACACTTCTCAAAAGAAACTTTACAGGCCAGAAGAGAGTTGCATGATATATTTAATGCAATGAAGTAGAAGGGCCTTGAACCAAGAATGCTCTATCCTGCAAGGGTATCATTTAAATTTGAAGGAGGGATTAAACAATTTTCAGATAAGCAAAAGCTGAGAGAATTTACCTCCCACAAACCACCTCTACAGTGCATTTTGGAGGGACTCCTATAGATGGAAGTATTCCTAAGGCTAAATATATGTCACCCAAGGAGTAGACAAAGAGTGTAGAATATGATTCATAACATAGAAAGAATGGAGGAGGAAGAAAAAGGAGGAAAAAAAAAAAGAAGCTTTAGGTTGTGTTTGTAATAGCATACGAAGTGGGTTAAATTAGACTGTTAGATAGTAAGGGAATTACCCTTAAACCTTTGGCAACCACGAATCTAAAGCCTGCAATGGCAATAAGTACATACCTGTCGAAAATAACCCTAAATGTAAATGGTCTGAATGCACCAATCAAAAGACATAGTTACTGAATGGATAAAAAAACAAGACCTATCTATATGCTGCCTACAAGAGGCTCACTTCAAACCCAAAGGCATACACAGACTGGAAGTAAAGGGATGGAAAAAGATATTTCATGCAACTAATAGGGAGAAAAAAGCAGGAGTTGCAGTACTTGTATCAGAAAAAATAGACTTCAAACAAAGAAAGTAACAAGAGCAAAGAAGGACATTACATAATGATAAAAGGGTCAGTCCAACAAGAGGATGTAACTATTATAAATATCTATGCACCCAACACAGGAGCACCTACGTATGTGGAACAAATACTAACAGAATTAAAGGGGGAAATAGAATGCAATGCATTCATTTTAGGAGACTTCAACACACCACTCACTCCAAAGGACAGATCAACCAGACAGAAAATAAGTAAGGAGACAGAGGCACTGAACAAGACACTAGAACAGATGGACCTAACGAACATCTACAGAACACTCCATCCAAAAGCAACAGGATACACATTCTTCTCAAGTGCACATGGAACATTTTCAAGAATAGATCATATACTAGGCCACAAAAAGAACCTCAGTAAATTCAAAAAGATTGAAATTGTACCAACCAGCTTCTCAGATCACAAAGGTATGAAACTAGAAATAAATTACACAAAGAAAATGAAAAAGCCCACAAACACATGGAGGCTTAATAACATGCCCCTAAATAACCAATGGATCAATGACCAAATTAAAACAGAGATCAAGCAATGTATGGAGACAAATGACAACAATAATTTAACACTGCAAAATCTGTGGGACGCAGGGAAGGCCGTGCTAAGAGGGAAATATATTGCAATACAGGCCTACCTCAGGAATGAAGAACAATTCCAAATGAACAGTCTTAACTCACAATTAATGAAACTAGAAAAGGAAGAACAAATGAGGCCCAAAGTCAGTAGAAGGAGGGACATAATAAAGATTAGAGCATAAATAAATAAAATTGAGAAGAATAAAACAATAGAAAGAATCAATGAAAGCAGGAGCTGGTTCTTTGAGAAGATAAACAAAATAGATAAGGCCCTAGCCAGACTTACGAAGAAAAACAGTCGTGAGAAATGAGAAAGGAAAAATCACTACAGATAACACAGAAATACAAAGAATTATGAGAGAATACCATGAAAAATTATATGCTAACAAAGTGGATAATCTAGAAGATATGGACAACACTCTAGAAAAATACAACCTTCCAAGGCTGACCCAGGAAGAAACAAAATCTGAACAGACCAATTACCAGCAAAGAAATTGAATTGGTAATCAAAAACCTACCTAAGAACAAAACGCCTGAACCAGATGGTTTCACTGCTGAATTTTATCAAACATTTAGTGAAGACCTAATACCCATCCTCCTTAAAATTTTCCAAAAAGTTGAAGAGGAGGGAATACTCCCAAACTCATTCTATGAGGCCAGCATCACTCTAATACCAAAACCAGGCAAAGACACCACAAAAAAGAAAATTACAGACCAATATCCCTGATGAGCATAGATGCAAAAATACTCAACAAAATATTAGCAAACTGAATTCAAAAATACATCAAGAGGATCATACACCATGATCAAGTGGGATTCATCCCAGGGATGCAAGGATGGTACAACATTTGAAAATCCATCAACATCATCCACCACATCAACAAAAAGAAGGACAAAAACCACATGATCTTCTCCGTAGATGCTGAAAAAGCATTCGGCAAAATTCAACTTCCATTCATGATAAAAAATCTCAATAAATTGGGTATAGAGGGCCAGTACATCCACATAATAAAGGCCATATATGACAAACCCGCAGCCAACATTATAGTTAACAGGAAGAAGCTGAAAGCTTTTCCTTTAAGATCAGGAACAAGATAAGGATGCCCACTCTCCCCACTTCTATTCAACATAGTTCTATAGGTCCTAGCCATGGCAATCAGACAACACAAAGAAATAAAAGGCATCCATATTGGCAAGGAAGAAGTCAAACTGTCCCTGTTTGAAGATGACATGATAGTGTACCTAAAAAACCCTAAAGAATCCACTCCAAAACTACTAGAACTAATATCTGAATTCAGTAAAGTTGCGGGATACAAAATTAATACACAGAAATCTGTTGCATTCCTGTACACTAATGATGAACTGGCAGAAAGAGAAATGAGGAGAACAATTCCATTCACAATTGCATCCAAAAGAATAAAATACCTAGGAATAAACCTAACCAAGAAAGTGAAAGACTTATACTCTGAAAACTACAAGACCCTCATGAAAGAAATTAAAGGGGACACTAATAAGTGGAAATTCATCCCATGCTCTTGGCCAGGAAGAATTAATACTGTCAAAATGGCCATCCTGCCTAAAGCAATCTACAGATTCAATGCAATCCCTGTCAAAATACCAACAGCATTCTTCAATGAACTAGAGCAAATAGTTCTAAAATTCATATGGAATGACAAAAGACCCCGAATAGCCAAAGCTATCCTGAGAAGGAAGAATAAAGCAGGTGGAATTACACACCCTGACTTCAAGCTCTACTCCAAAGCCACAGTAATCAAGACAATTTGGTACTGGCACAAGAACATACCCATAAACCGATGGAACAGAATAGAGAGCTCAGATATTAACCCAAGCATATATGGTCAATTAGTATACGATATAGGAGCCATGG
>JAQQAC010009376.1:10979766-10992489 GCA_029783875.1 Phataginus tricuspis | reverse complement strand
GGAAAATATCTTGGACATAAACATGAGCATCTTCTTCATGAACATATCTCCCTGGGCAAGGGAAACAAAAGCAAAAATGAACAAGTGGGACTATATCAAACTAAAAAGCTTCTGTACAGCAAAGGACACCATCAGTAGAACAAAAAGACATCCTACAGTATGGGAGAATATATTCATAAATGACATATCCGATAAGGGGTTGGCAAAATATATAAAGAGCTCATGCACCTCAACAAACAAAAGCAAATAAGACAATTAAAAAATGGGCCGAGGAGCTAAACTGAAACTTCTCCAAAGAAGAAATTCAGATGGCCAACAGGCACATGAAAAGATGCTCCACATCACTAATCATCAGAGAAATGCAAATTAAAACCACAATGAGCTATCACCTCACACCAGTAAGGATGGCCGCCATCCAAAAGACAAACAACAACAAATGTTGGCAAGGATGTGCAGAAAGGGGAACCCTCCTACACTGCTGGTGGGAATGTAAACTAGTTCAACCATTGTGGAAAGCAGTAGTTCCTCAACAAACTCAAAATAGAAATACCATTTGACCCAGGAATTCCACTCCTAGGAATTTACCCTAAGAATGCAGCAGTCCGGTTTCAAAAAGACATATGCAACCCTAGGTTTATCACAGCACTTTTTACAATAGTCAAGAAATGGAAGCAACCTAAGTGTCCATCAGTAGATAAATGGATAAAGAAGATGTGGCACATATACACAATGGACTATTAATCAGCCATAAGAAGAAAACAAATCGTACCATTTGCAACAATATGGATGGAGGTAGAGGGTATTATGCTTAGCGAAATAAGCCAGGCATAGAAAGACAAGTATCAAATGATTTCCCTCATATGTGGAGTATAAGAACAAAGGAAAAACTGAAGGAACAAAACAGCAGCAGATTCACAGAACCCAAGAATGGACTAACAGTTACCAAAGGGAAAGGGACTGGGGAGGATGGGTGAGAAGGGAGGGATAAGGGGGGAAAAGGGGCCTTAGGATTAGTGCATGTAATGCAGAGGCGGGGGACACAGGAAAGGCAGTATTTATGGAGAAGACAAGTAATGATTCTATAGCATCTTACTATGCAGATGGACAGTGACTGTAGTGGGGTATGTGGGGGGGACTTGATAATAGGGGATCTAGTAACCATAATGTTGTTCAAGTGATTGTACATTAATGATACCAAAATAAACAAACAAATAAATAGATAAATGGGAGAAAAAGATGAACTTAGTGTGAAAGAATAAAAATTCTAATCTAACAGAAAAAAGAAGAAATAATAAGTGCAGTAAAAAAAACAACATATGGTACAAATAAATGGGGTTTGTTTTTCTCCAAAAAAAAAAAAAAGACAGAAAAAGAGCAATTTAACCCAGGCAAACACAGGGGCAACTGGCCTGGCTGCTCAACATGAGCAAGTCAGGGTACCCTGGTGAGGGTCCCTATGTCCCCACAGCATATTGTTTTAGCACATGTATTTCTATCTGGGTGGGCTCCACGTTACCCAAGCACAGGACAGCTCTATATTCGTCAACTAATAACGTGGTCTTGGCAGCTTGATGGCTCCTCCCCAGGTTATTAACTGTAGCAACTCATGCTCCTGAATGCTGCTGGTGTCAGAAGCAAATGGGAAAAACTGGAAGGGAAGATACAGAAAGGACAATGGGTTTGTCCTTGTCTATGGGATGATGGATGACATTTTCCTTCTATGTTCTCCAAACATTCCTTAAGGGCGTCAAATTTTATTTATAAAATAAATGAATAAATACCAAAGACAACTAGTATAAAGAAGAAGCAACATCCTCTAAAATATAAAAAAAAGTATAACCAAAACTTTTGGAACTTGGGATTTTTGTAATTAAATTCTGGTACTGTAATTAAATGTCTATATAAGGGATGGGGATGGAGTGTCATGGGCCTCCTGAGAAGGTCTTAGAATTAAATCATTCTAACAGTCAGTTGGTCCCTTTTACTTTTTAACACCATGTTGTTTATTTCCCCTACAAAGCAAATGTACAAGATATTTTGTATCTCGTATTATTTATGAAGAAAATTTATACCTGAAACTCTCATATTCTTCTGCTTGTCGTTTCCATGGACAGCTCTGTATGTTTGTGATAATCTGAAGATAGTCATTCTCTGAATACCTAAAAGTCAAATGTCAGCAACATTAGAAATAAAGATCTCATGTACTGCTAAACAAATATATAAGCGTTCTAAAGACTTCATAATCCACTCATGTTAGGTCTCTAAATCTTTTCTGAAATAAGGTAATGTCGAAATAAGTAAATTTCATACCCATTTCAAAACTTCTAGGACCAAAGAATTTGCAAAGATTTCTGTTGATTCAGGAATGTATGATTTGCATATATCATAAGTCAAGTCTAGTATTACAAGTGGACCATGACAGCAGAGCAACTTCTATTCATGTCTTTGGCCATTTCACCTTAGCTATAACTCATTAACAAATAAATATACATTTCACAGATGTTAAACATAAATATATCGTTTATAATTTTTTGCAGACTGTAGCTGATAGATTTACCTTGGGATACATAGATAAAATTTCCCCAAAACGATCACCTTAAATTTTAATTCTGAACAGTACATTAAAAAGCCAGATTAAGGTCAGTTAAGAGAGATATATTTTGGCATAAAACATCTATAGGCACAAAGGTACAGTTTGGCAGGACCCCAGTCCCCAATAGATCTCCCCCTACCTGAAATTCCATCATTAAGTATCAATTCCTTCAATCACAGAATAGCCTTTAGTCTTTAAGGTTATCATTTAAAGTGCAAATATCCTTTTGAGTGATAAAATACTTAAATTTTCTTTCAATTAATATCTTAGTTATTACTTGCCAGCTATTTGAAATCAAGGCTCTGCAGTAAGGAGGTAATATATGCTGTTGAGTTGTGGGGGAAGGAAGAGGGCAGTAAAGAATCTTGTCAGGAAATCATTCCCCCATCCTCACCTAGCAAAGTGCAGACCCTCCAACGTTAATCTCTGAAAGGAGGTATTTCTTATAGATGAGGAAGGTAGTCAACCAAGAATCTCCTTTCTCCCTGAAATTTACCTACCTTTTAGGTGCCTCTCTCTTCAATGTTGTCATCAAGATTAATCAATCTTGATTTCCATTAGCCCAGCTAAGAAAAGCTAAATATCTTGCAAGACTTTGTTCAATACTAAAGGAGAAGCAAAGCAAAGAACTGCAACAGGGAAGATTTTTTAAAGTTTTATTTGCATATAGGCTTTCAACCTGAACAGATTTGCCTCACTCTGTTGGGCCCTAAGACTTGTCCTAGTACACCAACTGGCTTCAGAGATTTATGCTCTAGCCCCAAAGCTTTGTCTAGATGTGACACTTCATAGGTGGAGTGAAGACTGCCTGTCTCCACATGTTGGAGACACTCAGGGACTCTGCAAGACAGAGTTAAGGTAAAAAAAAACAAAAACACATTCAGCAGCCTACCCGAGGCTCTTTCAAATTCTGGCTTTTCAAGAGGGAAGGACACTCTGCTCTCTCTCATCTGGAGATATCTTATCTACAGCCAAGGCATATTTTTTAATCATTTGATCATATTGAAAATAGGACAATAATAAGAGTACTATGTGTATCAGGATCCATCCGGCAAAATAACAAAAGTATTGTTGTCTCACAAAGCTCAACTAAAGAGAAAAATGGAAAAAGAGGGGCCAGACACAAATGTCTTTTGTAATTATATCCATGAGAGCTGCAATTGTATTTTAAGTCCTCAAGATAATACATACCATGAAAAGAATAGTAACTGAAAAATTATTATCCGATCATAAAAATTAAATGTGTCAGAGTTGAAAGTTTTATGTAAATGTCACTACAGTTTATTATATGTAATTTCAATACAGCATTTTATTATATATAATTTATTATTCACAATTTATTATTATAATTTTTCATTATATACAGCTAAGATAAGATTAGTGAACTTGAAAACAATATAAACTATTGAAAATGAAACGTAAATGAAAAATGATTGAATGAAAAAGTTACAGAGAAGCATTCAGTTGTGACAACCTCAAGTGGTCCAATATACTTAAAATTATGAAATTATGATCCTACTGAGAAGAGGCAAAAAGTTTTTTGAAAAAAATTACAGTAGCAAATTTCCCGAATTTAATGAAAACTATAAATCCAAAGATCCAAAAAGTTCAACAAACACAAAGCATAAAAAAAAGTGAAGAAAACTACACTGAGGCACATAATAATAAAATTTCTTTAAACCAGTGATAAGGAGAAAATCTTAAAAGTAATTAGAGATACATTATGTACATAGACACAAAGATAAGAATTTCAGCAAACTTGTCAGAAACAATGCAAGTCAGAAGACAGTGGAGCAACATCATTAAACTACAGAACAAGATTTGAAGGGATTGTTGACCTAAAACTACATAGTCAGCAAACCTTTCAAAACATGAAGGTAAAACAAGGACTTTTTCAGATATACAAAGTCTAAAAGAATTTATATCAGTAAACCTGCATTCAAGGACTACTAAAGGAAGTCCTTCAAGCAGAAGAAAAAATGAAATCAGACTGTAATCTGGATTGACTCAAAGTAATGAAGAGCCCCAGGAAGGGTAAATATGTAAATACATATGAAAGACTGTTTCTTAGTTTTCTACGTCTCTTTAACAGATAACTGACTGTTTAAAATAAATATAATAATAATATATTGGGGAGTTAATAACATATGTAGAAATACATTCATGACAAGCATAGAACAAAGGCCAGAAAGGGGGGTAGTATAAATCACTTGAAAGCAGACTGTGATAAGAAAAAAATGTATACTGTTCACATAAAGCAACTAGAAAAAAAGCAAAACCATAAAAAGTGGTAAGATGTAATTATAAAATCACTCAACCAAAAGCATGTAGAAAAGAGGGAAAAGGAATAAAGAGCAGGCACATAGAAAACAAATAGCATGAGGAAGATTTAAACTCAACCACATGAATACATTACATGCAATAATCTAAACATAATTGAAAGGCAGACAATGTCATACTGGATATTTAAAAAGCAGGAACCAATTATATGTTACTTACAAAATACTTCTTTTGCATAAGTAAAAAATTGAGTAGAAAGATGTGGAAAGATGTACCATCTTAGAATAGTAGAACTAGTTGAACTAATTCAACAGTAGAATTAATTGAAGCAAAGCTGGATGAACTGTATTTATATCAGACAAAGTAGTTTTCTGAGCATGGAATATTAGCATTAAAAAAATAGGGTAAGAGCAGAAATTGATAAAATAGAAAAAAAATCAAAAGCTGTTTCATTGACACATCAATAAAATTGACAAACTTCTTGCCACACTGATCAAATAACTAAATTTCAAAATTCTAGTTACTATGAACCTACAGTATATATTTAAATGGACATGCTTCCCAAAGAGTTCCCCAGATAGCAAGTAAGTTGTTACTTCTTATGTGTTCTCACAGGGCCTGGACCAATACTCCTACAATAGCCTTTCTCACACTGAGTTTTACTGTGTTTACATGTTGGCTGCCCCTTCTAGACTCTCCTTTCCCCACTGCCCAGGACTCGAAAGACTGAGCGTTACCAGCCTAATACAATCCCCAGGATATGTCAATTGTTCTTGTTAACCCAAACATGCAATCCATGTTTAAATACAGATACGACATGTAATGAGATCATAAACTATTCTGAAAAAGTTCACAGCCACATTTCCTTATTCCATGGCATATGACTTTTACTTAATAACTTTCCTAGTGCTGACTTCTACTCACCTATTCACAAATCACCCTCCATTACAGCGCCACCCTCCTTCAGTGTGTTCCAGAGAATTCTCAGTTTAGAGCTCAGTAGCCTCTCAGTCATTTCAGCCAGTCCATTAACCCAACTCATCCTTCCTACCTCCCAATCTCTCATGAACTATAAGAGGGCTGTGCATCTTGTGTGTAACCTGTTAAACACTTACCCTCCCTAAGAATGAGAAACCCATACATTGGCTGCCCCATCTTTGGGTTTGCACTCCCTCAACAGTGATCAGTGCAGACCTTGAAGACTTCACACAGGAAATGGAGGAAAGAGGTTATGTTGTTAGTTAGTACAGATCTAACTTCTGCAACTTTTAAAAGCAAAACTACAATAAATCTCGATCTCATTTTGGTTAATTCTCAGACTTGAGAGTAATCTCTTTTCTCAGCCCTCTTTGTTGGCACAGTATGGGGGTGGGAGTCCTCTCTTGCCAGCCTCCATTTCAGGAATGTTGTGAGCAGGTTGTTAAATCATTGGAAGTTTGAAATTGGCCAAGGCAGGAGCATTTACACGGTGGGACTCAGCAAACGTGCACTGCTGCTCCTATGCTTCTCTACCCCAACTGGGCAACCTGTTGGCCTGGCTCGAAACTTCACTTTCCCCCAGTCTGAACCTTCTGGAGGCCTGCCACAAAGACCAGGACAGACTTTGGGGCCACACCTGACTCTCCAAACGAGACTGGTCCAGAGTGGTCCAAAACCCAAGGGGAAATGAAGCTATCATATCAGACCCAAATAACAAGGACTACTCTGGCAAATTAAAGGTGACTCCATTTTCACGAGGGTTCTGAGCAAATGCTCTTGAACAGAACAGGGGTTAAGGGGGTTGACTATTCAGAGTCAAAAATCTATGTGTAACTTGACTCCCCAAAACTTTAACTACTAATAAATAGCCTTCTGTTGACCAGAGGCCTTACGAATAACATAAACAGTCAATTAACACGTATTTTATGTTATATATATTATCTACTGTATTCTTACGATAAGCTAGAAAAAAGAAAATGTTTTTTTTTCAAATTGTTGCAAATCTCCAAAAAAATTTCCAATATATTTGTTGAAAAATATCTGCATATAAGTAAGTGGACCTGTGCCGTTAAAACCCATGTTGTTCAAGGGTCAAATATATTATACTTTGGCTTCCTTGAAAACCAGAGTTTGTGTCATTTTGACATCATTCTTGCTTTTATATCAAGCTTAGTCTAGAACATTAAACTTACCATCCATGCCAATTAGAATAAGGCACATTGTAAAATGTGTATAGTCTTTCAGACCTTTTTCATGATACTTATCCCCCAATAAATTGTAGCTGGCTCCAATTTAACTTAATATTGAAAGATGTCAATCATATTGTACCTTATTTTACTAGTAAGTTAGCTGCATATAAGAGCTTTTGACTTTACAGTCACTGTTATTTAAAACCAAGTCAACGCATTATAGCAGATCTATCGGAAAAGAGGAAATACTCTTGGCCGTTTTACAGTCAGAAGACAGTGAAGCTACTTACTTTCTGAGATTGCTGTGTTCAAAGAATCTTTTTTATGTTCAGTCTAGAAATGAAGCTTTATCTTCTGATATTATAAATGGGAAGACTCATGAACAAGTAATATGAAAAGTTGTTTTGGTTTTTAACTATGTGGTTGCCCTTTTCTACAGGAAAATAAATCACCAACCATCTTTTTTCGAAAACTAAGGTTGCCACAATACCATCGTGATTTGTATGGTGGGTGCATGGCCAGAGTGGCCAACCATCTGAGAAGGAAAAATCACATGTATGCTACAAGTGGGGGCTAATCTGTGGGGTAAATATGTCTCTATAAAAGTTGCCTGTTTAGCAAAATACTCTAAATCACATCATACTTTCTGCAAATTTACATTTATAGTTGGCATTCAGTTTACAAAGTATAGCCTGTACCCCACAGTCTTGAGAGGCAGCTATCTCTATGACATCACCCCATTTTTATGGATGACAAAACTAAAACTTCTGAGCTCAACGGCTTGCTCAGTATTGTAAGTGGACGAGCTAAGAACTAAACTCACATCTTTTGATTCACAGTCGGCTCTCTTTCCAATATATCATGCTGTGTTTCATCTATTTTAATAATGAAACTGAAAATTAATCTCATCAGGGACATTTTCTGGTTCCAAGATATACAATAAATCATACTAAATAATGCTAGCAAGTTATTTTCAAAAGAATAAACAATGTCTATTTTAGTCATTATTAATAATACCCCAAATAAGACACAAATTATAAATAACAAACTAAATGATACTGAGTAAATATCATACTAAAATGTAAAATGGTTTTCTAGAAACTTCTCTTGGAGATGAAGACCCAGATGCTGTGACTAGTTTTATCTTAATTAATATATAAATGGGCTTTTTAAAAGCTGTAATTTATCACTGATTAATTTAATCATTAAATATTTATTAGTTACTTATTAGATGCCTAGAAGTTTTCTTGAGGATATTAATTTATTACTCTCAGTTAATCAGCTGAGATTCTGATTTAGTTTCCTATAACATCTTTTCATGGTGAAAGCCAATCTTTTGGTCAACTGAAATGGGTGAAGACACCTCAAAAATATTAAGTCAGTAGATTTCTAAGGGGTGTCCTCTGTAGATAAAACTGTCTTTTGTAGCTAGTTTCTATAAAAGCTCTGAAGAGCTCAGGTCTACATGAAAATAAATTTTGAAAATCAATATAGTGCTATAAGATTTTCAATCATAATAGCCAATTATTTCCACTGGATAATACTTTTAAAAGGAATGGTCGATGCATATATGACAGCTAACAAAGAGAAGTATGTAGCAGCTAGACTGAGTTGAGCTATGAATAATACTGACATACTGACATTTCATCCACTAAAGGTAGAAGATATCTATTTACATTGTTTTCAACTCTGCATGATGGGAACCTCTACTTAGAATGCTGTGGTTATTGTCAACTGGCATAGGAGAAGGGGATCTCAAACTTTTATTCTCTCCATACCTTTTAGTGTCTCTCAGACAAGTTAAATATTCCAAAACAGTTTCAGGAATTAACTCCTAAGAGTGCCATGTTCTGCTTCACAGCAAAACTTCTAAAAGGCTATCTCCTTCATGCTGTTACTGGCAAATGTATTATATGTATAATTTGAGAAGTGCCTAGAAGAGCTTGCTGGCTACTCTAAGAATTTTGTCTTTTGAGTAAAATGGGAAGACATTGGAACAGAGAAAATACCTGACTTATATTTAAAAAGCTTCCTTCTGTATACTTTGTTGAGAATAATCTTTAAGAGAACAGAGGTGGAAGCCAGGAAACCAATTCAGAGATGTTTATTGTAATCCAGGAGTGGAATAAAAGATGGCTTGGACCAGGGTGGAAGTGGCAGAGTTGGTAAGAAATGCTCAGTTTCTGGATATGATTTTTAGGTAACCAATGAGATTCAATGACAGATAATGGCATGGATAAAAAGGACGGAGTCAAAGATAACTCTATGCATTTAGCCCTGAGCACTAGAAGACTAGACTTGCTACTAACTGAAGTGGGGGAAAGTGCTGAAGTTTAGGGGGAAGTCCAGGAGATCTGTGAGATGTGTTAGGTTTGAGATCCCTTATACACATCCAGGGAAGTGTTGAGTGCCTAGAGGCACATATGAATCTGGGGAGATGTTCATGCAGTAAATATAAATTTGGGAATCATCTCTGTATAAGTGATATTAAAACCTATGACACTAAATGAGATCCTTAAGGGCTGAGAATGAAGAGAAATGAGGCCTGAGGACTGAGTTCTGGAACATTCCAGTGTCAAAAGAGGATAAGGAGGAATCTGCAAAGAAGAATGAGAAAGAGAAGCCACTGCACTGTAAGTATTTTACTTTCTTAACATACTATGAGCTACTAAAAAGTAGAAATAATTTATTGTTGTATTCCTATGTGAAAATTGTCAACTTATTATCAGCCAGGTGTATTTTGAAAAAAGCTCTCAGTGAATCTGATGCATACCTTCAGGCTGAGAACAACTGTTTCTGTACCTGTCAGTGCTGGGCACATAGACATTGCTGTGTGTTTCTGAAATCAAAATTGAATATATGATTAGACATTAGAACACCCAAAGCTTTCAGGTATTAATTTTGAACTATGACAGAACTAGCCGTCAGCCATGACCTTACTAAAAGAAGCCAGACTGATCCCAAAGTTGCAATTAGGATAAGTTAAGTGCAAGGTGATGCCACTGAGATTTATTTACATTACAGAAGCTTAAGTAAAACAAGTAACAGAAAGTAAGGGAAGTGTACAGTATTTGGGGAACAGATTGCTTTTGAGTAGCTTCACATTATAAAGTCAAATGCCTGTCTCTTCTTATATTCATGATTTGTAATTCTGCTCTCATTAAGAGTAGTACCTTAGACTAGTGAGAACAGCCAGAATTTTGACCTAATGTTGGCTCTCCAATTGTGTCTGATATTCTGCAAGCCATTTAAATCCTCTGAGCTCATTCCTGCCACTTTGGAATTAGAACAACGAAATCTACTCTGAAGAAATATTGCAAGGACTGTGGATGTATTTAAATACTATCTTGCAGATAGTAGGCCCACAAAAAATGGTAGTTTCTATTATCACTATTGATAATTTTGGTAATAATAAAAACTGTCATTATGATAAAAACAGAAAAATGTAAAGTAGTTTGTGAATTGAATAGTCAATTAGTTATTTATGACTATGTAACAAATTACTCCAAAACTTAGTGGCGTAAAACAATAATAAACATTCATCACTTCACAGTTTCTGGAGCTTAGGAATTCACGAGCAGTTCAGCTGGCTGCTTTTGGTCCACTAGATCTCCGCTGGATGCAGAGTGAAGATGGTGGTTGGGACTGAAGGATGTACTTCTGAGGAGGGTCATTCACATGGCCAACAAGCTGGTGCTAGCTGTTGGCAGGGGGCCTTGTTTCCCTGCCCCGTGGACCTCTCCATGTCCTCATAACATGGGAGCTGGCTTCCCCGAGGGCAAGCAATCTTAGAGATGGCAAGGCAGAACTATCAAATTCTTTGCTGACCTTGCCTTGAAAGTCACACATCGTTACCTCTGCAATATTCTGTTAATAACATGCAGCCCCTATCAGGGAGGAAGGGGAAAAGCGTGTGGACAGCAGATCACTGACTGTCATCTTGGAAGTTTGGTAAATACATCTTTAAGTTTAAAAACGTTGAATAAAGTAAGAGATTTGCTATCTTCCTCTGTACCACTTCTAAAACTGGAAATACAGTAGACCCTTGAACAACATGGGGGTTAAGGGTGCCAACCCCCAAGCAGTTACAAATCCACATGTTTGACCCCCAAAACCTTAACTGCTAAGAGCCGACTGTAGAGCAGAAGCCCAACAACATAAACAGTTGCTTAGCACATAGTTTGCGTGTTACATGTATCGTATGCTGCATTCTTATAATAAAGTAAGCTGGAAACAAGAAAATGTTTCCTCAAATGTCACAAATCTCCAAAAAATTCCAATATGTTAATTGAAAAAAATCTGCATATTAGGGGACCCATGAAGTCCAAGCTCATGTTGTTCAAGCGTTAAATATAATTTCAATTATTTCTTAATGACCTGAAATAAGTGTGATTATTTTCATTGTCATTGTCTTCCTAATAAAACTTTCTTTCAAATGACTAGTTATTTGAGCAAAGATGAGGAAGCTTTCCAATATGAGTATGTAATCAACATTGTAATATAACAAGAAAGTTCGTGTTTCAATTCTCCTCTGAAGGAAAATTCAGTTTTGTTTATGCTGACAAGTAATTGTGTATCATAACAAATATAATATCATTAGATACTATTTCAATCTTTAGCATGGGGAAGATGATACTAAGCAACACTTACCAGGTATTAATCTAGGAATTCAAATTACAATTACGCTGGTTCTCTTCCAACATCAACCACAAAAAAATGTATTTCCCACTCTGCTGTCAGCTGGTAAGACTCTGAAGAAGTCATAATCCCACATTTTACCTTTAAGCTGAGGAAATTAGATTTTTCAGAAAAATAAAAGTCATATATTTTCATGGTAAGAACAGAAAAAAAGTATGTGGATTAGAAGGATGTGAGATGACTACTTCAAGCTTTCAAATTGTGTGATGGTTTACTTCTCACGTACTCTGTGAGGTACAGAATGATGGTTCAACTAACTTTTTATTTTTTTATTTTTTTATTTTTTTTACAATTTATTTTATTTTAGTATCATTAACCTACAATTACATGAGCAATATTGTGATGATTAAACTACCCCCTTCATCAGGTCCCCCCCACCAACCCTATTAGTCACTGTCCATCAGTGTAGTGAGATGCTATAGAATCACTACTTGTCTTGTACAGTCCCCCCCGTGCCCCCCCACCTTATGTCTGCCAATCGTAATGCCCCTTTTACCCTCTTATCCCTCCCTTCCCACCCATCTCCCCAGTCCCTTTCCCTTTGGTAACTGTTAGTCCGTTCTTGGGTTCTATGAGTCTGCTGCTGTTTTGTTCCTTCATTTTTTTTTTCTTTGTTCCGCTAATCATCAGAGAAATGCAGATTAAAACCACAATGAGATATCACCTCACACCAGTGAGGATGGCCAACATCCAAAACACAAACAACAACAAATGTTGGCGAGGATGTGGAGAGAGGGGAACCCTCCTACATTGCTGGTGGGAATGCAAATTAGTTCAACCATTGTGGAAAGCAGTGTGGAGGTTCCTCAAAAAACTCAAAATAGAAATACCATATGACCCAGGAATCCCACTCCTAGGAATTTACCCCAAGAATGCAGCAGCCCAGTTTCAAAAAGACAGATGCACCCCTATGTTTATTGCAGCACTATTTACAATAGCCAAGAAATGGAAGCAACCTAAGTGCCCATCAGTAGATGAATGGAT
>JAQQAC010009376.1:10909113-10977894 GCA_029783875.1 Phataginus tricuspis | reverse complement strand
TTGCCCTTGCCCAGGGAGATATGTTCATGAAGAAGTTGCTCATGTTTATGTCCAAGAGATTTTTTTGCCTATATTTTTTTCTAATAGTTTTATGGTTTCATGACTTACATTCAGGTCTTTGATCCATTTTGAGTTTACTTTTCTGTATGGAGTTAGACAACAATCCAGTTACAACAATCTCTTACATGTAAGTCTCCAGTTTTGCCACCACCAGTTGTTGAAGTGGCTGTCTTTCCCCACTGTATATTCATCGCTCCTTTGTCATATATTAATTGACCATATATGCATGGGTCTATATCTGGGCTCTCTGTTTTGTTCCATTATCTATGGATTTGTTCTTGTGCCAGTACCAAACTGTTTTGATGACTGTGGCTTTGTACTAGAACTTGAAGTCAGAAAGCATAATCCTCCCAGCTTTGTTCTTCTTTCTCAGGATTGCTTTGGCTATTAGGGGTCTTTTGTGGTTCCAAATAATTTTAGAACTATTTCTTCTAATTCACTGAAGAATGCTGTTGGTATTTTGATAGGGATTGCATTGAATCTGTAAATTGCTTTGGGCAGGATGGCCATCTTGACAATATTAATTCTTCCTATGCATGAGCACAGAATAGATTTCCATTTATTGGTGTCTTCTTTAATTTCTCTCATGAATGTCTTACAGTTTTCAGAGTAAAGGTCTTTCACCTCCTTGGTTAGATTTATTCCCAGGTATTTTATTGTTTTTGATGCAATTGTAAACGAAGTTGTTTTCCTGATTTCTCTTTCTGCTAATCCACTGTTAGTATATAGAAACAGATTCTGTGCATTAATTTTGTATCCTGCTGAATTCAATTATTATTAGTTCTTACAGTTTTTTGGTGGAGTCTTTAGGGTTTTCTGTGTATAATACCATGTCATCTGCAAATAGTGACAGTTTAACTACTTCCTTACCAATCTGGTAAGGATTGTCTTTTATTTCTTTGTGTTGTCTGACTGCCATGGCTAGGACCTTCAGTACTATGCTGAATAAAAGTGGTGAGAGTGGGCATTCTTGTCTTGTTCCTGATCTTAGAGGAAAAGTTCTTAGCTTTTCACTATTAAGTATGATGTAAGTCTACTTGGCTGTGGGTTTGCCATATATGGCCTTTATTATATTGAGGTATGTACCCTCCATACTCGTTAAGTTTTTATCATGAAT
This sequence comes from Phataginus tricuspis, assembly GCA_029783875.1. Taxonomy (NCBI): domain Eukaryota; kingdom Metazoa; phylum Chordata; class Mammalia; order Pholidota; family Manidae; genus Phataginus; species Phataginus tricuspis. Next base: position 10,976,717 of record JAQQAC010009376.1, on the reverse strand, counting down.
GGATGTTGAATTTTGTCAAATGCTTTTTCAGCATCTATTGAGATGATCATGTGATTTTTGCCCTTTCTGTTGATGTGATGCATTATATTTATTTATGAATATTGTACCATCCTTGCATCCTTGGAATAAATCCCACTTGGTCATGATGGATGATCTTTTTGATGTATTTTTGAATTAGGTTTGCTAATATTTTGTTGAGGATTTTTGCATCTGTGTCCTTTTAAGATGTTGGTTGGTAATTTTTTTTATGTGGTGTCTTTGTCTGGTTTTGGTATTACAGTGATATTGGCCTCACAGAATGAGTTTGGAAGTATTCCCTCCTCTTCTACTTTTTGGAATACTTTAAGAGGGATGGGTACTAGCTCCTTTTTAAATGTTTGGTAAAATTCAGCTGTGAAATCATCTGGACCAGGTATTTTGTTTTTAGGTCATTTTTTTTATTACCAATTTGATTTCACTGCTGGTAATTGGGCTGTTCAGATTTTCTGTTTCTTCCTTGGTCAATCTTTGAAGGCTGTACTTTTCTAGAAAGTTGTTCATTTCTTCTAGGTTGTCCAATTTATTTACATATAATTTTTCATAGTATTCTCTAATAATTATTTGTATTTCTGTGGTGTCCATTGTGATTATTCCATTTTTGTTCTAATTTTGTTCATGTGTGTACACTCTATTTTTCTCTTGATAAGTCTGGCTAGGGGTTTATCCATTTTGTTTATTTTCTCAAAGAACCAGCTCCTGTTTTCATTGATTCTTTCTATTGTCTTCTCAATTGTATTTATTTCTGCTCTCATCTTTGTTAGGTCCCTCCTTCTACTGACTTTGGGCTTCATTTGTTCTTCTTTTTCTAGTTTCTTTAATTGTGAATTTAGACTGTGTGTTTGGGATTGTTCCTGTGACTTGAGGTAAGCCTGTATTGCTGTGTACTTTCCTCTTAGAACTGCCTTCACTGCATCCCACAGGTTTTGCGCTGTTGAGTTGTTGTTTTCATTTGTCTCCAGGTATTAGTTGATCTCTGTTTGTATTTGGTCATTGATTCACTGATTATTTAGAAGCATGTTGTTTAGCCTCCATGTGTTCATAAGATTTTTTTTTCTTTGTGTAGTTTATTTCTAGTTTTGTACCCTTGTGGTCTGAGAAGCTGCTTGATACAATTCCAATCTTTTTAATTTATTGATTTGTGGCCTAGTATGTAATCTATTCGGTAAAATGTTCCATGTACACTTGAGAAGAATGTGTATCCTGCTGCATTTGGGTGGAATGTTCTGTACATATCTGTTAGGTACATCTGATCTAATATACTGTTCAGTGCCTCCTTACTTATCTTCTGTCTAGCTGATCTGTCTTTTGGTGTGAGTGGTGTGTTGAAGTCCCCTAATGAATGTGCTGTACTCTATGTCCCCCTTTAGTTCTGTTACTATTTGTTTTACATATTTAGGTGCTCCTATATTGGTACATAGATATTTATAATGGTTAAATCTTTTTGTTGGACTGGCCCCTTTATCATTATGTAATGTCCTTCTTTGTCTCTTGTTACTCTTTGTTTTGAAATCAATTTTGTCTGATATCAGTACTGTTACTCCTGCTTTTTTCTCCCTATTATTTGATGAACTATCTTTTTCATTCCTTCACTTTTAGTCTGTGTATGTCTTTGGGTCTGAAATGAGTCTCTTGTAGGCAGCATGGAGATGGCACTTGTTATTTATCCGTTCTGCCACTCGGTGTCTTTTGATTGGTGCATTCAGTCCATTTACATTTAAGGTGATTATTAATAAATATGTACTTATTGCAATTTTATTGTTTTCTGGTTATTTATATTTCCTCTCTGTTCCTTTTTTCCTCTCTTATTATTTGATAGATTTTTTTAGTGTTGGATTAGATTTTCTTTCTGTCTTTCTTTCTTCTATGTGTGTGTGTGTGCATATTATAGGCTTTAGATTTTTGGTTATCAAAGGTTCAAGGATAGCTTCCTTACTAATAGTCTATCTTAAACTACTGATTTCTCCATTTCAAACACAATCTACTTCACCCCCCCTTCTTATTCTTCCTCCTCCACACTTTATGTATTAGGTGTCGTATTCTGTACTTTTTGTGTATCCCCTGATTTATTTTGGGAGTAGTTGATTTAATTTCACACCTGCTTGGTATTTAATTGGCCTACCACCTTTACTGTGGGTTTATTTTCACTGGTGACAGTTATTTAGCCTTAGGCACATTTCCATCTACAGCAGTCTCTTTAACATTTCCTGTAGGTCTGGCTTAGTGGTGGTGAATTCCTTGAATTTTTATCTGAAAATTGTTTAATCCCTGCTTCAAATTTAAATAATCTTGCCAGGGAGAGGATTCTTGGTTGGAGTTCCTTCTGTTTATTACATTAAATATATCATGCCACCCCATTCTGGCCTGTAAAGTTTCTGCTGAGAAGTCTGCTGATAAACCTGATGGGGTTTCCTTTATAAATAATATTTTTCTCTCTCTCTGGCTGCTTTCAAGACTCTCTCCTTCTCCTTGATCTTTGCCACTGTAATTACTATATGTCTTGAGGTTGTCATCCTGGGGTTCCTTTTGTTAAGGGCTGTCTGCATTTACATGACCTGAGTGTCTATTTCCTTCCCCAGACTGGAGAAGTTTTCAACAATTATTTCCTCTAACAGCCTTTCTATCCCTTTGTCTCTCTCTTCTCCTTCTGGTACCCTTATTATGCAAACATTGTTCTGTTTGGATTTGTCATGAAGCTCTCTTATTATTCTTTCATTCCTAGAGATCCTTTTTTCTCTGTTTGTTGGCTTCATTGTTTTCTTGCTCCCTGATTTCTATATCATTTACAACTTCTTCAACCTGTGAAAACCTGCTATTAAATCCCTCCATTGTATGTTTCATTTCACATACTGTATCCTTCAGCTCTGAGTGACTCTTTTGCATGCGGTCTGTCTTTTTGTTGAGGTCCCCCCTGAGATCTTGAATATTTTTCTGTAGATCCATGAGCATGTTTATGACTTTTACTTTGAAATCTTTATCAAGAAGATTGGTGATTTCAGTTTCATTAAGCCCTCTTTCTGGTGTTCTGTCCTGTAGTTTTGTTTGGAACAAATTGCTCTGCCTCCTCATTTTTTCAGTGTTTCCTGTGGAGTAATAGCTTTATGAAAGGAGGCACCCTTTAGTGCACGGAAGCTCAAGACACTTTACTTTCCAGCGAGGGAGCCCCAGCTGTTAGTGTGCAGTGGGCGGGGTGCAGTCTGGCTTCAGTGATCTGATTTCAGGTGGGCTCTTTGCTTCCCCTGTGCCTTTGTGATCAGCACAGATATCTGTGCTGGAGGGGCTGTAGGCGGGGTCACCCTCTGCCTGGGCTGCAGCAGTGGTGAGGGCTGCAGTGTTAATGGGGTGTGCAGGCTGGTGTGTGTGTCTTCCCAGACCCATTGCACGGGATCTGGTGCCCCCAGGTAGGAAGGAGCTCCCAGGGCTGGATTCTGCAGGCAGTTCCCTGGCTGGGCCAAAACAGGGCCAAGAAAGCTGGGAGGGTCTCCCTCTGCCTACCTGGCAGCAAAGTCTGACACCATTGCCAGGCCAAGTGGGCCATCCCCAGGCCACGTGCTGCATGGAGGAGCCTCCGGGCAGCATTGCCAGTGAGGAGGATGGAGTATCTGGGCTCCTGGGAGTTCCCAACCTGTTGGGCCAAGGGTGGGGAGGGGAGGTATAGTTCACCTGCCCTTTCTCCTGAGCAGCAAGCTTTGCCTAAGCCTCACCCCTCTAGGGCCCCTCTCCTGTTAGGAAGTCGTTTAAACTGCCCACTTTGCTTTTGTCTCAGGGGGGCCAGTACAGTGTGCCTGTTCTCCACAAGCAGCTAGAATCTCAGCCTCCCAAGTGTTCTGCCTGTCTTTGTTGTTCAGCCTCACTAATCACTAGAGAACCATGTAATATGGGTTCATGCGCCCAGAGCAGATCTCCAGGGCCTGGTGTTTGGCAATCCTGAGCTCCTATTCCGTTCCTCTTCCTCCCACCTGTGGGCTAGGGTGGGGGGTGGGCTTGGGTCCTGCTGGATCTTGGCTTTGACACTCTACCCTTCTGTGAGGTCTTCTCTTCTCCCCCAGATGTAGGTAGTCAGTTCTGCAGTCTTCAGATCATTTTCAGATTTAGTTGTATTTGCTGTATTTTTGTGTTTTATGTGTTTTGGGGAGGAGATTTCTGCCTCGCCTTCTTACTCCACCATCTTTTTCCCAGACATGCATTTAAAGTAATTATTGATAGGTATGTACTTAACTGCCACTTTGTTAACTGTTTTCTGACTGTTTTTGTAGTTCCTTGTTATTCCTTTTTTCTTTCTCTCTTCCCTTGTTATTGATGATCTTCTTGGTGTTATACTTAGATTCCTTTCTCATTTTCTTTTGTGTATTTACTATAATTTCTCCCTGTGTGGTTACCATAAGGGTCACATATATCATCATATGTATATAATAGTCTATTTTACATTGATAGTAACTTAAATTGCAACACATTTTAAAACTTTACACTCCAGTCACACTTTATGTTTTTGATGTTACATTTTACATCTTTTTATTTTATGTACCCCTTAACTAATTATTGTAGTTTCAATTTTACTACTTTTGTCTTTTAGCCTTCATAGGAGCTTTAAAAGTGAACAACTACCTTTTTTTATTTTATTAAGGTATTATTGATATAAACTATTATGAAGGTTTCACATGAAAAAACAATGTCGTTACTACTTTTACCCATATTATCAAGTCCCCACTCATACCCCAATGCAGTCACTGTCCATCAGTGTAGTAAGATGCCACAGATTCACTGTTTGCCTTCTCTGTGCTACACTGTTTTCCCCGTGATCCCCCACACCATGTGTACTAAACACAATACCCCTCAATCCCCTTCTCCGACCCTCCCCACCTGCCCTCCCACACCCCTCCCCTTTGGTAACCGCTAGTTCCTTCTTGGAGTCTCTGAGTCTGCTGCTATTTTGTAGTGAATCACTTAACTTTACTAAATATTTGCCTTTTCCAGAAGATTTGTAATTTCATATGTTTCCTTATGATAATTAGTACCATTTCTTTTCACTTTAAACAAGTCCCTTTAACATTGCTTTAAGGCTCGTTTAGTGGTGATAAACTCCTTTAGCTTTTATTTGTCTGGAAAACTCTTTATTCCCCCTTTAATTCTGAGTGATAACCTTTGTAGGTAGAATATTCTTGGTTGGAAATTTTCTTCCTTTCAGCACTTTGAATACATCAGGCCACTCCCTGGCCTAGAAACTTTCTGCTAAAAAATCTGCTGATAGTTTTATGGGGTTTCTTCTGTAGGTAACAACTTGTTTTTTTAAGATTCTTTCTTTATCCTTAATCTTTAACATTGTAAATATAATATGTCTCGATGTGGATCTTCTTGGGTTCATCTGGTTTTCCTCGACCTTGATGTCTGCTTCCTTCTCCATGTCACACTTATGTCTTCAAATAAGTTTCCTGGCCCTTTCTCTCTTCTTCTTCTGGGACCTCTATAGTGTGAATGTTATTCCAATTAATGTTGTTCCATAGACCCCTTAAGCTATCTTCATTTTTTTAATTCTTTTTTCTTTTTGCTTCTCTATATGAAGTCCACTGATTTGTCTTCCAGCTCACTGATGTCTTCTGCTTCATCCAGTCTGCTACTGAACTCCTCTAGTGTATTTTTCAGTTCAGTTATTATGCTTTTCAGCTCTGTAACTTCTGTTTGGTCGTTTTTTATATTTCCTGTCTCTTTGTGAAACTTCTCACTGTGTTCATCCATCCTTCTCCAAAGTTCAGTGAACATCTTTATGACCATTACCTTGAATTCTTTATCAGGTAGGTTTACTTTTAAAGTCTTTTAAAAGTTCATATCATTAAAGTCTTTTTCCAAGGTTTTGCCTTACTGTTTTACTTGAAACATATTTCTCTGTCATCTCATTTTGATTAAGTCTCTGTTTATTTTTAGATATTAGGCAAAGCAGTTGCCTCTCTCAGTTCTGAAGGGGTGGCCTTGTATAGGTAGTGAACATTTCCATTTATACTTCCCCTACCTCTTGCTTATCTCTCAAACCTTTGTTATTGGCTAAACCACCTGATTTATTCTTGACATGTCCTTGTTGTTGAGTGTATGCCAAGACCTCCCAGTGTTCCAAGGTGAGGAATCTCATTTAGCACTTAGCTTCAGGCTGATTGGAAGCCAGACCCTCAGACAGCAGCTTTTAAAATATGTCAGTATATATAGTCCTAGGGGGCTGCAACTGTCATCACTGCTAGCCAGACCAGGTGATCTGGAGGTGTCCCCTGGGCGACAATTGCAAACATGGGCTCTAGACAAGAGTACAGACTCCTTTTTGAAGCTGTTGTTGAGTTGTATCAAGGCCAAGGGGGTGCACAAGGACTGTGTCTCCTTGAGAGTGACTTCTTGGCCTCTGGATGAATGGGAAACCTGAAGCCGGTCCCTCAGGCTGAAGCTCTGGGCTAAGTAAACAGAACTTTCTCACAGGATGACTGGGGTTGTGTTTCGGCATGCACGTGTGCAGTGCCCTTGTGGTGATGGTTTGCCAAGAGCTATCTTTCTGATGTTACGTTCCTGTGGAGTTCAGGAATTCTAGCCCCCTTGGCCACCAGGGCTAGGTGCTCAAGGGACATCCCCAGTGTGGACTGTGGCTTTATCCAGGGCAGCTGGCAAGTGTACGGGACAAAGCATACTTGCTGGCTTCAGAAAGGCAGCAGAAGGAAACCATTTTGACTGTTCATACCTGCTGCCTTCAGGAATGCAGCAGGAAAGTGCCTTGTCTGTGTGTGTGTGTGTGTGTGTTAGCTTTAGGCAGGCAGAGGGAGAATGCCACAGCTGCTGGTGCCAGGCAGCCCCAATCAGGGAGCAGTAGAGCGCTGCGACCGCCCACACTCCACACTTGAGCTAGGGAGCTTGGGGAATGCAGTGACCACGGCCTGCCCCAGCCAGGTAGTGGGGGCGTGCCACAGCACCGGGGCACTCAGGCTTCACCAGCGCAGCAGGATGGGGCTGCCAATGCTCACCCCACCTGTCTCAGCAAGGCGGCAGGTAGGCGCTGCCGCCAATGAAGCTCGTAGTCTTAGAGAATACAGAACTATGATACATAGTCCCCTATCCCACTGGTCTTCCAATGGCAACTGTTTAATTTTCTTTTATTCAAAAATATAGTGAAGACCAGTAAGGAGAAGAGCATTGTTTTCCTCCCACTGTAACTCCTTCTTCCTAGACTCTGTTTTACAGCCTGAAAGGGACAAACTGGCCGAAGAAGGAAAAAATTCTAAGTCTTTAGAACACAGAGCTAAATGATTATTTCCGAGAAAATGAAATTACTTTTTATCATTCACACACTGAAAATGGCTTTCCTGACTGTCCCCTGTTAAGTCCATAATAGCGCTGGTAGGAGAACGCACAATTCCTGACAATAGACAATACAATCCAAAAAATTCGTCTCCTGTGTGCAAAATAACCCTTTCATAACAACAGGCAATTCAATAGCCTGCTCTCTCTAGACCTTTGCCGAAGAGAAACACCAGTGCAGGCTAATCACATGAGCTAACAGAAAAGATTGCATGTGCAATGGAAAGGTATCCCCCTAAAGATTAGCTGAGAAAAGGTCTTAGCACCAAATTCAAAACAACAGAAAACTGTGAGAGCGAACAGCAGAGCATATGCACATTAGCATACTGGGGCTAGCCGTTTCTGTTGATGCACGTAAAAGACTTGTAAAATTCTTTGCCTTGGAAAAAAACATCTTCCATGAGTAACAAATTTTCCCCCATGCTGACTTAAGTGCTTTGCTCCAATGTGCAGGTATGGTTCATTCTTACACTGAGGACTTTGTTACTTTGGAGAGCCAAATGGTTCACATCAGAGAGAGATCTGGAGAGTCAGAGGCCAACTTACGCATGCTAATTATCACGTCGGGCAAAGAGTATGACCAGCCTGCCACAGGGTACAGTGGAGCCAGGACCAATCTGTCCAAGTTTGACTTTTCATGCGTCATTGTGCCATACGCCTGATGCATGGACAATGCTTCAGGACTGGCATTTGAATCCCTCAGGAAATGTTTCGGAAAGAGCCTTGTAACACTCACACACCCAACAAACAGCAAACAAAACAGCGGTTCCCACGTGACCAAAACAGAGGTATGATGCCGTCTCTAACACGTGAGCTGCTTTAAGACCACCCCAAATTTTAATGAATTTATCATAGGAGGAGAAAAGCATCTGCAAGAGTTTGCTCTACCCAATCTTCTGGTAAATGAGGGTCCAGGCAGGATGATGGTTTATGCAAATTGTGCCATTTAAGAAGAGTTTAAAGAAGAAACTCTTCCCAAAGGCATGGGCTGGATATAGAGAAACCCAAGGACAATACCAGGGGACTACTAACAGCTTATCCCTAAGCTGAAGCTTCCAGTGGAGGAAGTAACGTGAAAGAGAGAGAGAGAGAGCAATTTAACAAAAGCCACGGCCTTCATTTAGGAGCCGTATCTCCCTTCAGGTAAGTATGTAGTTAACCTGTACCAACATTGCAAAAGAAAGCCTTTTTCCTTCCTCCTCCTTTCTGATCTCTTTCTAGTGTTCCCTTCTGGATTAAATCCGAAGAAAAGCCAATGGCAAATGAGCAAGGAGCTTATTGATGATGTCAGCCTCCCAGACCAAAGAAGTGCACAGACCCGACTGTGATGAAGGGAGGGAGGTGAACTGGGTGCGGCAATGAAAGGAACACTGCAGCGCAGCGGACTGCTCTGGGAAGGTTAGGCCTATCCGTTACAATGTAGGGGGGAAAGAAAACAAAAATTTTAATAGGGCTATCCTTTTGTAATGAGCTGAGCTAACATGTAAGACTGGATTGTCAAACCTGATTAACTCAAATCAGAGATCTCACCCAGTGTCAGGCTTTCCTAATAATATCAAGGATCCAGGCAGTCAAGATGCTCAGATAAAGCAGAGGCGTGGGGCATCGAGGGTGACTGCCCGGGTCCTGCACTGGACAGGCACCCCTGGCCCAGAATGGTAGGTAAGGTCTCTAAGGGACGTCTCTGGGGTTCCTTACACAGAAGGAACATTTAAACTATAAGACATTTCCCTTTTTTATCCAGAGAGTTGGGATACCCTAGTGCCCCTTTCCAGGGAGACCTGCCTCATGGATCCTGGGTTCCATTTAATCTAAGCAACACCTCAGCCAGGGATCAGACTGCTAGGGAGAGTTGGTGGATAAGCTCTCCTGCTGAGCTGTATCGTGAGTGTGTTACCCAGAGGTCCACTTGAAAAGAGAGAGACCAGCCTCGGCTTCTTTTCTCCCAGGTCCCCCTCGCACATCTCCAGGGAAGGGAGCTAATGGATTTTAGGAAGCTGCTTTAACTCCTTCCTCCCCCAAACACCATTTTTTAAATTAAAAGAGGAAGAGTGTGTGTGTGTGTGTGTGTGTGTGTGTGTGTGTGTGTGAGGAAGGAAGGAAGCAAGCAGGCATGCAAAGAGGGAGAAAGGGAGGGAGGGAGAGGGAAAAGGGGGAGATTGATTATTAGGAAGAGAAAGAAAAAACTGTGTAGGAGGGAAGACTGCCGGTCTCCCTTGCATGAGAATGGCATGGGCAAATCTGGTGTACTCGTTAATGCAATCTTCTGACTGAACAATCTTCTGACTTGGTCAGGCAAGTGCACAGCAAAACGCAGCTCAGATTAGTTCCTCGGAGGAGGACTGCAGGTAACCCCAGCCCCACCCACGTGCACGTCCTTCGTCCAGCGTGGTCAGACTCTGCTCCTCCCAGGTACCATGAGGGCGCTGTCCCCCATCAGACTCCCAGGCCACCAGTGACTTTTGTATGTATGAAGCTTGGAGCTTTTAGATCTCCTTTTCCCAGTTTGAAAAAGATGCTGCGAGGAGCCTTCTAAAATACAGGTGTGGAAATGGGTGGGGCTAAGTCGAGGGTGAGCCACAGCCAGACTTCAGGGACATCCATTAACCTTCTGGGATTGCAAACAATTCAATACAAGTGTGCATTTTCCTAGGACAGGGTCCAGAATGGTCATGGGTTTCTCAAAAAGACTGAGGGTCTATAAAAGTTTAGCTGGTAACACTATCTGGAGTTTTTAGTGAATATGGATTGACGTACAGACAAATTGAGCCCCAACTGCCAGGACCCTTGGTCTACACTGCTAGACCCTCATCCATCATCCTTACCCATACGAACTTCTTAGAGCCCAAGGTCATGCCTGAGTGTGAACACCATCTTTCTTTCCAAATGATTTCAAAGATGCTGTGAAACATTTTGAATACAAAACACTTATTTTAAAATTAAATTAAATGTGAAGAGTGGAACTTACCACTTTGTTTTGTTAGATAAAGCCTCAAAGCCATCTCGCAGGTCTTTGCATCTCTCTGTCAGCTGGAGCGTGTTCTCATTCAGATATGGGCTGTTTCGTGAAAGAGATTTTAAAAAAGATTGACTTAAAATGAGAGCTTCTAAGACATTGTTAGCAAAAATCAGATTTAATTGATAAAGTGTGCCCAAATGAAGTCTTACTTTCATTATATTATTGGATTTCTCCATGGAAAAGGAAATTAATATTTTTCACTTCTGATAGGTCTAAATTAAAAAAAAAAGTTTACACTGTAAAGTCTAACAGAAAAGAACTCTCTATGGAAGACTATATTCTCAGGTTTTCATATTTTGGGGTTAGTATATAAAATGAAGAAGTTACTGAACAATTTTGATCACTGTATACACGTACAGATGGTTTTTAATGGATGCTGTCTCTGGTAAGACGCATGCAGACCTAGGAGGTCACTAATATTCTCAAAAGAACACGGGGCAAATATGGCCTTTGATTTATTATAATAGCTGTAATATAAAGGCTGGTTGCTATTGTTTTATGAACTTGGTAAACTGAAATTTTCTTGTCAAAATTAAAAAAGTCAAAAGCATGTTAAGGGACTGGCTTATGGAGTCAGGCAGCCTAACAAGCCCAGCAGACATACGAATGCATTTAAGCACTCTGGACAATAGTTTCTGCAACTCTAGTCTTTGCCTTATAGTGTTACTGTCAGCATGTACATGACGGAAAAAACAATGTAAGCCACTTGGTAAGAAGTCTGACAAAGCAAATGCTCAAATCACTTCTCTTAGACTTCAAACATATGCATATAACTCCAGATCACTGTTAACACCTTCATTTAATCATCCTCAAAGTATCTGCTGGGAGCCTAATCTGGGCGGGGGGCCAGGCACAATATGCTGAGGATACAGAGGTAAGACAGACACAGTCCCGTTCCCTAGGGCGCTTGCAGTCTGGCTAGGGAGAAAGATAGTTATCAAATGAAAAACCACACAAATGATAGAGAATTGTGAGCTATGATTAGGGTCATTAAGACAGTAGTGGGTGCCATGGTAGAGTGTAGCAGGGAGACCCCTGCTTAGTGAGGGGGCTTTCTAAGACAGTGTCATTTGGGTGGCGATCCCAAGAATAACTTAGGTGAGCTGGATGACCTTTGGGAAGTAGGGGAAAGGTTCTAGGCAGAGAGGAAAATGGGTGCAAAGGCCCAGACTGAGCAGCAGCCAGAATATTTGAGCGACCAGAAGAAGGAAGGGGGGCTTCAAGGCTGCAAGGCTGGAGGTCGCCTGTAGCAGTAAGTAGGGGCCGGAGTGTGCAGGCCGGGTAAGCCACGTGTACAATTTATCCTAATAACAAGGGGAAGCAGGGGCGGGATGTGACCTGATGTGTGTTTTAAGAGATTCACTATGCAGAGAAATGAAATGAAGGAAAGCAGGGCTACCGAAAAAGTGGGGACATTAGGGGGCTTCTGCAGGGTTCCAGGAGAGATGAGGGCCACTTACTTTTACTACTCAGGATAGAACAGACCGTGATATGACATCAAACAACACCCACCTAGCAGTCGCCATACGTAATAAAGGTCTGAAATGATGTGCTTGGTAAATGCCCACTTCACATCTGCTTTCTAAGGTCACTGAGCTCCCATGGTTTGGGGATCCAGCCTGCCTCAGACCTGTGGACCCCCGCTCCACCCTGCTGCCATGACTGCTGTGGCAGAAGAGAGTGCTGGAAGGCCATACCCTGTATCTGAATGCTTTCGCCTGGCCAGGTCTAGTCACCTGCCCGACCTGATTGCCAAGTGGGAGTCAGAAGCTGACAGTCTGAGAACAGTCTGGTAAGACTGACAGGCCCTCGAGACAAACTGAATATGGGAGGTGAAGAAACAGGAGGTGTAAGGGTAAAGATATAAACAAGACAGATTCATAATTAATTCCCCAGCCTTCCTCAGAAATGCTTTCTGAAAACACTGTACACAAAGTATATGATGAGCTCCCACAATCCTTCTTTATCCTGATGTGATTTTTCTACCCCTCCCAACTCCGTCCCCCTTTTCCCTCCTTCTGACTACAAAGCTCACCTTCTGTGCTTTCTGAAAGTATTAGCATACTTCCCAAGGATTTGTTTTTTTCCAATTTGTTACGTATTTTATTCAGGCAGCACCGTCAATGAAGTGTATCAGCCAGCCAGCAGGGCCGTGAATCATGACGGCTCTGCAACACTGAGTCGTGAGACTGTGACAAGCAGGCACCAATAGGACTTACTGTCACGTGGCTTTCCTTAAATCGGAGAGCATCTTCGTTAATAAAAAGTCAAAACAGTCTTGCCCAACTAAAATCACTGAAGACCCATGAAAAGCAATGAGAGTATGTATGGGAAAGTGGAGAGGAGAGAATGAAGTCATAGGAAAAAACTGGGCCTTAGGGGTCTGTAGGGCCAGCTTTGTGTCTGGGCTCCACCCTCTGACCTAGATCTTTGAATCTAAGGGCTTCCTTCTTAAAATCTTTACTTAATAAAGTAGTTATGGGGATGCTATAGATTGAATACTTGTGTCCCCCATGCCCATCCCACAAAATTCGTATGTTGAAATCCTAACCCCCAAGGCGATGGTATGAGAACATGGGGCCTTTGGGAGGGGATGAGGGCATGAGTGGGGAGCCCTCATGAGTGGGTCAGTGCCCTTATAAAACTGGCTCAAGACAGCTTCCAGGTCCCCTTCTGCCATGTGAGGACACAGTGAGAGGAGGGCCATTATGAGGAAGGGGGCCTTCATCAGACACCAGATCTGCCAGTCCCATGATCTTGGGCTTCCAGCCTCCAGAACTGTGAGAAATACATATTTCCGTTGTTTACAAGCCAGTCGGTCTGTTGTATTCTGTCTGTTAAAGATGCCTAGGCAGACTAAGAGATGACATGAAATGTGTACAAACACACCTGGTACACAGAAGTCACTAAATAAATGTTGCATTCTTATTCTCCTGAATGCATCATCATATTCTTTCCTCAAAGTGGTCACTGTCATTACCCCAGGGCTTGGAGACTTCTCCCCCACAGGGAGTCACTTCACAGGGTGAGGGACAGCAAGGGGTGTCCCCAGGGTTCTCTTGGCTTTCTATTTCTCTCCTGTTCCTTTTCATTTGAAGTGTCTTCAGAGTTCTCTTCCTTTTCATCTAATGTCATTAAAACCTTCCTAGGAAAATGTTAAAATGCTCACATACAGAATCCATAGACTCCATCCGCCCAGCCCCTTTCACGGCTCCTTAAGTCTCCTAGCTCACACCATTCTCAGCAATGTTTGTTATTCAAAGGGACAGAAGAGCAAATTAACAGTAGAGCTGCCATGTTTTAGATGCTGGAAGGGAGGCAGTGAGAAGGCTAGATGGTCATTCATCTCTGTTGTGCAAATACGTGAGAATCAGATGTTCTCTGGACCTGAGCTCTTGAGGACCATGAGGGAGCTACTGGCTCTTGAGAGAGGAAAGAAGAAACCTCAGTTCTGAACCGGAGAGGACACAACGCATGGACAGATCCTATTCGAGAGGCTAGCAGCCACCACAGATGACGGTGTTAGATAAGTCCTCCCTGACTTCTGACCTGGGGACGTCGCTCAGACAAGTCAAAGAGGACAAGAGATTAACGGATCCGAGGTGCAAGAAGGAATTCCAGGGACCTGGAGGCGGGGGCAACCTGGCAATCAAGACCCTGGCACAATACGAGTGTGTGCCAGGAAGGGTCCTCTGGGGTCTGGTTGGAACGGCCCTCGGAAAGGACTGCGTGCCAAAGGGAACTCGACACGGCAAAGGAAGCTGCAGAGACGAAGCACATCGTAGCCCCTGCCAGGAGCTCACATTCAGGCAGAAGCCCAGGGTAGCGGTGGAGAGGGACTCCCCCCACTGACCACCACCAAAACTAACTCAGCTTGATGGTCTCAGAACCTGGGTCTTGGGAGAGAAAAGGCACAGGACTCAGGGGGGCTTCCAGATAAGCTCTAATAACCAAAACTGTAGGTCCAGACATGTAGGGGCTCAATATAAGAATTCTGTTTCTGTCGACTCTGTGATTTCTTAACTTCAGTTCTCTTTTCATTTTCTGGTGAAAGCCCTTTTTGAAAAGTCCCTACCAGAGTTAGCTAAGGAGGAGAAAAGGACCAGTCCATGTATGATCTGCCACCGATACGGTTGAGAGTGTTCCCAAGACAACTCATGGGAGAGGCAGTGGCCCCCGTCCTGGAGCTGTACTAGGATGTGGTGGGGAAATCAGCCCTTGAAGGGTCCCGGGTCGGACAGCTGAAATGGCTCCGAGTGTCCCGCTGATGCTGTTTCGTGGCTCCGTGGTAAGATCCCCATCCCTCCTCGCACGTCACTACAGAGACTGCCTCTCTGCTCTGTTGTAGCCTATGCAGCACTTCGACAGAACTCTAAATTCCTTGCTCCCTTCACATTCACTTCCACCTTGAAAATCTGCAATAATAGTGCAAGACAGCCCCTGGCATACTACATTCCCATGCCTGACCCCTGAGGACTGCTGCAAAAGACGACACAAAGGTAGGTGGGCTAGTGCCTTGATGGACTCATGGTGTCCGACTTGCTAAGCCTTCTGCACACCTTGACAATTCCACTACATGTCACCCATGTCTCCGTCTTCCTTTCCTCGGTGGCTGCTCCAAGGGAATACATTCACCATTCTTTGCCCTCCTGACTTCTCATTTACTCATGTTTCCTATTTCAGAGAAAAATGCCATGGCCAGGTGTGGATCATTAGCTGTCAGCCATCCTTACTTTCCATCTAAGAGAAAGAAATATCTCTCCTCTTACAAAACGACAGTTCGCCTGCCATCCCATCTCTCCCTGCCTCTTCGAAGATCAATGCCCATCCCTTCCTTTTTCTCTGCACAGAATCTTCATTCTGTCCCTTCCTTTGTCTTTTCCTCCTCACACTCATTTCTCTACCATCTCAAACTCAAAAAACAAAACAACTAATTCTGGTATTTTCCTCTACCCATTGTCTTGCCTCTCCCTCAGATTGCAACCCACTTCTGTCCCTTTTCTTTTCCTACGAATCCACTACACCATTCTTGGAAAGCATCAAAATTCAGGGGGCATTTTAGTCCCCTGACTTTACCTGCCAGTAATATCGGGACCATGGATGCCTCGCTCCGTGTTCTACCTCTGACTCTAAGGTGCTATTATTGCAGGTTCTTTCTCAGATAAGTGCTGGGGGTTCCCGTGGTTCTTTTTCTGCGTGTTCTTTTAAAGTACCTGATTGGTCTTCTGCGACAGCATCCCCAAGGACTCACTCCAGG
Organism: Phataginus tricuspis; assembly: GCA_029783875.1. NCBI lineage: Eukaryota > Metazoa > Chordata > Mammalia > Pholidota > Manidae > Phataginus > Phataginus tricuspis. The sequence continues at coordinate 10,961,079 of JAQQAC010009376.1, read as the reverse complement.
TCTCTCATCTTCTCAGCCTGCCTTTTTTCTCTAAACACCTCAACCACCCTCTTTTCCCTTTTGCTCCCACCTCACCCAAGCTGGGTTGTCTTCTGTGCACATTTGATCATATCACTTCCCTGCTCAAAGACCTTCCATGGCCTCCATAAGCCTCAGGATGGGCTCCACAAGGCCTGGCTGGACATTCAGAGCCATCCAGGAACTGCCCTCTGACTATGATTCTAGTCGCATTTCTCACTGATAATTTGCTAACCATTAAAATTAAGTGGTATAAATTCCTCTTTCTCGATTCCTTGCAAGTCTTACACTATGGATTCTGACTGCTTTTATTATTTGATTATAGAATTTATTTGTTTGGTACTGGCAACCAAGCCTTCAGGCACATTTTCATCACTTCAGTATATCATGGGGGAAAAAATCTTTAATAAGATTGGGGGAGAACCATACACAAAACAAACATTTCTGCTCTCATTATGAGACAGGGACCATGTGTGTGGTCAGAGTAGTGTGAGGGCCTCCGGAAAAAGCAAGGCAGGATATTTGCAGTCAGAGCAACGTAACTACATGCAAGGAAACCCTCTACCAAAACTCTGTGTTAAACATTCAGCTCTAGGGTCATTCTTCAGTGAGATCAGTTAATATACCCCAGATAAAGAAGACTAGCACATGTTTATTTTATTCTAATCATTTATAATCATCTGTAAGATTCACTTTAACATGCTAAAAGACCCAGGCCTATGTGCTGTCTTTCCTCCTTCAGATCTAATCAGGTGATTTTGCAAACTGGGCAAACTAATTTAGCCTGCAAGCCCAGCCATAACACAGCAAAAGGCAAGAAGGATTCCACCTTAAAGATAAGATTGCACTTAATCTTCAGCAAACAATACCTCGGCCCACCTTGGGGGCTGAGCACGTGGCCTTGTTTCATTTGCCCCCAGACCAAGATGCTGGTATCTCAGGGAGAAATCAACAGAGCAAGAAGTTACTTGTAACAAGTTACTTGTAAATATACTAGGACCACTTAATAAGTCCACACCCCTAAACTTTTTTCTTGTTCTCGAAAAATCCTCATCTGCCTATAAAACCCCTAGACAATGTACCACCCCGGACTCTCTTGTCCCCTCCTGGCATCAGCTGGGGGCTCTGTCCTTTCCCTTTATCTCTAAATAAAAGCCTGTACCTTGCTCTCCTACCATGAGTGTTTGTGAAGCTCATTCTTTGGCTTCGTGAACAAGAACCCTGGCATCAATTATCTATGTAGCTGATCTGCTTTTTAGAAATTCTATCTTTGTATGTCAGTCTCAAGTTGAAAAGTGATCACTTTATAAAACCACCTGGCAAGATTTCACAAAACAGCAAGAAACTTTAGGGTATAATGGTTCCTGCAAAATAATAAAAATTAAGACTCTGATAATGCAAAGAATATCTCTTCAGAAAAACCAGTGTTTTGACCCCTACAAAACAATGCCATCAGCACTTAGTGGACATCCACAAAGACCTCCAAAACATAAGGCTTATGTCACTTTCCGAACATGACTTATCATCAACGCAGCCATGCAGTCAGTCGCCTGGACAAGTAAAACAGCCCAAAGAACAATTTGCCTGCAAGTGACTAAGGAGTTTCAAGAACATCCAGATTCTATTTACGGTGGTCATAAAAAGAACAAAACTGGATTGTGAACCTAAATGAAAAACTTAAAACCTAATCAATTTTATTCTCTCTGAAGAAAGAATGTTTTTACAGATGGGGAACACAGCCTAAAAATGGAAAGCCCAGAGAATAAGAATTCTTCCATATACTTCCCATGCTCCCTTCCCTTTCCTCTGAAAAGGAGCTGACGGATGAGCAGGAGCCTACCCTGACCACCAGCAGAAACCTCCCTGTAGAAAGGTGTAACAGGCTGGCTTGCCTTAGGACAGAGGTGACAGCGGCCCCTGTCCTCTGACATCCAGCCCACCAAGCTAACTTCTAATGATAATGTGCCCCCCATCTCTGCCGTGTAGTTTCCCGGAGGGGGAAAGCAAGCACCCAGCCCACTGCATAGTTTGATTAGTCTTTTTGATAATTTAATATTCTGGTTTATAAATCACCTTCCCATGTGTTTGGTTAACACAAGTCTGCCTTTGAAATACCAGGCATACACAGGAACTGACCAAATCAGGCTCGGTGCTTACAGAGATGGGGGCCAGACTCTGGCCTGCCTCTTTGTTCCGTCATTGCCCAGGTATCGAGCCTGTACCACGTGCCCCTGGGAACGGCTACTGGAAAGCCAGACAATATCCCTCCTGCTTCGGAGCAAAGAGTCTGATGGGCAGGCCAGACAAACACATGGTTACCATGCTGAGTTTGCAGAATGAATGTTGCCTCCTTCCCATAATCACGTTAATCTCAAGAAATCATTAATATGTCTTGAGGGATGTAATTTAATTCAAAATACAGAATCTGCTTTGAAATCGACCACATAAAGCTTCAGTCTTTTACACATGGACACTGTACCCAACAGACACTGCAGAAATTTCTGCAAATTATCCCTGCTAACTTGGTTTTACCTTCACAGTCACCTGTCCTTGGTTACCCTTGACAAAGACTATTAGCTAGCTCTTTAGGAAATCAGTTACCGTAATGTATTCTGGCCCACCTACCATTGTTGAAAATTTTCAAAAATGTAGAATCATAAATTTCATACAGATATACAATGTACATGTGTTAAAGATTTTATCTTTTTATTCATAATGAGGGAATGAGATCAGAGCAGAATCCACAGCACAGACACAGTCATAGATGAGGAATACTGAGATAAGTGCACAAACGGGGACAGACGGGGAGGAGTGAGGGAAGGGGCGGGGAAGTCAACTGCATTTCTATGAGATAGGATGTGATTTGCACACTTATAGACAAAAATTCTTTTGTGTTGCTCTGAGTTACTACAACTTACAGAGTTGTAAAACTGCTCCCAAGGGATCAGAATCAGATAACTCAGAGGTGTGTGATCTGAACAAAACAAATGTATCCTCCCAAGCACAAAATTTTCCCTGAAGCGTGTGGCCCATCACTATGATGTTAAAGGAAGAATCCACAGCAATGAACCTGATCAGCTGTCACTTCTGAATTTCAGGCCCCCTCTCCTCCACCCAGCTCGCCCCGAGGGAACAGGTGGGCCAGGCATGGTTGGGAGCCTAAGGAGTGAGTCCTTCTGGGCAGACAGGAGGCGCTGACTTACCCGAGGAGGATGAAGGGAGGGTTACCAAAGGCACAAGTCCGATATGGAGATCTTTTAAAACTTCAAATCCAGGTGGGCAAGAGAAAGGTCAAAGCAGAGACAAAATGAAACAGAAGCAGACTGAGATCAAGTGAACAAAAACAAGAGACCAGTGCTGGAGCAGCCCAGCCGAGTCTCCTGTCATTGGTCCCTAAGTGTGAGATCCTTGGGGGCTTGAGATAAGCCCAGAGGTGGAGAGTCTGCATGGGATTTGTCCACCGTGCTTCTGGGTCTTTTTTTTTCAATTGAATTTTTGGGGAATTGTTTATTTAAAAATTTTTTTCTGTTCTATTGAAACATAGTTGATGCACAATATTATATTGGTTTCAGATCTAAGTCTTTTTTAACCCACCTCCAACAATATTTTCTTACTTGAGCCGGTCCAGATTTTTTTTACCTTTCTTTAATGTGCTTTGAATGAGAACCTTGCACAAACTGAGCACATTTTTAATAGTAATATTCATATTGCTTGATGCAAAAACTGATATTCCCCCCTGGTTAAGCATGAAGATCAGAATAGCTACCTCTATTAGATGGTCATTAGGTGTGTTTTAAACACATGTGTCATCTCATTGACTCCCTCACAGCGATTATACAAGATGGGCACTGTGTTGATTGGACAGACGAAATAAAGCACTGGGAGATTACAGAACATCCTTAAAGTCACTCTGCTAGCAGAACCAGAGTGGAGTTTTGAACCCAAAGGCTACAGTTCTCTGTTCTTAACCACTAGGTCATTCTACCTCCCCTTAGAGAGAAAAATTTGTCTTTCAAAGGAGAGCTACTGTCTTTTGCACGACCTGCTTCCACCCTTCTCTAGGTTACCTGATTCTCAGTCTCTGGGAGCTGACAGATTCTCTCCTTGACCAAATTCCAGTCAGGCTCCTCTGAGCTCTTTTTCAACTAGGCCCCATCCTTGGGCATGTCTTTAAGAGCCCAACATTAGTCAGAAGCCTGCTAGGTCAGTTTAGCCAGACTCCCTCATCTTCCACCTGTGATCACCCTCAGTATCTGACCAAATTCCTCATCCTTCACCATCCCCCAGGTGACATCTGATCACCTTAGCAAGAATCCTATGAGGCCGTGTTAACCAGAATCCCCCCTTACCCTTGATGCTTCCTCTTAGTAATTCTCCACCCACTGACCCCTCCCCGAGCTCTGCCCCTTGGCTATAAATACCCACACTTCCTTACTATATTCGGAATTGAGCCCATCTCTCTCCTGGACTGCATGCCCCATTCCAGTGGTCCCTATACCTACCACGATAGAGCTGAATAAAGTCTACCTTACCCTGTTAACAAGTGTCATGAATCATTCTGACTTTAGGAGAGCTATTTGGCAGTTCTATACATTACAGCTACCTTACAGCAATGCAAAATAATTCTTGTCTATAGCCATGCCAACAAATTATGTCCAGTGGAAAGACAATTCTCCCCAACAGTAGGAAAATTAGTTTTGCCTCTATTTGAACATTCATCTCAATAGTCCTGATCTATAAATGTGTCCGTTCCACTGAGCTGGTTGTAACACCTCACCCATCTCCTCACTGATGAGTTCAATAAAATCTTTAAAAATGTTCAATTTCCTATCTATTGAAGAGACATGATTTTACCTTTTTATTAAAATTTTCTTTTAACACTCTGAATGAGAGCAGTGAAAACATTTCCAAATTGAATAAACAGATTCCTCTGATCAAGAAGGTAGACTGGTGGCAAACTGAGCATAGTTCAGGTTCCTGCTCTGCTGTACACTAGACGCTTAGCCCCCAAGAAAGTGGTTTAAGCCCTCTACATTTCCAGCTTCATGTACAAAATGCAGACAGTGTTATCTCTTCGATAGAGTTGATGCAGTTTGTATGATATAAAGCATGAAAACCGTCAGCACAGAGATTAGAACAAAGAGCCCAGTAAACTGCATTCAGCAGGAATCCTCAAGAAGGCTGTTCTAGTCACAGCATGCCTCTTGAAGACATGTTTCTCAAACTGCAATGCGCCCGTGGACCCCCTGGGAAAGTTACTAAAATGTAGATTCCAGTTCAGTAGGTCTGGGATGGGGCCTGACAGTCTGCAGTTCTAATCAGCTCCCAGGAATGCCAATCCCACTGAAGATCCCACTTTGAGTAACAAAGCGTTAAAGGCCTCATGGATCACGTTCTTCCTTCCTCATAGTTTTTTCAAAATCATTTAGAGTAAGACTTTCCAGAAATGTGGGACTATCTTGCAGCATTAGTGGGAAAAACAATGAAACACTTTGAAAAACTCCAAGAGTAAAATGAGCTAGGTTACTATGTCACTCATAACAGTTGGCTGTTGTTTTTTCTTAATTTTCAGATGAAAAGCTCAGCACAGGATATAATATGAGAGGAAATTTATGGGACTTAGAACATCTAATATAATTGCTTTCCTAAGTTAGACGCACAGCTCACCCTCCCAGGGGCTCCGCTGCAGAGAACACACAAGGGACCTCCACTGTTACTAACATCTCTGCTGGGGCGCTACCTGCCTGCCAAACACAGCCCTCCAGGGGGCACTCTTCCAGCAAACTGGGTGATAGCTGAAGTATGCTGGCTTCTGACAAAAGGTCAATGGATAGGAGTTGGAAATGTCTCTAAAATGTCAGTTAAAATCCATGTTGAAGTGTCCATTTTAGCTATGCAATCCCAATAAAAAGTTCTTTGTCCCAATCAAAAAATAAATTTCTGTGTCGACTAAGTATCTCTTCAATTAAACTTGGATAAGTGAATTCTCCAAGAACTTAATGAGGTAAGAACTTTAATGAGAAAGTAACTTTACTCTGTATAATCCGTATTCCATACTGACTCTACGGTAGTGTTTGAGATGGACACACAGTCTCTGGGTAACACTTAAGAATTTACAAATACTTACATATTTGAACCACAACTACAGTTATGACATGTTAAGACTTTAAAGAGTGAAAACTCTCTTACAACCTGTAAATCTATAGCTTATTTTTATATATTCATATTTCATACTCATTTTTCATTAGGTTCAAAAACTAGGGACCTCATGTGGAGAATTTTATGGGATCTCCTTTAAAAAACAAAATGAACAAAGTCTTGTAGGTGGTACAACTGTTTCTGATCATAACAGCAAGAAAAAATTGAAGGAAAACTGGTGTCAAGACAGGAGAAACTGCCAAATAATTGTGGAGTTTCCAAGGCAATTATATGCTATGAAAACAAACAGTCCAAAAGCTAGTCACTAAGCACATTTAAGCAGTGAGTGAAATCCTAATTCACTGACTTAACATTCAAAACGGGTAGATGTTTATGTATCTTCTGTAGGCTGTTTGGTTTTTACTTGTGGAAGTTAGGTTAGTTTCATCAGAATGTCAGAATGAAAATCAGAGAAAAAGATCTTTCAGAAATCATATCCGAACATCTGGGGGTACCTTAAATGTGAAATGAAATGGCAAGAAATACATGTCATAATAAAATAAAAGCAGCAAGTAGAATGTCTCATCTTACTGTGGTAATTTTATAAATGTGAAATGCGGCAAAAGGCTCTGTCATAACACAATGACTTTCAAAATTCTGAAACGACTTCGTTCAGTTTAACAGGAAGCACACCAGAATCTCCCTATCAATCAAGATTTTTTTTTTCTATGACCCGTGTTTTATAAGACGATGAAAGAACAAATTACAAATTAGAGTTTGTTCAAGAAGCAACTTTCAGAATTTGCCCTCGATTCCCTATTATGTCTCTGTGTCTGTCTTGGATACGATGTGTCTTCCTCACCTACAAATAGTAGCCCCCTAGTAAATTTGAACAAATGTATGAATTAGTAAGAAATATGAGGTACTGCAACACTGTAACTCATTCAAGGGGGAAAAGAAAATTCTAGAGCCACTCATGGAAAAGTAAAACTCTAGAAAAAAAAATCAACAGGAAAAATTACAACCAATAGGATCTTCTGATTAACCCCCGGCTAATTATAAGATTCAATTAACCAGAAGAATCCAGTCTCTGTTCATCCTATTTAGTTGAGGTTTCACAGTGTTTAAAATGATGTTGTCCAAGTGTTCTCATTAATACTGAAGGAAAGTGTAAGAGAATTGGCTAACCAGATTTACTGGGCTTAGGCAACTGTAATTAGGAGGGGTTATGAGAATATAGTAAGAGACTTATCCATCTCAAAATGGAGCAATGTAATTACAGCCGAAATTCAGCAAAGAAAACAACACACCGTAATAATCCCTGAAAAGATGAAATACAATTATTTGAACGCAGTGTTGGGTTCTGAGGAGTGAACTTAATCAAGTGTCATTCCATGCGGCTCAGAGCAATGAATGTACTCGACAAAACCGACTTGTGATTACACTGAAGTGTGTTAATCTCATATCTGTGTATTCACAGCTTCCCACATGATAAAATGTCCTGCTATTATCACTAAACATTTGGAATAATCTGAACCTAGTTAAATCAGAGCTCTTGTCTCTGGTTATGGGTTTTCTGGTTTGAGTGTTTCCTTTCTGCTTTGCTGTCTCCCACTCAACCTTGGCAGAGCCCGAGGCTTTCTCCATTTGCAACAGGAACTCTCCCTCGCAGGTGGTAGGCTAGCCTTTAAACCACCTTCTCCCTTCTTGCTCTTTAACTAATTCCTAGTCCCATTTCATACTGGTCCAAAAAACTAGTCTTTGTGAGAAGGGTCATACATAGTAATGAGTTCTAGTGAGTTTTTAATGTATCACACTTCCCAATGAACATATTTGCATTTTAAAAATGCTCTTAAGGTATGTTTTCTGCCCTCACACCCAACTCAGTTGGCAAAGAGAGCCTCCCTCTGGTCCAGTCTAGGACCGCAATTACTCTGAGCCTCTGGGGGGCTCGCCCCCTCCCGCCTCCCCAGCGCAAGCCTCCCTGCACCTACCTAATTCTCACTTTCCTGGCCCACCGCCTGCAGAGGTTTGCCCTTCCTGGTTCTCACGCTGGCCGCAGTTAGCAGTCACTGTGACTGCCCTCACGTCACTGACAGCTGGCCCCTGCTGCTCCCCGTCGCCCTGCCTCCCGGGGGCTGGCCTCCCAGACCTCACGCAAACCTCTCAACCCACCACGTGCCAAGCCAGCCCCAGCCCCTCTTGACTGGGCTCAGGAAAATCAGTCTCATCCAAGGCCCTAAAGTAGGAACGCTCTCTCTGAAGCAGGTCCCCAATTTTGGACAGAGAGGGGGCTCCTCAAGCCATACCATGGGAGTTCCCACCCCTGCACTCAGCATCAGACAATAGGCGAGTGTTAGGTGGGACCTAACAAGACTGACCTTCACTGAGGACCACTTTGCTGTGAATCCTGATTTTGAGCCTAGAAGACCCATCTACCGTTATATAAAACGTGGCTGCATCAGGGTGTGCTTTGGTCTAAACTTGGATTTTCCTGACATACAGGCCTTTGAGGTACTTTGACTATATGAGTTTTACAGGAACAGGTCTGTAATCAATGTAAGTGAATACTAATATAAGAGAATCAAGGAGAAGCTGATATAAACCACACACAATGCTAGCATTTTGTTATCTAACATGCCTTTTTTTTTCAATTCTCTCAAAAATTGAATGTTTTTTTGCATTCAAGAAATATCCAGAATGATTATTTTTAATACAGCTATGGAGTTTTCCTTAGGCAATGAATGCTATCATCTAATTTAACTACTTACTATCTTTTTTTTCCCCCAGAACTCTTTTCTTTTGTTCCTAGTAATAATATATACTTTCTCAACTTTTGAAATCTCTTTATTAGATACAGTTGAATGTAATTTGGAAGTTACAAGTCTTATCATGTTCTGATTCTGTCTGAACAATTCTGGATATAAAAAGCACAGACTGCATATATTTCTTCAGAGTTCCCATAACTTTTTGCTTAAGCCTCCTTAAGGAATAAAATTATGGTTCTTTGACATCTTTTCCATCGAGTCATTACTGAATCTGGAAAACACCAAACACCTTATCTACAACTTCTCCTGTAAGGGTTATCTCACACAGAAGTACTGACTATTTTGCCAAGGGAGTTGGCTATAGAATTAGCAAAATCAATGATTTCTGATGCAATTATTCAGTCATTCATAAATCCAGCTTATGTGTTGTTATTCACATATTATGATTTTGTTTATGGGTATGACAGCTATCATGGAATGCCTTAAGGAAATCAAAATGGAAGGAAATCAGATGTATTGTATCTATGACATTAGCCTATCAGGCTGATAACTCATCTTACAGTTTACCAAGTATTTTCAGTTGCTCATTGGGATAATCCTGTGAAGAGAGTGTTTTTATCTCCAGATTCATACAATTAGTATAATTTATCCCTGTTAATGTAATGCATTCTGTTTGTCCAGCTCACTTTTTCTAGTATTCTCTCTGCAATATACTTTAATCTCGTCGAGACTTACCTCCAAAGCACCCCTCACATCTTCCTTTCTCTTCTTTCCCAGTTTGTGCCTTTAAGGACATTCTTAGTTCTCTTACCTCTGTTTCTGTCGCCCTTGTCTGGAAAATTCAGTGCCCCACATACCCAACTTTCTGCCGTCTGGGTCTACTCCTGACCAGCCAAATAGTGCTGGAGAAAAACATAACTTTGCTGAATGATTTCACTTTAAATTCAGTTCTAGAAAGTTCAAATGGGCACTTGATGGTACCTGGCAATCCTATTCTGTTTCCTAATACATTTCAGTCTCCTCTTTCAAAATCACTGCTCCGTTTCTTGTCTGCTCTGCTCCAACCTCCCACCTTCCACACTTGCACACTCACTGCCTCTGATGGCCTCACATCACACTTTATTGAGGAGACAGAAGCCCACAGAGGGCAATGCTTTCTTTCATATTCCTTCACAATATCTGAAACTTCTCAGCTTCTGTGCCTCCATGAGCCTGCTTGGGCTACCATAACAAAATGCCACAGACTGGGTGGCTTAAAGGACAGATTATTTATTTTCTCACACTTCTGGAAGCTAAACGTCTGAGATCAAGGGGCCAGCAGGGTTGGTTTCTGATGAGGCCTCTGTTTCTGGCTCGCAGAGGGCCACCTTCCCAGCGTATCCTCACAAGGCCTCTTTCTGTGTGTGCACACTGGAAAGAGAGCTCTCTGGCATCTCTTCTTTTCACAAGAACACCAGTCCTACTGGATTAGAACCCCACCTGTATGACCTCGTTTAACCTTAATTGCCTCTCTTAAGACCCTATCTCTAAATACAGTCACACTGGGGCTTAGGGCTTCAGCATATGTATTTTGGGGAAGACATAAATCAGTCCAAAACAGTGTCCATCTTCTGTGTCTTACCAGAGTTACAAAAGGAAAAATGTCCCTCCTCCCATAAAAGCCCCCCGCCCCCCCAATGTGCTGTGCGTGCCCAGCCTTTAATCACCTTCTCAAGAACATCACTGACCCACCCATCTCCTCTTTCTTTTACACAGCCAGAGCCTCCCTTCCTTCTGGAACGTTCTTACAAACACTCAAACACGCTTCTCCCTTAGCTTCACAATCCTTCTCCATTTCCCAAGTCATTTTTCTATTTCCCTTTGAAACAACAGTTTTCTAGAATTACCTGTAATCACTGTCTTCTCTTCCTCAGCAATTCATTCTCTTCAGATTCCTCAAATATGGCTAATAACTGCCCACCTCAAGCTCAAAATCCTCATGCCCCAAATTCAGTGGACACTTCTCTCTTTTCATCTTGCTCAACTTCCTGCAACATTTGACCGAGCTGACCACTCTCTTCCCTGAAAACTGCTCGCATTGGCCCCATAACATCACACTCTCCTGGTCTCCTTCTAGTTGCTTCTATTCCTCTTTCAAACCTCTAACTATAGGAATGCCCTAGAACTCACTCCTGCAGCATCTTCCCTACTCCAGCTACTTCAGATGCAAAGTGATCTCACCCCCCTTCCTGGCTGTGATTACTGCCTCTCTGGAGATGACACACACATTTATATGTGCAGCTCTGACCTCTCCCTGGAGCTCCAGGCTCATTTACACACTGCAAATGCCTATATGACTGTTCCTTCTGGGCGTCTAATAGTCTTGTCAAATGTAGCATAATCCAAAGCATAACCTTTCCTATCTCAGTGGATGGCACTGGACTGCTCAGACCAAGACTTTATCATCCCTGATTTCTTCTCCTCATCTCCTACATCTGTCTTTTGGCAACACTGCCTCAAATCGACTTACCTCTCTTATCTCTACCGATGTCACTCCAGTCCGAGGCACAGCCTCTCTTGTCTGGACTGAGCCAGGGCCTCCTTACTAGTCTTACTGCTTCCACTCTTGCCCCATTACCATCCATTCTCTATGCAGCTACCAGAAAAAAACTTTTAAAAAGTTTAACCATTTCCTGTCACTCTCTTACTTAAAACCCTTCAGTGATTTCACTTACTAGGATGAAATTCAAAATAAACACCAAGGCTTGTGTCCTACAACATCTAGCTCATCAGATCTCTTTTGTGCATCTTCCCAGTCCTATCTGCGGGCCATTCTTTCTGCTTCTCAAACATGCCAAGCTCAGGATCTATGCACCTGCCATTCCCTCCACCTTGAAAATTCCTTCTCATCCTTCAGGCCTTACCTCAAATGTCAGCCCATCAAGGTGGCTTTTCCTATTCTCCATCTAAAGCTGACACTCACCCATTCCCAGCACTGACTTTCTATTTGATCACAGTGAACTCCAAGAGGGCAGGGTGTTGGTCTGCCATGCATGCTGCAGTATCTCCCACATACAATGAGAACTCACTGAAAGAATGAAACTGGTCACTGATTCTCTCCCTCCTCCAGGTTGCCAAAAGAAGTCCGTGATTACCTTCCCCAATCCTGCATGTGTCCCTGCATCATCTATCTCCTAAGGAGACCTGTCCTGGCCAGACTGGTCCTGGGCTCTTCACACATCAGAGTCAGAGTGGACAGAGGATTCACAGAGAAAAATAGAACCCAAAAGGCTTGGGAAGGGAAAGACTTGGAGAAATCGGTTGTCGGTCAAAAATAATAAAGAATGGAGGTCGAGTGTGTAGGTGAGGGAGGGAGCACTGGAAAGGGAAAAGAAAGCCACGTGGTCTGGGTGTGAGCAAGAGCTCTTTTAGCGTTTGTCCAATTTGATTCTCTGGAGGGGATAGGAGAGAAAAAACAGAAAAGTAAATGGGATACAAAAAGCAGATCTGAGGATTCCGAATTGGACCCTTTATTATTTTAAGAGAAAGGAAAATAAGGATGTAATTTTTTTTTTTTGCATGCTGAGTTGTTCTCCCTTAAATAGCAGCCTCGGGTTGAACTACACGGTTCCATGATTTCAGTGGGGTTATATATCTGAAGAAGTTGCAGTTCTAAGAGATTATAAGACATGACCCAATCATTCAGTTAACAATGGCAAAATGAGGACTCAAACCCAGGGCTTCTCCCTACGGAGCCTGGGCTTATATTCCTACACCCCCTGCTTCCCTCCAAAACAAGAAATGAGGTGAATGGATGTGTCTTGTTTCTAGTAAACAATGTGTCCTCCCATTGTGACCATTTTCCCTTCTAATTGCTCGTAGTAACTTAAGGCAAGCTCACCAACTTATGGCTTCCAAAATACACCTTCATTCCCCTACCAAATATAAAAATAGCATTTGCTTCCATTTTTTTAGCTTTCTATGTCTACTCTTCTTCTCCATGATTCCTGAAAGATTATTATTGGTGGGTATCCAATTCCATGTGTAAAGAACACTTAGTTCCTGGCAGATAACTTGTCTACATCTGGAGAAGGGAATTACATAAAGTGACAAGGGGTCTCCTACAAGCTTTCATCTGCCTGGGGTTTCCATCCTCCTTACAGTACAAGATGTTTCCTATTTGCAGACCATTGTTCTTGAAAGGGAAGCTGGAAATAGAAAAGCGAGGAGCAGTTCTGATTTCCCCAATTTCAGGGAACAGTATCCAATCAACCCTAAACAACAAGAATATCCCTTTCTTATTTTTTAAAACATGGTTATCTAAACACATAGAGGTGCATTGTATTCTTCAGCCTTTTTCACAACGTTCTTGTATCTTCATGCCACCCTTTTGTGTATACATCTTTGTTATACACCCTTCCTTTATCTTTCCACGCACCTCTTCTGAATCTGAGGTCATAATGCTACTTTACAAGACGTGTCCCAATTTTTTTCTTTTGCATTCATATCATCAGAATTTTATTATTAAAGAGTTTTCCCACCTGGCAAGCTCTAATTAGACAAATGTTTTCCAAAGAGGTAAGAATGGGGTTATACATGAAAGCCATGATACAGTTTTTTTTTAATTATACTCTTAAAGACTGAGGACTCTTAAATGCTTTGTAAAAGGGCTAGTGCACTTCTCTGTCACGGGGAAGTCATAAGAATACTTGCACCACTTGTGATCACCCCCCAAAATTGTCTATGGGAGTCATCCCAAGAACAGATACTGATGAATACCTGTTGGAAACAATTTACATGCTTAAATGTTCAAGTGCCGTGATATCAGTGCTCATGTGTGTAAAGGATGCTGGGGCGGGCTGCCCAGAGCTCTGGGGCGTTCATCCCTCCAGCTGCTGACACTGTTGTCTACTAGTGGCCCCCACGGGTCCTTCCCACGTGCTCTCCTCAGGGACAGGGGCTGCCTCCCCCAAGGTCACACCCCCTAGAGGGCAGATGTATCCTAGGACTAATCAATACCCTGCCCTTTACCTCAATGAGGCACAACTCAGAGGAGCCATTCCAGCTTCCCAGTGCCTGGTGGCCAAGACCTCCACGGCGATTCCACTAGAGTCCAACTCCTTGCGTGGCGCCATCCTGCTTCCCTTCCGCCTTCACGGATGCTGTTCCTGAGAGCACTTCCTAATAAATTTCCTGCACACAAATTTCCACCCCAGAGTCTATATCCCAGGGAGCCCAACTTACAGTGATCCCCAATACGAGAGAAATTGTGTAGTATATTGTTTAATTCACTTGTGCTTCTAACTGATATGGGCAAAAAAAAATGCATGTATATAAACTGTTCAATTAACTAGACCTGAATAAGCAAGATCCAAGAATTAAAAGGATATATAGAGAGCTAGAACAAGTCTTAAATTGAATGCTATTTCCTTTTGGGGACATTTCTCAAAGTATGAAGCCCCCAAAGTACAAAGAAAGGCTAGTGGAGAAATACAAAGACTTCAAATATTTGCTTTATACATTCCTTTTCAGAATCTATTATTGATTATAATCTTATAGAATTTTTATATTATAGAATTTATCATTTCTTGCATATGATTTCAGTCTTAAATCCACTCACATATGGCAAGAGCGCCTAACAATGATATTAGGTCCCTCGTTTCACTTTTAATCAAGAAAACTATCTTTAAGCCAATAGAAACAGTCTCTGATCATGCCATATGAGGAGAAATTTTCTATTTAGAAACAAAACCATTATTTTTAAAAAACACTTCAGGAGAAAGCTTACATTGGAAGGAGTCACCTATTCTAAACCTTTTATGAAATAGCATTTTTAATCTCCAAAATACTGAATTTATACTCTGGATTTTCATTTCCCCTAAAGCAACTCCCGGCTTGTGGTAATTAAAAGTCACTTTATGGGACAGAATTCAGCCAGTCAGAGGCAATTACTATGAATCAGAAAGACTAAATTTACGTATCCCTTTCTGTCTGCCAACAATACTGATCTGCTCTTTACCAAACAGGAGCTAACAGCTACTTTCACCATTAACAGGAGACCATGTACTACTCCATGGTGAACAGAGCCCTAAAGGATTCTGCTCCTTTTGTATCACCACCCGGGGCTGAAAAGTGAAAATGCATTGAGGTCATTGTGGCTTGCAACACATTGATTAATCAGGTAATAGACATTCTAAACACTTAAGTGAAATGGACTGTAAAAAAACTATTTTACTGACTCTCAACAATTTATCTCCTACTTTAGTGACAGTGTTGTATCTATGTCTTTACAGTCAATGGTATTTAAAAATTATCTGAAATGCCTGGGTTCCACGGATCCAGTGCCATTTCAGTTTGGCTAAAATTTTCAAAAAAGAATAAGAAATACCAAGCAATATTAACCCTGCTAAGAGAGAGAAGGGAATGATAGTAAATATTAGAAATTGTTTAACAATATGGATTAGATAGGATGATGGACAGTGTTAATTTCACTTTAAATACGGCCTACCGGGAAATGATGAAAATCCCTTTCGACACAACAGAAAATAAATATGCATGGGAGCAATTCTTAACTGTTGCCATTCCCTTGGCAGTACCAGAGCCAATGAGAGTGTCTGGCAACAAAAAATATGTGCCTGATATATCAGACAGCCAGATTAGTAAGTAATTAGCTAGAAATATTGACACTGCCCAAGAAGCAGCAGCCTTCCCACAGATCCCGACCATACTAGACAACGAAGTGGAAGCTGGAGAAACTCACTGTATTTACAACTGCACGTTCCTCTTTTCCAAATCCTAATAATCTCCTCAGGGAAACCTTCCCAAATCCTCCAGAGTAGAATCCTTTGTGTCTTTGCCTTCATTGACTTAATAGTGTCGTATTTCTGTGACTGTTCCCCTCCCCCAGCTGGACTGTCAGCTCCACGAAGCCAGAGACCCAAGGACTAGTTCCCGCGTGCCTGGCGCCATACGCGTCACATTACAGGTGTTGCAAATACACTTTCTAAGTGAAGAAATGACCTCATCACATCAGCAATTTTCTCCATTTTCTATTCTCTTTTCGACTGTTACTTGCATTGTTCTCTAGATGCTCTTATTTCTGCTATGACTCTGGTTGAGAATGCCACAGCAGGCAGCATCCCGGACAACGGGACATCACAGGAAAGGGACACAGTCCTCTTACCCTTTGTTCTAGGCACACCGAAATGGATCACTTGTCCAAGTGCACTTAGGTACCTGCGAAGGGTCCTGAAATAAGTACGCAATCCTCTTAAGCGGAGTATTACACCTTTGCCTGAAATCATCTTCAGAACAACACAATATATATTCTGTGAGGCCCTTTATAGATAAGCAGAAATCACAGGTATTGACAGAGCACCTACCATATGCCGGTTACTATAGAAGTACCCAACACCAAAGGCAAAGACAGAGCAGTTCACTGGACACCTCTGTCCAGCGACGTCATTCCCACATTTTCCAACATCTTGCTTTGGAGCAGCATTCCCTCCATCTCGCTCACCTCACCCTTTACACTGACATCTCACCTTCGGCGGCTCAGACAGCACTATTTCCCAGTTGGGCTTTTGCCTGATTGCCACTGTAAATGACACCATATTTCAGTCCTGCCTGTATCCCCCAAATGGGTGTGTGTGGCGTGCATGTGGAGCCTGTTATCTAGTAAATGTATTGAAGATTTTGCCCTTATTGTCAACAATAGGAGAAAAATCAGATTTTCTACATACCTTTCAACAGGTCTAATGTGAGATTTTCCTTCATTGCCTTTATTCATAGTTGTGTCAATATCTCCATTTTTGTACCTGCAGCTTATAACCATCAAACGTTAATTTTTTTCTGCTTTCCTTTTAGAAAGAAATACATGTGACATCACCGGTGTTACCATAAGTGTGGTGACTAAAGAACCCCTTTACCTTCCCACCAGTTGCCTGAAATCCCAAACTGGACTAACAACCTACAGGAATGCTTTAAAAACAAAATGACTTTCAGAAATGATGGCCGTTACTGATCGACAGCGTATCAGCACGCTGGTAGCAGGACCTGCTTGCAACCGTCCGTGTGGGTGTCTTCTTTTGGGTTCTCCCGAAGCAGACCAGGAGACAAGGATTTAAGCATAAGCTGTACATCTGGGAGGTGATCCCAGGTAGGAAGGGAGGGGGGTGAGGTACTGAGGCCTAAGGCCTAATGCTATTTGTGCTTTGGCATCTGGGACAAACCAGGAGGACCGCAAATGGCTTCACTACAAGGTCCTCTCCCACAGATAAGGTCCCCTGGCCGAAGAGTCCCCCTTGTCACAGGGGCAGGCATCTTTAGTAGCGGGCTCAGTTCCCTGCCGCCCATGCAATTATTCGAACAAATAAACCACACCCTCCCATGAGAACCAGCAGGAACCACCACCCCACCCCCAACAGTACAAAGCCCCCACAGCCCTGCTGGTCACTTGGCCCCAGTGTGGCTGCTGTGCGTCCCTGTGTGGCACGCAGCATCCTCCCCAGGGCTGTGAGTCTAAGTGATGCATAAACTGCTGTGCATCTCATCAATCCTATGCTGGGTGTCGTAAATCTGTGCACCTCCACAGCCCTAGGGCAGGAGCCGATGCCTCGCCAGCAAGTGAATAGGAGAGAATCAACACAGACGCAGAAGAAAATGCAGCTCCTAAAATGTACATTATCAAGCAAGTCACTGCACTGTGGCTACCAGGTAACTGAAGCTAACACCCTCTGGAGAGTTCTGGAGAGTTCTGGGGGTCAGGGCAGATGAAGCCTGAGACGCCCTCCCCATGTAGTAAAAATGCTGGGAAAGGTGACTCTTACTCAACCTCAGGTGAGGGCAGTCCCCAGGGCATGGGCTTTCGTGCACTTGCGGCCCACCCACCTGGGCCAAGTGGCTCAGCCAGCCGGAGAGCCCTGGGCAAAGGGCTGGAGAGGCCCAGGGCGGCCACTGGCCTGTAGGCCCTGCGGCTGTGAGGCCCGAGGGGAGAGCGCTGAGCCTGCAGTCCAGGTTGAGGTCTGAGAAACTGTATTTCTAAGGAGCTCCCTGATGACACTAATGCCGCCGGTCCAGGGCAGACACCTGGCTCTAGACCACAGTTCTGCTGCCGAAGGTCTTCCAGCTACGGAGACCTGCGCTGAGGGACACGGATGTGATGTGGTCATGACGAGCAGGCCTGGTCAGCGGTGGGACGGACCATCAAAGCCTGTGGCTAAATAACAGAAGAAAAAGCACCAGCTCTGTCTCCGCAGCATTGTAAGTCGAGCTGGTGATGAGATTTCTTTACACAGATCAGGTCAAGGAGAGTCCTGGTAGAAGCATGTAAAGATGAAGCTGAGGATTCATTCACCCAGGCCCTGTGTACCTGGACCTTTTCTCCAGGGACACAGTGACAAGGGGTTTCCAGGAGATGAGGCAGGATCACTCTTTTGCAAGTTCCCTGCTGATGAGGGGATGTCCTGAACTTGCCTTTTATTCCTTTATTCCTTTAAGTCAACCAGTCTTTTTTTTTTTTTTTTTTTTTTGCCTTTGGAAGTGGCCTGTGTCTTGGTCTCCTGGAAATCCACTTGCTCATGCCAAGAAGACAACCCTGACTAGCACTTCATCTTTCTGCCTCTGAATTCAAGTGCTCTGGGACCTATTACCAGACCAATTACTGCTTAGAAAAGAAAGAAGAGGAAAGCCTGACATCTCACCATGAGGTGACATCATCCATCACAGCAGTCTCACGCAGGTGCGAGCGAGCGAGCATCTTGAC
The DNA here is from genome assembly GCA_029783875.1 of Phataginus tricuspis. Lineage (NCBI taxonomy): Eukaryota > Metazoa > Chordata > Mammalia > Pholidota > Manidae > Phataginus > Phataginus tricuspis. The sequence goes on along the minus strand of JAQQAC010009376.1, from coordinate 10,942,413 downwards.
ACAAAACAGAAGGAAGGATGCCTTCCCTCCCCCGATTCTTGAATTCAGTCCCCAAGGAAATCGTATCTCAGAAGCTCTTGCTTCCCATGCCATTTATCACAAGAGCCAGTCTCATCAGTCAAACAATTTTCATTTTTCAAATGCTTAATGAGTGCCTTTCGTGTGCTATACGTCATGCATTCCACAAGGGGGTATTCAGAGAACTCAGTCCAATGGGTTAAGGAGGCTCTTGCAAGAAAGGACCTACGTATCCAAATAGATCCATCCAACCCACTTGAAATTCTACAATTTCATATCCATTCCTTCCCACTGAGGCAGGGGGTCTTGAAAAGGCTCCCCGGGACCTGCGATACAGCCGGCGAGCACCCCAGGGCTGAGCTAGATTCCTGCAAAACCCCTCATTGGAAATCAACATGATGCCGTTTGCCACACGATGGCTGCCTCAGCACAGAACCACAAGGTTTGTTATGGAAAAGGAGATTTGACGGTGGGGAATATGAGGTGCACGCTGTGAGGGAAAGCAGTGAGAAATCAGCGCGAGGTGAGGTGCTTCAACACAGAACCAGAAAAGCCAGCAGGAAACAGTAATTCCTAGCGGTGGTGGGCTGCCCAGGGAGCAGAGCGCTGGTTGCAAGGAAGGCAGGCCCCGAACGATCTCTGACGATTCTGCCTGTAAATTGAGGGGGTCGTGTACGGACCCACCTCTTCCTGCTGCCTGCCCTGGGGGAGGCAAAGGCGGGCACACTTCTAGGACAGTCTGAGTGAAAGGCAGACCCAAAGAGGGCTGGAATCAGTAGGAAGGGTTTTCTCTGCACCTGTGAAACATCCTTCTCCTTGTATGAAGAGGAAGAGAAACAAGATGATTTTGTTACTGTCAGAGTGTTCCCAGGCATTGATTTGACTCTGTTTTCAGCTCTATTAACTTTCAGTATTACCCCACAAGGCCTCCTCCCTTACTGGCTAAATGACTAAATCCCTGTGAATGTCCGTGTCTTTAAATACCATGACACAAATACTCCAACAGGTATTCCATAGGCTGTCGTACCGGTAAAGCAAACCACCCATGTGAAGTGTGTACCTGGGCCTGTCTCTTGTAGCTGAGTGTGAGCTGTCACCGCTCCTTCCCCTCCCCTCCCACACCCCGTCCCCTCATTAGCTGTCACGATGGCTGTTTTCTCTCTGCACAGTTCACGCACTATAAATTCCGATACTTTTACTCATTCATTCATTCAACCAATATTTGTTTTTATTTGTGGTATGACACTCAGTAAATGCTGGAGAGACAAAAAACAACCAGCAGCCCCTGCTCAACATAGCTGTCAGGCTCCCCAGGAGATGGGGAAATAAAGTCAGTTACTTGGGGTGATAATGAGCTATACCAGAGAAACACTGGGAGAAAGTCAGAGGCGCAGGGAGGGGTCCCAAGGGAAGAGGCAGCTGAGCTAGGTCTCCAGAGCAATCAGCCAGTAGACAAGGTAGCGGAAGACACAGCAAGTGCAAAAGCACAGAGGACAGAGGAGGGCACAGCTGGATGCCACAAAATGGGCTGGGACTGCAACAATGAAGGGCGGGAAGGCAACCACGAGGGAGAGAGCAGGACAGGCTGGTGCTGGCACCACAGGAGTCAAGGGAGAAAGCCACTTGGAGAAGAAAGAGAGGTCAAATCTGAGGACGTGAGTAATGCGGGAATTAACAGGTGCTGTTGGTGATGATAACCTCGGTGAAAAGAGTGTCAGAGCAGCAGGGTAAGAAGTCAGTCTGCAATAACTTTGGAAGTGAGCTGCAGTTGAATACAAACATGCCATGTGGCTTTTGTGACCTGAGCTGCACACCACGCACATTACCTCCCACTGTGCTGGGGAGTCATGGTGACACCGGCCTCTCGTATACTAAGCACGGAGGCGCACTGCTGATGGCTTACAACTAGTATTTGCAGATATGTCTCTTCACATCCGCATTTCATAGTTTAGAATGCATCTACTGTCCTTACAATTTATAACCCTTACATGTTTATACAGCCACTTTTTCCCTCCTGGATCTACTGCTAACACCACTAACCCAACTACTGACGTCCCCACCCAGTCCTGTGCACTTGCTCCACTTTGATCCCTCGCCTTCCATGGTTTGGGGTTTCATTTAACATCTTGTACTTTGTTCTGTAGCACCCCCTCCTCTTCCAAAGATCTGTATTTATAGTAGGCACAGAAAATACTTGCTCCATGTGACTGGGGGCTCCCCCTAGTGGCAGACAGTGGGTTGACAGCGCCAAGCCACTCACAAAGCCCTTCCTTTGTCTGCCTCCACTCAAGGTGGAAAGCTAGAATGTTTACCTTTCTAGACTTCCTTGCAGCCAGGCTGGGCATGTGACAGTTATGGCCCAAAACATGTAGGCAGAAATCTTTGGTGGAAATTTTCTTTCCCAGTATAAAGGCAGAGCCTCATTAGAAATAGCCCTTCCCTCCTCCTCCCAGCTGCCATGCAGACCCGTCCAGGCGGCTGCCACCATTTGCAGACATGATGAGAGCCACACCCTGAGGATGGTGGAGGGGAGATGAAGGAACCTGGGATTCTGACGACAGGCAGCTGCTGCAATGGTTCTGATTGCCACCAAGGACTCCTGCTGAGTGAGAGGCACAGACCTGTTGCCACATGCTGTTACTTATCCCTAAAGATTCACTCACTAGTGGAAGCATCCCAAGGCCCTTGGCTGGTGCACAAGGTTCTGATTGGCCCCTTGGAACTGGAGAGCCTTCAGTTCACATGACCCTGGTGGCCCAGCACTGGGCAGCTCCCAGTGAATGCAAGGGGACCGCACCTGGCTGCACTGCTGCCTCTAGCGCGCCCACAGCCCCTGCCAACGAGACTCCGATCAGACCACCTGAACTCCGACTTGATGACTTTCTGGATACTCTCAGCTCCTGGACAAAAACCACAGAAGGACCCAGAAACTTGCCTGGATAAGAAAGTATGAGGTTGCATGGGTCACCCTACAAACATGGGGGCATCCTCCACCCCGGTAATATGAAGTTACTGAAAGAGGGGAGAAGTGGGGATGGAGGAAGCAAAGAGGAGGGGAAAGGAAGTCTCACGGCTGAAGAGCAGGTGAGTCCTGAGGCCCTGATCCCAGGGAGTCTGAGAGAGGGATGAGGGGGGTGCGGGAGGAGGACCAGGCCATCAGAGGCCAGAGGAGGCGCAACACGGCTTGTTTGGAAATGCTGATTCCTGGGATGCGGCCCCAGGGATTCTGAAGCCACAGGTCTGAAGTGGGGTCCAAAAACTTTCATTTTTAATGAGCACCTTGGGTGATGAATTATGCATGTGGTTCCCAGTTTTAAAACTCTGCTACAGGCTATAAAATCAGGAGCTACTGAAAAACGAAGACCTGAGAGTTAGAGAATCTGCTGAGTAAGCCCCAGCCATACAACGTCTAACAAATGGTTCCCAAATTCTTTTGCTATGGAACTCCCCCTTTTTTTTCTTAATATTTAATACAAATGCTTCATATATCAAATTGATAAAAGAGATGAATTTCTGATTGAAGCAGAGTGGGAAACCCAAAGCACCGCCTGATTCCCCCCAAGCCTGTCACCTTCCTCTGAGCAAACCTGAGGCTCTGAGCATCCCCAGACCAATCGGCCTTCTGAGTCCACTCCAGCGGCGAAATGTGACTGACAGAAGACCACCTACACTACGGGAAATCTCTGTGTTCTCGCTCTGAAGGTCAGACAGACTCCATCCCGAGAGGGAGGATAAAAAAAGAAAGTCAGGGCAACATATTTTAAATCACTTCTACAACTTTCATATAAAAGGATTTCTTCACACTGCTGTTTTAAAGGTATTTTAAGCACATCCCTTCAAGGTGTGATCGGAATAATGATACACTGAAAGCAGTCATTCTAGTAAACAACGAAAGGTTAGTTGGAAAGGGGGGAGGGGATTGTCATTTAGATTTACTTGGATTTTTTAAAAAATATGGGCCACGAAGAAGAAAGCAGGCATACACCAGAGGAACAGCACAGCCTGCTGTAAAAACCACAGAGGGACTCAGAAAGCCAGTGTTGAGAGCCTTTCTGTCATAAAAACATCCTTGGAGTGACGGGTCCTGGCTCAAGCCCCACATCTTACACCTGTGATCTGTGTGATGTTAAGCGAGTCCTTTCAATTCTCTGCGCCACATTTTCTTCATTTGTACAACAGGATTGACTCAGCAAACACTTATTCCACCACAGAACAGGTGTCATTCCAGGCACAGGGGCAGATGCAACGGCAGAGACCCCTGCCCAAGGGGAGCTTACCCCCGAGCAAGAGGAGACAGATGAGGTGAAACACATCTTAGGTCTAGTGGTGACAAGTGGGCTAGAGAAATATCAGGCGAGGAGAGGACAACCATGGGGTAGAATTAAGGAGGGATAACTCAGTGAGGTGACAACTTAGAAACTGGCCTCACTGGGCAAGGAACAGGCCAGGTGGCTATGTGGAAGCAAGGGGTTGGGAAGCAGTGGTCCAGGCAGGGAACACAATCTGAGAAAAGGCACCAGAGCACAGAGTGTTCTGGGAACAGCTTGACATTCTGTGTGGGTGGAGCGCAGTGAGGAGATGTGAAAGGGGTAAAGTCAGGGAGGCAGTGGGGCCAGACACCATAATGGCTCCCTGGCCATTGGAAGGGCTGAATGCTTTTGCTCTGGGTGAGATAGGGAGTCCCTATATGGAGTGACAGGATGGGCTTACAATCAAAGGACCATGCAGCTACTGTTTTGAGAAGTTGAGACCCCACTCTAGAGGGGCGTTAGTTCAGGGGCAATGAAAACGATCCAAGAAGCGGGGAAACGTGCCTATTCTATCCCACCAATTTGCTATGACGCAATGCACATAAATGTAAGTTGCAAAACACTGCATTCGTTTAGGGCTCATTATTATCGTCAGCTTATGACCTTTATGCTAAAACACACTGGTGGGAAAAAAATAGAGCCAGAAAATTACAGTTTTATATTATGAGCTCATACATGTTGATGAGGATGGACTTTTCAGCTTGTCAAAGTCAATACCAGATTGGTGTCCTATTTAGAGCCTGCCTAACGGCCCAAGAAACAGATGTGTGAGACCACGGTCACATCCCAACCCTCTGGCTCCTTCATATGACTCAAGAAACTAACATTCTACATCTATAAAAAATAACCTCTACCTTTTCTCAGTGAAACAGCAACACATTTCTACACAACTTGTCCAATACACACACACACAGAAAACTTGGAATAACTGTTGAACACTAATGGAAAAATATCACAGGGCATCATTAACTTATCTTTAAGACTAAAGCTCTTAAGATATATTTTTAATATTCGATTACAAATAGTCAAAAAAGTCAAACTAAAACAAAGATACCATTTTCACCCATCAAACTAATAATAATACTCAAGAGGTATGATGGAATTCTTAGAGTAGTAGGAGTCTAAATTGTCATAGTCCTTCCAGAACTGACAAAAACGTCAATATGTATCAGAGCTTTAAATTTGCTAGTGTCCACCAACAGGGATTATCCTTCTAAAGTCAACCCTAGACAAAAGAGTCTATAAAGTGTAAAAGTTACGGATGCAAATACACTCACTGCACTGTTCATTCACTCATTTACTCATTCAACAGACTTACTGAATATCTACTGTGTTCTGGATACTGTTCTGGGTGCTAAGTACAGGGCAGCTGGGGTGGGGTGGAGAGCATTGTACTTCAAGCCCTACCCCTTTGGAGCTCACATCTAGTGGAGTGAAAAAGACAATCGTCAATGGATAAATACATAATATGTCATATGTTGACTCGTATTATGGAAGCAGTGGGGAAGGTAGAGGTATTGTAATAGTGAAAAATAGAAACAGAAGAGAATGGAAGTTGTTCTTCCAGTTATGGAAGTTCCAGACAAAAGACAAATAGTTGTTTAAAACATATTCATAAAGAATATTTAGATTGCTAATGTAATAAATGGAGAAAGGAAGATACAAACTGTGTGTGTGTGAGAGAGAGAAAGAGAAAGTGTATACACAGGTCCTTTCACCTCCCAATTCCGTTCAGTTCTCAAAACTTGAGGATTTAAATGCTTCGTGTTTCTCCTTAAAGACCCAGCCACTCCCATCACGTGGGTTTTCACTAGACCCATCTTAATTTCTGCGCGATGGCCTCCTGACTGGCATCCCAGTGCCTTCCCCTTGTGACCCCAACCACACAGAAACAGATGCTGGCGCATGGTGTCATGGGAGAAGGTGAAGGGACAGAGCGGCCCTCCCTCTGTGGTCCTAACTGGTGTGGGCCCTCCTGAACCTCGGCCCCGCCTTACGCAGCCTCAGAGGCAGCTCTCCAAATTACAAAGCTCATCCTTCAGCGGCCCTCCACCCGGGGAGACGATGCCTGACTTCATGGTGACGAGCGCCCTTTGTTTTCCAGCATGGCTACTTTTGCAGTCACATGTCCACCTCTCCCCTCACGCCTGGGATCCAGCCTGAGAGTGCTGGCTTCACAAACACATCTTGGTGTATGTCCCCAAGCCTCTGCATGTGTCGTGAGTGCCTACGTCCCTCTTTCCCTGCTTGTGGGATTTCTACTTGGGCTTTGAGACCCAATGCCCAGCCTCTCCTCAGCTGCCACCCTGCCCTGGACATGTTTCCATGAGGGCGCTTACACTGGACGGTCATCACGGGCGCCTGTCACTCCCCCTCTAGGCTGAGGATGCCTTGAGAGAAGACACTGAGTCTTATTCAGGGCTGTCACAGATCCGGAACTGCTGGCTGACCAGAGTGGGGCCTCAGAAAATGTCTGGAGAGTAGAGGATTGATGTGTTTTGCCACAAATGCTGAGCCGAACTTAGCAAATACCTCCCTAAGGAAAGAATGCTGTTTTTCCCCAAATCAAATTAGGCACCGCCTGCATATCCACCCTTCTGGCACCCAGCTCTAAGATAAGAGCACAGGTTTCCCAAAGCACAATGTTCACTGAATGGATGAATGAAGCCATTAATAATCTTTGACTGGGTGCTGGAATCAGGAAAGCTGGGAAGAAAGAATATTGTCAAAAGTAAAGAAAATTACCTTATTGAGGAAGTCAGGATAGGATAGTTTGGATATAAATTCATTCTTTTATTAAGGGACTTGCTCTTAATGAAGTTTCTGGTGAGTGTGGTGGACCTGTGTGTCCCTCGGACCTTCCTCAACATGTAGTACAGTCTCACAAACATGGGCGGAGTGGTAATAAAAGGAGAGCTGGGGTCTATGACTATGGGGAGGATGCACGCACTGACACACACATGCACATTCGCACACATGGACACACATAAACACACAATGCATGCACAAGCATGCATGCATACATATGTCCCCCCCCACACACACACAGGCAAACGGGCAGAAGTAAGCTGAGCTCGTTAGCTCCAGCTTCGGTGTAGTAAATAGTGGGGTCTCAGCGCACTTTCTCTGGCACAGGTTGTGGCTTCCCTTGTAACCTGAGGCGGATGCTTCCTGGAGGTGAGCACCAGAAGACAGCGTTAGCCCTTGAGGCCAGGCGCAGACTTCCTGCCCACCTACACACACTGGGGCGGTAAGGACTCTGCTGAGGAAAGCTCTGGGGGAAATGGGAAGGGGTGTTCTTTTCAAGAATGGCCTGGGGCCTGGATTAGCACTTGGATCACAGGAATGTGGGCCCCCTTGTAGCCTGAAGCCTCCCTCTCCAGGCTGGGTCTACTCTGCCTCCTCTTTGCAGCTGCAGATATGACTCCACTAAGTCTGACTTTGCAGCCTGCAGGGATTCAAAGGTCCCCTCCGGCTGGCTCCTGCCTCCCACAGTGATGTAATGCTCCAAAGTCTCAGTCACTTGTGACCACTCCCTGCCATTCTCTCCCAGGGCCCCCTAAATGTCCAGAAAGATCACCCTCCATTTAACATGGGACATACCATGACTTACCCCTCTTTCTCACCTGGAGTCAGTCAGCTGCCCCTTTCAGCTATGTGGCCTGGGACAAGTGACTGAGCCCTCCGGGTCTTGGTTTTTCCTTCTGTAAAGTGGAAATATTAGTAGTCCTACAGAATGATGTTGCTGTGAGAATTAAATGAACTCATACACATAAAGCTGCCATAATTGCTTTCCCTCCTTAATTTTGTTGAGCTGGACATAATGCCCTGTGCATGGCAGGACCTTACATCTGGGTGATTATTCTCTTAAATAAACAGCGTTTCAAGCCTGACTTGACTGCTTTGAAAACATGACAAAATGTAGGAAATCTGAATGCTATTGGGGAACTTTGTACATTTTGTCTATTTCTCATCTCAGGATATTATTGATAACTATGTAGATTACCTATGACTTTTTAAATTTGGTGCTTTTCAGAAATACTGAAATCCTCTCCATAACCCAACACATCACCTCTTATATACATCAGCTTTCTATATTTAAAACCCACTCATGTATGCTCACATACTACCCAGAGCTGACACAGCTCACGAGAGCAAAATCATGGACACAAATATATTCCCCCACAAAAGTTCCTGCACATAAAAAGTTCAAATGCACAATTTCAATGATACTTGGTAACTACACAGAGTAACACAACCATCACCATAATCCAGTTTTAGAATACTTCTATCACCTCAAAAAAATCCCTTGTACCCATTTTCTACCCCACCCCTTCAAACCACGACCAATTTGCTTTTTATCTCTATGTCATACAATTTTTATTGCATGCGTTTAGCTTCCTCCACTCAGCATAACGATTCTGAGGTTCATCTGTGTGCAGGATGTATTTGCACTTCATTTATTTTTACTACTGAGTAGTATTTCATGTATAGACATACCACCTCTTGTTTATCTATTCCCCAGTTGATGGGCATTTGGACTGTTTCCACTGTTTGGCTATTATAAACAATGTTGTTATAAATGTTCTCATAGAAATCATCTGTGCAGACTTCTGTTTTTATTTATCTTGGGTAGAGACCTAGGAGAAGAAACCCTGGGTCATAGGACAAGTGTTTATATTTATCTAAGAAACTGTCTAAGAAACTCTGTCTTTTCCAGAGCAGTTGCATTTGGACTTCCACTGATGATTGATTCAGTACCAGAAACCTCTAGGCTTCGTCCCCTACTTGTGCCTGTCATTTGCTCCACAATCCTAACAGCGTCACGCTGCCCCCACCACCACCCCGAGAGTCTGTGGGGCCCCGGGCGAACTGCGAGGCACAGCTATCGCGGTGTGCTCCATTGGGCTCATCCCCCGAGGGGAAACAGCGCCTTAGAACACTAGGAGAACCAAACGCCTTTGCAGCCGTTCCTGCCCCTAATTTGCTGTAAAGATTCTGATCTTCAGGGTTACAGAGATACTCACCCTCGGTGCCCAGGAGCTAAACTCAAATGCTAACCAGCCCTAAATGCTTTGCCCCCGTCACTGGCTAAGGATCCCAAGGAAACGAATGTACTCTTATGACAATATTAAAAGTCATCCACAAAGACTATGGATCCGCTTCACTGCTCCAGCATGTAAACAAATGACCAAGGGTGATAAATCAAACCCCAACAATTGAGATTGAGACTTCTTGGGCAAAAAGGCTTATAAATATCACCATGAGATGAAGAATTCCCTGAAGCAGACCCTCGGAGTTAGTAGTCCAGCTATAATGTTCTATTCTGTCCCCATTTCTGCAACATCACTGCCACACTTTGCATTCGCCTTTGAGGTGTCCCAACATACACTCACTAAATCACCTGTGGAGTATATCAGTCTCCCCACTTTTATGCAGACAGGACCTTCACAGGCTTGCTCTCTTCTCAAGTGCCCAGCTATAGCCTTATAGTGACCATACCCCATTCACGGGAGACATTCATGAAGCTATTGCATGAGACCAACAAACTGACCTTACTTACTGCAGTTGATCACTACACCCCAAAAGATCCAAGACTCCACCACCTCAGTTAGAGGTCCCCAAAAGGCTGTTCCATCCCAGATCCAGGCTATAACCCGGTTCCCAGCACTGTCAAATCAGCTCAACATCTACTTGCCTATTTGGCTTCTACGCCTGTTCACCCCATTAAAACTTCTTTAGACAATCACAAGAAAATGAGCTCAAGTTGAATGGAGGCCCTTGAGGCCTCCCAAATAGCCAGCCAGCTGAATGCCACCAGTCCCATTGGGTGATTTCTTTACTATGGAAGCCCTGGCCACTAATTCTCATGCTTTCTGGAGTGTTCTTGCCCAAGTCCATGGATCCAAGAAACACTGCCCCTTGCCTGGCCCTTCTGGCCACTTGCAGGCCCCTGAGTTCAAGAGAAAGGAAATCTGTTTATTGTGCAGGTAAGAGCACCCCACCACGTGTCGTGGAATCCCCTGGAAAAGCTGCTGCTCTCCTTCCCACTGCCAGGACGCAGCTGATAAAGGATGGGACCCAAAGGTTGGTCACTTTGGCACTAGAGGAGTCCCGCAATAAAGGTATGTTCATTGGCCATATTTTTATAGATTCCTGGGTGGTAGCAAATGGCCCTGCTACTTGGTCTAATCAACACGCACAAAACAGATTTCACATTCAAGACTGCTCCCAATGGGGCCTGCACATTGGGAATATCTTTATGACGTATTATAACTAAAGGCTTCTGTGCCTCCGCTCATACTAAAGGTCCCCTGGAGGAGGTTCCTTTTAATGCCTTGGCTGACCACCTTGCTCATATTTCTCAAGGAAACTCATGTAACACCTCCACTACCTTGGCTCAAAGGGCCTGATCGCTGTGGCCTTTGGACTTTTAAAGATGGGGCCAACACCGTGGCAGCCCCGTGCCCCTGACTCTAGCCAAAACCCTAGCTTCCCAACGTGATTTTCATGCCCTGTTCTGTCCTGACACCATGGCCAGTGAGGATTATACCAAAGAGCAAATGCCCCTTCACTCATTAGCAAGTTGATTTTATTGGGCTGTTGCCACAGTCTGCAGGCACAAATCGCTATGGCCTCACAATGATTAATACTTAGGTGCCTTATTACGTTAGTTCCCTGTGGGTCCCCAGATATTATCACTTCTGATCAGGGTACCCACTACTCACTCAGTATAGGCATGGGTCTTACAAGAAGGCATCCTTTGGAATTCCATTATTCCTCTTGTCTACAGGCAGCAGTCCCAGTAAAGAGTCTCAATAAAGGGACATTATGGCCTACTCAAAGGCACCCTCCTAAAATTACAAAATAGACAATGAATCCAAATGGATCTCTCTTTTGTCCCCTATGCCCTCTGCCTTAGATACCTTGACCTCTTGGCTTTTAGGTCTTATGACATCCTACCAAAAAAATGTAAATAGGGTCACTCTTCTCCTCATTCTAACCATAAAAGGGAACCCTTCTCATTTATGGATCTACAAGACCCAAACAGGACTCCCCTTCCATTTGGTACCAATTCGCATCCTACCATCCATTCTCAAATCTGGTGCTCAGACTGAGATGGATAATACAGGGAGACCCTCTGAAAACATGGGCCATAACCCCCAAAATAGGCTAGTCTAAATTTATGCCATAAGGCATTCCGCCAAAACCTGTTGTCTTTCCCCATTAGGACAGTTTTAAAGATTGGCTAATTAGAGATCCCTCTTTGTAGGAAACTGCATTCTTTTAAACTACCCCAGTGGGTCTCACCACAATTTTGGCATAACAGACATATATTTAGGTATTTTCAACTTTATATAATAAACTCAACATTCCCTATAATTGCATGGGTCTTTTAACCAGGAAAGGAAGATCTAAATTAGTGCTTAGGGTCAACATGCTTAAAATAGGATGCTGTTCTGGCTCTACCCCATTATGGCAATTTGAATGGGGGATGACTGCAGGACTCAGGATGGTAATGCTCATGGCTTTCATAATAATAAGAAATGAGAAATTACTCCACAACTCCTGGAGCCAAAGGGACTCTGATTTTTAGTCACTCTTGTAATAATTTCTCAAATGTAAAGCTTTGCCTCAAAGTCTTAGGGCTATCCACAGACTATAAAGTATCTACAAAACTCCTGTGCCCTTACCAGTCCCTCCCTGTTCCAGAACTTGTCTAGAAAGCCACTCTGCCCCTTTCTGCCCCCACCCCTTCAACCTTGGGACATGCTTGTGTGAGTAATAAGCTTCTGTTTGGTCATACCAAAGACTACTGTCATGAGCTTTAATGGAAGAACCTAGCCTTGGAAGAGACCTGCCCCACGTCATGGTGGAGTTGCTAGAAAAGCCATCAAAGAAGATGTGAAGTGCTTATATTTTTTCACTAATGACTGATAATGTTAAACATGTTTCCATATGCATATTAGCCATTCTATATCATCTGTATATCTTCTTTAATGAAATGTCTATTCAAATCCTTTGCCCATTTTTTAATTGGGTTGTTTGTCTTACTGACTTGAAAGAGCTCTTCATATATTCTGAATAAAACGTGAGTCGGATATATAATTGACAAATATTTTCTCCCAGTCTATGGATTATCTTTTTATATTCTTAGTGGTATATGTGCAAGCACAAAAGTTCTTAATTTTTATGAATACAATTTAACAATTTTTTCCTCTATTGATTATACTTTTGGTGTTATATCTAAAAACTCTACCTAATCCAAGGCCATGAAAATTTTCTGTTTTCTTCTAGAAGGTTTATGGTTTTTGTTCCTAAGCTTATGATTCATGTTGAGATAATTTTTTGTGCACGGTGTGAGGTAAGGATCTAAAATAATTTATTTGCCTGTGGAGATCCAATTGCATGTAGAGACTGTCTTCACTCTACCATCTAAAATCCCACCTCTAAATTTGTTCATTAATATCATTTTAAAGAGTTTGTCACACTGAATAAAATTAGTTATAAAAAAATACTTCTCTGAAAATCCCACATTTGAAAGTATCCCCAAATACCAGCTCTATTCTGATGTTTACTGTTTTCATAGCAGATAATATTAAACAAATCTTTGAAATGTGATCCATGTTACAGTCTCACCACTCTTAAGAATATGAAGGAAATCTTACAGTGTTCAAAATTATGTAAAATCTAGACTTTTTTCAGATTGTTACAGCTTTTTCTAAGAAACCAGCCTATCATTTACATATATGAGTAGTTAATATACTATACAATCAAATTTTTATGTAAAGACCTCCTAGCTATGAATGAGCAACTTGGTTTAAAAAGATCTTTGAGCAGAAGCCCAGCACAAACTTGAGCAACACTGATTTTTTTTTGCTATGAATATGCATTTTTTCATATTATTATTTATCTAAAATTACATTTCCATAAAAAACTCCCAATGTTCTGTGGCTTTACAAAGAGTTTGCAAAAACCCACAGAGACAGATGTTCTCAGACTACAGAAATATGTGATCATTAATCTCTAAATTTTCTATTAGAAAAAATTCTAAGTATACATATCATAAGACTTCATGTTTTGCTTCTTCAAATTCTTTGTAATTCCTCCCTTTAAGAAATGATTATAGGTATCAGTTTCCAACTCTCCACATTTAACCTACCCTCCTGCAATTACAAAACGGTATTACATATATTCACATACAAGCACAAATTCTAAAATAAGGTTTTCTGATCATTGGTATTTCATCATTTGAAGCTTAGTACATGTCTCTGTTACAATGAAATATAACAAAGTGTATCTCCAAAGGTCTATTGCCATTATTTAGACAAGGCAAGAGGACTCAAATTCTAACATGTTGGGGTTCAGATTATAATAGGGGTACTCTAGTGAAAAAAACACACAAGGCACAGAACTCACTGAACTACAATCTATTTCATGAATGATTTTCCCCAAATGCGGGAAGCATGAGTACTACTTTGGCACCCCCAAAATAAATGGGGAGCATTGGATGAATTCCCAAATCAATAAAACAAAAATGTGTCCACAAACTTAATGTGCACAGTAAAGCTAGGTTGACAAATATAAACATGTAAAGATAAGAGTTTTCTTCTGAAATAACAAAGCAGCAAATACATGATAAAATACAACTACAGCACTGAAAGATGCACTCCAAACACAAAGCTTGGAATCACACATTACATCCCATTGAGTAAGGAAAGAATGAAATATATAGCTGATACTTGAACAACGTAGAGGTTAGGGGCACCATTGCCAGCACGGTTGAAAATCCATGTACAACTTTTTTTTTTGGTATCATTAATCTACAATTACATGTGCAACATTATGGTTACTAGACTCCCCACATCATCAAGTCCCCCACACATACCCCATTACAGTCACAGTCCATCAGCATAGTGAGATGCTATAGAATCACTACTTGTCTTCTCTTACTTGTACAGCCCTCCCCGTTGAATACCCCACCCCTACATTACATCTGCTAATCATAATGCCCGTTTTCCCCCTTGTCCCTCCCTTCCCACCCATCCTCCCCAGTCCCTTCCGCTTTGGTAACTCTTGGTTGATTCTTGAATTCTGTGAGTCTGCTGCTGTTTTGTTCTTTCAGTTTTTTTCTTTGTTCTTATACTGCACATATGAGTGAAATCATTTGATACTTGTCTTTTTCCGCCTGGCTTATTACACTGAGCATAATACCCTCTAGCTCCATCCATGTTGTTGCAAGTGGAAGGATTTGTTTTCTTCTTATGGCTGAATAATATTCCATTGTGTATATGTACCACATCTTCTTTATTCATTCATCTACTGATGGACACTTAGGTTGCTTCCATTTCTTGGCTATTGTAAATAGTGCTGCAATAAACATAGGGGTGCATCTGTCTTTTTCAAACTGGGCTGCTGCATTCTTAGGGTAAATTCGTAGGAGTGGGATTCCTGGGTCAAATGGTATTTCTATTTTGAGTTTTTTGAGGAACCTCCATACTGCTTTCCACAATGGTTGAACTAATTACATTCCCACCAGCAATGTAGGAGGGTTCCCTTTTCTCCACATCCCTGCCAACATTTGTTGTTGTTTGTGTTTTGGATGTTGGCCATCCTCACTGGTGTGAGGTGATATCTCATTGTGGTTTTAATGTGCATTTCTCTGATGATTAGCGATGTGGAGCATCTTTTCATGTGCCTGTTGGCCATCTAAATTTTTTCTTTGGAGAAGTGTCTGTTCAGGTCCTCAGCCCATTTTTTAGTTGGATTATTTGCTTTTTCTTTGTTGGGGTACATGAGCTCTTTATATATTTTGGATGTGAACCCTTATCAGATATGTCATTTATGAATATATTCTTCCATACTGTAGGATGTCTTTTTGTTCTACTGATGGTGTCCTTTGCTGTACAGAAGATTTTCAGCTTGATATAGTTCCACTTGTTCATTATGCTTTTGTTTTCCTTGCCTGGGGAGATACGTTCATGAAGAAGTTTCTCATGTTTATATCCAACAGATTTTTGCCTGTGTTTTTTTCTAAGAGTTTTATGGTTTCATGACTTACATTCAGGACTTTGATGCATTTCGAATTTACTTTTGTGTATGGGGTTAGACAATGATCCAGTTTCATTCTCTTGCATGTAGCTGTCCAGTTTTGCCAACACCAGCTGTTGAAGAGGCTCTCATTTCCTCATTGTATATCCACGGCTCCTTTATCATATATTAATTGACCGTATATGTTTGGGTTAATAACTGGACTCTCTATTCTGCTCCACTAGTCTGTGGGTCTGTTCTTGTGCCAGTACCAAACTGTCTTGACTACTGTGGCTTTGTAGTAGAGCTTGAAGTCAGGGAGTGTAATTCCTCCTGTTTTATTCTTCCTTCTCAGGATTGCTTTGGCTATTCGGGGTCTTTTGTGGTTCCATATGAGTTTTAGAACTATTTATTCCAGTTCATTGAACAATGCTGTTGGTATATTGATAGGGATTGCATTGAATCTGTAGATTTCTTTTGGTAGTATAGCCATTTTGACAATCTTTATTCTTCCTAGCCAAGAGCATGGGATGAATTTCCATTTATTAGTGTCCTCTTTAATTTCTCTTAAGAGTGTCTTGTAGTTTTCAGGGCATAGGACTTTCACTTCCTTGGTTAGGTTTATTCCTAGGTATTTTATTCTTTTGGATGCAATTGTGAATGGAATTGTTTTCCTGATTTCTCTTTCTGTTAGCTTCTCGTTAGTGTATAGGAAAGCAATAGATTTCTGTGTGTTAATTTTGTATCCTGCAACTTTGCTGAATTCAGATATTAGTTCTAGTAGTTTGGAGTGGAGTCATTAGGGGTTTTTTTATGTACAATACCATGTCATCTGCAAACAGGGACAGTTTGACTTCTTCTTTACCAATTTGTATGCCTTCTATTGTTTTGTCTGATTGCCATGGCTAGTACCTCTAGTACTATGTTGAATAACAGTGGGGAGAGTGGGCATCCCTGTCTTGGTCCCAATCTCAGGTTAAAAGATTTCAGCTTCTCGCTGTTAAGTATGATGTTGGCTGTGGGTTTCTCATATATGGCCTCTATCATGTTGAGGTACTTGCCCTCGATACCCATTTTGTTAAGAATGGATGTTTAATTTTGTCAAATGCTTTTTCAGCATCTATGGAGATGATCATTTTGTTTTTGTTCTTTTTTTGTTGATGTGGTGGATGATGTTGATGGATATTCGAATGTTGTACCATCCTTGCATCCCTGAGATGAATCCCACTTGATCATGGTGTATGATCCTCTTGATGTATTTTTGAATTCGGTTTGCTAATATTTTGTTGAGTATTTTTGCATCTATTTCATTAGGGATATTGGTCAGTAATTTTCTTTTTTTGTGGTGTTTTTGCCTGGTTTTGTATTAGAGTGATGTTGGCTTCATATAATCAGTTTGGAAGTATTCCCTCCTCTTCTAGTTTTTGGAAAACTTTAAGGAGAATGGGTATTATGTCTTCTCTATATGCCTGATAAAATTCAGCAGTGAATCCATCTGGCCTGGGGGTCTTGTTCTTGGGTAGTTTTTTGATTACCGATTCAATTTTGTTGCTGGTAATTGTTCTGTTTAGATTTTCTGTTTCTTCCTTGGTCAGTGTTGGAAGGTTGTATGTTTCTAAGAAGTTGTCCATTTCTTCTACATTTTCCAGCTTGTTAGTATACAGATTTTCATAGTAATCTCTAATAATACTTTGTATTTCTGTGGGGTCCGTCGAGGTTTTTCATTTCTCATTTCTGATTCTGTTTATGTGTGTAGATTCTCTTTTTCTCTTAATAAGTTTGGCTAAGCGTTTCTCTATTTTGTTTATTTTGTCAAAGAACCAGCTCTTGGTTTCATTGATTTTTTCTATTGTTTTTTTCTTCTCAATTTTATTTATTTGTTCTCCAATCTTTATTATGCCCCTCCTTCTAGTGACTTTGGGCCTCATTTGTTATTCTTTTTCCAATTTCAACAATTGTGAATTTAGACTATTCATTTGGGATTGTTCTTCCTTCTTTAAATAGGCCTGGATTGCAATATACTTTCCTCTTAGAACTGCCTTTGCTGCGTCCCACAGAAGTTTGGGCTTTGTGCTGTTGTTGTCATTTGTCTCCATATATTGTTTGATCTCTGTTTTAATTTGGTCTTGATCCACTGATTTTTTAGGAGCATGTTGTTGAGCCTCCATGTGTTTTGTTTTCTTTGTACAATTTATTTCTAGTTTTATACCTTTGTGATCTTAGAAGTTGGTTGGCAGAATTTCAATAGTTTTGAATTTACTGAGGTTCTTTTTGTGGCCTCGTATGTGGTCTATTCTGGAAAATGTTCCATGTGTACTTGAGAAGAATGTGTATCCTGCTGCTTTTGGGTGTAGAGTTCTGTAGATGTCTGTTAGGTTCATCTGTTCTAGTGTGTTGTTCAGTGCTTCAGTGTCTTTACTTATTTTATGTCTGGCTGATCTGTCCTTTGGAGTGAGTGGTGTGTTGAAGTCTCCTAAAATGAATGCATTGCTTTCTATTTCCTCCTTTAATTCTGTTAGTATTTGTTTCACATATGTCGGTGCTCCTGTGTTGGATGCATATATATTTATAATGGTTATATCCTCTTGTTGGACTGACCCCTTTATCATTACATAATGCCCTTCTTTATCTCTTGCTACTTTCTTTGTTTTGAAGTCTACTTTGTCTGATACAAGTACTGCAACACCTGCTTTTTTCTCCCTGTTGTTTGCATGAAATATCTTTTTCCATCCCTTCACTTTCAGTCTGTGTATATCTTTGGGTTTGAGGTGAGTCTCTTGTTAGCAGCATATAGTTGGGTCTTGCTTTTTTCTCCATTCTATTACTCTGTGTCTTTTGATTGGTGCATTCAGTCCATTTACATTTAGGGTGATTATCGATAGATATGTACTTATTACCATTGCCGGCTTTAGATTCGTGGTTACCAAAGGTTCAAGGGTAGCTTCTTTACTATCTAACAGTCTAACTTAACTTTCTTGTTAAGCTATTATAAACACGGTCTGACGATTCTTTATTTCTCTCCCTTCTTATTCTTCCTCCTCCATTCTTTATATGTTAGGTGTTTTATTCTGTACTCTTTAGTGTTTCCTTTGACTGTTTCTGTGGATAGTTGATTTTATTTTTTGCCTTTAGTTGGTATTTGGATGGTCTGCTTTCTTTGCTGTGATTTTATTTTCTCTGGTGACATCTTTTTAGCCTTAGGAGTGTTTCCATCTAGAGCAGTCCCTTTAAAATACCTGTAGAGGTGGTTTGTGGGAGGCAAATTCCCTCAACTTTCTCTTGTCTGGGAATTGTTTAATCCCTCACTCAAATTTAAGTGATAACCGTGGTGGATACAGTATTCTTGGTTTTAGGCCTTTCTGTTTCATTGTGTTAAATATATCATGCCATTCTCTTCTGGCCTGTAAGGTTTCTGTTGAGAAGTCTGATGATAGTCTGATGGATTTTCCTTTATAGGTGATCTTTTTTCTTTCTCTAGCTGCCTTTAATACTCTGTCCTTGTCTTTGATCTTTGCCATTTTAATTATTATATGTGTTGGTGTTGTCTTCCTTCAGTCCCTTGTGTTGGGAGATCTGTGGGCTTCCATGGTCGGCAAAACTATTTCCTTCCCCAGATTGGGGAAGTTTTCCTCTATTATGTCTTCAAAGACACTCTCTTTCCCTTTTTCTCTCTCTTCTTCTTCTGGTACTCCTATAATGTGAATATTGTTCCGTTTGGATTGGTCACACAGTTCTCTTAATATTCTTTCATTCCTAGAGATCCTTTTATCTCTCTGCCTCAGCTTCTCTGTACTCCTGTTCTCTGTTTTCTATTCCATTAACAGTCTCTTGCACCTCATCCAGTCTGCTCTTAAGCCCGTCAATCGATTGTTCCTGTAATGTCCCTCCTCACTTCATCCCTTAGCTCTTGCATATTTCTGTGTAGCTCCATCAGCATGGTTATGACTTTTATTCTGAATTCTTTTTCAGGAAGATTATTTAAATCTATCCCACCCAGCCCTCTCTCTGGGGTTGTCTGGGTGATTTTTGACTGGACCAGATTCTTATGTCTTTTCATGATAATAGAAGTGGTCACAGGCAGGTGACTCATGTGTCAGCTGGGAGAACAAAGTCCCTTCCTGCTTGTTGTTCTCCTTGCCCTTCTCCGGAGCCTGTGTGATTACCTGCACACTGGGAGGCAGTCTCTCTGGGATACTCCCCTGAGCTGCCATGGGCAGGGCTGTCCTCAGGCTAGCCTAGAGCTCTGCAGGAGGTTGCAGCTATGCTGGTGCATTCCGCAGCAAGTCTGCCACCCCTTCGCACCTTTCTGACCTTGCTCTGGCTTCCGCAGCCTATGCTGCTTACCCGAACACTGGGAGGCAGTCTCTCTGGGATAATCCCCTGAGCTGCCGTGGGCAGGGCCGCCCTCAGGCTAGCCTAGAGCACTGTGGTGGTTTGCAGCCATGCCCGTTGCGTTCTACAGCAAATCTGGCGCCTTTTCGCACCTTCCGGACCTTGCTCTGGTTTCCGCAGCCCTTCCCGGTTAGCTGCGCACCCGCCTGGAGGAGATTCTGTGTGGTTCCTGTGGGCGGGGCCGCTCTCCCACTGTTCCACAGCTGTGGCAGGTCCGCTGGTCCATTTGCAGCGCTGGCCAGGGGGAATGAATGGCAGGCTGCTTATTGCAGTGAGGGGCTTTGGCGGGGTTGCTTTACCTGGCAGCCAGTTAGGGGGCCCGAAATTCCTCAAGATTCCCAGCCTGCTGGGCTGAGTGTGCTGGGACGATTTTGTTCAGCTGTTGGACCCTTGTCTCTTTGAGACTTTTAAAAAAGTGCCCGCTTTTCTTTTGTCCCAGGGGAGCCGGCTGTGGGGACCCGCTCGCAGTCTCCATCTCGGATCCTGCCCTTCCGTTTCTCTAATATCCAGTACACCATGCAATGTGCATCTGTGCCCCCGGTGCAGATCACCTGGGCTGGTTATTTAGCAGTCCTGTGCTTCCACTCCCTCCCCACACTGATTATTTTCCTCCAGTGAGCTGGGGTGGTGGAGTGCTTGGGTCCCGCTGGCTCGCAGCTTTGTATCTTACCCCCTTCATGAAGTGCTGCATTCTCGCAGATGTAGATGTAGCCTGGCTGTGGTACTGTATCTTCTGGTCTCTCTTTTAGGAATAGTTGTATTTGTTGCATTTTCACAAATATATATGGTTTTGGGAGGAGATTTCTGCCGCCCTGCTCATGCCGCCATCTTGGCCATAGTCCCCATATACAACTTTTGATGCCTAAAAATTTAACTACTAATAGTCTACTGTTGACTGGAAGCTTTACTGATAACTTAAACACATTATCAGTTAACACATATTTTGTACGTTATGTGTATACTGTATTCTCACAATAAAATAAGCTAGAAAAAAATGTTTTTTCAAATTGTCACAAATCTCAAAAAAATTTTCCAATATATTTGTTGGAAAAAATCTGCATAAAGTGGACCTGCATAGTTCATATCCATGTTGTTCAAGGGTCAACTGTAATCTTAAAAATATAAGGAATACTGAATATTTCCTTCAAACACAGCATGTGAGATAACAATTGAATTCCAACTGAGATTTCAGCAACCAATGAGAGATTTTAATCATTTTCAAACTTAAAGGTCTTTCCAACCTACAACTTCAGTTTTTTGGAATACCACAGTTTGAAAATTATTTGTTAGAGAATTCTAGTGTTTTTACAGTAACTGACAAGATAATGGAAATTTTTTTCAAAAATTTCAAAAGCACTGGTTATGCCCTATAAAATTATATTTAGAAATAGTTGTGCCATAGATATGAATGTTCCCCCAAATTACTGACTGATTATCTGCAACAAGTACAAATCATTCCTAGTACTTTGTGAAATAAAATTATGTTTTTTAAATCTTTGAAAGGAAGCAAATTTTGTCACCCAAGATATGCCTCTTCGGCATATGGATTATTTTTAAGCTGGTTATTTTTAAGAAATGACAGATATGGATGAAGCTTTGAAAACTGAGTACAAGTTACCCTTTTGTAAGAGGCATTAACATTCAGAGGGGAAATCTCCATTTGTCATGGTGTCTCCCTTGCTGTGTGTGCCATGACGAGGGGGATGACTCAGGCCCTAGAAACTCTCATCAGTGGAGAACACAGGGCTTAAACCTGCATGACAACCTTACCCTTGTTGCTATGTTTTTTCTGAAAAACCCCTCATAAGGGACTCTCCCCTCATAAGCGTCCTCTTTTGCCGTTAGGGAAGATGGTATTTAAGGGATGGCTTCAGCAACTCTGGACAGCTCCTCAGTTTTCTGTGTCCCTGTCGTGTATACATGTCACTAAACTTCTATTTGTTTTTTTCCTGTTAATCTGTTTTATATCAATTTAATTATTAGACCTGCCAAGAACCTAAAAGAGAAAAAGGGAACACTCTCCACCCCTCCATCTGATAGGATAAACAAGATAAATTTAAGCACCCTGGATAAGCTAACTTCCTAAGTGTGTACAGATAATTGTATTACAGTAATAATCCCCCTCCCAGTGACAAAATAAATCATAAAACGAGACATCCAAACACAAGAAACTTTCCTCAAGTGTACTCATGACATCAGTGGCTCTTTGAAGTTTCCTTTTCTTCCCCAACTGAGAGGTCATGAACCTTTGCACCCTTTAACCACAGAAGAGCAACCATCAGTGGTTCTAAAAAGAATATCACTGTGCCTGTCAGATGAGGAGATACATTAATCTCCTTTTCTTTGCTTCATATCCTTTCCGCTGTGTTCAAGTCTCTCCTCATATTATTTCCTCTGTTAGTACCTAATCTCTCAAAATATTTGTGCTGTTGTATTAACTCCCGACGACAATCTCCATTCCTACTGCCAGGCAGTCAGGCTTTGTTTTGTTGTTTGATTCATCCTAAAGCCTCTTGGCTCAAGGAAAAGGTCTTTGAGAAACACAGTGAATTAATACACAACGCTGGACAACACTAAGGCAACCCTGATTTATGTCGTGGCGGAACACCTTCACCTTGACAAACGTGCATGTACAGTATTATTTACTGAATGTCGCCTCTCAAGTCATAAAACAAAAACACCCCAGCCTCCGTGAAGAGAGGCCCTGACAGGGGAGTAATGGAGTTATGTGAGGTAGAAAGACAGACATGGGCCGCGGAGGCAAGGGGAAGATAAAGTTCAAGGAGAAACTGCCGAAACTGCCCAGGTGCCCCCTGAAGACAAGGAAGGCTTTTCAGGCACATAACCTCTTTGCCCATCCGGACCAGACCAGTGTGGTCCCAACCTGATCCCAGTGCGGGCACAACCCAACAAAACTGAGAACTGCCCAAAACGCACCTCATCATAGGCAAGGACATGCGCCCTGAGAGGGGTGGCTATACAGGTGGACCCACCAATCAAATGACCACACCTTGTCAATCAAAGAGGGGCCTCCTAGCCACAGTGTAATATGAAGGCCTCCTGCCTAACGCACAAAGGTCTGTGTCCACCTTGACTCTGGCCCGCTCCTCCCTGGAGTGTATTCAAATACAGCTCTCACTCTGCTTTGCTACTGTGTCTCTGTCTTTCAGTTCTTTGTTGCGGTGGGGACAAGGGCCGAGGAGCACAAACACAACCCATAATAGTCATACGGGCATAACAGAAACTAAAAGTCCTCCAACAACCTCCAACGTGAGAGCCGGGCCAATCAGACACCATTACCTCACGAACCCTTATCTCTTCATCCACCTACCCCACAAAGCAAGGGAAACAGGGTGACAGTTTCTTGCCTCCTTCAAGTTCATCCTGGCTTTCCTGTCCGCGGGTCAGTGTGCCCGTAGAAGCGCAGAGGTGACTGCCGCCCCTTCCCCAAGTCCTCTCCTTGGGACAGCTCCCCAGACATCTGTGCCCTTCAGCTTTCACCAGACGAGAGCAGCCAAAGATGGGATGTAGGTGCCATAGAACAGAAGGACTGCGAAATGCCACTCAGGGAAGCACCAGTGACACCAGTTTCCACACAAGGAAACCCATGAGGGAGCCAAGCAACGCCAGAGCAGAAAGGGAGAGCACCCTGGAACTCAGAAAGAAGGGCTGCAATCAGGACATAGGATGAGGGAGTATGAAAAGAGGCAGAATGCAGGATTTAAAGCCTTATTTCAAATTATTTCTGAAACCAGATTCAAGGCAACTTTAAAGCATAATGAATTCTAAAAATCAGGACACATATACTACTGTTACTTCTGAAAGCTAAGGAGCAAAGATGCAAAGGTGCATTATATTGCTCTGGAAAGTAAAATGCAACTGCCTGCATCTGTTTGGAGTGTGGGCTGGACGGGACAGGACCAAGAGGGTGAACACCGGCTGTTGCACAGGTCCATTTCACTACGTGGCCCTCTTTACAAACTGTAATTCACACTCCTTCTGAATTTTCAGAAGCTCGCAGTTATGATCCCAGTGTGAACACAGACAACCAAAAAACGTTGAATAAAACACTACCACAATTCCAGTATAAGGCAGTAGAGAGCAAAGAGTGCCTGATTCTCGCTCTTGCAGACTATTTTACAGTCTTATGAAAGTACCCAAGTCTACACAAAAGGACAACCACACATTTTGATGGCAACGGATAGCTGCTTCAGGTTCAGGAGAAACGCTACTACCCATAGGGCGCACGGAGCCACACGGAGACGTTCCCAGCAGCAATGTGAATGCTCACCTCTGAAACAGAGCAGGTCCAGGGAGAAGACAACTACAGTGGCTTTGATCTTCCTCCTGCTGTCTACCTTTCTTTACCTGAGCACAGAGAACCTGCCCCAACCAGAAAACCAAGTGGCTGCGCCCAACCAGGAACAACCTGCTTCCGGAGGCAATAGAGGCTGGGGGCCAGCGTGCTCACACGCATTCACTATCCTCTCTCTTCCCATACCTCATGTGATCACGCCTTTGTTATATTACTTCGTATCATATCATATATTATAAAGTGACACCGAAGGGATGGAAGGGGAAGGGAGCAGGAACCAGGCATCTGACCCGGGGACATGAAGGAGGTGGGGGATATGGGGAAAGCCCAGAACCCTGGCCCCCTCCAGGTTTCAGGTGACATTTATCATGTACCATTGCTGGCGGCTGTAGAAGTCTGGGATAATTACGATTACCAAAGAATATATGTGCTTTCTGAAGTCATGAGATCAAGACATGGTAGCAAGAGATAACTTTGAGGTCCAGTATTTAAAGAAGCTCAAATAAGTCAATTTTATGTTACCTGTACTTTACCACAATTTTTTTTAATCTGCTTAAGGGCTACATAGCTCAGCCTCTCATCTGTTGTCTGCTCGCTCGGAGAAGGGGAATCTTTCAGGCCCTGGTGGGAGCTGCAAGGAATTATAAGGCACCTTGTCTTATGAGCACGAGGACAGAGAGAGGCGATATCTAAATTAAAAACAAGCCCACCCAGGAAACATAAAATTTACAAAAAGATTCTCTAACTTAGGGGGAGAATATTGTTCTTAAAATGTAGGGAAAAAATCATACTTTAGAAAAATATTTACTTTTAGAAAGCATTTGCTTCACATTCTCAATAAAACACGAGATGATATGAAGTAAGAACTGGAAGATGAGGTTTAAAAGGTTACTTAGATGCTTTCTAAAATGTAAAGTGATGTGATAAGGTGCAGGCTGAAAGAAGAATAAAACAATAAAGAATAAAAATGTAATAGATATACTGTTTTAGACAAGGCAAACAGAGAATTGACACTACAGAAATATAATTCAGTAATGCAGAGGACAAATTTGAAAAGGACGAAGACAAAACTAAAATCAGAAAGAAAAATGAAGTTGTTATTATTGGGTGGAGATGATGGGGAAGAGGTTTGGCAACAGGAGATAGAAAAATGAAGACTCACTTGACAAAATACAACCAGAATATGTGGAACACATCAAATAATCAAAGATATAATACAATTTTTTAATTTAAAAATAACTGGGCCAGTATATTAAAAACTTACAGATAAAATTAATCAAAAGAGGCCACTGCAAAGAGGTATCACTGTGCATTTAAAGATTTTTAAGTATTTACAGGAAACCAGTAAATAATCAATAGTCTACTTTTGAAAAAATAAAAGCGAGACTGCCTTCATTTCTCTTTCAGAGACCTCAAAGCCAAAAAATAAGTATCTTATGAAAATTTTAAGAGAAAAAAAAGTGGAGTTATGATGCAAGCATTCAGTCTTCATGTATGAAAAGTAAGAATTGCATCTTTAAATAGATGGAGCTTCAGAAACACTATTATCCACACTGCAAGACCAAAATATTAGAAGACATCCCAGCTGACCGAGAAAGGAACAGAAACAAGAACTAAATAAATGGGGAAAGGATCATTTACAATGATAAATGCCAAACACTGAAAAGAGAATCTAAATGGTATTTCTAAATAGTAATAGTATTAACAGCTTAATTCAAATTAAGAAAATAATTCTCAAAGGAGAAAGAATCATCATAGAAAAATAATAACTTTTTTAAAAAGCCCATGCCTTTTTTCACATGTCAAAGAAAGTTCTAGATGAAGTAAAGGTTTAAATATTTAAAAATGAGAGATAGACACTATCTCATGGTAGTAAGTACATCAATAAATTAACAAAAATATGTCAATAAACTTACCAATTCAAAAGCAGAACTGATAAAGTAAACATAAGTGATGTGAATACAGAAAGACTGACCGCTTCTACAGATTAAATAATCACAGACACAATAACATGTTACTAGGAAATCACTTTAAATGCACAGTAAAAAGAAGTTATATATTTTTGATATTTATAAACCTCTTGTAAATCAATAAGAAAATAGACTATCTTGATAGAGAGGTGAAGATATGAAAAGCCAATTTTTTTAAATTGAAGCATCATTGATATACAATCTTAAATTGTTTTCAAATATACAACACAGTGGTTCAACAGTTACCCATATTATTAAATCCTCACCCCCACTAGTACAGTTACTATCTGTCAACATAGGAAGATGTTACAGAATCATTGGCTATATTCTCCATGCTGTACTACCATCCTCATGACCAACTTATATTATGATTGAGAATTTTTGCACCATTTTATCCCCCTCGCCCTCCCCAACCCCTCTCCATGGTAACCATCAGTCACTTCTCAGTATCTATGAGTTTACTGTGAAAAGTCAATTTTAAAAAGAAATATAAATGCTCCACAATTATCTTGAAAATTAAACACAATGGTAAAAACAAACACAAATTAAGACATCAATAAATGCTATCTCTTGATGAAATTAGAACAAATGAAACTCTAATACACACAACTGGTACGAGTTGGAGTCACTCTCATATACCACTAACAGAGTATAAACTGGAACAACCACCGTTGGTGGACAAGTCACAGCAATATTCTAAAACTTGACATATTCTTTGATCGGGCCCCTCCCATTTCTATGAAGTTATCTGAATAATCAAGAATGTGTGCACAGCTATAAAATTCTTTCAGAGTACAAGTCAAAATAAAAAATAATAAATAACCCAAGAATAAAAAAGGACAAAAGAAAAGAATAACTTATGTTGTATACATACATTCAAATTACTGCTCTAAAAATTATGTTGCAGAAGAATACTAATGACAGGAAGAAAAGTTCAGGCGTTGTTTATTTTAAAAAGTTACTAACCCACACCAACTGGGTTACCAATATCCATATGAATACAAACATTACTAGCTACATGCATATAAAGTTAATGAAAATATAAATAGTAGACAACTTTTGGGCCCTGAAATGACAGGTAGTTTCCCTTTTCTTTGTATTCATCTAAAAACACACAATAAAACCTCTGCAGTAATGCTCACCACAATATTATGAGTTGGTATATAACACACTTAACTTTTGATGTCTGCCTTCCACCAAACCCCAATTCTCAAGCAAGGACAGGGCAATGTTCTACTGTAGGGAGAACAGATTACAGAAAGAAAAGGCCATTAATGGAACTTCCAGGCAAACCCTCCAGGAAAGCAGAGAAGTGGAGGCAGGGTCATTACATCTCTGGGAAACTCACAGTCCAATCATCCCACATGGGACAAGGAAATAGACACCAGCTCACCAGGACATTCAAAGAATAGTTGCTGCTCTCCAGAAAGTCCCAGCTAGTTGATCATAGTCCCATTCCGGTTGATCCTGAATCATTACCCTGAATGCTAAAGCAAGTATGGACACAGTCACTAAAATGTAACAAACCACAACCAGACCTAGATAGTTCCCAGGAGGGACCCTGGAATTCCAAATCTAGTTATACAGATTTGTGCTGGCCATGTTGCTAACATCACGATAATCCAATTTCTCATTTCTAATGATTGAATATTTGGGAACTCAGGATATTTCAGCAGGATTTTATTGGATTTACTTTATAATAAAATATGAAATTAACATTAAGAAAAATATTAAATTGAAATTTAAGGGAAAAAATTCCAACCACCTGGAAATTTGAAAGTACTCTCCTAAGTAACTATGGAGATATTTTTTTTAATTTAATATAATCACAAACAATATAGAATATAGCTTTAAAAATAAGAACAGTATGTATCCAAACTGAAGGAGCAGGTCCAAAGCAGCATTCAAAAGAAAATTCATAGTAGTAAGTATTTTGTTACAAAGAAAAAGGAAAAAATAAATAAATCAAGCACTCACTTTAAGATATTAAGCTGAAAAAAAAGAATGATATTTCAAAAGATAAAAGTAACACAAAAGAAATAGAACATGGAAATATATCAGAAATTAAAAATAAAACCAAGAGCTGACTGTTTGAAAAACCAAGAAACCAATGACAGAATTTAAGAAAGCTTATTAGAAAGAGGAAGAATCTCTGGTAATGCAACCATATTTTGAAAAGCAGTAATATATTTTTCTTCTCTGTCTTTTCTACTTTGACATGACCTTTACCTAGTCATTTTGAAGCTTCCTTTGGGGGAGTACGGCGAGAGAAAGCTTTTTTAATAAAAGAGTGCAGAGAAAGGATAAGGTAATATTCAGTTTTAGAGAAGCAATATAGGATTTGCTACAGCCCCAAGAAAGGATTTTTAAAATTCCTCTCATTCTACCTCTTTAGTACATTTACCACCTTACCTGAAAGAATAAGCTCTAAGAGCTTTCCCAATCTTTTTACTCCTGGTTTCATTTGAATCAGGCCTGGAGGTTTGAGTTGGGAATAAAGAAAGTATGAGGCAGGGGGAAGCCATAACATTTCCAACCTAAAGCAAGGGTGGAAAGAAGAGAGAGAAAGTAGAGGAGAGCTTTGGGTTGGAGAGAAAAAGAAGAGAGTAACCCCAAGGGCAGGGGGGGCATTTGCTTCCTCCCCCAACCGGGACTCTGAGAAGGGGTCATGTTTCAGGGCGTCTTCCACCCTAAAATCACCTGAGAGCCTGGTCACATCTGCATCATGGGACAAGTAGAGGAAGGACCTGATATTTAGCTAACTGAACCAACTTTGGTTCTTGTACTTTAGATGGCACCCAGAAAGAGCTGGGAGTCTGACTGTGGGGCTAGCTAAGAAAATCTGGGAGAGACAGCATTGTAGCAAATGTTGCAGAGTAAAAATCCAAGACAGGACCATAAGAGAATCTTCACCAGACCTGTGAAAGGTAGCATAGGGTAGGAGCTCAAGAGAGGTTAAGTCAGTGAAGAGTGCCAACAGGTACAAAGTCTGAGGAGAAAGGATGAACCAGAAGCTGTAGTTGCCATCTGGTGACTGACAGGGTGCCCGGGCATCAGACGGAAAACAGACACCACCACTCTGGAGGCTAGTGGAGCCCAAGGCTACCATGATCACGAACCACCTCTAAACGTACCACCACGTCATAAAGTCTCTCTCCCCTTAAATCTGGATGTCATCTTAAAATAAGAAAAGATGATGGAAACAATCTGAAAGACAGCATTCGCTCCCAGAGGGAATAAATATTAACAGAAAAAGCTGCTTAGATTGTCATATCTGACTAAGCTTTAACCTGGACACACACACCATTTTGCCCAGCACCCATGAAGGGCTACATACTGGGGATACTAAGGGTGTGGGATTCTGGATCCATGTGGCCTGGGTCTGACTCCAGGCTCCACAGTTGGTCAACTCTGTGACTTTTGGCAGTTTACTCAATCTCTCTGCACCTCAGTTTCCTCATCTATAAAATGTGGACAATGATAGTTTTTCGTAGTATTTTTTTACGGTTCATTGAGCTAATAAATGTAAAGGACTTAGGTCAGTGTCCAGCCTGTAAGAAGGGTTCAGTAAACTTTGGCTATCCTCACTGCTGCTAACATTACTATCCTAAGTAGGGCTCATAGGGAAAGATCAGATCAGCTGCAGAAAAATTAAGAAATAATTTCTCTATACAACCAAGTAGATTACAATTTCTACTCCTACTATATAAATAATTCATATCATAAATGCTACAGGGGATGTAAAACAGATCAAAAGGCAGCTTTTAAAAAACACAAGAGTGGCAAAACTGAACAGCTACATGCAAGACAATGAAAACTGGATTATTGTTTAACCCCATACACAAAAGTAAACTCAAAATGGATCAAAGACCTGAATGTAAGTCATGAAACCATAAAATTCTTAGAAGAAAACATAGGCAAAAATCTCTTGAATATAAACATGAGCAACTCTTTCCTGAATGCATCTCCTCGGGCAAGGGAAACAAAGTAAAAAATGAACAAATGGGACTACATCATGCTAAAAAGCTTCTGTACACCATCAGCAGAACAAAAAGGCATCCCACAGTATGGGAGAATATATTTATAAATGACATATCCAACAAGGGGTTAACATTCAAAATATATAAAGAACTCACATGCCTCAACACCCAAAAAGCAAATAACCCGATTAAAAAATGGGCAGAGGATATGAACAGACACTTCTCCAAAGAAGAAATTCAGAAGGCCAACAGGCAAATGTTGGGATGGCCAACATAGAAAAGAATAGGAACAACAAATGTCGGCGAGGATGCAGAGAAAGGGGAGCCCTCCTACACTGCTGGTGGGAATGTAAACTAGTTCAACCATTGCAGAAAGCAGTATGGAGGTTCCTCAAAAAACTCAAAATAGAAATAACATTTGACCCAGGACTTCCACTCCTAGGAATTTACCCTAAGAATGCAGTTTCCCAGTTTTAAAAGACATATGCACCCCTATGTTTACAATAGCCAAGAAATGGAAGCAACCTAAGTGTCCATCAGTAGATGAATGGATAAAGAAGATGTGGTACATATACACAATGGAATATTATTCAGCTATAAGAAGAAAACAAATCCTACCATTTGCAACAACATGGATGGAGCTGGAGGGTATTATGCTCAGTGAAATAAGCCAGGTTAAGAAAGACAAGTACCAAGTGATTTCACTCATCTGTGGAGCAGAAGAACAAAGTAAAATCTGAAGGAACAAAACAGCAGCAGACTCACAGAACCCAGGAATGGACTAACAGTTGCCCAAGGGAAAGGGACTCCAGGACGTGGGTGGGAAGGGAGGGAGAAGGGGAATAAGGGGCATTACAATTAGCACACATAATGTAGAGGGGCACAGCTAAGGCAGTATAGCACAGAGAAGATAAGTAGTGACTCTATAGCATCTTACTATGCTGATGGACAGTGACTGTAACGGGGTATGTGGTGGGGACTTGATAATAGGGGGAGTCTAGTAACCACAATGTTGCTCATGTAATTGTATATTATTGATACCAAAATAAAAATAATAAAAATTAAATAAATCAGAAGGAAAAAATAAAAGTAAAAAACATGAGTGGTATAAATAAAAAGCTTAACAAAATGGACCACATTCAGAGAAAAATATGAATTACCTATATATATAGCTCAAGGAGTATGCCAAATGTTAAAGAAATATGCCAAGGAAGCCGAAAAATTCATCAAAGAATTACCTCAAAAAATGCCTAGCACCAGATAACTTAATTAGCACATTCTTCCAAACTTTCTGCAAGGGGCAACACCAGGGTGTATAACAAACAGAACCAGGACTTGAAAAAAGATGGAATGTACCCCAGTTAGTTGAAAAGCTAGACTACCTATAAAACACAACCCTGCATAAAATAAAACTATAGGCAAATATCTTTCCTAGAAGCTTTGTTACTCCAGGATTTCTTAGTGCCTCTAATACGCTGTGAAATTCCAATAGCAAGATCTGGGGAGACACAATATTCCTGCACTTTAATAATTCTTCCAGGCTCCCCCAGACCCCTCTATGACCTTGCAGGAGCCACACAAGAGCCCTGAGTCATGTACTCCGAAGATTAAGATGGTCGAAGAGCCAAAAATATGCAGGATTCACAAGAAAGGGGAAATGAGACAGTATACAAAATTGCCATGATAATAGCAAAGCTGAGGCATGAAGCAGC
Organism: Phataginus tricuspis; assembly: GCA_029783875.1. Taxonomy (NCBI): domain Eukaryota; kingdom Metazoa; phylum Chordata; class Mammalia; order Pholidota; family Manidae; genus Phataginus; species Phataginus tricuspis. The sequence continues at coordinate 10,910,685 of JAQQAC010009376.1, read as the reverse complement.
ACATTCTGCTGGTGAAAACATAAACTGATTCAACTCTTCTAGGAAGCAACTGGCCATATGTGTTTGGAACTTAAAACGTACATACTCTTTGACTTAATCCAACTTCTATCAATCCATCCTGGAGAATTAATTTAAAATGAAGATAAAGATGAACATACAAGGATGTCCTTAACAGAATTATTAATAGCAAATGAAACAAAACAGGAAACAATGTATATGTCTAAAAACTGGAAACAGTTAAGTAGATTATGGTACATTGATAATATGAATTACAGAACAATCAAAATCAACGTTTAGGGAAAAAAACGACATGTACACATCACTTTTTAGGAAGAAAGGCCGAATGCAACTACAAAGGATAATCTTAAGTATATTTAAAAATATATGTATATAGGAAAAACTACCAAAAATAAAGGCCAAAACCTTAATATGATCTCTAGGTGGTGGAACTCCGAGGAATATTTGTAACATATCTTTATTACCTAACTTTCTGCAACAAGCATATATTACTTTTATGATCAGAAAAAGAAGTAAAAATCAAATAATTATTGCACATGGATAAATATTCCTGTGAGTGAAAAGGAACAATTTTAAGTTTACATACACTACGGACAAAAACATCCTCAACCGCGAACACAGAATTCTCCCGAACGTGAATCTCACACCGGTGCACTTTAAAGCATTAAGACAAAAAAGGCAAACCAACCAAATGCCTCCCTCGACAGGTTGAGCTGCTGTTCTCTGGGTTTTCACAACACGCGTGATCCGGCAGGGGAACTCAGCACACATTTGTTAAAGGGCAGCTGTTTCACTATCTCCCGGGGTGTTGAAGGAATGTGTGGAGTTGCACGGGTGCGACTCACTCAATCTATCACACACACGCGCACACACACACGCGCACACACACACACACACACACACACACACAATCATGTGGTCCCTGCCCAACAACTCGAGGCGAGTCCTCGGGTGCAGCCGCCGAGCCCTCCCCGCCGCCCGGGCCGCGGGTACCTGTTCGTGGGGCGCGGCGGCGGGGTCGCCGGGCTCCTGGGCGTCCGCAGCGCGGCGGCGGTGCTGTGCGTGGCCTCCCTGCTCTCCTCCACCGACAGCCTGCACCGCCGGAAGAAAACTAAGTTGTTCCACGTCGTTGCAGGCTGGGCACGCGCCCGCAGCCTGGCCGGGACGCCCTCCCGGGCCCAGGCTCCCCGGGGCCGCCCACCTCCGGAGGCTGACGGGGCTTGGGGGGGGCGGGCAGGGCCGGCCCGGGAAGGGTCCCGAAAGGCGAGCCCGGGACCCGGCTGGGGAGCCCGACGGCAGGGCCCTCGCAGCCCGCCGGCCCGGCCGCTCCCTCCCCGCCCCGCGGCCGTCGGCGGGTCCTCCGGGCGGCCGGAAGGGTGCGCGCGCGAGCGGGGCGGCCCGGGCGCGGCGGGCGGGTACCTGGAGCGCGCGGGCGCGGCCGAGGAGCCCCAGAGCAGGCGCAGCGGGAGCAGCAGCAGCAGGCTGGCGAGCAGGGCGAGCGGCGCGCCCCCCGGCCGCATCCTGAGCCACGCGCACCGTCCCCGCCGTTGCTGC
>JAQQAC010009376.1:10865266-10908713 GCA_029783875.1 Phataginus tricuspis | reverse complement strand
CCAGGGCTCCCGGGGCAGGGGCGGCGCGGCGTCGGCGCCGGGGGGGGCGCGGCAGTCCCGCCCCTCCGCCCGGCCCCGGGCCGAGAGCGCGGAGCTCGCGTGGCGGTGACGATCGCCGAGCTCGCCGCGTCTCCTCCCGAAGGCGCTCCGAGCTGCTGCGGGCTCTGGCCTCGCCGCCGCCGCGCGGGGTCACCTGAAGGTTGGGGCTCGGGAGCTGGACTCCGTGCTGATTGGGCTGCAACTTTTCTACGCCCTCACCTGCCCCCAAGTGCCCGCGTGCTCTTCTCCGAGGCCCACGCAGCCCAGCCAGACACACCACGACCGGCTCTGGGCCTGCGGTTGAGAGCGAGGGCTTGGACAGGCAGCAGAGCAGAGAGGAACGGCCCCGCTTCAAAAACTTTTAAAACTGTGTGCTCTGTGCTCGCTTTGCCGGATCGGCCCACGCGTGAGGCTGCTGGGGCCTTGGCAGTCGCTGGGCAGACCCCAGCACCAAAAGGAAGGGCTACCCTCCCCTCGCTTAAATGCAGGCTCAAAGGCACAGAGGATCCGTCTCCGGGGGCCACTCTTCAGGGGTCAGCAAACCACTGGCCGCAGGCAGAATTCAGGTTCTGCCTGGTTTGTAAGTAGTGTTACTGGAACCCCTCATACCTATTCCTTGGTATGATCAGGGGTGGTATGGGGCTGTATCATCTGTGGCTGCTTTTGCACCACAAAGAGCAGAGCTTAGCAGTGGTCACAAAGATCATAGGGCCTACAGAGCATAAAATACTTACTATCTGCCCCTTTTCAGAGAAAGTTGGCAGACCTCTGGTCTAAATAGTATTGGTTAGCATCTCCTTTATTAGCATCTCATTTATTGCGGGAGAATGATCCGGTGGCAATGTGATATAGTCTGGCTCCCCAATTATTTATTTTCACCCCTTGTCTATCCTGTCCACACGTGGCCCACAGATTGCCCAAGCTCTGGCTGTGCAACCTCCTTAGGTTTTGTTCCTGACTCTGGACCTTTGAGGAACATCAATAAACCATAAACCCCATAACGATTATATAGGGACTCATTGAACTATTATTCACTCTCATATAGATTTGAGATTTTTCCAAAAGCAACACTGGACTCTACCATTTTGCAGGTACCTTGATAAAGATACTTGTCAAAGGTTGAACTTTAAAAAGGCTTTAATGAGGTAAATTTCCCAAGTAATAAGACTATTTATATATCAATTGGAGTCTCCTAGAGGCAAACATCTTAACTTCAAACACCAGTGTGAGAGTCATTGGTTGAGCAAGTTGACCAGACAGTTCAATAAAGCTGTCACCAGTGATTTTGTCACTGGAAAAATAATATATCAAGAAGAGAAATACAAGGCTGCCTAATCCCCGTCTAGTAATTCTGCATTTACTCTAATTAAAAATATTCAGTTGAAAACAAACCAGCACTTTGCACACAGTAGTTGAGCAAGAAATACTTGGTCGATGAATAAAACACCTTGGAACTAATACTATTTGTAAAGAGAAAAAGAACAAAAAAACTGAAAAAAACATGCGGCTGGAAATATGATTTCCTGCCATGGCTCAGAATTGCTATAAAATATGTACTTATCAATAAAGAAAAAGTTGCTACCTTTACATAAGATTGACTTTTAGGAATCTAGCTGCTTATCCAAGTATAGCATAACAAAATAATTTTATATTCAGATAGTACTAAAATAAAGTAACCCAATTGTATGTGTTTGAAGGTTAACACATCTATTAGTTGAGTAGGATATGGCACAGTTATCTCAAAAATGAAAAAGTTGTCCGGATTGGGAAATTTTATTTCTCTTAGAGCAGAATTGTGTAGACAACTCATACAGGAGATGGTTTGCAGAAAAAGAAAAGGGCATTATTGTACCAGCCAGAAAGCTGTAATTTCACCTAATTTACTAAAGTTTAATATTTCAGCACAGCTGGGCTCAAGGCAACAGCAGAAGAGTCGGCCATGCACTGGGCACCCTGAAAACCCTTGCTGCAAATGAAATTACTTTTTATCAAGCCAATGGCTTTCAGCAGGAGACTCTCAAAAGGCCAGTTTAATTGGAAAACCAAGTGTAAATCTACAATGGCAATTGTGAACCGAGTGTTAACATTTAACAGTAGGGAACTTTACCACAAGCTTTGTAATTGAAGACTTGGGTTGGTAAAATATGAATTGTCTTGCTTTTCCTTGATAGGAAAGACCCTGACAAAAACATGATCCCTAAATATTATCAGCCATAGAACCAATACTGGAAAACTGTATTTGGGAACTTAACATGAGCAGATCTGCCCAACAGCCCCAAAGGTCTATGCCATGTAGTCATTTGAGATACCTGCTGAGGCACAGAATCAATGCAGAAACAGGCTGGTGTGCGGAGAAGCCGAAGCTGGTACAGAAACCCCCTTGCTCACCCAGCCCGGCCAGCACTTGCCTTTCATTCTGCCCTTGTTATTCTTTAATCATCATCACGAATGTCCTTACTTTCATAAAACAAGGTTTTAAAAACTGACTGGGAAGTTTGGGTATATAAAAAAATGTCCAAATAATTGAAAACCTTCTGGAGGCTGGGTTCTCATTTTTGGTGAAAGGTTTTGAACATTTCCAGATGCATGGATTTGGGGATTCATGAAGAAGAATCCAAATATCAAGTGTCTGCTATATCCACTGGTACACACGAGCGGGAGCTCTCCATACAGGCTTTAGAAAGGAATGCTGTTGAGAAACACAGAAAACTGATGCATCAAATAATTTTTTCCTTTATTTGGGTGACATTTTTATCTCCCTGTCTAGAAAGAGTGGTTTCTAATGTCTTCAAGCTGCTTGATTGGTTTTAGTAATATTAGAGATTTGTGAGGACTGCTGAACAATAGCATATTCATAAATATTAAACTATTCCTTGAGGGAGAAATTCATAAGGATAGTATAACCAAGGTTACATATTTTCAATAAAACATAGGATATAAATAGAAGTAGGACTAACTGCAAGAAATCAGCAACCCTGTATCAAGGAGCTATGTTTTCACATATGTCTTATTACAGATATTGACCACTGCTAATTGAATATTTAAAAATTGAGGAAATTCTGTATATAAAGTAATTCTAACTTTAAAGATAAAACACCTAGGATGATACACAAATTCAGTATAGGTCATATATATATGTCTGTGTGTGTGTATATATATATATATATGAAATCCAATTTGTAATATAAGTAAAATCACACAAAAAGTAAGTTACTATTCACAGTATAAAATAGATTTTAATGTCTAAAACAGTCAAACTTCTAAAACTCCTCTCCCTGAAACCCAGAGATCATAAAGGAGCAAAAAGAGAAATGGAAACTATTTAATCCTGCAACTATAAAATGGTCACAATCCCATTCCCCAAACCCCCAGGAATTCTTGCTAAAGGTGAACCAATTGGGCACGGATGCCAAGTTCAAGACTCATTTCCCTATTTATGACTCAGATTTCTGGGGAAAAAATGGAAGAGATTTTGAAGGCTCTATTAATACCCAGTTTGGAAGACCTAAGCTGTGAGTAGGTCACAACAAAAAATGAGTAGCAACTGGTGTGAATGGCCAAGGAGAGATGGTGACCAATCTTTCCATTTTCAATGAATACGGCTTTCTAGCCAGAGGAATGATGACCTGAAGACCTAACTTTGAAGTGAGATAATACAAAATAATTTTGTAGCTACTGATTCAAGTCAATTTACCAAAGAAAAGTGAGCCCTTGTTCTCCAGAGTCAATAAATAAAAGGCCCTTGAGCTGTTGGCTTTTGTACTAAATTGCCCTCTCCCAGGGTATCCTGCATAATTCCAGACTTTGCAAGACTAGGCAGAGCTCCAGTCATTCCAGCAGAGTGGCAGTGGAGGTAGAGTGTGCAGAGAAAATATATGCAAACCTGCTGTATATCTCTATTCAATTTCTCTTCACCACCCCATCAAGCCATAGCACCTGAATTACAAGCAGATCAATAACTAAGCAAGAAAGTATCCAATAGGAAGCCTAAGCTTGTGCAAAACTAAGCTTCAACAAGTAGGCAAATGAAAAAGGACAGCCAAAGATTTTTGATTGACAATATTCCTGGCAAGTAGCAGAAAGAACCAGGTATGATTTCTTTCAAAGATGGGGAAGCAGGAAAAAAAATATGTAAAAGTTTTGCAAAACATAAGAAAAAAAGGAAAGGAGTATAACCGATAAAAAGGAAAATGAGGACTGTATGTTGAAACAAGCCTTACAACAGGAAAGAACAGAAAGTCAACCTACTTAGTAGAAGACAGAAAAGGAAGGGAGGGGAAAATAGAAGTTAAAAATAAAGCACAAAATAAGATGGTATAAATAAAAATATGTCAGTTATCATAGTGAACATAAATAAACTATACTTCCCAGTTAAAAGAAACTCACATATTAGACAAAAATAAAATGACACAGAAAAGAAGAAAATAGTATTTAAAATGATATACAAAAGAAATACTAACCAAAAGAAAGTTGAAACAGTAACAGAGATGGAGGTGGGAAGTATTGGTAGAAATAAGAAAGGTCATTTTATAATAATAAAAGGCACAACTCACTAAGTAGAGATAATCAATTCTGAATCCGTATGGGACAAGCAACAATATAACCTCAAATTATAGAACACAAATTGAATAGATTCAGCATATGTTTCTCTCAAGAAGACAAAAAGTTAGCAAAAACTTAGACTGAACAACACAATCCAAAATAACAATAACACCTTCTCAAGCTAGCCTGAAATACCTCTGAAAACTGGCCATATTTTAAAACAGAACAAGTCACAACAAATCCTGCAAAATGAGTATAATAGAGTGCATGTCCTTTCATCACAAAGTAGGAAAATTAGAAACTAAAAATAGAAAGGTTAATACAAGCATCCTCATATTAAAACACACTTTCAAATATTTCATAAGTCAAAGAGGTCATCTTAATTATTAAAGTTGGAAAATATTTAGACAAAACAAATAATGAACAGACAATATATCAAATTGTGAGCTGTAGTGAAAGCAGGAAAATGTATAGCCTTAAATGTATATATTAAAAGTTAAAAAACTTTTAATTAAAAAAATCAATGACTTAAGCATCCAACTGGAGATGCTGGCAAAATAGAGCAGAGCAAACCTGAAGGTAGGGACTAAAGCAAGAAAAACGGGAGATCAGTCCAAGGAAACTACATATGGGCTGTCTTTGCTTACGTCTCCCTGCTCAACCTTCAAAAGCAAAGCTTGCAGGTACTTTTTAAAAATTAAGTCCCTGGGAGCAGGAGTGAAAAAACGGGGAAAAGTAGAGCAGAGAAGAGAAAGCCAGGGTAAAAGTACACCACTGACATGAACACTTCTGTAGATGTTTGGTTTCAACATGCCAGGGATTCTCTGATGGGCCTCACAGAATATGTCTCAGTGCTGTTTGCCTGCAGGAAGGCTGGCATTTCTCCATCAGCTCCTGTCACACGGTGCATTTTCAGGGTGCACAAAAATGAGTGGCAGATGTCCTGCAGTGGTACCATGACCCCATATCAAACTTCAGTTGACAGGAGAGTGCTCCCTTATTAATAAATCTCACCTCTTCGGTTGTATATTCTGCCTTGTCTGCTCCAGCACGTTCAAGATCCATGCCTAAACGTGCTCCTCGGCTTCTGCCGGGAGATACTGTGATTCCTTTGATGTGTGTGTGCTTTCCTCCTGGAGTACAGGTGATTTTCTTGCTTAAACCACACTGTGATCTGACTCTGGTTATTAGTCTAGAGGCAATGAGGGAGGTAAGGGCAGATTCTGAGGAGGAAAAACATCATAATAAGAGGTATCTGCCTCCATTGAGGGCAAAGATCTAGGCAAGGTGAAGCTGGTCCCTCTTATCAGGGTGGCAGATGGGAGTGGGGGTCTGCTTCTGCTAGCCCAGGAAGTTTAGGGTAGCCTGAGGTTTCAAGATTCTCAGGCTATTCACCCAGATGTCCCCATGACAGTTCTCAAAGCCCTACTCATTTCTTACTGTAACTTTTGCATTTGCATAGGGAACATGTCAAGGCTACACATTCCATCCTTTCTGTGTCTCTCCCACCTTGGGCCACAATGTTCTGAAGCCACAAAGCATGACACCTTCTTTAAATGCTGCCATGAAAGTCTTCTAGCTTTCAAAGCCTGCTCTGAGTTGATAGTTAGCTGAACTAAAGCCTGTCATTTTCTTAGTTTAAAGCTTCTAAAGCACTACCCAAACCAGCCCGTCTGTGACTGTTCTCATTACCACAGCCCCCTACTGTTCAAAGGTCTTCCCTATCTCTTACCTAAACATTGCATCTTCCCCTACACCTCACCCCATATCACTTCAGGGAGAGTCTCAATACTTGTCATATCAAGGCAGCTCACCACTCCACCTACTGCCAGCCATGTGGTCCTTGCGGCTGTCTGACTGGTAAGTGAGTCAGTTCCAGGACCGTGCCCTGAGGCTTTGCTTTCTAGGACTGTTCCTTATACCAACTCTTGACCTGTCTACCTCTCTCCACTCCCAAGCAAAGTCTGAGGCAAAGACTTGCAAGTAGGAAGCTTATTTGAGAAATGATCCCCAGAAGCAGGACAGAAGCATGGGGAAGAAAAATCATTCTATTGGAATCTGGGGTTCAATCTCGGGATGCACCCCCTACAGAACCGTAAGGGCTGCACCTCGGACTTGTTCTTCTGGAGGCCAGTCAGGGTAAGTATTAACCATCAGCTTGTGTCCCCATCTGTCAGGGGTTGTCTCCTGAGCTGCAAACTCCCTCACCGTTTCAGGCTGCACTTGAGAGAGGACTAGGTGGAGTCCTGCAGAAATAAGACCATCACACTGTGGTATCAGAGAAGCCCCAGGAAGAAAGCAGGAGATATGCATGGCAACTGAAGGTTACACCTGCACAGACCTGGAAATCTCAACAGTGGACACCAGATTAAAAATCAGGTCATATACAGAGGCTCAGGAATTAAACTGCCCTTAGGGGTAGTATAATGTAGTGGTAGAGGAAGAATTCTCAAATAGACGACCCAGTTTCATATGCAGGCCTTCCCACTGACTGTTACAAAATTTGGGGTAATTTCCTTAACCTTTCTGGGCCTCAATTTCCTCATATTTAAAATGAGGATCATATAATAGCATCTACTTCATAGTAGAGCAATTATAAATATTTAATGAGCTATTTATATAAAGAGGTGAAGGCAGTGCCAGGCATGTCATAAACACCATGTAAGTGTTACAATTACTTTGTCAACAGCAACAATGGAAGCTAGAGGACAATGGAACAACAGCTTCAAATTTTTGAGGCAAAATTATTTCCAACTTAGACTTTTTCACCAAGGAAGAAAGTAAAAACTACCTAGTTGCCCTTCAGTAGGATTTGATAAATATTTTGTCACTTACTCATTCAGCAATTAAAATGAATGAGCAAGGCTGGATGTCATAAATCTCAAAAACCACCTGAAAAGAACCATTAACAGTGCAGGATTCCAACTATATGACTTTCTGGAAAAGGCAAGACTATGGAGATATAAAAAGATCACTGGTTTCCAGGGGTTGGGGAAAGGGAGGAATGAGGAGACAGAGCCCAAGGGTTTCAGGGCAGTGAAAGTGCTCCGCCCGATACCATGACGGTGGATACACGCTGTTACATGTCTGTCTAAACCCCAAGGAACGTACAACACCAAGACTGAACCCTAATGTAAACTATGGGCTCTGGTGGTGATGTGTGAGTGTAGGCTTAGCTCTGTAACAATGTACCATCCTGGTGGGGAATTTTGATAGTGGGGGAGGCTGTGCTGTGTGGGGGACCGAGGGCCTATAGGAATTCTCCGTACTTTCTGTTCAATTTTGCTGTGCACCTAAAGCTGCTCTAAACAATTTTTTTTTAAAGAGCACTAGCATTTGTTATCGTGATGCAAAGATGGTCCAACATAAGAAAATCTGATTTTATGTATCCTATTACTTGACCATTACAGGAAAACCACAATCATCCTAGCAAAGGAAAAAGAGGCATTTCATAAAATTTAGTGACATTTCCGAGACTTTAAAAAAATCCTTAATCACACAGCATTTGACAGCAGCTTCTAAGAAAATGATAGAAATGAACAATATCTCAAATCAAAAAGAAACCTCATGCTCAATTAATTGTTTAAAAGTTTCTATCAGGAATGAGATAAGATCTCAGAAAATATTTGTTAAGTGAAGTGTGTCCATCACCCTGAGTGGGTCCTTGGCTTGTCATTTGACTATTCAACAGGCTAAAAGTCTCATAACTTTAAACTTAAATGGAACCATGTAAAAATACTCAACGCTTTAATCCATAGTTTAAGAACCAGTGTAACTGCAAATGATCAGTTTTTCTATTTCTTTAACACTCAAAATTAGGATTAATTTTATAGCTATCTTTAATTATCACTGTCCAATATATTATATATTTATTTGTATCTTGTCAGTTTCTCCCAACTACAACAGAAACTTCATGAAGGCACAGACTGTCTACTTTGCCCGATTCCTGCATTTCCAGTGTTTAGAATACATAGAAGGTACAAAAATAAATATTTGTTAAATAAATAAATGCATGTAAATTCTAGAGTGCTTAGAATATACAGTTTACATTTCTCTGTAGCTTTTCCTCTGAAAATTTGAATAACCTTTAGAAATGCTAAGCACAGTAACAGTAATAGCACAAAAGTAAATATAAGAAGTTTAGTTACTAAATAATGCAGAATAAAGTATAATGAAAGACCAGAAAAATGTACTAGCCACTGACTGAAAAATTCTAACAAGTTGTTACCTATTAAAATATTTTGCCATTAAAAATTTCAACTAGATTACTTCAACCATTGCGGAAAGCAGTATGGAGGTTCCTCAAAAAACTGAAAATAGAAATACCATTTGACCCAGGAATTCCACTCCTAGGAATTTACCCAAATAAAGCAAGAACTCATATTCAAAAAGACATATGCACCCCTATGTTTATCGCAGCACTATTTACAACAGCCAAGATATGGAAGCAACGTAAGTGTCCATCAGTAGATGAATGGATTAAGAAGATGTGGTACATATACACAATGGAATATTATTCAGCCATGAGAAGAAAACAAATCCTACCGTTTGCAACAACATGCATGGAGCTAGAGGGTATTATGCTTGGTGAAATAAGCCAGGTGGAGAAAGACAAGTGCCAAATGATTTCCCTCATTTGTGGAGTATAACAATGCAGCAAAACTGAGGGAACAAAACAGCAGCAGACTCAGAGACTCCAAGAAGGGACTAGTGGTTACCAAAGGGGAGGGGTGGGTAGGGTGGGTGGGGAGGGAGGGAGAAGGGGATCGAGGGATATTATGATTGGTACACATGGTGTGAGACATGTACACATGGTTCACATGGTGAAGACAGTGTAGCACAGAGAAGACAAGTAGTGACTCTGTGGCATCTTACTACACTGATGGATGGTGACTTCAGTGGGGGATGCGGGGCTTGATAATATGAGTGAATGTAGTAACCACAATGTTTTTCATGTGAAACCTTCATAAGAGTGTATATCAATGATACCTTAATAAAAATATATATATATAAACTAATAATTTTAAAAGTTATAATAGATCACTCCCTCATCTTCCCATCCTGATACTCAGAGCACTTTGTCGTAAGAGAATGAGCGTGAGGTTCTTATTCAAAGAGATCTGACACAGACTCTGGCTCTGCCACCCACCGTGAAAGACTCTAAGCTGGATATTTAATCCCCCCAAGTTTCTTCATCTGCAAAGCAGGGGTAAAATTAACCTACAAGGGACTGTCTTCTACCTCTGGGTTCTCTAAGTGGACAGCACCATTGGCCAGCAAGGTGCCGAAGCCAGAAGCCATCCTTCACACATTCTCTTCCCCCTCACCACCCACATCTACCTGATCAAGAAGCCATTTCCATTCCACATCATTAAGTCCTCTTGACTCTATACATCATTCTCCATCCACACTGACATCTGCCATGTCCGTGGCCCAGGTCACCACCACGCCACCTGTATTATTACAACAGCCTCCTAGCTGACTTTACGGCAAGCAGTTTCCCCACTGCCACCACCCTTTCCCCTCCCTCCCCAAACATCACAAGGAATGATCACTCTAAACCACGAACACGAGAAGAAGCACACATTTACCTCTTTTCCTGGCTTCCCGATATCCTACCCCTTTCCTATTGTGTTTGTGTAATAGGAGAAGTCGCCTTTTGTGAATTTGGGGGTAAGTGAGCCAACCTCTGGTTATCAAAGTATGTGCGAGGCAGACATTCTATCTCCTGACCCCGTTGCAGCTGAGTTACTGACCAATCACACACTCGCCTCCAAATCTTTGGATGTGGAGGAAGTGATCCCAGCTGCAGGGATAGCCGGGAAACCACTCAGGGTGGTGGCAGCCGCACCCGTGTGAATTCTGTGACTCTGGCAGTGGCGTCTGTCCATCGGGCAGTGTCGTCCTTGTTGCCTGCCACCCTTGATTCATATCCATTTTCTAAGCTCTGTTCTCTGTTCTTCCTGTATTTCCACAACTAGCTAATAAGTCTCCTTCCACTAATTTCATTCCTGCCACATCAATTACTTATGCTGGCAACCAAGGGCACAGCCTGGCACATCGTGAAACACCAGCCCCTTCCAGCTTCCACAAGCCCTCCTACTACTTCCAGTGGCTTTGCTCTGACACCCACCATCCTCAGCATTGCTTTGGGTTCAAGCACTGCCCACCTCTCCAGCCTCCTCTTATCATCCTGTCCTGCAGTCACGCTTACCTTCTTGCCCTTGAGCTAGCATGCATGATTTCTCTTGCTCTGGACATGCTTTATGGACTCTGCTTTAAGTCCTCTCACTTTGCATGCAGGCTTTCTTCTCTCCCATTGCCAGAGGACTCTCTTCAACTAGCCGGGAACACAGCCAGAGGCAGAGCCATAGCCACCTCCTGAGAGTTTCACAGAGACCGCTTTTACACCAGCTGCAGTTAGAAAAGATCGAGGGCAGGACCCGCTGTGGGTCATCAGTTCACCTTCCTCCTATGAGGGAGAAGAACCTGTGATCATCTATCTAACCAAGGTCTGCCCGTGCGGAGTCTCTTACTGCCTTCCCTCTGTCCCCATGTGAAGCACTGAGATAAAGTGCTCAAAACCCAGGTATTTTATTTACAAAAATAATTTTTGGTTGTGAGAGAGGGATGTAAAGGAGAGAGAATTGGGGAGAGGCAGGCATTTCTGGAGAAAAACATAAGGAAGAGTTCTATAATAAGGACAGAGCTCAAGTGGTGTGCTGCGGTCTGTTGTATGAAGGCACTAGAAGCTTAGGGTTGGAAGAGAAGATTCTAGAAGGTGAGAGGAATGCATGAAGGGAGAGGAGAGGACAGAGACTTCAGGTACTTTGCAAATCTACCTTGTCTTGGTGGCAGTCACTGGCTTTTATGGATGGAAAATGAGCCCATTGCTGCAGTGACAACCAGAAGCAAAATGAACCAGAGATTTAAAGCCAAACAGACTTGAATTCTCAGTTCTAGTAACCCCTAAGTCAGTCAACTGAACCTCTCTGAGCCTCAATTTCCTCATGTGTAAAATAAACATAAAATACCATTTTCAGTATTGAATGCCCAAAGCAGAACCGTATGTATAGCATGGTCCCATCTGTCTTTTTTAGCAGAAGTGGTATGTCCATCAACTATCACTTGTACACATGAAGTGGTTACGTCTGGGAGAGGAAATAGAGTGGAATGAAACATATTCCACCATATTCCCTTTGTCTTTTTTGAATTAAATATTAGGTACATGTTTTAACTATTCTCATGAATAAGTTAATTGCATAAAAATATCTATCTCATAAAGCTGTTGCAAAGAAAACCCATCCTGCATTATGCTCAGAGAAATAAGCCAGGCAGAGAAAGACAAATACCATATGATTTCACTTATTTGTGGAATATTAAAACAAAGCAAAATAGAATGAACAAAACAGTAAACTCACAGACACTGAGAAGTGACTGGTTACCATGGGGGAGGGGTTGGGGTGCAAGGGTCAGGCAGGTGAGGGAGATGAAGGGGCACAAAAATCTCAGTCATAATATAAGTTGGTCATGATATAGTACAGCGTGGAGAATACAGCCAATTTTTCTGGAATATCTTCCTGTGTTGATAGACAGCAACGGCACTAGAGGGGGTGAGGATTTAACAATATGGGTAACTATTGAACCACTGTGTTGTATATTTGAAATCAATATAAGATTGTGTATCAGTGATATTTCAACAAAAATTTTAAAAAAGAAAACCTATCCTAAAAAGGTTTCCAATCAATAAGAGGTGCCCTTCCTCTTTGCAAGCAGATATAAATCATCCATCTGGATTAGATTATGACAGCTAGAAACCTTTCGGTGTAAATCACACTGGTCTACATGAGGGAGTCCACACATATGCTTTAGTATGAGACAGTGTAAGTGTAAATCACACACATGTTTCTAGGCAGTGGGAATCAGACAACTTGAACCTATATCCTGTCAGTGGAGACTGTGGTACTGCCAGAGTCTTCTTCAAGAAAACTTATGAGATTCAAAAGTGCGGAAGTTGATACCTCAATCCAAAACAGTTTAATTTTTAGTAGTTACAAAAATAAACATTAAACACTGAGTGAGCAACTCTGACCCTTTCTGTTTCTGAGCGCTAATATGCAAGGTAAAGATCCAATCTGAGCTAATAATTCTGAAAACTGGAGGAAAGTATTTTACTTCTAGAATAACCCTAACTTTTACACATTAGGAAACAGCCACTGTGACAGGTTCTCTAATTCATTAGCCATCACCTGCTTATGGTCTGTTCATTACTCTGCACACTTGGCTTTCACAAGCCATTTCACCAACCCCGTTTCTAAATCAATAGCATGTCTGTCCACCTGTTCATTTTTCAGTTACCATAAAAGGAAAGGAAAATTTGAACATGAGGTGGAAAGCAAGGGTCTTTTGAAAGGAAGTATCTATTAACCTAGAATAACTAGCAAAGTGCAGAAGCCACGGCGACTTACAAACCACTCTGGGTTAGCTATTCATGAGTAGCAAACACATAAAATATACCGTGGGTCTAAATATATAACACATATGGCACAAAGGTATTCCAAAACAACAGAGGCCTGGAAGCCTATACAGTGTTTCTGTTGTTCTTCTAAATACATGTTTTATTTACCATGAAATACACAAAATATTTACTTTTCTCCTAAAGAGTTACTGTAAATTATTCAAAATCCAGTATATTTCACCATTTTTTCCCACAGGTAAAATACGTTTTTTTTGGCTCACTAGCAATTCTTTTAGAAACCAATCCTGAGATTCTAGAAAAGCACAAGTCAGTAAAATCAAACACCCACACAGGAGACTTAATTATTCCAAAAGCTAAATATGAAAAATTGGATGTCCATATAGAAAATCGAAGGTAGTCATTTGGGGATTAACAAAAAGTACTACTATAACTAGAAAACAGCACAAAAATCAGATCTCATTCTTTGGTACCCTACAAGAGTAAGAGATGAAAAAATTAAGGCTTGGAGGCATTTTTTATCTAGAGTCACATGAACAGCACTAGAATTTCTATTTAAGTCAAAACCATTCTAATAATTAAAATAATCCTTGGTGAAAAAAATATTGCATTTCACACTTCTTATCTTTCTCATTTCCATTACATACAAATATATAAATAGTATTCCCCCAGAAAAACAATTGGTAAGGAGACCACAGCTCCGTACTCACCTTTGAGTCACCATCCTCTAAGAGAACATTTTCCTGTACTCTTATATTCACTGAATTACTTTGCATGGCTCCATACCAAACACTTGGATAATTACACCATTCCGACTCACATGTTTTAAACTAATATTCTTATTCTCTTAGAGTCTACATGATATGTCAACAGCAATTTCACTTTTAAGGTGGGAGATAACTATCTGTTTACCTATCTTATTTTTCCCTTGGAAAATGTTCCTTTAAATATGTTTTGCGTATTTGAATGATTCCCATTTTCCACCTGTGTTCAAAAGCAGCTGGTTCTAATGAACTAATTAGCTGAGTTAGACAAAGGAAACCAGGATGATGGACCTTCCATGTCTGACACTCTGAAAACTGTTATATGGCCTTGTTAACTCTGTTAAGAATTTTCAATGGTACTTAATAACTTATGGACGTGTAATTAAAATTTAAAGCTGACCAGATTTATATTATAACTAAAATTAGAGAGAGGGATTAAAGATGGCAGTGTGAGAGGTAAGATAGAAAACTGCATATAATATGAAACTGCATATAATATGAAAATATAACTAATACAACTAATCATGAAAGAGCAACAGGAAAGAGGACTGCGCCAAACTGCATACACCTGGAGACAAGACCAGACCTCACAGAACAGGGTAACATACTAAAGCTCTGGCCCAGCAGAATCCAAGCCCTTCCCCCACCCCGGCTCGCCGGTGGGAGGGAGAGAAACCAAGCAGGGAGGGAGTGGAGACCTGGGACTGCTGAATACCTAATTCAGTAGATCTGCTCTGGGAGCAAAAACCTACATTTCATGGAGACAAATGACAACAATAATTCAACACCACAAAATCTGTGGGACGCAGTGAAGGCCATGCTAAGGGGAAAGTATATTGCAATACAGGCCTACCTCAGGAAAGAAAAACAATCCCATATAAGCAGTCTAAACTCACAATTAATGAAACTAGAAAAAGAAGAACAAATGAGGCCCAAAGTCAATAGAAGGAGGGATATAATAAAGATTAGAGCATAAATAAATACAATCAAGAAGAATAAAACAATAGAAAGGATCAATGAAAGCAGGAGCTGCTTCTTTGAGAAAATAAACAAAATAGATAAACCTGTAGCTGGACTTATCAAGAAAAAAAGAGAGTCTACTCACATAAACAAAATCAGAAAGGAGAAAGGAAAAATCACTACGGACACCACAGAAATACAAATAAATATTAGATAATACTGTGAAAAATTATATGCTAACAAACTGGATAACCTAGAAGAAATGGACAACTTCTTAGAAAAATACAACCTTCCAAGGCTGACCCAGAAAGAAACAGAAAATCTCAACAAATTACCAACAATGAAATTGAACCGGTAATCAAAAACCTACCTAAGAATAAAATGCCTGTACCAGATGGCTTCACCACTGAATTTTATCAAACATTTAGTGAAGAAGACCTAATACCCATCCTCTTTAAAGTTTTCCAAGGAGTAGAAGAAGAGGGAATACTTCCAAACTCATTCTATAAGGCCAACATCACTGTAATACTAAAACCAGGCAAAGACACCACCAAAAAAGAAAACTACAGACCAATATCCCTGATGAAAGTATTTGCAAAAACACTCAACAAAATATTAGCAAACTGAATTAAAAAATACATCAAAAGGATCATCCATCATGATCAAGTAGGATTTATTCCAGGGATGCAAGGATGTTACAACATTCGAAAATCCATCAACATCATCCACCACATCAACAAAAAAAAAGGACAAAAACCACATGATCATCTCCATAGATGCTGAAAAAGCATTTGAAAAAATTCAACATCCATTCATGATAGCAACTCTCAACAAAATGGGTATAGAGGGTAAGTACCTCAACATAATAGAGGCCATATATGATAAATCCACAGCCAACATTATACTTAACAGCGAGAAGCTGAAAGCTTTTCCTTTAAGATCAGGAACAAGACAAGGATGCCCACTCTCCCCACTTCTATTCAACATAGTACTGGAGGTCCTAGTCACGGCAATCAGACAACAAAAAGAAATAAAAGGCATCCAGATTGGCAAGGAAGATGTTAAACTGTCCCTGTTTGCAGATGACATGATATTGTACATAAAAAACCCTAAAGAATCCACTCCAAAACTACTAGAACTAATATCTGAATTCAACAAAGTTGTGGGATACAAAACCAATACGCAGAAATCTATGGCATTCCTATACACTAATGATGAACTAGCAGAGAGAGAAATCAAGAAAACAATTCCATTCACAGTTGCATCAAAAAGAATAAAATATCTAGGAATAAACATAACCGAGGAAGTGAAAGACCTATACTCTGAAAACTACAAGACACTCATGAGAGAAATTAAAGAAGATACCAATAAATGGATGGATAGGAAGAATTAATATTGTCAAAATGACCATCCTGCCTAAAGCAATCTACAGATTCAATGCAATTCCTATCAAAATACCAACAGCATTCTTAAATGAACTAGAGAGAATCGTTCTAAATTTCATATGGAACCACAAAAGACCCCAAAGAGCCAAAGCAATCCTGAGAAGGAAGAATAAATCTGGGGGGATTATGCTCCCCAATTTCAAGCTCTACTACAAAGCCACAGTAATCAAGACAATTTGGTACTGGCACAAGAACAGACCCATAGACCAACAGAACAGACTAGAGAGCCCTGATATAAACCCAACCATACATGGTCAATTAATATATGATAAAGGAACCATGGACATATAATGGGGAAATGACAGCCTCTTCAACAGCTGGTGTTGGTAAAACTGGACAGCTACATGCAAGAGAATGAAACGGAATCATTGTTTAACCCCATACACAAAAGTAAACTCGAAATAGATCAAGAACCTGAATGTAAGTCATGAAATCATAAAACTCTTAGAAGACAACATATGCAAAAATCTCATGAATATAAGCATGAGCAACTTCTTCCGGTACACATCTCCTCAAGCAAGGGAAACAAAAGCAAAAATGAACTCATGGGACTACATCAAACTAAGTTTCTGTATGGCAAAGGACACCATCAACAGAACAAAAAGGCATCCTACACTATGGGAGAATATATTTGTAAATGACGTATCCAAGAAGGGGTTAACATCCAAAATATATAAAGAACTTACACGCCTCAACAGCCAAAAAGCAAATAACCCAATTAAAAAATGGGCAGAGGATATGAAGAGACAGTTCTCCAAAGAAGAAATTCAGATGGCCAACAGACACATGAAAAGATGCTCCACATCACTAATCATCAGGGAAATGCAAATTAAAACCACAATGAGATATTTACCTCACACCAGTAAGAATGGCCAGCATCGAAAAGACTAAGAACAACAAATGCTCATGAGAATGTGGAGAAAGGGGAACCCTCCTACACTGCTGATGGGAATGTAAGCTAGTTCAACCATTGTGGAAAGCAATATGGAGGTTCCTCAAAAAACTAAAAATAGAAATACCATTTGACCCGGGAATCCCACTCCTTGAAATATACCCAAAGAATATAACTTCTCAAATTCAAAAAGACATATGCACCCCTATGTTTATTGCAGCACTTTTTATAGTATCCAAGATATGGAAGCAACCTAAGTATCCATCAGTAGATGAATGGATAAAGAAGAGGTGGTACATATACACAATAGAATATTATTCAGCCATAAGAAGAAAACAAATCCTGCCATTTGCAACAGCGTGTATGGAGCTGGAGGATATTATGCTCAGTGAAATAAGCCAGGCAGAGAAAGACAATTACCAAATGATCTCCATCATTTGTGGAGTATAACCATGAAACAAAACTGAAGGAACAAAATAGCAGCAGACTCAGAGACTCCAAGAAGGAACTCGTGGTTACCAAAGGGGAGGGGTGTGGGTGGGTGGGTGGGGAGGGTGGGAGAAGGGAATTGTGGGGTATTATGTTTAGTACACATGGTGTGGGGGGGTCACGGGGAAAACAGTGTAGCACAGAGAAGGCAAACAGTGAATCTGTGGCATCTTACTACACCCAAGGACAGTGACTGCATAAGGGTATGGGTGGGGACATGATAATATGGGTAAATGTAATAACCACCCTGTTTTTCCATATGAAACCTTCAGAAGAGTGTATATCAATAATACCTTAATAAATAAATAAATAAAATAAAATAAAATTAGAAAACCAAGACAACTCCGCCCTCTTGTGATTTCTCTGAGACTTGCTTTACTAACACTCACCCTATCCCAGCCAACCACTTCCACTGTTTTTCTTCCAAAGGCATTTTTGTTGCTCTTTATCAGTTTTCCCTCGACTACCCCCTTTGTGGTTGTTAAGTTTCCAACATGTACATTAAATAGAAGTTTGAAGAAGTTATTAAATAATTTGTGTCAATATCAGGTTTTGTGTTTGGATGATTGGGGTTTCTCACCTGAGGCTTTCAGCCCCTGGCAGATTCACTACAGATTCGGTGAGACAGAGAAATGACAAGGGAAGTTTAGGGGTGAAAGGGTTTATACCTGGCTTTATTCTCTTGACTGTAGGTCAAGCACTAGAATTGCATCTGCATCTGCGTCTGCGTCTGCACCCAGTAGTCTGCAGATCCATAATCCACCCCTATCTCTGCCTAGAGCAGTGGGCAGAGCTCTTTATATAGTGACTCAGTCAATAATAGTTTATTACCTACAGGTGTGGAAGCAGTAGCCTAGCTGCAGGCCAATTACATCATCAAGTTGTTTAGGTTCAGGTGAAGATCCTGGCCATAGGAACTTCAATTTTCCCCACACTATTTTAAGAACATACCTTTTTATAGAGTCAGTCATCAGGGCTAAGCAGAGCTGAGCAAATGAATATCACTCAACAAGATAAGAAAGAGTCCCCCAGTGTGAAAGAATACAACACAATATACACTTGAGGGTAGGGAAATTCCTTGTGCCTTTTTTCATCAGCTAATTTTTAATAAAGTACATTTTCAGAATTTGTAACGTTTAAATACAGATATTGGAATAGCATGATTTAATTTGAGTCCCAGCACACATAACTGATCATTTTCTCAAACATTTTTTTTTCCCAGAAATGACCAGTTAACTTTATTTACCTGGTTTTTCCATTTCCAGGTATTTAAGAAATTTAAATCTTCCCATTTTTCTCATTTCTTTTTAAGTAGTTCTTTTAATTTAAAGAAATATAGAAACTCATAGTTTCTCTGGAAGTCACAGTGTCCTAAGAACTACCTTGTTCGTGCTCTGTTCCCTGCACTCAGAACCATACTGTTATTTAAGCAGGTGACAGCAAACATTTGCAGAATGAAATGGATGAATGACACAAGATGACTTATGCAAAACCTAGATTAAGAGTTCATTTGCAAAATAAGCATGACTACGATGTATTGCACCACCAGCATTCTTTCAGGAACAGGAAAGCCAAAAAGTATGAAATAAAAACTTGGTGAAGAGCGAAAGCTCTAAGCAGTACCCTGCCTTTGAGTCCGCTCCCACCCCACCCCTTAGGACTGAGTGACAGAAGGCAGGAAGAGAATCGTTCTCACACGGAAACAAGGGTCTCACTATCGACATCCAAGGGCAGTCTTTGCTCTGGTGAGGCTGCCAAAGTGAGTCATGTTATCATGACTTACAGGCCCTGTTAGTGTCACGAGTATGTTATGGGTCTCAGGTTTTAGGGGTGGAAGAAAGGTCAAAAACCACTGGAAAATGTGGGCATTTTCTCCCTAAAGTTCAGTCCTCAGGCCTCTCCCTTCCGCAGCGATCCTCAGGGAATGCATCCACATGCATGCATGAGCCCCCTTGCACCTTAACTGGCTGACTTCTGTATTTGACACCCAGCTTTGTCCTCTCTCTGACTGACACTACAAACTACGCTCCCTTGTTAGTATTAAGACCCAGAAAAAAGGTCCGGTGTCCTGGGTTTGTCCATCATGATCTGTGCAATCTCAGGCCTCATTTCTTCATGCCTCGGTTTTTTCACCTGAAAAGTTTCCTCCAAGTGTTGTGTAAAGATTCAGTGAGTTAACGTACATCAGCGCTTTGTGTGTATTTTATTGGTGTTTTTTGTGATGACTGATCTTAGAACCTGACAAATGGGGCTCCCATTTCCCCAAATGTCTTCACTTTCATCATTTGTGATCTTTGGTGCAAATTGTTCCCTCTGCCTTAGTGGCCTTTTCTCCCCCTAAATTCTATTTCTCAAAACCCACTTCAAATACCAACTCTCCCCTTGAAACTTTCGCTTGAAAGACTTGTCTTTTTCTGAATTCAAGATGGTGTATCTATCCTACTTTTATTCATAATAAATGAAATAATGTAGGTTTTAGTATTTTTAAATCTCCGTATGCCATCCTACAGAGCCGTTATGTTCTTAAATTGACCTTCTTGCAGCCATCCTCCAAACATCTTTTATTATGTTATTTTATTCCATTTGTAAGTGACTTTGAATTAGAAATAATTTTCAATTGCAAAGCGGGAAACAAAAACACAGCTTTAGGAAGAAATAAGTTAGAGCTTTCTAAAAACATAACATTTTAGGGTTTAGGAAGATTTTCCAGAGGACAGATTTAAAATATATTTGAAGTATGAATACAAAGCATTTCCAGGCAATCTGAAGAAACAGAGATAGCATTACGCCACTATTGTACCGTCTGTTATTTCACAGATGATTTTTAAATTCGGATGACTCTTTCTTTCATTTTTTCTGCCATATTTGATGCCTTGTGAGATTTTAAAGGTTGGCTTCTCGTGGAGGCAAATTACACCTGGGGAAATCAGCCCAGGTGCAGCCAATCAACTGTGGAGTCAGAAACTCCCCAGAGAAGGGCCACTGCGTGTTCCCAGCGTGTTCCCAGCGTGTGCCCTACGCGAGGCTTCTCGCAGGACCCATCCTCACTTATAATGAGAGAAAAGCGCCCCCGTGTGGTTTGTGCTTCGCTTTGGATTTTTTTTCTTTTTTCTTTTTACCTAAAGAGTAAGCGCTTTCCTTCCGAAAACCAGGAAGACGGCGCTCTCCCCAGCTTCGGGGGCTCTCCCCGTGGGAGCCTTGTCAGCAGCAGGTGGCCCTTGCGGTGGTGCCTCCACCAGTCACCCGTCTCAAGCCAGTGGCCGTGCCCCGTCTTCCCCCTATCCTTGCCGGTGTGGTCGGTGCCGTTTTCCTCGGGGCCAGGATCCCCTGGTGACCAATCCATTCTGATGTTTTCATGAAGGAAACAAAAGAAATGCTGTTTCTGAGTCTGTGCTGGGACCCACTCCCCTTTCATCTATTGGTTCTTTAGTTTCCTTTTCCCATTCTCATCCTTCCAACCTCTCGACCCAACCTTTCTAGTATCTTTTATATTCTCTTATCAGTTTATTCTTATATTTATTTTGGTTTTCTGTGCGTTTCTTAAAGCCTTACAGAAATGGTATTGGGCTACGGCTACCATTCTTTCTTACGTGAGTTACTCAGCGCTACGTCTTTAAGACGCACACGTGGCTGTGTATACACAGAGCGCTGCTACCGCCTGCAGCCTGTATTCCATGTGATGTTCCATGTGGAATATCATATCCGCCCGCTACCCCAGTGATACCCAACCAGATCCCCTCCAACTCCCACAAACAGCACCATGACGAGCCCCCATGTGCATGCTCCACTGTGAGCCTGTGGGTGAATTCCTTTGAGAAATACCAAGAAGGAATTCCTGGATCCTAGGCTATACACATACTTAATTTGATCATTTACTGACAGAATATTCTCCAGGATGACTACACCAATCTATATTCCCACCAGCCGTGCATGAGGGTATCTATAACTCCACATCCCTTTCACTCTGCTAGGCTAATGTTTGTGAAGTGATACTTCACTGAAATATTAACTTACGTTTCTGATGAATAATGCATTTGAGTAACTCTTCGGTGCTAAGGTTTTCCCTTCTGGGAATTGGCAATTTATATTGCTTCATATTTTCAGTCCATTTTTTTCATTGGTGTGCTTACCTTTCTCTGGTTAATTTACAAACATTCCCCATGTCTTATATATTAAGTTTTAGCCCCTTGTCAGTTTTGACATTGTCATATAATTCCCCATATCTGTCACTTTTTAATCTTGTGCCATGGCACCATTCATTGAATGAAAATCCTTAGCTTTGCTTCATTTTATATGTTTGTGAAGGTGTAAGAAGCCCTTTCAACCCCCCTACGGGAAGATAGTCTCCAAAATTATCTTCTATTAAACTTTAATGTGTACTTTTCACATTCACATCTTTAGTCTATGTGGAGTCCACCTTGGCACATGGTTTTAGAGGGGTATCACTTTCATTTATCTGTATATGGGAGCAGTTTCCCAAATCACCTACGACAATGCAGCTTCTCATATAAACTTGTAGTGCCATCTTTATCATATATGAAGTCACCAGATTGCCTGTTCTAGTCCAGTGGCCCATTTGTTTGTCTTTATGCCAATAGCATACTTTTTAAACTGCTGTGGTTTTGTAATGTCTCAATATATGGTAGAGCTAGAACCCCCTCTTCTCTTTTTCCTGAAGACTGATTTAGCCATTCATGGACCTTTATTTTTTCACATAAATTTTATAGTAAATTTAAAGGAATTTGATTGAGATTTCCCTTGAATACATAGATTAATATGGGAAGAACTGGCATCCTTATAAAATTAACGTCCATCCAGAGACACTGAACATTTAGATTCATTTTTGCATGCTTTATTCAATTTAAATTTTTTCTCAAAAAGGTTTTATGTATTCTTTGGTAATCCCTAAATACCTTTAAAATCATTGGGTTTTTTTTTTAGTTGACTTATTCAGCAACCTTCCTAAAAAAGTCCCTTACATGTTTAAGTAGCTTGTATATCATTTCTGTTGGTTTTTTTCTAGGTAAATTATATCATCTACAATAATGATAGTTCCATCTCGTTCTTGACCACACATTATACACCAGTTCTTCCTTTCCTTATCACATTCACTAGAATTCTATTAAACAATACTAGTGCTTGTGGACATTTTTGGCTTTTCCCTATCTCAAAGGGAATATTTTTGGTTTGGGATATATAATGGTGACCAAAAATTCGCCTTTTCCCCCTTTTCCTTTTTTGTTACAGAACCTCTGAATTTTTGGCTGGCCTCATCCACCTGTAATTAAGATTACCTTTCCCAGCCTCTGTTGCAGCGACATATGGCTTCATGACTAGGTTCGGGCCGATGGGATATGATTAGAAGTGATGTGTTTATCTTTCGTTACGACTTTAAAAAAGGAAAGGGTGTGGCTTTCCTTCCTCATTTCTGATGGCTGAAAGATGGATATAGAGTAGCCACCATGGATCATACAGATGAGGCCAGCGTCCCAGGGATGCGACACCAGTAGGACAGAAGGAGCCTGGGGCCCCAAACCGTAGAACTGTCAGCTCTGAATGGTTGCTGTGCAAACAGCACACTTGAAGGAACTACTTAAGCTTTTATTTATACCCTCATGTTTAAAGGCCATTGTGGCTAGATATAAAAGTCTTGACTTAAAGGTCATTTCTTTTCAATATTTTTTAAATATTAAGCTGCTGCTTTCTTGTGTACAGTGTTGCTGTCAGAAGTTTGCTTTTTGTTTCTTTGTAGGTAATCTGCAAAGAAACTTTCAAAATTCTGTCTTTGATGTTCTTAAATTGTACTATAGACTATAGGTGTGAGGGGTTTTGTCTGCTTTTTAATATACGCATCATACTTGGCACTTTAGGAGGCATCTGTTCTGGTCAAAGATTCATTTTTAAACTCCTCAAAAGAACAGGCACTGTGAGTAGGTAGACCCTCAGTTGCAATCTACTAGACCTGAGGGTTTAGAGACACAGAAGTAAAGCATGCCAGAGTGTGGCTGCTCATTCTTCATCTATTATTATAAACGCTTCACACCTGTAAGGATTTTGCACTGCCCTGGTATTACCCCAAAGGCCCTGGCACCAGAGAACTGGGCTGAAATAGCTCATTTCTGTGGTGGAAGATCCATCAGCTAATGACCCAAGTCATGTAGGGAAGAAGAAAAAATAGAATAGAAAAGCTTTCCTCCAACCTGTTGTCTCACTGCACCTGCACTGTCCGCCACAAGCCACCCTCCTGCCTCCACCCAGCACCCACGCCACCACGGGAGTTTGCCACACGTTCACTCCCCACGAGGTTCATGCCATTTTTGTTAGTTTCTCAAATCCGTGATTTCTTCTCACTTTAACTTCTCTATGGTTGATTTGAAGAGAGAAAGCCAGCAACCCATTCTAGTGTGCCATCTCACAGGAAGCTAAAATCAGGTATGGGCCTTTTTTAATGGCTTTATGGAGATATTGTCATATTAACAGCAGAACTTTTAGACCTGGAAGGAAGAGAAGATATCTGCAGCTAGAGCCTGGCAAGGAAGATAAATTAAGCCAAATGGCACCTTGCTGGGCCCCCCTGCTCACAGCCTATTGGTGGCGACAAGTTACTCAAACCATCAATGAGGCCACGTCTGAGGAAAGAAATGACGTTAAAGAGAGTAACATTTGGAATGCCCTAGTGAGGCTTCTAATCAGGCATCACCTTGACTAGTTCTGATGGTGAACAGGACTCAGGTAAGAGGATAAGTTAAATAAAGCTTTCTTTCCCATCACCCATTAGTATATCTCAAGCTCCTTGCAAATTAAACAGAACAACTGAAAGAAAACTCCTGGTTGTGCACTGTTGTCTTTGTTTTTGTTTTTTTTTTCCTTCAAGGATCATTCATTATCTAGAGACTTGCCTTAGAGACTTTAGGGAGGTCATCATTTATGCTGCCTTTTAACATGAAAAGTGCAGGATGAAATAGTCATAGGCCTATGAATGCTCGCCCATCTCAGTGCTGCCGAATCAATATGGCTTTCATTGAGCCCAGGGACCACGTGGAAATCACAGCGTCTGGGCATTGTCTTAAGCCAAGTGCTCAAAAGAAAATATCTGCGACTATGATTAAATGGATGGATGTCAGGAATGAGGGTTAACGTTCTAAAATCTTGCATGGGTCTAAGTTTGTTATCTTACCTTTTCTAAAGAAAAAGTAGAGATGTCTAGTCTTTTAAAATAAGCATTAGAAAATCCCAAAGGCAAAGCATGGAAGGGCCATTCTAAAGAGCAAAATATGGAAAATATCAACAGAAGATAGTACTGCAGGCAATCAAACTGGAGTGACCCAGAAAAATACTTTGATGTATTACTTTTATTATCAGCTTCTCAGACTTTATTCTATCACATCATCTACTCCTGGAGACAGCTTTGCCCATTAGTGTTAATTAAATGTGAATGTTAACATGTAGAAAGATTTGTAACTTCCTTGGCCTGACAGCTGTACTGTAGCTGAAATGCCTCAAAGAGAATGAATGGCCCAGGCTACCACATGTGAATTATGATCCACTTCTCCAAACTGGCCAGAGCATTTTAAAAGTATTTTAGGGAACTTGCCAAACAAGCCTTTTCCCTCCCCTGCCATTCTGTACACTGCCATCACCATGAAAGGACCACATCTCTATGAAGCAGTGTGTGAATCTGGGGCCCAGGCTTAAAAAGGGAAGAAAGTGAGAAATAATGACCTCATGATTTACAAAAGTTGCAGATTACGAAGTTGCAAAGAAAAACAGTTTGGCCTAGAATTCCCCCCATTTGAGTCACAGCCAATGGGGACAAGTATGTTCATATAATCTACCTGTACAGATTTAAGATGGGTCAGGAACAAAATTTATGTCCTATTTTAGACTGTGGGGCTTGATGACCAAAAGAATGGATGTCAAAGCACCTCTGAAATTTCAGAACAGAAAGCAGAGAACATAAATTTGAAAATGACAATCATTCCTCATGACATATAGTCATTCATGCAGTTTTCAAATCCAGCTTTTCAAAATTAAAATAAAAATTATCCATAATTGTTGGAAATCACATAAAGATTTTTAACCCTGATTTTATGCATTCAATTTACTTACATAACCAGGGTATCTACATTAACATGATTTTATGATCCCCGTCTTTGTAACGTTATTAAAATAACCTTATTATTCCAAGACACTCATGCTCAGGAATGACTTGACTGATCATTGCAGGACATTCCCAGAAACCCATCAAGGCCTCCTTAGGAAGCATCAACAGTTGGTTTATGCTGTCCTGAGACTCTTGAAATTCCTTGCCTCAAAGTCCCTCCTTTGCTGTTGCCACCCACCCTGAACTGTAGCAGCAGGATCCTTACCCAATCCTATTCAGACCTCTGCTCTGAAAGCCCCACATTCCGCAAAAGTTCAAATTGTTAATAAAATGTGACTTGCCTTTCTCCCTTGAAAACCTGTAAGAACTCTGTTGAGGTTTGCCTTATCAACCTTGTAAAGAGAAGAAAATCTGTGGTTTTTAGGGAATAGTGATGGCCAAGCTTTGCGTTCCATGGGAGGGGGAACATTTGCCCATATATTTTAGTGGGAAATGGGATTTTAGTCGGAAAAAAATACCTTACTGAGCCTTTCTGCTTTAGAAATTAGGGAGCCTTTAGATTTCAAAGGGAGAATTTAGCACAAAAATGCTCAGTTGTTTTGCATAATTACTGTGCCCGTGGGTGAGGAGAGATAGAAAGGAAGAATGGATGGAGTCTTGAGCAAGGAAGAGGCCGCAGGGAAGGCCAGGGAACCTTAGAAGAACGACATCTATTATTCAGGTTTTGTTTTTCTGTGCTCTGTACTACCCTCTTCCATTATCTTTCACCCTCTGTAAAAGTCAGCTACATGCATTTGTCTTGTGCTCATGGCACCCTGAGGGACTTCGGTATGAGCAGTGAAAGGCAGGAAAGGCAGGGCTGCTTTCTCAGATCCTCCAGCTTGTGATGCTAGTGCGGCTGTGGTCCTGTGGTCCAGGTAGAGTGCGTGGCTTCACTGAGCACTGACGCAGACTCCCACCTCTCTGCGTGACCCCTGAGGGCTGGGACGGGAAACCTGCTGCTCTGCAGGTCCGCTGTCAGGAAGGCCGCAGTAAGTTAGGAAGAGAGGGACAGCCGGACTAGGGTGAGGCAGGGGATGTGTACCTCAGTTGTCAAATGTGAGGGCCTTCCAGAATATTCAGTAATACAGAGAAATAACAGTTTCATGTAGTATATCAATAAGCCAAAGTTAGTACAAAAATGTGATGAACAAATATCAATTTTTAAATAAAGACAGGATTATTATGACTGATTTTTCCTTTTATTTCAGGCTCCAGTAGGCCTAGCATGGCCCTGTTACTGATTTTTTACTTTAACTGAAAGGTTAACATTTTGTTCTTCATAGATATTTTGCATTGATTTTTATTTTTTAAGGCATCATATTAGCATTCTCCATAGAAACAAACCAATAGAATATAAATGAAATATACAAATATATGAGATTATATATATAACATATATGTCAATAGGATATATGTACATATATTAGAAAGAGATTTTTTTATAAAGTACTGGCTCACACAGTTATGGAGCCTGAGGTGTCTCACAATCTGCCATCAGCGAGCTGGAGACCCAGGAAAGCCAGTGGTGTAGATCCAGACTGAGTCTGAAGGCCTGAGAACCAGGGGTATGGGGGTCAGAAGACTGATGTCCCAGCCCAAACATCAGGCAGAGGAAGAGTGAATCCACCTCCCTCCCCCTTTGGTTCTCTTCAGCTCACCAGCGGATTGGATAAGGCCCGCTCACAATGGAGAGTGCCCTCTGCGTCCCTCAATCTACCAATTCAAACGCTCGTCTCTTCTGCACATGCCCTTACAGACACACCCGCAAATAACACTTAATCAGGTCTCTGGGCATCCAGTGGCCCAGTCAGACTGACACATAAAATTAACCATCACAAATGTTATTTGTGTTGATTACTGAGTTTTTTGGCATCCCCTTAAAGTTCTGCACAAGAGGCCCTGAATCACCTTAATCCTAGCCGTGGAACACAGATATTGTGCTATCACATATGTGGATCTTATTGCAGTACAAAACTTTTGAGAAATATCAAATATTTATTTATTGAGTGTAAGGCACTCACTTCAATTCTAGGGGTTGAAGAGGAAGACAGTCAGTCTCTGCCCTCATGAAGCTTACTGTCCAGTGCAGGAAACACACATCACACAGTCAAGGTGGTGTTTGTTGTGGAGAAAGTAAAACAAGCCTGGGAACCTGCAGCAAAAGACCCTTCCAAAGGCAAAGGGTCAGGGAAAGCCTCTCTGCAGAAAGGATATCTCACCTCAGTCCTAAAAGACACATAGGAATTGCCTACATTAATGAGGAGGTAGAGAGCAGATGAGTGTTCTAGGCAGAAGAGTAATGTACAGAAAGACTTAGAAGTGAGGAAGCTTGTTTTTGTACAGACGGTGAAAGGTCCATATATGAGAAGCATAAAAAAATTCAGGCAAGTTATAAAATAATTAAGTCCTAGGGATGCAATGTACACCATAGTGACTGTAGTTAATAAAATAGTCTTGAGATTTGCTGAGCGTAAAAGTTCTCATCACAAGGAAAAAAAATGGTAACTGTGTAGTCATGGGTGTTAACTGGACTTACTGTGAGAATCACTTTGCAATATATGCAAATATAAAATTATGATGTTGTACATCTGAAACTAATATGTTATATGTCAATTGCATCTCAAAAAAATGTTAGGCAAAGCTGGGCAAAAACAAATATTCAGTCAAGATAGGCAGAGAGTAGAGAGTGGAGGACTTTGAAAGTCACATCAAGGGTCTTCAACTTTATCTACAGAACAATGAGAAGACTTTAGAGTTTTAAGTGTAGAAGGGACATAGTAGCCACATTTGAAAAATCAGAATTTAGAAGTGGTACTGGGAGAGGCAGGTGTTTATCCTATAGCTGTATGTTCATGATAAATGTCTCTAAGATAATTTCAGCTGTTTTTGTATGTTGTTTCGTTAGCTACTTCAAGTAGTTTAACTTTCAGTGGCACTTGGTTTTATCAGGCAAAACATAGGACTGTTACTGATTTTTACTTTAGAGCTGAAACTATGTATATGGCCTAATTCACTTTCAGAGATCCATCAAAGAGACAGTATTCCCCACTTAATTTACTTGAGTGTCCTGTTTTTCTTTTGTAAGACTAATAAGTACATATGTTACTTTTCTTGTTTTGTTATTTTGCATTTTTAAAAAATTTGGGTATCATTAATATAAAATTACATGAGCAACATTGTGGTTACTAGATTCTCCCCGTTATCAAGTCCCCACCACATATCCCATTACAGTCGCTGTCCATCAGCGTAGTAAGATGCTATAGTCACTACTTGTCTTCTCTGTGCTATACTGCCTTCCCCGTGCCCCACCTCCTAGGTTATGTGTGCTAATCGGAATACCCCTTATTCCCCTCTCCCTCCCTTCCCACCCATCCTCCCCAGTCCCTTTCCCTTTGGTAACTGTTAGTCCGTTCTTGGGTTCTGTAAGTCTGCTGCTGTTTTCTTCCTTCATTTTTTGCTTTGTTCTTATGCTCCACAGATGAGTGAAATCATTTGGTACTTGTCTTTCTTCACCTGGCTTATTTCATATATGTTACTTTTAAATAAGAAAGCTCTTGCAGCTGAATAAAGACATTTATTTTTTAAGAATATGTATAAATGTATAGCAGTTTATAGCTTTGACCATCAGATAATTTGGGATGTTAACAAAGAATTTGGGGTAATTATAACAGGTCCCACCCAATTCTCTGCTAGGGAGACTAGGTCATGTAATATATGGTATTTTAAATTATTCTCGATTAATCCATCTCAACAGCACAGGAAAGTATACCCCTGGTAGATATTGGGGTATAACCTTCATAAAGTGTTTCACAGAAAATAAGTATTTCTCGATTATATTTTTGAAATTAATGCAAAATTGCTGTTACTATATAATTCACTTGTGTGTGTTAGTGTGAGGACCGTAAGAATTTGAACATTTTCCCCTTAAAAATTGGGCCAAATGAGTTCTCTAGGGTGATTACATTATTTAATCTGTGTCTTCAAGTCTCTAGATTTCCTCCATTCCCCTACCAAGCATATCTATCTTTCAGAAGTCAAAACACTTAGGGGGATTCATTTTATGAATTATTAACTTATTCTTTTGGTACACACCTGAAACCATTTGTAGGATAAACTATAGCAACTTAAAGTTTGGTTTTTGTCGAAGGAACTGCAGCTAATCTTTAAGTCCCACTGATAATGTTTAAGTAATAGCAGTTAACGTTCCGAAAGGAATAGTAAATCACCTTACTTTTCATTTTCAGTTTTATATAATTTTACAATTTGGTACTTGATGACATCCTTGGTACAAGATGAGATAGTATAACGTGTCAAACTTTAATGATTGCCTACTGCGTTGTAGAACTATGCTAATTGCTAGGGATACAATGGTGGATAAAGCTGGTTTTGCACATATGGAGCTCAGGGTCAAATGGTGGATAGAGACATAGAAACAGATACTGTTAATACAGTACAGTCACTACAATACAGAGAAATGGAAAGAATGGTCAAAGAAAGCATTGCCTGGAGAGATAATGTCCAAACTGAATATTAAAGGATCAGAGAGAGAGAAGGGGTGTGTGTGTGTGTCTGTGTGTGTGTGTGTGTAAGAATCGAGGTGAGGGGCACAGAGGGGGATGGAAGCTGGGGACCAGCCGAGGGGAAAACAGGGGCAAAAGCCCATTGTGACTAAGGGACAGAGAGTGATGCAGAGGTATGGGGCCAGATGGTGGAGGGTTCTTTATGCCATGTTTAGGAGCTTAAACTTTATCTCTCATTCTGTTTTGGGAAGCCATCAAAGAGTTTTAAGCAGGGGCCTGATCTGATTGTAGTTAGGTTTAAGAGATTACCCTGGTAGCTGTTGTGGATTATAAATTTGAAGGGAAAAAGGGAGGCAGGGAAGCCATTTGGAAAATAATGGGCTTAATGAGAGCTGATGAGGGTTTAGATTCAGGCTCAGTTAATAGAATGGAGAAGAGGGACAGATTTCAGATTCTTTACCTTTGTTGTTGGTAAATAAGAAATTCAGTAGGACTTGATGCTTGGAAGTGGTCAGTGGAGAAGTAAACAAGCTTAACTCCAAATTGGGTTCTAGCTGGGGTGACTGCGTGGATGGTAATGACACCAAACCAAAAGAGAACGTGTAAGGATCAATTTAGAAGCTAACGAAGTCAGTTTGGAATGTTGTGAGTTTGAGACGATAGTGAAATACCCAGTGCAGGAGGTCTAACAGGGCAGTTGGCCTTTTGAATTTGATACTGTGGGATGTGATGGGCTCTGGGCTGGAAAAATCAGTGTCTAAAGAGGTGACTGAAACCATAGGACCATACAGGGCGTGTATGTGGGCTGAGGAGAAAAAAAGAGAACAGAGCATCTTGGGGATCATCAGGGCTTCAGAGTCAAGTGGAGGAAGAGAAGTCCCACGGAGGACAGAGAGTGCTGACCAAGGACAAATGAAGGGGTGAGTGATCCCCGCTGGATCCACGCGAGACGAGGAACTACGCACTGTCAGTGGGACAGGTTGGTACAGTTGTGATTTCTTTAGTTGCCCTCTGTAGCCTGAATGGGTGACGGAGATCAGGAGGTGGCATTCACCTAGGGCTGAGGTTTTACCAGGCGGGTACAGTGGAAAATGATGTGTAGGGAAGCTAAGGTACTGATTTAGAGCAGTTTAAGTGATCCATTGTGGCAAATGTTGCATATTATGTTCTGTGTATTATTCTTTATAAATATTAACCTATTTAATCCTCACAACAACTGTAGTTGTTACAGAAGATTGTGGAATGTAAATTCCATGAGGGCAAAGGGGTATTTTTTATTTTTTGTATTCCCAGTGCCTGGCATAAAGAATGGGCTCAAATACTTGTTGAATAAATGAGTGGATATGAAGTGTCCATTTTATCCCATTTTACAGGTGTGGAAGATGTACCTTATGCTATTTAATGCAGAGCTAGTAGGGGACGAAAGTGAGCCTGGGAGAGGGAGCTGGCGGCAAACGGAGGGAGCCTAGGACTGGAGATCTCTGTGAGGGGTCCTAGAAATGAAGGCGAGAGAGAGAAGAGGAGGAAGTGTGGTCAGAGTGAGGTGCTGGATTCTCCCTTTTTGAGGTGGGGTCATTCTGCGTGATGACAAAGGGGCAGCAGGTCTTAGGACTGGAGAACAGAGGACGTCTCATTGTTGAAGCTCTATGGGACAATACTCAGATGTTGAAAGATTCTTAGGGTTAAAAATAAAAGTTTAGGTAGAGAGGAAGATTCTGAGCAGCCCTCGGTACGTGAGGAGCTGTTACAGGGCAGCGTATAGCTGAGGAGCAACAGCGAGTACAAGAGATGAAGGACATTTTCTTTGAATCCAGGTTTTTAACATAGGTTGGGGGCAGATCTGGTTTGCTGAAAAGACTGGAATAAGCTGGGCTTGCTGAATATGATTTATTTTTCCCTCCTGGATATGGATTCTCTTTTTGGGAGACTTCAAAAGTACTCAAAAAACAAAGTTTAAAAGTTTGCCTGATATTCCAGCCATACTTAACGTTATGAATTCTAAATGTTACATTTTCCCCTTCAAAAATCCTACCTTGCTCTTTTTATATGGTAGTAGAGAGAATTTTGTGTTAGTAGCAGCAGCACGGCTCACGTCTGTGCTCGGAAACGCTCGGGTACACATCCCGAGGACAGTGAAAACAGAACACACTTGCTCTTCCGAATCTTCAGCCGCTGCCCGGTGGCTCCCCGTTTGTTCCCTTGCTGACCTCTTACCCTCCCCCTCCTCCAAGCCTCTTTTTGAATGCTTTTGTTTCAAGCAGCTCTTGAGAGTTTGCTTTCTACATACATCGTGTGACAGAAAACAAGTAAAAATTAATTTTAGCAGTAAATTATACTTAACATTAAGTTGAACACTTTCAGAATGTTTCAGTAACCCTAAGCAATTAATCCTGGTTCATTTTTAAAAGATTACTGAATCTCATATTTCATTTGCTCGGAAAGGCTCTCATTTCATTTCATATATTTCAATAGCATTGTAATTTCTGTCCTGATTATTTCCCTTCAGAAAAATATGAAAACCCAGTGATTTATTATAGGTTTATATTAAACCTAATTTCATTATTTATCATATCGATTTAAAGCATTGTCTCTGGTTTATGGAATTTATCATTTCGTGGTTGAATACTTATGCCTGCTTGTCCTTTTGTTTGTGTATGTGTGTGTGTCTTTCCCACAAATGAGTAAGTGCTCTTAGGAAATTACAAGTTAATCAAATATGGTATAAAATATATTTATATAATTAAAAGTTTGGAGGAGATGATTTTCAAAGATGCCTTTTACAGCAGATGTACCATGATTTTGTGGTTCTCTACGCTCTGTCCACTTTAGGTCTTAGTATGCAGCAGCTGAAATACTGCTGAAGGACCTTTGACACAGAGCCCATGAATGCCCCAAGTATGATTTCACTTTCACCTCCCTCTTTGAAAACCCAAATGCTCGTCAAATCAGATGTGTGTTGAGATCTCTTTACTGAATGTGCCTTGAGGAGGAGAACAAATCTTGGGGTCAGCTTGGCATACTCCCCACATTTATCTTTCTCTATTATTGAGGTTTATTGGGGGATGGGGTGACAGTTCTGAGGAGAAAGTGCAAGTGAGGGTAGGTGACTTGCTGTCTTCTTCATAATTTTCCCTGCAGCCTGACCAGCGCGGTGACTTCCATACATTAACATAAAGTAGATTAGGTGGTATCGGCGGTCCCCATGTGATCCAAGTACTGTTACAGGAATATTACTTGACAAATTAAGGCACTATATTTGGAAGTATTCAACTTTTCCCCTATCAATAAACTAGATTAGATTACCTCACATTGGTTATTATCATAAGAGGCTTTTCATTTGTTCAGGTATGTGTAAAGTATGTATTAAAATATTTTCTGTGTAAACTTTTGTGAGTCTGGTAACTTTACCAATTCTGAAGTATAAAATATAAACATACTGCAATAAGTATTTAATACCTAATGGGATTTAAATTTTATACTAATAAAAATGGAAAATTCTTGAATTCTTTTATCCTTTTAAACTTTCTGATTTAGGTTCTGATAATCTGTTTGAAAATTAGGAATATGCTTAGACTCACATGACTTTTAGTGGCAGAAGCTACTATGTCTTTACTGATTATAATTGATTAGAAGCTGCAAACAACAATCACTAATTGTTAAACTGTAAGAAGAACGTTGCAGGGAACCATACGACCAAAGAACTAGTTAGCTTTACAGTTTGTTCACTGCATCTCATACTCTTTGTTTCAGAAGAAAGGCTCTATTCAGTGCCTTGTTAGAAAAGACCCTTACTCCCTTTAGACAAGCATTGTGGGAAATTTCAACTAATTCATTTTTTTCTTGTTCTGCTGAATCAATAGTCTTGTGCCTAAAACTTTTGCTCTTTTAACAGATTTAACAAATAAATATTAATTTGAAACTCAGTATTATGTAGAGTCCAATACTTTTGACTTGGGAGAACATAGAAATCAAGGTATTAAATATTTGTCTAGATAGTAACTTTTGACTAGAAGGAGATGTTTTCTCCCAGAAGAAATGGTTTTGATATTAACAACGTGGGGTAAAGAGGAGTAAATTGGGGAGGTAATTAAGCCCAGATTAACCACTAACATGCTAAAAATAAAAATTCATAGGCATTATACTAAACTATTTATATTTTCAACATTTTCATTGACTAGTCTTTTCATTTCAGGCCTCCCAAGTTTATCCG
Organism: Phataginus tricuspis; assembly: GCA_029783875.1. Classification (NCBI taxonomy): domain Eukaryota; kingdom Metazoa; phylum Chordata; class Mammalia; order Pholidota; family Manidae; genus Phataginus; species Phataginus tricuspis. Next base: position 10,874,230 of record JAQQAC010009376.1, on the reverse strand, counting down.
TAACTCCATTTAGCTGAAGATGAAGGCATAGATTTTGGGGGAGTTGTTTTATACAATGTAATAAATTCTTTCACAGCTATTTAAAATAGAACCATTAATTTCAGCTTCAGAATTTACTTAGAGAAAGGTAGACTGATAACCTAAAATTAGTATTTTTTCTTTAAGTTTGTCACATTTTTCAGTAAATACGGTGACTAGCGATCCTATGTGCTCTAAGTTGTCCAGCTGTACAAAACTACTTTCCAGAACCTTGATGTTTCCCATAAAGTTATAGAGACAAATCAAAATCTTAACACTTTTTATGGGTTACGAGACTCATCTTGACTAAGCAGAATGTCTTTGGGACCCAGAGTCTAAAGGGAAAATGGTCAAAAGGAGGCTGTTAGCACAGACAGTGTCATTAACTTTTAGGAGTTATCATGTGACAAGGGAAATCAGCTCCTCTAGATCGTAAGGAGGGTTTTGAACATGTCAGAAGCGCTTAGAAAACTTTGCTGTGCGGGCTGTCAGAAAAAGACAAGAACATATTCTTTCACTCTTAAGTACCATAATCACTTTTGAAAGGGATTTGAAAAAGTCTGAGAGAAATGAAATAATAGATTTTTAAGTTGGAAACAGATTTTAAGGAATCAATCTGATCTGGTCATTTTATAGCTAGAAACTAAGAACCTCAAAAAGCTGTGTGATTTGGTGTAGATCATAGAGCTAGTTTGAAGCAAAAGCTGTGATTTCCTTACTGGATTTGGTTGGTCAAAAGTGTGAAGTCACTGTTAAAATGTAAGGAGGTTATGTGGGACCATATGACAGAAGAACTACTAGCTAATTTTACAGTTTGTTCACTGTACCTCCTCATCCACTTTGTTTCAGAAGAAAAACTTCAGTGACTTGGGTGAAAGACTGTGACCTTCCTACAAACATAAATTGCTGGAGAGTTCTTGCTAACTTGATATTTCAACTACTTCAGGGTTATTTCTAGGACGTAGATAGTTACCCTTCAGAATCCTGGTTGAGGGGAGACATTATATCAAATGAGTTTGAGTTGTTGATATATGGAAACCATAGACCCAAATGAAAGAATGATGGGTGTTAAGTACTTGAAATTTGAATGCAGCAATACTTTCTTGAGATGCTTTATCAGTTGCATAATATCCTCCAGCTCCATCCATGTTGTTGCAAATGGTAGGATTTGTTTCTTTCTTATGGCTGAATAGTATTACATTGTGTACATGTACCACATCTTCTTCATCCATTCATCTACTGATTGACACTTAAGTTGCTTCCATATCTTGGCTATTGTAAAAAGTGCTGCAATAAACATAGGGGTGCATATGTCTTTTTGAATCTGAGAAGTTGTATTCTTTAGGTAAATTCCAAGGAGTGGGATTCCAGGGTCAAATAGTATTTCTATTTTTAGTTTTTTGAGGAACCTCCATATTGCTTTCCACAATGGTTGAACTAGCTTACATTCCCACCAGCAGTGTAGGAGGATTCCCCTTTCTCTGCATCCTCACCAGCATTTGTTGTTCATAGCCTTTTCGATGCTGGCCATCCTTACTGGTGTGAGGTGATAGCTCACTGTGGTTTTATTTTGCATTTCCCTGATGATTAGTGGTGTGGAGCATCTTTTCATGTGCCTGTTGGCCATCTGAATTTCTTCTTTGGGGAACTGTCTCTTCATATCCTCTGCCCATTTTTTAATTGGGTTATTTGCTTTTTGGCTGTTGAGGCGTGTAAGTTCTTTATATATTTTGGATGTTAACCCCTTCTCGGATATGTCATTTACAAATATATTCTCCCATACTGTAGGATGTCTTTTTGTTCTGTTGATGGTGTCCTTTGCTGTACAGAAAATTTTTAGTTTGATGTAATCCCATGAGTTTATTTTTGCTTTTGTTTCCCTTGCTCGAGGAGATGCGTTCAGGAAGAAGTTGCTCATGCTTATATTCATGAGATTTTTGCCTATATTGTCTTCTAAGAGTTTTATGGTTTCATGACTTACATTCAGGTCCTTGATCCATTTCAAGTTTACTTTTGCGTATGGGGTTAAACAATAATCCAGTTTCATTCTCTTGCATGTAGCTGTCCAGTTTTGCCAACACCAGCTGTTGAGGCTATCATTTCCCCATTGTATGTCCATGGTTCCTTTATCATATATTAATTGACCATATATAGTTGGATTTATATCAGGGCTCTCTAGTCTGTTCCATTGGTCTATGGGTCTGTTCTTGTGCCAGTACCAAATTGTCTTGAGTACTGTGGCTTTGTAGTAGAGCTTGAAGTTGGGGAGCATAATCCCACCAGTTTTATTCTTTCTTCTCAGGATTGCTTTGGCTATTCGGGGTCTTTTTTGATTCTGTATGAATTTTAGAATGATTTTCTCTAGTTCATTGAAGAATGCTGTTGGTATTTTGATAGGAATTGCATTGAATCTGTAGATTGCTTTAGGCAGGATGGCCATTTTGACAATATTAATTCTTCCTATCCATGAGCATGGGATGTGTTTCCATTTATTGGTATCTTCTTTAATTTCTCTTATGAGTGTCTTGTAGTTTTCAGAGTATAGGTCTTTCACTTCCTTGGTTCAGTTTATTCCTAAGTATTTTATTCTTTTTGATGCAGTTGTGAATGGAATTGTTTTCCTGATTTGTCTCTTGGCTAGTTCATTGTTAGTGTATACAATGCCAGAGATTTCTGCGTGTTAATTTTGTATCCCTCAATTTTGCTGAATTCAGATATTAGATCTAGTAGTTTTGGAATGGATTCTTTAGGGTTTTTTATGTACAATATCATGTCATCTGCAAACAGGGACAGTTTAACTTCTTCCTTGCCAATCTGGATGCCTTTTATTTCTTTGTGTTGTCTGATTGCCATGGCTAGGACCTCCAGTACTATGTTAAGTTGAAGTGGGGAGAGGGGACATCCTTGTCTTGTTCCCGATCTTAAAGAGCTTTCAGCACTCACTGTTAAGTATAATGTTGGCTGTGGGTTTGTCATATATGGCCTTTATTATGCTGAGGTACTTGCCCTCTATACCCATTTTGTTGAGTTTTTATCATGAGTGGATGTTGAATTTTGTCAACTGCTTTTTCAGCATCTATGGAGATGATCATGTGGTTTTTGTCCTTCTTGTTGATGTGGTGGATGATATTGATGGATCTTCGAATGTTGTACCATCCTTGCATCTCTGGAATAAATCCTACTTGATCATGATGGATGATCTTTTTGATGTATTTTTTCAATTCATTTTGCTAATATTTTGATGAGTATTTTTGCATCTATGTTCATCAGGGATATTATTTTCTTAATTATTTCTATAATTACAGATATGTAATTTTCTTTTTTTTGTTGTGTCTTTGCCTGGTTTTGGTATTAGAGTGATGCTGGCCTCACAGAATGAGTTTGGAAGTATTCCCTCCTCTTCCACTCTTTGGAAAAGTTTAAGGAGGATGGGTATTAGGTCTTCACTAAATGTTTGATAAAATTCAGCAGTGAAGCCATCTGGTCCAGGCGTTTTGTTCTTAGGTAGGTTTTTGATTACCAGTTCAATTTTGTTGCTGGTAATTAGTCAGTTCAGATTTTGTTTCTTTCTGGGTCAGCCTTGGAAGGTTGTATTTTTCTAGAAAGTTGTCCATTTCTACTAGGTTATGCAGTTTGTTAGCATATAATTTTTCATAGTATTCTCTAATAATTCCTTGTATTTCTGTCGTGTCTGTAGTGCTTTTTCCTTTCTCATTTCTGATTCTCTTTATGTGAGTAGACTATCTCTTTTTTTCTTGGTAAGTCCTTGTTAGGGGTTTATCTATTTTGTTTATTTACTCGAAGAACTAGTTCCTGCTTTCATTGATTCTTTCCATTGTTTTATTCTTCTCGATTTTATTTATTTATGCTCTAATCTTTACTATGTCCCTCCTTCTACTGACTTTGGGCCTCATGTGTTCTTTTTCTTGTTTTCACTTATTGTGAGTTTAGACTACTCATGAATGCATTGCATTCTATTTCCACCTTTAATTCTGTTAGGAACACCCAAATACGTGAAACAAATACTATGTTGAGTGCATAGATACCTGTAGTGGTTATATCTTACTGTTGGACTGGCTTCTTTATCATTACATAATGTCCTTCTTTGTCTCTTGTTACTTTTTTTGTTTTTGAAGTCTATTTTTCTGATACAAGTACTGCACCTTCTCCTTTTTCTACCTATTATTTTCATGTTCTATCTTTTTCCATCCCTTCGCTTTTAGTCTTTGTGTGTCTTTGGGTTTGAAGCAAGTATCCTGTATGCAGCATATAGATGGGTCTTACTTGTTTATCCATTCTGTAACTCTGTGTCTTTTGATTGGTGCAGGCAGTCAATTTACATTTAGGGTTATTATCAATAGACACGTACTGAGATTGGATTAAAGATGGCGGCGTGAGAGGTGAGACAGAGGCTTCCTCCTAAAACTGCATATAACATAAAAATATAACTAATACAACTACTCTTGAAAGAGCAACAAGAAAGAGGACTGCAACAAACTGCATACACCTGGAGACCTGCAGACCTCACAGAAAAGGGTAACATACTAAAGCTGTGGTCCTGCAGGATCCAAGCCCTTCCCCCACCCAGCTCACCAATGAGAGGAAGAGCAACAGAGCAGGGAGGGAGTGGAGATCTGGAACTGCTGAACACCTAACTCCAGAGATCTGCTCTGGGAGCACAAACCTACATTTCATGGTGCATGATACTCTCGTAATTAGGGGGTTGGAAAGCTAAGACAGGCAGAATTCCTGGAGAGACAAAGATTCCAGCTGCTTGTGGAAAGCAGGGATCCACATCCAGCTGCTCTGGGACAAAAGCAAGGCGGGCAGTCTGAGAGACTTCCTAACAAAGAAGCCCTTAGCAAGAGGGCTGCTAAAGGGGCAAGGATTGCACAGAGCTTACTGCTCAGGAAAAAGGACAGGTACACAAAATTGTCTGGGTGCACTCTGCCCAGCAGATTGGGAGTTTTCACAATCTTCAGGCGCTCTAGATCCCTGGCTGCCTACACAGCTCCAAGAATCCCTTCTGTGACAGGCAGACTAGTGCACCTTTCGCCTGGCCAGCTCCACCAGGCTTGCAAACTGGGAAACCCTCCCCTAGCCAGAGGGAAGATCTGTTTACAGCAACTAAAAATGCAAAGCACAGAGGCTTATACCTGTGTGCTCGGCCCACTGGTTCAGGCAGTAGAGACAGGCAGAGTAGCCGGGAAGCAGGGAACAGCTCTTTCCTCCCCCCAGGCACCAACACCACTCCCCTGCAATCCCCGACATTGCTTCAGGGGCTTAGCAGCTCCAGAGAGTAGAGCTTCTGGGCACTAGAGAGCGCCATACACAAATATGAAACGCCAAAGGAACCTGGTCCAGAGTAAAATTATTAATACAACTCCTGAGAAAGATTTAAATGATATTGACCTCATGACTCAGTTCAAAATAAAAATCATTAACATGCTCATGGAGGTACGGAAAGATATTCAAGAACTGAGGAATGAATTACGGTCGGAGATCCAATCATTGAAGAGCACAATGGATGATATTAAAAGCAGATTGGATACGGTGGAGGAGACGATAAATGAAATAGAAACTAAAGAAGAGGAATAAAAAGCTGAGGCACAGAGAGAAAAAAGGATCTCTAAGAATGAAAGAATACTGAGAGAACTGTGTGACCAATCCAAATGGAACAATATTCACATTATAGGGGTACCAGAAGAAGAATAGAGAGAAAAAGAGATAGAAAGTGTCTTTGAGGAGGTGATTGCTGAAAACTTCCCCAATCTGGGGAAGGGGATAGTCTCTCAGGCCATGGAGGTGCACAGATCTACCAACACAAGGGACCCAAGGAAGACAACATCAAGACATATAATAATTAAAATGGCAAAGATCAAGGATAAGGACAGACGATTAAAAGCAACCAGAGAGATAAATAAGATCACATACAAAGGAAAGCCCATCAGGCTATCATCAGACTTCTCAGCAGAAACCTTACAGGCCAGAAAGGAGTGGCATGATGTATTTAATACAATGAAGTAGCTATGTACTTACTGCCATTGCAGGCTTTAGATTCATGGTTACTGAAGGTTCAAGGGCAGCTTCTTTACTATCTAACAGTCTAACTTAACTCGCTCATTACAATAGTTCAAACACAATCTAAAGGTTCTTTTTTTTTCTTCCTCCTCCACTCTGTTTATTTTAGGTGTCATATCCTGTATTCTTTGTGTATTCCTTGACTGACTTTTTGGGTTAATGATTTAATTTTGCATTTGCTTAGTAATTAATTGGTCTACTTCATTTACTGTGGTTTTATTTTCTCTGGTGACAGCTATTTAGCCTTTGGAGCACTTCCATCCAGTCCTTTTAAAATACTCTATAGAGATGTTTTGTGGAAGGTAAATTCCCTCAACTTTTTCTTATCTGGATATTGTTTAATCCCTGCTTCAAATTTATGTGATAATCTTTCTGGGTTGAGTATTCTTGGTTGGAGGCCCTTCTGCTTCATTGCGTTAAATATGTCATGCCCCTCCCTTCTGGCCTGTAAGTTTGCTGCTGAGAAGTCTGCTGATATCCTGATGGGCTTTCCTTTGTATGTGATCTTTTTTCTCTCTCTGGCTTCTTTTAATACTCTGTCCGTGTCCTTGATCTTTGCCATTTTAATTATTATACGTCTTGGTGTTGTCCTCCTAGGGTCCCTTGAGTTGGGAGATATGTGCACTTCCATGGCCTGCGTGACTATTTCCTTCCCCAGGTTGGGAAAGTTTTCAGCAATTATTTCCTCAAAAACAATTTCTATTCCTTTTCTCTATTCTTCTTCTTCTGGTACCCCTATAATGTGAATATTGTTCCATTGGGATTGGTCACAGAGTTGTCTTATTATTCTTTCATTTGTAGAACCTTTTTTCTCTCTGCCTCAGCTTCTCTGTATTCCTGTTCTCTAACTGCTATTCTATTGACTGTCCCCTATACCTCTTCTAGTCTGCTTTTAAATCCCTCCAGTGTGTGTCTCATTTTAGACACTGTATTTTTCAGATTTCTCTCTCTCTCGAAGTTCTTCCTGAGATCTTGAATATTTTTCTGTAGCTCTGTGAGCATGTTTACGCTTTTTATTTTGAAATCTTTATCATGAAGATTAGTGATTTCAGTTTCAGTGAGCCCTCTTTCTGGTGTTTGAGGGATCCTGCTTTGTACAAAATTATTTTGCTGTTTCATAATTCTACTGATCACTATGGAATAATAACTTTGTATAGGCGGTACCCTCTAGTGCCCAGAAGCTCTACTCTCTGGAGCTATCCAGTACCTGGAGTGATGGTAGGGTCACAGGTGCGCAGCACTGGCTCCTGTTGGGAGCAAAAATCTCTTTCATGCTTCCTGGCTGCAGTGCCTAAATCCACTGCCAGGTCCTGTGGGTTGAGCATGGAGGGAGGAACCTCTCTGTTATGCCCCTGTAGGTACACCCTAGGTGGGCCTGCTCTCCGGCTGACCTGGTTCAGTGGTGGCATCAGGTGTGTGGACTGGTGCCTGCTGAGAGGAATGAGTGACAGGCTGCCTATCACAGCAGGGGACCTAGGCACTGCATTGCCAGTCAGGGGGATGGAGCATCTGATGGTCCTGAATGTTCCTAACCTGCTGGGCTGAGTGTGCAGGAATGATTTTGTCCACCTGTCCTTTCTCCTTAGCAGCAAGCTCTGTGTAATCCTTGCCCCTTTAGCACCCGTCTCGCTGTTGGGAAGTCTGTAAAAGTGCCTGCCTTTCTTTTGTCCTGGAGTGGCCGGTGTGGTTTCCTGTTCTCCCCAAGCAGCTGGTATCTCAGTATCTCTTTGAGTATTCTGCCCGTCTTTGCTTTCCAACCTCTCTAATCTCAAGAGTATCATGTAATGTGGGTTCCTGCTCCCAGAGCAGATATCCAGGGGTGTGAGTTTAGCACCGGGGCTTCTACTCCCTCCCTACTCCATTTCTCTCTCTCCCGCCTGTGAGCTTGGATTGGGGGAGACCTTAAGTCCTGCAGGATCGGGGCTTTGCTTACTTTACACTTTTCTGTGTGGTCTTCTCTTTTCCCCAGATGTAGGCAGTCTGTTGCAGTCTTCTTTCGGATCGCCCTTTCAGGATTAGTTGTATTTGCTGTATTTTCGTTACATGTGGTTTTGGGAAGTGGTTTCTGCCTCAGTTCTCTTGCCACCAGTCATCTTTTTCCCCTCCATCAGATGAGTACATTTTACATTTATTTTAGATCATATAATTTTTCCTCAAAATCTGTGCATATTCCTGTGATGTCTTCAAAAGTTGAATTGGAGTTACCCCATCCATAGATCCTAGAGGATCAGCTAAACAGAATTCAGATTCAAATTCAGCAGCATCTGGAAAGAAACAGAAAAAATTATACTCTTCATATAAAATACTTCAGGGTAAACATGTATGAGTTAGTAAGAAAAGGTTGGGCCATTACGAGTGTTAAAAATGAAAAAATATCTATACACAACTGCAGTACAAAATACAAGACTACTAGGAAATATAACATGCCCATGGTTACACACAATTAATTCCTATTGTGGCTAAGTATCAGAGCTTCTGGTTTTCTTATTACAAGATGGAACTATAGAAGATAAAGATGACACAGGTCACCATGACAACCATATGCTATAAACCAGAAAAACAGACCAACAAGCAGATCCCACACAGTCAAGTATACCATGACAGGTATAATACAGGGTGCTATTAGAACACATAGAGGGGACATCCCAGTTTGATGTCAGTATTGTCAGCCATTGGTGAAGGTGACGTGTAAATTGATACCTGCAGGAAGAGGGAAAGATGTGCCAGGTAGAGGGAAGAAGAATCTGCGGAACTGTAAGTAGTCTAGGTCAGTGACATGCTAGAGCAAATGGGCAGAGTAGGGTAAGTGGCAAGAGATGAGACTGAAGGACTTGGCAAGCACCAAATTTGATTTGGGTGTTTTTA
>JAQQAC010009376.1:10661414-10864766 GCA_029783875.1 Phataginus tricuspis | reverse complement strand
CATTTACAAACATCATTTTCCAGAATATACTATCCAGTTAGCTTTCACTTCCTACTAATCTTATAAACCTGGCTCAATAGAAATAATGCTTTAGAGGCAAACTAATGAGCTTAATTTATTTTCTATGATTCTATGTTTTGACTTACTTGTTTAGTTGATTTGCCAATGAGTGGCTGGTCTTTACTTCTTCTAGATATAATTTTTTATATTTCTTCAATTTAGCTTTAATATAATCTTCTTGAGAAATTTTTTGGGAGAGTTGCGATTCCAGGTCTTTAATTCTGAGTTCCATTTGCATTCTAAATGAAGAATTTTCATTCTCTCTCTGCTGCTCTAATCTCTTTTGTGATTCAGCCTTTAACTAAAGCAAATTAAAAGAATATGTTTTGTAAGTAAGTATAATCTGAGTAATTATAGCATATTTGTTTCCCTTAGTTTTGACTCAGTGTTTCAGAAAGCAATTTTAAATGTAAAAAAAAGACCTGAAGTTTAATATATTTACCTGAACTTCAACTGAATTAAATCTGCATTATAAAAATAAAGTTGAATCACTCTTATTTTAGTACTCATAAATCTGACATTTAAAGAATAACAATCTATAGTTAAAATATTTAAGCAATATAATCCAAAGAGTATGGTATAATTTTTAAATCACAATTTTCTTTTCCTTTTGTGTTATACCCAACTAGTCTTAAAATTTTTGATTGTCTAGTGAGAATCATTCTGAAAGATGGATTTTGTGATAATGATGGAAATTGAAATATTTAAAGGGAGAAACACATGCTACCATCCTTCCAGAAATCTATAAAACCAATTGCCTTAAGTAGAGGAAACAGACATAACGCATATATCCAAAATGTAATCTGCAGGGAGATGAATTAAGGCACCTTACAGATTAATAAATTAACCTGTAAAAACCAACTTACTTTTAATTTTTCTGTTTCCTGTCTTGCTCTTTCTTCAGTGTCCCGTCTGTACTGTTCCATGTTACTGTGCTCCAGTGAAATCATTGCTATGTGAGTTTTAAGGTTTCTGACTTCTGAAGATGAAACTTCCAGTTTTCTTGAAAGATCAACAACCTGCATGAATGAAATAAGTGAGTTTGGTAATGGAGATAGACTGAGAATAGTCCAAGTCAAAGCCAGTATCAAATTTTAAAATAAATTTAGTTATAATAAAATGTTACCCATACCATTAGTAGAGTCTTAGAACATTGAACCTTGAATTACTCAGAAAATTAAAACCATCAGGAGTCAAAATAATACACCCTTTGCTGTCATTTTTGCCATATACAACATTTGCACTTGGTTTTATGCTCTTCTATTTTTATATTATTGTCCCATGTCATTGCTCTATAAAGTTATTATATGTCACCTCTCAGTAGGAGAGGTCCCCCATACTGACACTTCATAATTTTAAAAGAAGTTTCAGAACTATCACATTGAGTTATTTAGGCCTAAGTCAATAAATGCCTCCCAAAATAAGACTGTAATGATCTATAAATATGTATTTTATGCCATAAGCCTTTTTCTCAACTACAAATGTTTTATGCTAATTTAAATCAGTTTCCAAGGAAAGGATTGTCACAGTTAAGGAGAAGTCACATCTCCCAATATGGAATTTTAGTGAGATGATCCATACATTTTTTTTTTAACAATGCCACAACTCCATAGTGCTATCTTATTATCTTTTGTGACTTACCACCAAATAAGAAGACATAACAAACAAAAAGAAAACCTGTTGTAATTTCAGCGATACTGAGCTGGGAAGAACTGCTTTCCTTTAGATACAATGACTATTTGGTAAGACAAAGTGAGTAGATGCGGTTTTTACAAATTTTACATTTCCTGTGAAATTCCCTCCCCTTCCATGTGTGTGGCCTCACAACCTGGTTTCTAGTGAAGAGAATATGGTGGAACTGCTGTGTGACCCCTAAGCCTTGGTTAGAAGGTGTAATACGGCTTCCATCTGATTCTTTCTCTCCAGGGAGGCTCACCCTAGGAACCCAGCCACCTTGTTGTGAAGCACCCCAGGGCACCCAGTGATTCCTCACAGAGATGTGCCAACTGAGACTGATGTAGCTGTCGTGCCAGCCCAAAGCTGACGTCAACTGCCAAACACGTGCACGTGGCGCCTTTACGTGATTCCAGTCCCCAGTGGTGCGTCATCCCAGCTGATGCCAAGTGGAGAAGAAAGAAGCCTCACTGAGCCTTGCTGTGGATAAAATGAGAGTTCCCGTGGCCAGGATTCTCACCTGGCCCTGGTTGACTAGCTCACTGCACACCTGTGGGCAATACATGGCTGTTGACTCTATATGAAGAGCTCCGCTCAGTGCTCTGTGCATGATATGGTGGCATGGCTGCAAGGCTGCAGGAGAGCAGAGCAGAGGCTGGAGTGGGGGCAGCGCCAAGGACAGAGGCCCAGAGGACGGCTGTGCAGGATAACTGTGCAGGCAGAGAGGCCCAGAGGATGGCTGTGTGGGGCGGCTGTGCAGGCAGAGAGGTCCAGAGGATGGCTGTGCAGACAGAGGGGCCCAGAGGACACAGCGCTGAAGACCAAGGGGCCCAGAGGACACAGCGCCAAAGACAGAGGGGCCCAGAGGATGCAGCACTGAAGACCGAGGGGCCCAGAGGACACAGTGCCGAAGACAGAGGGGCCCAGAGGATGCAGCCCCGAAGACCGAGGGGCCCAGAGGATGCAGCACCAAAGACAGAGGGGCCCAGAGGACAGCTGTGCAGACAGAGGGGCCCAGAGGCAGATACCGGCTTGCTGCATGCAGACTCGCTCTGAGTGAACAGGATTCTAGTGACTGACCTGCCACCGTGGAAATAAAGTTGGGTATAGCCCTTTCACCCCAGGAACGTTTTGCTGTCAATTTCTTCGGTCACATTGAATCCATAGCGAACTTGCCTAAACTGTAGATTTGTGAACAAAATAAGTACTGTTTTGATTCACTAGGTTTTGAGGTGGTTCATCATGCAGAAATAAATAACTGGCATAGATACTGATATTAAAAATGGGGTGCTGCCATTAAAAAAAAAACCTAAAACACAGAAAGAGTGCCTTTGAATAGGGCGATAGGTGGAACCTGAAATGAGGTGGAGAAGAGTCAGAATGAAAACCAGCAGGGCCTCCAGGAGCCTGTTAGTGGAAGCCTGACGGCCCCTGAAGAGGCTGACAGCAAGGGCTTCTAGGCAGGGAAAGAGAATGACACTGGAACCTGGAGGGAAGGGGACTCTTGCTCCAAAGCAGCTGAGAGTAAAGATCAATGAGCGAGATAAGCTGAGGAAGATGATTACACATAAAGGAACCAGGGCTCACTAGGGTCAAGTATCTGTTTCCCAATTACAGCCTCTCCTCATGTCGGATTGCCAAGTAATTCTAAAAGAAATGACTTCTAAACTAAGATCAAATCCAGGGTGCTGCCAGGAAGACACGGCCTAAGGTTGAAGCCAAGACTGTAAAACCCTTAGGACCTCAGAAAGATTTATGGTGGTGCCTCAAATTCCTCTAAGGATCTTCGGCGTTTACACATTTTAAGGCACCATCCTGCAGCAGCCTCACAGGAAGCCCAACGTGAAGAGCTTATCTCAAAATGACTCATGAGGGTGGCTTTCCTATTGGCGTGAACCCCAATAAAATTCACAGGAAACTCAAGGTTTTTAAAGATGGTATTAGCAAAAACACTGCTTGCTAGCCTGGACTGAGAGAGACAGAGAATACAAATGAAAAGAGGCCTTTGGGTCTTAGAAGTTCTACAGGGAGGAAGCAGGCTGAGAAAACAGATGCAAACACAGGCCATCTCTTGTGAACAAGACAGAACTGAGAGCTCAGAGGTACAGCAAAGGGCCACGGAGAGGCATTCCCATGATGAGGACTAAGTCCTCCTCAAAGAACTAGCAGCCCGCAGCAGGCTGCATTTCAGAACTGCTATGGACTAATGCGTCTCCCTTTTTCCATTCTGAATGAGAGTCTTGAGCAGGTCAGCAGAATGTTGGCTCTGTGGGTGGTGGTAGATAACTTGGCTCTTCAGTTCTCAGTCTTTGTATTGAGAGGAATTGTACGCCAAGGGCTCAACTCTAGAAACCACAGCCCAGGCTCCTGTTCCATCTGCACCTGATGAAGATGTAAGATCTCGGACTCCAGCCTGCACTGGATGCCATCATCACTGAGGCTTGGCACACAGGTAGGGATGAGTGTGTTTTTCTTGTCTTCTTTTCCTTTTTTTATGGAAATGTTTTATATATCTTGACCAGTGGATATATTCTTTTGTCGTCGTCTGTTTTTTTTAAGTATAGTTGACATGCGATATTACACTGGTTTCAAGTATATAACATAGTGATTGGAGTGTATTTTTCATGTGAGAGGGTGACTAAAAATTGTGCTTTTTAAATGTGTCTGTACTTTTAAAACATCCATTGATTTCTTTTAAAAAGGTAGGGTATGGGCCAACCTTACTGACTTGCTCCCAGTGAACAGAATATGGTGAAGGTGATGCCGTATGAATTCCAAGGCTAGTTAGCCCAGATAGGCCAGGCATTCCAGCTGCCTGGCCCAGCTAAAGTCCCAGCCAGGGCCCGGTGCCGACAATCGGACATGTGAGTGAACTGGCTTCCAAATGACTCCAGCCTCAGCCTTCGAGCTGTCCCAGCTGAAGCTGAGGGAAACAGAGACAAGCTGTCCTGGCCACACTTTTCCTGATGGAGGTTTGTGAATAAGATAGATGTTATTTAACCAATTGAACCTGGGGAGTTTATTAGGGTAAAACAGATAAACAGAGAAGTGGTGAAAAAAAGGGATAATATGAAAACTAACTTATTTGTGGTGAACTGATTTTCAATAAGGGTGCCAAACAGTAGAAATGAGTCCCCTTTAAAATGGGTTATAATAAGTGTACAGATTAATTTATTAATGGGAAACAATGCTAATGAGAACAAGCAGATAACTAGAAGACGTAAGAAGTTTTTCTAGGGTTCCCTTTGATTACAAATTCTCACCACTAGGCATATATGCCTCTTCAGAATTTTTCCTCAAGTTAGGGGATAGGGAAGATTGGTAAGCAAGGAGACATAGCATTTAAAGAATAACAATGGAAAGAGATAGTTTAATAGCCAAAATTGAGGACTTTTATCTGATTTCAATTAACTGAAATTCTAATAGCGTGGAGTATTTATTAATCAGTCTAGCACTCAATCTTCATTTTCCTTTCCTCAGTGAGGAAATAAAGAGAACATTAAGGAATCATTTTTAATCTTCTCAGTAGTAAAATAAATGCAGTGTCCTTTGGACTATTTAAGTACAATTTCTCCTTTATCTTACTTCAAGGTTGTCAGTATGGGAGGTAAGACCATCTCATCTTTATGTTGCACCATAGTACTTCTCCCTATCATACAATTTAGCTTTGAAATTCTGATTGTCAGTGGTTCACTCAATGATTAGATGAATAATTACCTCACTTTTAACTGTTGTACTCTTGATGTTTTTTTTTTCTTGGATAGGATGAAATGTGATTCTGCCAATTACACATTGAGCTATAAAGTACAGCTATGCATCTCTTTCGACTTAAGTAAAAGAAGGTGCATACAGAGAACTGAGGTTTCTGCGAATATAGTATCAGCACTAAGAACAAGGTTGGCCTCAGGATTACACACAAGAACCAGGTCAAAAGAAGATTTAATTGTGAATCGCAAGATGACAGATTAGCAAGACTTCCAAAGAGAAAGTCAAAAGCCCAGACTCCATCTCTTCCTTCCTAGATGGTGACATCTGTGGATCGGTCTATGCACTGTAATGAGTCATTGAAACAGAATGAAGTACACAGACTGAGTCAGCAGATCCTGTGACCCAGACATGCAAACGGGAGTGAGGTGGAGGAACGCTGGGTGAGAGACTAAAGGTGTGAACGGAGAAGAGCAAGGGAATGGGCTCTACCTCTGCCTGCCTGACTTCCCATCATGGCACAGTCCGCAGGGCACAAGCTGGACAAGGGCTCTCTGAAGCAAAAAGTCTCCGCAGGAGTCGAGAGAAGCAAGTGGTAATATGCAAGACGACCGGGAAAGAGTCCTCATAGTATCTGATTTGGTACTGGCGTAAGGATCGACATGCAGACCGCCGTATTAGAATTGGGAATACAAAGTGAACTCTCATATTTGTGGTGAACTGATTTTCAACAAGGGTGCCAAAAGGTGAAGTGGGTCAAGAACAGTCTTTTTAACCCATGGTACTGGGGCCACTGCATATCCACATACACAAGAATAAAACCAGACCTCTGCTTCATAGCATATACACAAAGTTAACTCAACATGTAAGCGCAAAAATTATAAAACTCATAGGAAAAAAGATGTGTATCTTTGTGACTAGATTTGGCAATGGTTTCTTAGATGACACTGAAGGAGAAAAGCAGATTAACTGGATTCATCAGGACAGTGAAAAGGCAAGCTATGGAATAGGAAAAAATACTTGAAAATCCTTTATCTGATAAGGGATTTGTATCTAGGATATAGAAATAACTCTTACAATTCACTTATAAGGAGACAGTACAATATCAAAATAGGCAAAGGAATTGAACAGCCAGTTCTTCAAAGAAGATATATGAATGGATAATAAGCATAGGAAAAGATGCTCAACATTATTCATCAGAAAAATGCAAATCCAAACCGCAGTGAGATGCCATTTCACACCCACTATAGGATGGCTACAATAAAAAAGACAGATAAGACAGATGTTGGCAAGAATATAGAAAAACATCAGAACCCTCAAGCACCACTTAGGAAAATGTAAAACAGTGCAGCCACTTTGGAAAACAGACTGGCAGTTCTTCAAAAGGTTAAAGTAGAGTTACCATATGTAAGTATAGACCATTCAGAAGTATGTACCCAAGGGAGATGAAAGCATAAATAAAGGGCTCTACTGCTAAATCAGTTCCCAAAGCACTCCATTCCCAGCGGCTGTTCCTGTTTGGCTGCTTTACCAAATACTGTCTCAAGGTTAGATAGTATGGCATCTCAGAGAAGCCAACCCAGAGCTTTGCATCTGGAAATTCCAGTCCTGGCTGCACAATGAAGGAAGGCAAACTTAGACTGTTTTCACAGTGATGGGGTAAAAAGAGCATTCGATTAAACAGTTCTCTATTAGGTGAAGTGCTTTCAATTTTATATTTAATTGCTTAAAATACACTTAGAAGTAAAAACTTTATTATGTCAGTGTTTCCAAGGAGAAATTAATTGGTATGTTACAAACTAAGCAACAGCTAAAATATGTTAATTGATACAAGGGTAGATACCGTGCATATCAAATGTTATTTCCCCTTAGACAAACTTATACTTAGAAAGACAAGATTATGTCTCATGAAAAAAGGTAAGGGGCTAAATTTAAATTGTTCTGCACAGACCAGATGATGAATACTGACGAGGGTAAGGCTGATGAGAACAGTTAGAGCTTCAGGAGAATGGAGGTGTGAGCAGGTCTGGGTAATGCAGGATTAGGCAAGAGAAGCAGAAACTGAAAAGACAGAAAGGACACATGAGAAAAAGCCAAGAGACGGTGAGATCAGCCCAATTAACTCAGCATAAAATAGAGTGGCAGTGAAATAAAAACCTGTGCCCACCCAGTAACTTGTAAATGCTCACAGATAGCATCACTATTAACAGCCAACAAGTGAACGCAACCCAAAGGTCCATCGACTTATGAGTAAGTGGTTCCGCCACACCTGTGTATTGTTGACAATAAAAACAAATGAAGTACTGATAAGTGCTCTAACATGATGAACCTTGAACACTTTATCTTAAGTGAAAGAAGGTAGTTACGAAGACCACATATTGTGGTTCCACTTCAAGTGAAATATCCAGAGTAGGCTAGTCTTGGAGGTAGAATGTAGACTGGTGGTTGCCTGGGACTGGGGAAGGTGGGAGCTGGGGTCATGGCTAAGGGATGCAGGGTTTCTCTTTGGGGTGATGAAAAATGTTCTACTTGATTGCAGGGATAACTATATAAATCTATGAATATACTCAGAGATACTGAATTGGATATTTTAAATGGGTGAATTGTATGGTATATGAACTGCATCTCAGTAAGGCTTAAAAGTCCAATGGCTGTGTTGGGGGAGCGTTGTGTATTTTCCTCGGTCCTTGTCCCCACTGCAACAAAGAACTGAAGGGCAGAGACACAGTAGGGAAGCAGAGTTAAAGTTTTATTTAAAGTTACTTAGAGAAAAAGTGCAGGTGACCTGAGAGAGGAGCGCCCTAAAAAGTTGAAAAAAGAGTTTAAAGTTAAAAGGTTACGCACTTAGAAAGTGCAGGTGACCTCAGAGAGAGGAGCGCCCCGAAAGGTTGGGGGTTCCCCCTTTTAAGGATTCTTCAGGAATGTGACTAAGGGCTGCGGGTGCAGACTTGTTAAGTGGTCTCTGAATATTTTAAATTAACACAAGGAACTTCCTGCTCTGATTTCTCCCTGGGATAACTGGCGTCTTGGTCTGGAAGCATTATCAAACCAGACCACGCTTGCCCAGCCCCCAAGGTGGGCTGAGTTATTGTCTGTTTGCTAAAGAGTAAGTTAATAATCTTACTTAACTTCCTGCCTTTTACTATGCTGTTTACAGCTGGGCCTGCCTGCTAAATTGGTTGCCTAGGTTGCAAATTATTTGATTAGGTCTGAAGGAGAAAAAAAAAAAGCAGATAGGTAAAGTTAAAAAATAAGTTGGGCCTGCATGATTAACACAATAAAGCCATGGGCTATGCTGAGGTACCCTCCTTTATCTGGGGAATATTCAAACATTCCAGGCCAAGTTGCTCCTGACTTTTTGAGCTTTAACTGATTAACTCTGGGTCTTCTTCAGTGGGCTTTTTCCTGGCCTTACTCTTTTTCCACCCCACTCATCTCTATTTTCCTGCCTAACAGCTGAATGTAGATAATTTTCTTAATTCTCTATGTTTGGATACATACTATACATAATCTGAATCTTTCCACATTTTTATAGGATATCTAAAGGGGAAAGGAAATGAGGGAAGTATCTAATTTCAACTGCTTTATATAATGACCTTTTGTACAAATTATCCTGAAATCCACAAAATAAATGTACACAGATTCTACATCTGCAACAGTGAAGATAAAATGACAATTTTCTGAAACATTCCATTAAACATTCCATTAAAATCCTGTGATTTTATTTGGCTTGCTTCATCATGGCAAAAAAGAGATCTGTAAAAAAAACAATGGTTGGTACTAAAAAAACAGTCTCAACTGACCTGAAGAATGATGTGTAATTCTGTTTTCCTAAGGATGAATGTTGTAAGAAAGGATGTATAATATAAATGGCAGAAATAAAGTCAAAACAAGTACATTATAAAGATAGGGAAATTGTAATAAATTTGTTATAATGAAAATATAAAAGCTGTCCACAGAAATTAATATTCTAAAACACTGTGTATTATTTAATTAGCTATAGAGTAACTGTTGGTATGTTAAATTTTATACATACCCAACTTAGGGCTTGATTTAATGTCTTCTTTAAGTCCTGTATCTCACCAGTATAGTGATTTGAGGTGGCCTTTAGCGAAGCCTCTGTCTCACGTTGTCGTATTTCAGCATCAGCCAATTCTTGTTGGAATTGTCTCACGACTACCTAACAACATTTGTTATTGCTTTTGTAAATCATATTATTAAACTATGTTAATAATACATCACTCTAACATACATGTTTTGAAAAATATCACCGCACTCATCAACTCACCTTTTCCTCATGCATACACATTCCTGTTTACTGGGTTTGGTGGGATCCTCCTGTCTCCTCAGTATTGTGTACTTAGGACAATGAATTCAGCCCCACTAGCCACTCCCCCTAAGAATTTGCAGAGCTTTACCACCTAGTGAAGTCTCAAAAAAACAAAACATATACGTGGGACTTGGGGTGGTAAATTATACATTGCGAGAGGTTTTCCCTTTCTTCCTAGTAACCTAAATTGACTTCCGACTTCCTCACATACTGAATCCTCTGCTTGAGTCCTTGCAACAGATCCCCATCTGAGAGTAAATGTGAAGTCATAAATGCTATACCTCATCACATTTGTCCCAAATTATGATGTATTGGAGAGTAGATGCCTTTAAACAGAGGTAATAATACACTATTTGAGACTAAAATGTTTCCACATTTAATTCAAATTGACATGAATCAAAATAAAATTACACCAACTAAAAATGTATAAAAGCTACTGAAGGAGAAGGACTGTGACATACAGCATCGGCCCTTCATCTCATCTGGGAAATCTGGAATAACTGTCAAGGTGATCCACTTGATTGAACCTAGAGGTTCATTTTAGGTATGAGCATTTCCACTTACCTGCTTTATCATGGTATTAAAATGGGATGACACAAAGATGAAAATGATTATTTAAGCGACTAAATTATTACTATCGGTAAAAATTTATAAATGAACCTCTTAAAATTTCATAGTCAACACAAATGTCTTTCTTCAAAATAAAGCACCTGCCAAGTCTAATTTTTTTGCTGGATACAAAGCACGCCTTTAAGCTGATTTATAGTCTATATACTTTTTATATTCACTAGACTCAACATTTTTCCATAATCAAATATTACTTTGAATTTTCTTTCAGGAAGTTTGAAAAATATTTATTTTCCTGGATACTTACTTCTAGTTCTCTTTTCTCATTTTCACCTTGATTCATTCTTTCTTTGACATGATTAAAATCATTGAGTAATTTTGTATTTATTCCTTCTAGGTTAAGACATTTTTCCCTTTCAGTTTGGAGTCCTTTTACAGTTTTCTGAAACTGGTCTTCGATGTTAATTAGCTTCTGTTTTTTATTTTCAGCTTTGTTCTGAGCATTATGCAGTTGCTGTCGGAGCAACTCATTTTCACTTTGTAGTTCACATACTCTCTTTTCTAAGGACTCCTGCTTTCTGATGTATTTATCCAGTTTATCTTGTTTCTTTTGATACTTGTGTTCAGTTTTCTTCTTTTGACAGCTTATCTGGCTTAGGTCTCTTTGCACACTTTCTAAAGCCAAAGTCTTTTCTCTAAGGGCATCTCTGGTGTGACTCAACTCAATTTCCAGGCTACTGAGTTTACCTTCAGCTTCAGAAAGCTGACAAGAAAGAATTCGATTGTTTTTTTCCAGATCAGACGTAACAAATTTAGTTTTGTCCAGAAAACAAGACCACTCATTTCTTGCTCTATGAATATCGAAAGGCAGTTCTAGTTCTCTTTCTGATGCCTGACTTTGCTCACGATCAAGGATAGCAGTAGATAGTCTAGAATTGTCTGATACAACTTCTATCTCCAGTCTTCCTTTCCTTTGTTTTACATTCTGCAACTTACAGGGTAGCATTGTATTCTCAGATAACAGGATGTCAAGCTGTCGACCATCCTGAAATACTGTTTCTGTAGGTGTTTCCTTAATCACTTTTATTTTCTTTTGAAGATCATCCTGTTCTTTTGTAACTTCAATGTCCTCAAGATATTTCTTTTCTTTCTGATTTTTCATTGTGTGTTTCTCTGGTTTTAGCATGATAAATTTATCCTGCAACATGTAGCTTTTAAGCAACAGATCTTCTTTTTCATGACTATCAGAAATCTAAGTAAAAGAAAGGAGACTTTCAGCTAGCACTCAAAAGACTTAGCATGATTTCCTCTGAAAATAGGGGATAACCTGTATGTTTACACAATGAAAAGTGTCATGATTAATGGATATCCAACTGAATATAAAACTAAGTTGGATCCAAACCTCAAACTTTATTCAAAAATTTAACTGAAGACAATAAGTCCATGAAAGTACAAAAAAAAAAAAGACTTTTCAAGAAGCCCAGAATTAGAAAGGCTTTTCCCTGAATTACAACTCAGAAGGTATAAAATAGAAGAATAATGAATCTAACTACACTTAAAAATTGACTTCAAAGTCTGAAATCTAACCAATTCAGGTACCCTAGAGTAACAGCCTTAGACTGGCATATATTTGTGCATATTACATTTCCTAAAATTCTTTTTCCTAAGGATCACGAAACTTCTGCTTTAACTCATTTGTGATGAGTTTTAAATTATTTTTTAACTCTAATTTGCCTAGTTTGATCCACATTTCCTCACACTTTTGCATGAGGAACACCTGAATATAGAGATATATTCTATCACATTCCTCATTCATTTTTTTCAAGTAGCAAAATTTTAGACTTCTTACTGAGTGATGATCTATTGACTCTGAAGGGCTAGTTCAAAAGGTAATTTCATTTAAGTTATGTTACAATATTAAAGCATAGTCAACAATATTAAACCAGAAATTTAAAAATTTTATATACCTGTGGGTGGTTATAGTCACTTCTATCAGGCCTTTCTTGTTCTTTCTTTGACGTCATTACTATGTCTTGTTCTGCTGACAAATGGACATATTTAGTTAAATTGAACTACACAGAATGGTTCAATAAAAGCCATAATCTTAAAAAAAGAGAAAATAACATTTTATCAATTGAGAGTTTAAGCTTAATCTTTAACTGAATACTTATTTAGGAAATACTTCTAAATTATTTACAACTTCAACAAACATTTGGGAAATACTAGAAATCGCCAAGTTAAAAGCATACAAACATCTAAAAGACTCATTAAAAAATCCATCCATCCAACATCAAACAAAACAATCAGAAACAAAACAAAATTTAAAAATACAGAGGAAACATATAAAGCCACAAGATACTTTATTTTCTACCTCAGAATTGTACCACATTAAGAACATGCTAGGCTTCAGCGACATTATTCAGGACCCAAAATCATTACTTTCGGAGCCTTTATTAGCGTATACCCCTCCTTTTACCCGAAATGGTTGGCTGCACTATTTGACAAACTCCTTTCCCTCTTATAAGAGTCAGACCGCTGTGTAAAGCCCTCCCTTACTATGGCTGTCTTTCCCCTGATGAATAGGTGTCTCTTTCTTTGGGACTACCTTAGTGCTTTATAGATTTGTCTTGTATGTCTTTAGCATATGAGCTGTAAATTATTATCTGTGTGTCTATCCCCTTGGCTCCAAAACTATAGGGGGCAGTCTCGTAAATCATCTTTGTATAAATAGTCTTTATTTACTTTACTCAATTGTTATTTATTGAGTTCCAGCTAAGTTCTTTAAAGAAGACCATGGATAAAAGGAATCAGGAATGGGTTTTTAGAGACAATGCCTGTGCTGACTTAAACAGTAGTGAGGCTGGCCAGACCCACACGGGCAGAGGGCAGGAATGCGGAGAGCATGCAGGATCATTGCCAGAGAGGCAGAGCAGCACATGATGGTGTAACTAGTTGACTGAAGTACAGGGACTGGCGAGGCTGGCATGCCCAGCAGGTCAGAATGCCAGAGAAGAAGGCAGACAGTACAAAAGGCTAATGGTAGGGAGGTAAGTAGAAGTCAGTTTACAAAAGCCTTGTATGTAATTTTGGATGCCTGGACACAATGTGTCTTAGAGTGCTTCATGTTGTGTTTATAGCTGAGATAGGTCACGAGGGTAAGCGAATAAATGGAAGGAGACATATTATAGGGCAATAAGGCAAAATAAAGATGATACAGGCCTGAACTGAGATGTTCCTGGAAATACATTTAGGGTAAAAATTACCAGGGCTCATCATAAAATTAAGGTCCCTGGAAAACTCACTCTGCTCATTACTTTGTAAAAGGTGTGAGCTAAGAAGAGCAGTGGTCCACATGAACTGTTTTAAGTTGCTTGTATTTATTTTGTAGTTTTTCCATCTCACATCTTCCAGTGCACCAGGAGCTTGTGTGTTTTGTTTTAAATGTCCTGCTTTTTGGGTCTGTCCAGCTTGTGAGGAAATAGAGCAAAAATGTCAGTTGTACAGGTAAATAACTGGGCTGACGGCTCCGTGTCATCACTACTCTAGAATATAACTGAAAACCTTTTGTAATTGCATTGCTAATTCTAAAGGTAAAAAGAAAAATAAGATAAAACTATAGGGGTGGGAAAAATATTGTATGATTTTTTAGTACAGACATGAGCCTATGATGGAAGAAGGGCACTGAATTAACAGGTGCATAAAGTTAGGACACACATTACATGTGGTTGATCAACAGACTGGGTATCCTAGCAGAATTAAAATTGGTTTTCTATATATTAGTTTTAAATGATACAATATGCCTCAAAATAACCAACACTCCTTGTGAACTATTTATTCATCAAAAAATTATAAGACAAGAAAGATTGGATTAAAGATGGTGGCGTGAGAGGTGAGACAGAGGCTTCCTCCTAAAACTGCATATAATATGAAAATAAAGCTACTACAACTACTCTTGAAACAGCAACGGGAAAGAGGACTGCAACAAACTGCATATACCTGGAGACAAGAGCAGCCCTCACAGAAAACAGTAATGTACTAAAGCTGTGGTCCTGCGGGATCCAAGCCCTTCCCCCACCCAGCTCACCGGCAGGAGGAAGAGGACCAGAGCAGAGAGGGAGTGGAGAACTGGGACTGCTGAATACCTAACTCTGGAGATCAGCTCTGGGAGCACAAACCTACATTTCATGGTGCTTGCATGATGCTCTTGTAATTAGGAGCTTGGAAAGCTAAGACAGGCGGAGTTCCTGGAGAGACTAAGATTCCAGCTGATTGTGAAACCAGGGATCCATACCCAGCTGCTCTGGGACAAAAGCAAGGTGGGCAGTCTGAGAGACTTCCTAACAAAGAAGACCTTAGCAAGAGGGCTGCTAAAGGGGCAAGGATTGCACAGAGCTTACTGCTCAGGAGAAAGGACAGGTACACAAAATTGTCCGGGTGCACTCTGCCCAGCAGATTGGGAGTTTTCACCATCTTCAGGTGCTCCAGATCCCTGGCTGCCTACACAGCTCCAAGAACCCCTTCTGTGACCAGACTAGTGCACCTTTCGCCTGGCCAGCCCCACCAGGCTTGCAAACCGGGAAACCCTACCCTGGTGTTAGGCCAGCCAGAGGGAAGATCTGTTTACAGCAACTAAAAATGCAAAGCACAGAGGCTTATACCTGTGTGCTCGGCCCACTGGTTCAGGCAGTAGAGACAGGCAGAGTAGCCGGGAAGCAGGGAACAGCTCTTTCCTCCCCCCAGGCACCAACACCACTCCCCTGCAATCTTCGACATTGCTTCAGGGGCTTAGCAGCTCCAGAGAGTAGAGCTTCTGGGCACTAGAGGGCGCCATACACAAATATGAAATGCCAAAGGAACCTGGTCCAGAGTAAAATTATTAATACAACTCCTGAGAAAGATTTAAATGATATTGACCTCATGACTCAGTTCAAAATAAAAATCATTAACATGCTCATGGAGGTACGGAAAGATATTCAAGAACTCAGGAATGAATTACGGTTGGAGATCCAATCATTGAAAAACACAATGGACGGTAGTAAAAGCAGATTGGATACGGTGGAGGAGACGGTAAATGTAATAGAAACTAGAGAAGAGGAATACAAAGAAACTGAGGCACTGAGAGAAAAAAGGATCTCTAAGAATGAAAGAATATTGAGAGAACCTCATGGGGTCCAAGAGGTCCAAGTATTTTTGCTATAAAGCTCAATGTTACTTGCCATTTTCACTCTCATTCTCTTACAAGCGTACAGTGTAATGTTCCAGAGATACGGTATGTGATAACATCAGAGCTCTAATGACTAATGCAATGCATGATCATGTACATTTGTATTTAAAATTTTTCAGCTTTAACTTCTGTCGTGACTATCAATAGATACAACCCATTTAACCAAAATTTCTTTGGAATTCTCAGTAATTTTTAATGATACAGAGGAATTCTAAGATCAAAACATTTCAAAATCACTATTTTAAAAGTCTACCAAATATTCATTAGGGTATAATTCGTTACTTTGCCCATTTTTAGTAATCAAAGACTTCACACACACACAGTCTGCTAATCAGAACATCTGGTTGGCTTAAGATCATCAGTGTTAAGATGAGATAAAGTTAAAACACAAATGACACGTAAGCAAGTGAACTTTTACTCTAGGTACATGAAGCTTAGAATTCAAATAAGCATTTTACAACAGGAAAAATCTCAGAGTCTAAGAATTAAACTCTGGGAATTCCCTAAGAAATACAGGGATTTAAAACTTTTATTTTCAAAATCTCCTTTTCAAATGTTTATAAGCCTTTTTTTCAAACATGGACACCAACAATAATATCTGCCTTATTTATGTAAAGCCCTTCAATTAAACTTAAAAAAAAAACAGAATAAAGAATAAGAACACTGTATTTCAAATATTTTAGTGTACTGCTTTTCAGAGTTAAACATGTATTGCAAAATTTACCTGCTCTGGACGTTTGTATTGTTTTCTCCTCTCTTGTTCTATGACCAACAGAGTCTTCTTCCATGGCAGGCTGAATGGGTTTTGAAACAAGGTGAACAATAAATAACTTAGATTTCACACAATCTGTGGTTAATAAATCAAGATAAAAATATGTAAGTTTTACCTCCAGGCGATATTTTCCAAGAGAATCTAAAAAGCAAAAGGGATATGTAATCAATGATACATTAACAATAAAGCCAACTATACATTCATGCAGATATAGTGCTAAGCTGAATCCTCATGCTTGGCTTTGAAAATTATTACATTAGGTTTTGGTGCTTTGTTATTTTGAGTGGTTAGGACAGCAACAAGACAGAAATATGAATCCACTATAAATGCTGAAGAACATAGGACTACATAGGTTTAACAAAACATGCAGTTAAGATTTCAAAAGTTTGTGTTTCAGATGACTACAACTAACACAGAAAAATGCACGTATGTGAATGTGAACGTGCTGAGTGATGGGAAGAAAAGTGATCGTTAGTCAGAGGAACAAATCCTGACCCTGAGGGGATAAATGTGAAAACCGATGCTAGAATGCAATGACGTGTCTTTAATGCGATACAGCAGAATCATTCATACCCTTATACTACAAGCATTTGTCAAATTCTTCTATTTGTCCTGTAATTCAGGAAGTACACAGTTGTGATGGCAGCTCAGGGCAATGCCTTTCTCATCAGAGAGGGTGTTATGAATTGATCAGGTGGGATATACAGGTTGTAGAATAATAGTTTAAAAAATACTTTTTTTCATACCCGTGTGGCCTACTGATATGCCTACATTTCTTGCATCCTCTAGTTTAGCCATCTTTCAATTTCTTGATCCGCTCATGTAAGAAGGTATATAAAAAACACTTCTAAGAGGTAATGTATAATGTATAATGAGCTTTAAATACTGAAAATATGGCTACTGAAAAGGAAGAAGGAAATTTAATTGTCACTGCATTATTAGATATCAAAAATCTTTTATATTTCAAAATCAGTGTAACATTTGCTGAAAATCACAATTTCAGCATTTAGGAGAATGAACTCTCATTTCTCATGTCCAAATTAGTTTCACTTGGTGTACCATGCTAGCCCTTAAAGAATTTTTGTGAAGCAACTACCTTACCAAAAAAATTATCTTAAAAAAATAACAGCCAGTGCTTCCGTATTCAAATTAACTACATTTAAATAATGAAACCAATGCAACATCCATCTTTGATGCCTGGTAGTTTTGAAAAGGAGAAATGAGTCGCTACAGTTTACCTTGAATGGAGCACTCCCTCCTGCTCCCAGTACTCTCTGGAGCAGCGATTTCCAGTGCAAATATATTGAGGCCATCGAAAGTGGTTTCTCTCAAGTTTCCTCTACTCCAAAATTTCCTAGCCAACACCTTTCTTTCCTCCCTCCTTCCTTTCACCATCCCCCTTCCTCTTCAGAAGCCACCTCTAGATCTAGCTGGATTCTTCCTCTTTGACATTCTTTTGCTTCTTCTTTCCTCTTCATTTAGACGTAGTATCTGAGATCTACAATTCCTATTTCTCCGTCTCTTTGCTGCCTCGGGCTATAAACATGCTCAGAAATCAGAGCAAAATAATGCTTTTCTTTGATCCTGTTATATCTTCAACTAATCAACGGCTCCCAGATCTCTCTACAGGGAAGTCTACACCCTAGTTGGCACTGGGCACATGGATCTGAGGACCAGCAACATTGGCATCACCTGACAGCTTGTCAGAAAAGAAGAATCCAGACCTGCTGCTCAGAAAAGTGCGTTTTTAACAAGGTCCCAGGTGACTCATTAATATTGGAGAACCTGGTCTCTTTTGAGTCTGATTCCCCATTCCTTCCTTTACTTTAACTTATTAACCTTTTGGAATCTAGTGAGCATCAAGTCCCTCATTATCACATCTCCAAAACTGAAAATGCACTAAAAGTCATAAAGTTTCTAGTGGACTTTTCCTGATTTAAGCATATTTATAGGTTCCTTGCTCTCATCTTTCTTCCAGTTCTCTCACTTTGACCCACATGATGCTCTCTTTTGAAGTTGCAACATTTTATATGACGTTCAAGTACATACACTTACAAGCTGACCACAAAGGTCTTTCATTATCAAAACTCCCTTATTCTTACTTTGTCTATGGTAGGACCACCGAGAGTAACTCACTCTCTCAACTCTTACCTGGAGAAGAATTTCGATAATTTTGAGAAGAATTAATTCCCTTGTCCACTTTGTACGTATCAGTTAGCTGGCAAATGCTATGTGTAAAAAAGGTTACAAATAATATTACTACTTTAATACTGATATGAAAAACATTTACCAAATTATTAAATTCTTAAGAGTATTTTGGATAATAACAGAGCTAATATCAGAACCTTAATAAGCCCATATACTCCAAATTTATAAGTTTTACAAACTTTTTATTAAAAAAATAATTAAAGAAGACAAACAGTAAGGTAGTAAGGTGGACCAGTCATGAACTGAGGGCACTGTAGCTCAATAAATGAATCAGAGTTAGCTTGCCATAACGGATGTCTTGCACTCAGAAGGCCTAGCTCTATAACCAACAGCCATTTGTTATTGGATAAGCTGCTTCTCTTCAAGTGAAAGTCTTGCTCTAGAACGTAGGGATCTTGCCACCTCATTTTACAAGGTTGGTGGGGGGTGTAATGAGCTACTATACCCCCAAAATGCTCAGAGAAACACTCGAGCAATGGAATGATTTGCTCTTCAACTTGAAACTATTTTGGAATACCAAATAAAACCCAGTGTGTGTTTTTACATGTTCTAACAAATTAGCTGCCGTGTTCAGAAAATATTATTTTTGGTTATTAGCTGTTCTTTCTTTGTGGTAATTTAGGGCATCTCAGTTATTACAAAGTTACTTATAAAGATATCACCTCATTAAATTGGATGAGAGCATTGTTCCCATCACTGTAGCTAATCACACCAAGGGGAGAAAACTACTAGAAGTCAAACCTGGCTTCAACTGCTACTCTTCCTTCTCCACCCACTTAAACTCTGACCCAGCAGATCTTTATCTGAGTGGTGCTTCATCTCCATTTAGTCTCCACTTGTCTCGGAGGACTGACCCTGCTCTTGTACCTGTGGATTCTGATGAGACACGGATGGGCGGAGCTCTCCTAATGCCAAGTAACCTACCTGAGATTCAGCGATTCCTGTTGAATGGCTGGCTTTCTTGTGAGGCAGAATCTGAAAGTATTTTGAAACCTGGAATCCACTCAAGTCACTTCGGAGATTTTCATTATTATGGAAAACAGACCACTTAAGGGGCCAGCCTTAATTATGGCATCTCAAGCAAACTGGTGCCCACTATTCAGGGCAGGGTGATACGGGGTGTTCCATGACCTAAGAAAGCTGCTCCGCAGGATCTTAGGACCCTGTGGGTACAGAACATCCTAGGAGAAAGGCAAGTCTAATCTCTTCCTGCAGCAACTGCTAATATCTGCAGCTAATGGTCCCAACCAGTATCTGCAAACAGGACAGACAGACAATATCCTTCACAGACTCATTGTGAAGATCTCAGTTAGGATGCAGGCCCTCCATAAGGCTTTTGAGGGAGGGTGTGCGGAAAAGTGTGGCTGAAGCTAGCAGGCCCAGCTGCCAGAACAGGGCGCTCATGCTCTGGAATAGTGGCCGAACATACAAGCATATGTATGCGAACTGAGAAAAGGTGTGGCTTTTCTAGTCTAAGTGTGGATCACCATGAAGACAGGAATCTAGAATGGCAAGGACATCCTGGGAGCAAAGGTCAATCAGGACTGCCTGCAGGGCCATTTCAGTAGCAACGCTGCAGCAGTACAAGCAGTGGAAACAAAGAACTTAGAATGTCCTTTTTCCCCCCCTCCAAGTGACTTATGAAAGAGCACTGTCTCTTTGGTCTTAGGGAAACCCTTAGGTTCTTGGAAAATTCAGGGGGGAGAGTATAGGGATACTCCCCAGGGAAAAAGCACAGGATTTTCTGCTGTCCTGAACATGTCCAGGTAACATTAGAAAAATCAGAGATGTGACATTATTTGTGCCCATGCATAGTGGTTATACATAGAATTAAATGGATAATGTTACGTCTTAAAAGTCCTGTGATAAAGTACTGGCACCACTGCTACTGCTAGTCTAGCTTTTTGCTGGGTTTCTGGCTGATGACGTGGACTAACTTACTGCCATTCCAAAACTGCCTGAACTAAACTATGAAATCTCACCTGTTACATATTAACAGTTAAATTATTTTAAACATTAGTTGAGTGGTAGCTAGCACTTTAATGTAAATACTTACGAATTAAAACCTCTATTAGGAGCATAATTTTCTTCAGTCCATCCAAGGCCATCTTCAGAAAGGACATCAATATCGTGCTGAAGCAGCAGCCTGGCTATACTTGTTGATCCATTATGCAGAGCAAGCATGAGAGCTGTTCTAAAATGACAGAGAAATAACTTCACCCTTAGGAACTCTTTTGCTTAAATAGCTAACTTGATACACTTTACCAAGTTAAAATCTTGCCTGTCTGTGTAGAACTGACCATTCACATGTTCAAGGGTTCATCTTTGTAAATTACCTCCAAGACTAAAAGGATGGGACAAAAAGGAAGCCTTTTGTCCCACTTGGCTGTTATGTTGTAGAAGTTGCTACTTTAAAGTCCTCTGGTGGACAAGAAACTATAGTGAGGTCACTTATCTGAAGTAAGTGAAGATTTAAATGAAGAATTCCCCGTTTCTTCCTTAGTCTGGTATATTATACTTCAAAAAGACAGAGGCCAGATACATTAAAGCTATTTGCAGGCTTATAACAATATTAGTAATAATGGTAATACTCATAGTTGCAGTTAAGATGCTAAGTATGTGCTAGGCACTAAATTAAATGATGTATCTATAACCTTACTTATACACAACCACCCTTGAAGGATATATTATAATCCTTTTTCATATCAAGAAACATACTGGTGCTGATAAGTAATGTTCCCAAGGTGCCACACGCAGCAAGCAGGAAAGCGAGGTATCACAACACCCAGTCTTGGGAGAATCTAAAGCCCACCTCTTCTCTTTATCATCCACCTATGACTTGTCTTTATCATCCACCTATGACTTGTCTTCAAGAAATGGAAAGTTTGTTCAATTAAAGCGATCTTTCTTCCTTCTACCATACCAATGAAAAATAAAAACATCAAAACCTACTAGAAAAAGGATAAAAACCAAGGAGCCCACAGTATCTGGTAATAGTCATTAACAGTCACTTAGGAACAACCTAGTAACATCAGTATTCTTTAAAGAAAGCAACTTAAAGCAAAGACTGTACCTTTTATTCTTATCAACAGCATGTATGTTAGCTCCTTCAGATAGTAAATACTCTGTCATTTTATAATTTCTTTCACTTATAGTGAGCAAAAGCGGTGTGAAGCCTGCCTGTAAAAACAGCAAAAACAATTTATAATTTACAAAGTCACATATTGCTAAACTGAATTAAAAACTTATGAAAGATCCTCTGCCCTTAAACATATAATATAGAAGGAAAATAAAAAGTGGCCCCTTCCTTCTCAGCCCTCAGAGTTCTCACCTGCTGCTCTTTCTCTGGAAATGCCCTGCCTCTACACCTCTTCGACAGATTGCCTGCAAAGTCATTCTCCAAAACTCACTTCAAACACTGAAGTCTTCCAAGAAGTCTTTGCTTCCCATCACAGTATTGACCACAGGGTGCTGTACTTACCTTACTGCTTCCCATATGAACCAAGAGTTTCTTGAGGGCAGGGGCTATTTAACTAAAAATAGTTAAAGGGCTTCCTACTACATTTTAAAGCTTGGAGGTATAGAGAGATTAAGAATACCTCCAAGCTTTAAAATGTAGTAGGAAGCCCTTTAACTATTTTTACTGAGTTAATAACCTAAGTGATTCTCTCTAGGGTAGTGTTTCTTACAATAATTATTCCAAAGAATATGTACTTTACCAAAAGTTAATGACTATGCCCCAGTGAAGATTCCATGATCTATATTTGAGAAATATTTTACAGCTGTGCTTTATATGACTAGTACTAAAGAAATCTGTTTAACTTTGCTTACTCCCTATCTGCCCAATACTTCTTTGTTGCAAACATTAACATTTGAGGAATTAGTGTTTCAGGGACAGTTTTGACAGCTGTCCAGTAAAAATGAAGGTTTTTCCCATGTATACAAAATTGCTTGATTCTTTTCTATCCATGGTGTCAGGTTCCAAGATGTCAATGTCAGGCACTACTGCTTCAAATGGGTCACTAGAAAATGTGCTCTGAATTAAAAGAGACGGGCTTAAAATGAAACAATTGCTTATTACTAAATGGTCCGTGGGTATTGTCCTATTATAAGAATGATGGTTTTGTTTTATCCTCGCTGTTAGTAAGGTTAATATGAAATTTTAATCTCAATTGTAATGATAACCCTGGGACCCCACATTTTTTTAAAAATCTTTTTATTCTGGTTTCCATTTTAATTGCTACTTTATATTCCAGGCAAAATATGAATCAGAAATAAAAATATAATGGCTTATCAATAAAACTTCTAATACTGATCTATATGGATTATTTGTAGCAGAATGGAAGTTACTAAATCACTTGCATTTTTAAGGAACAATGCTGAGAAGAAAGATATATTATCTGCACTAAACATATAACCTCATTGACTATAACCATGATCAATCTCATCAGGCTTAGAGACATTCCAATGGGAATAGGATTACCTATAGGATTACCAGACTGCATGCATCTGGAGAAAAAGAGCAGAACTCATGGAACAGGGTAAAATACCTGACCCGGTGGGCCCCAAGCCCTTCCCCTCACCCAGCTCATGGGCGGAGGAAGAGAAACAGAGCAGGGAGGGAGTGGGACTGCTGAACACCTAGCCCTGGAGATCTGCTATGGGAGCACGAACCTACATTGCATGGGGCTCTGAAGTTGTGCGGTTGGAAAGCTAAGATAGGTGGAATACCTGAAGAGACGGAGATTCTGGCTGCTTGTGGAAAACAGGGATTCATATCAGGCTGATCTGGGTGGGCAGTCTGAAAGACTTCCTAAAAGAGAGAGGGCTGCTAATGGGGCAAGGATTGCACAGAGCTTACTGCTCAGGAGAAAGGACAGGTAGACAAAATTGTCCAGGTGCACCCTGCCCAGCAGGTTGTGAGCTTAAACAATCTTCAGGCGCTCCATCCCCCTGGCTGGCTACACAGCTCCAAAGCCCCCCACTGTGATACACACTGTGTCTTCCTCCCGGCTAGCCTGCACCAAGCTCAGGGTCACAAACCTGCAACCCCTGCCCTGGCGTCAGTCCAGCCAGAGGGAAGCCCCGCCTATGCCAGCTACAAACACAAAGCATAGAGACGTACACCTCTCTGTTTGTCCCACTGGTTCTGGCAGTGGAGATAGGCATAGCAGCCGGGAAGCAGAGAACAGCTCTTTCCTCCCCCCAGGTACCAACACCACTCCCCTGCGACCCCCAACATCACTCCAGGAGCTAAGCAGCTCCAGAGACTAGAGGTTCTGGACACTAGAGGGCACCACAGACAAATTACGAAATGTCAAAAGAACCTGGTTCAAAGCAAAATTATGAATACACCTGAGAAAGATTCAAAAAAATCAACCTCCCAAATCTATCTGAGATTTCAAAATAAAAATCATTAACATGCACATGGAGGAACAGAAAAATATTCAAGATCTCAGGAACGAATTTAGAATGGAGATCCAATAACTGAAGAACACAATGGAGTATATCAAAAGCAGATTAGAAATGGTGGAGGAGATGATAAATGAAATAGAAATTAGGGAAGAGGAATACAAAGAAGCTGAGGTACAGAGAGAAAAAAGGTTCTCTAAGAATGAAAGAATACTGAGAGAACTGTGTGACCAATCCAAACAGAACAATATTCGTATTATAGGGGTACCAAAAGAAGAAGAGAGAGAAAAAGGGATAGAAAATGTCATTGAGGAGGTAATTACTGAAAACTTCCCCAATCTGGGGAAGGAGATAGTCTCTCAGGAGGCCATGGAGGTGCACAGATCTCCCAACACAAGGGACCCAAGGAGGACAACACCAAAACATATAATAATTAAAATGGCAAAGATCAAGGATAAAGACAGACTTTTAAAAGCAGCTAGAGAGAGAAAAAAGATCACATACAAAGGAAAACCCATCAGGCTATCATCAGACTTTTCAGCAGAAACCTTACATGCCAGAAGGGAGTGGCATGATATATTTAATGCAATGAAGCAGAAGGGCCTCAAACCAAGAACACTTTATCCAGCAAGATTATCATTTAAATTTGAAGGAGGGATTAAACAATTTCCAGATAAACAAAAGCTGAGAGAATTCAGCTCCCACAAACCATCTCTACACTGTATTTTGGAGGAACTGCTATAGATGGAAGTGTTCCTAAGGTTAAATAGCTGTCACCAGAGGTAATAAAAAAGGGATAGATAAAGGGTACAGAATATGATACCTAATATGTAAAGAACGGAGGAGGAAGAAAAGGAGGAAAAAAAAAGAACCTTTAGATTGTGTTTGTAATAGCATATTAAGTGAGTTAAGTTAGACTCTTAGATAGTAAGTTACTCTTGAACCTTTGGTAACCGCAAATTTAAAGCCTGCAATGGCAATAAGTACATACTATCGATAATCACCCTAAATGTAAATGGACTGAATGCACCAATCAAAAGACACAGTCACTGAATGGATAAAATAACAAGACCCAACTATATGTTGCCTACAAGAAACTCACTTCAAACCCAAAGACATATGCAGACTAAAAAGTGAAGGGATGAAAAAAGATATTTCATGCATCTAATAGGGAGAAAAAAGCAGTTGTTGCAGTACTTGTATCAGACAAAATAGCCTTCAAAATGAAGAAAGTAGCAAGAGATAAAGAAGGACATTACATAATGATAAAGGGGTCAGTCCAACAAGAGGATATAACCATTATAAATATGTATGCACACAACACAGGAGCACCGACATATGTGAAACAAAATACTAACAGAATTAAAAGGGGAAATAGAATGTAATGCATTCATTCTAGGAGACTTCAACACTCTACTCACTCCAAAGGACCGATCAACCAGACAGAAAATAAGTAAGGGGACAGAGGCATTGAACAACACATTAGAATAGATGGACCTAACAGACATCTACAGAACTCTACACTCAAAAGCAGCAGGATACACATTCTTCTCAAGTGCACATGGAACATTTTCCAGAATAGACCACATACTAGGCCACAAAAAGAACCTCAGTAAATTCAAAAATATTGAAATTGAACCAACTGACTTCTCAGATCACAAGAGTATAAAACTAGAATTGTACAAAGAAAACAAAAAGGCTCACAAACACATGGAAGCTTAACAACATGCTCCTAAATAATCAATGGATCAATGATCAAATTAAAACAGAGATTAAGCAATATATGGAGACAAATGAAAACAACAGCACAATGCCCAACTTCTGTGGGACGCACTGAAGGCAGTTCTAAGAGGGAATTTTATAGCAATTCAGGTCTAATTAAAGAAGGTAGAACAATCCCAAATGAATAGTCTAAATTCACATTATTGAAACAATCTGAAAAAGACATATGCACCCCTATGTTTATCGCAGCACTATTTACAATAGCCAAGAAATGGAAGCAACCTAAGTGTCCATCAGTAGATGAATGGATAAAGAAGATGTGGTACATATACACAGTGGAATATTATTCAGCCATAAGAAGAAAACCAATCCTACCATTTGCAACAACATGGATGGAGTTAGAGGGTATTATGCTCAGTGAAATAAGCCAGGCAGTAAAAGACAAGTATCAAATGATTTCACTCATCTGTGAAGTATAAAAACAAAGCAAAAACAGCAGCAGACTCACAGAACCCAAGAATGGACTAACAGTTACCAAAGGGAAAGGTACTGGGAGGATGGGTGAGAAGGGAGGGATAAGCGGAAAAAGGGGCATTATGATTAGCATACATAATGTGTGGGGGAGCACGAAGAAGGCAGTTTAACACTGATAAGACAAGTAGTGATTCTACAGCATCTTACTAAGCCGATGGACAGTGACTGTAATGGGGTATGTAGTGGGGACTTGATAATGGGGGGAATCTAGTAACCACAATGTTCATGTAAGTGTATATTCATGATACCAAATAAATAAATAAATAAGAAAAACAATAAAAACCACTTATAAATTCTAACTTAAAAAGTCAATCCTATTCCTGAGATATGTATATTGTAAATTAATACAAACCATCTCAAAAATCTTGAAATTTTTATCAAAAAATACTATAAAATAGTGTAACCTCAAATTGTAACCTCCAGTGCTTATAGAGGCAAAGTAGGTGACTCAAGGAAATAAAGACCCCTGGTGGGGACAGGAGAATAGAAAAAGGGGTAGCCCACTGATGGACAGTGACTACATTGGGGTATGAGTGGGGACTTGATAATATGGGTAAATGTAGTAACCACATTGTTTTCTCACGTGAAACCTTCATAAGAGTATATATCAATACCTTAATTTAAAAAAATAAAAGAAAAAGAAAAAGGGGTAGCCTTCTGCACAGCACACCTCACAGTAAGCAGGGCTCCATATTGCAGATATGATTCTTTAGGAGAAGCCTGAAGCCCAGATTTCTGCATGAGTCTCATACATTTTAAATATTGACTCAATTTATGGGGGCAAATTAAATGTATTCAATTAGTCTATAGCCCACTTGTATTTGTACATTTCCCAGTGGTTGTATATAAAACAAATATGTGTATGCAAAAATCTTCCCTTTCTTTAGTATCATATTGTTTACCAAAAAATTGGGCCCCAACATGTAATAAAAATTGCTATTAAGATTCATAATACCCAGAAATAGGAACCCTCCTACACTGTTGGTGGGACTGCAAATTGGTGCAACCACTGTGGAAAGCAGTATGGAGGTTCCTCAAAAAACTAAAAATGGAAATACCATTTGACTCAGTAATTCCACTCCTAGGAATGTGCCTGAAGAGAACAAAATCCCTGATTCAAAACCATGTATGCACCCCTATGTTTATTGCCACACCATTTACAATAGCCAAGATGTGGAAGCAACCTAAGCATCCATCAGTAGATGACTGGATAAAGATGTACATATACACAATGGAATATTATTTTGCTCTAAAAAGAAAATCCTGCCATTTGCAACAACATGAATACATCTTGAGGATATTATGCTCATGGAAATAAGCCAGGTGGAGAAAGACAAATACCATATGATTTCACTTATTTGTGGAATATAAATACAAAGCAAAACAGCATTAGACTCATAGACACTGAGAAGGGACTAGTGGTTACCTAGGGAGAGGGGACTGGGCAGGGGCAGTGGAGGGAGGAGGAGGGGAACTGTTGAACCACTGTGATGTACATTCGATAAAAAACAAAAAAGATTCATAATACCGCCTCAAAGAATTTTTCCAATGCTTATGAAAGCTACAATCCATTTTTATTTAATTCTCCCAGATTGTTAATCAAATGGATAACTAGTTCATAGGACTGCTGAAACTAAACTATTAAAACAATTCCCATCTCTATTGTCACTAACAACATGGATTTCGATGTTTAAAATTGCAATTCTAATTATGCCAGGGCTCTATGAATTGAACAGACATACTGAGACAGTCTATCACACGGCTTCAGCTAAAAAGAAGGTCCATGATTTGCTACTATTGCAATCGGAGAACCCTGCTTGTGATAACCGATTTGTTGGCTTAATGACTTGAATGATACCAAAAAATGCAAAATCCTTCAAGGGTTGGCCTCTACTTATTAAAAGACTATCCAGGAGCAAATTACTAAAGACTCTTTGAGTGCCAGGGAATGACTGATGGCTGGAAGGAAAAACGTGTTTTTCTTTAAACCAACAGATATCACCAGTAATATTCTTTATTTTAAGTTCTCAGTCACAGAGGTAGGGCCAGGTGGAAGTCAGGCTAACATTGTTGGAAAGGAGAGAACTGAAGGAAGTAGCAACCTGTCAAACTCCAACTCTTCTAGAGATTTCTTAAGTTTGTGGGATCTGCAAATTTATATATTATACCTATCCATTCAGTAGTTCTTAAGCAGGAGTTGTATCAGTACCTCTAGGAAATATTTCCAAATATATATACCCAGGTCTTACTGGACTTAGTCAAAATCTTCAGGGGACAGCCTAGGTTTTTAAGCTTTTTTAAAGTTTCCCAGGCAATTTGATTCAACAGCACAATCCCAGCTGAGCATGGGTGCACTGGACAATCACCTCAGTCTCATGTCTCACATATGTGGTCAATTCCTGCTATCACCTGAGGATTTTGCCTAAGAAAGGAAAGCACAAGAGATGAGTCACTTAGCAAAACTGCACTTAATTTTCCTGGGTGGCAGCAGAACAGGGACTTGTAAGGAAACCCAAAATGTAACTTGATTTCATTATTCATAAACTCCTCCCTTCCCACCAAGATGTTCTAGATTGGAAGGCAGAGTTTAGACTCTCATCTACGTGGCTGTTTCTGCGAGAACAGGATGTACCAGTTCATTTATGTCTTCTTCCCTTGTTTCCCACTTCACCACCACCTGTTCCCTGCCAATCTGGTTCCTCAGAGTCCTCCTTATGTCGATCTCTAAGCAAGTTTACAACCCATTCATCCTCTTTCCCAAACTAACAATTATTTTCCCCAAGGCTGAAGAGGCTGAAGACATCTCGCCTAAACAGAGAAAAACAAGGAAAAAGCAAACACAAAAAACCTCTTCTTGTTATTTCCCTTCATGTGCCAAAACGCCAAATTGGCCTGCATATTTCTGATTGCTCTTTCCTTTTCCCTTTCCTTTTTCCCTCTGAAGCTTTAGCCAGTGAAAGAGGAATCACTTTTACATAAGTCACTTTTTTTGTAGAATAGGAACTTTTCAACAGCAGCCACAATTTCATATTATAAAATGCATTTGTTTTGTTTAGGTTTTAGACAAAGCCTGTTTCCAAGGCAAACTTGGCTTTCCTGTGTCGCTTTACACTAATTAGAAAAAAATTGGGTGGGGAAAAAATATTTGACAGAAAAGTTGTACTTCCACAAATGCAGTGTTTTCACAAACATTTGCCATAAATGTATACTAGAAAGCTGTACTCTTATGCTTCCTTAGAAGAGCCATTCTTTTAAGTGAAATCTTAGATAGTTATTTCAAAATATTTTCAGTCAGGAAATGCTTGATTTTCCAAATACGTAAAATTGACCCTAACTATATTAACTTGTTGGGGCTGCAGCATTGGAGGTAGTACGTCCAGAAGAAAAAGCAGGAAGACCAGCTTCACCATCACCTGCTTCCCACATGCAGCTACAAGTCAGCGAGGAGCTGCACGAGGCTGAGCAGGAGCTCCTCTCTGACGTGAGAAACCGTAAGGTGGCACATGGCTGGCACAGCGGCTGCCAGCACAGGGAATGGCCCTGCTGATGTCAAGACAGGACCCAAACCCCTCACCCGGATCTTCAGAGCCCTGTGGTCCTGGAGTGCCCAGGGCCTGTGGTCTGCCACTTCTGCATCCCATATGCACTCACCCAGCTCCTCTGGCCCAGTACCAGTTCTCCCCTCTCCTCCCACCCATCCCCAGCAGCACCCATTTCCTAAGGCCCTGCAGAGCAGCCAGCCTCCACCATCACCTCACACCCCCTCATCTTTCAGTCCTTTGTGGGCTCTGAGCCTACCACCCCCTCCCAGGCACTCAAGGGAAGGCCCTCCTCCTGGGGAGACGGGGGCCAGGAGACTGTTCTGCCCTCTGTATGGGCAACCTCTCTCTAGCCCTCCCTGACCTGGCTTTGGAGGTGTTTCCACGGTGACAGGGCCCGATGTAGAGTAGGCATATATGTATGTGTCTACATATACACACACGTACAGATGTATATGTAAAACAATTTTATACATCTATGGCTACTAAAGAAATTTAAAACATGTTGTTCAAATATTTGTAGATACAGTTGGTGGATGCATACCTTGTTCTTCGCCTCGATGTCTGCGTTGTGCGACAGGAGCTGTGCCGCTGTTGTTACACACTCCCTGCAAGCTGCATAGTGTAGAGCAGCGTTGCCATACACGTCACTCACATTGGGATCGGCGCCATGGTCTAAAAGAATACGTGCACAGTCCTCTTGCTGGCATTGCACAGCCTGTAGATATTACACAAAGAAACACTATAAATTCTAGGATTTCAAAGTAGACACTCTACAGGTTTCACCAGTGAGTTATATTTAAATGAGATAAACTGATTTATCTTCTCAGCTATTACATCAAATCCATCTCAGGCTGGCACTGACAGCTCCTACATACCTTCATCAGAGGTGTCCTCTCTAGGTTGTCACAGAGGTTAAGCGCACATTTCCTCTCCACCAGGACAGTGACCACCTCTGCATGGCCGTTGGCGCAGGCCAAATGCAGAGCAGTCCTAGGAGAGTGAGTGGACTTGTTAGGGACAATGCACTCTTCTCAAAACATACAATTATTCATGTCATTGTAAACATTAAAGAGCATGTTATTCATATGTCTTCAACACAAAAATTTACTTTTTCTGGAGAAGGTGTAATATTCCTCAGCCTTATTAGTCACCACATTAATGAAAGAGCCGTCTATTTGATAGAAAGAGCACGGGATTCAGCTCACCTTAGGTATGAATCTTACACTTTAGTGATCACTGGCCTTTTGGTGCCTCAATTTCCTCATCAGTGTAATGGGGATAAAAATAAGTTATCTCATGGGATACCACTGTTATGTTTAAATAAGGATCTATGCTAAATGCTTTAGAACAGCTCCTAGCACAAACAGCAGGTCAGCAGTTGTTACGCTATTGTTATAATTATTACTATTACTACTCCTTTACAAAGAGAATCCAATTTAGTAAAATGATATAATTATGCCTACTTTGCAAAAATGTTTTAAGGATTAGAGAGAACACTGTATTTTAATCATTTTAAGATTCTCATTTTCTCACATTTTAACATCTCACATTGGAATGCTACTATAATTCATAATGTCTGATAACTGGTAGCATTTAAAAATTTTTCTTATTGGTGTGTAAAATAGTACAGCATTAGACAATCCACTGTGAATTATGTTAAATGAAATAATGGTATACACAACAGATGTGCAGTTCACATGCTTGGATTTAAATAAATTTTAGTTATTAAAAGCATTATGGGATAATGGTTCTTCTGAAATATCAAAACAGAAGCAGGAATTTAAAAAAAATAATTATTTTGATTTTCATGAAACTTTCAGCCAAAAAAACCTCAGGATTCAAGTGCTAAGGATAGCTGGTTTTATTCAATATTTAGATTTACAGGTTGTATGGAAATTAGATATTTACAATGATCAATTTATGACTGAATACTATTATAAACATTCAAGAAGGCAGGTAAACGTTTTACAATTTTATGCGATCAGAAGTGCTTTTGTTTGAAAGGGAGGAAAAGCTTCAGTTGAGATTAGATCCTAACATTTCTATTTAAAATTTTTCATCTTGCTCATACGGGGCAACATGAAGTTTTTAAGAATCCTGAGTAGAATTTGTTTGCTGTTGGAGAGGTCAGTATTTTTAAAGAAAACTTTGATAAAGGCAATACTTTTGCAATGGTAATATTTCCAATTTTGATTTTTGTTTTCATAAGGACACTACTAAAATTTTCTAAACTTTTGCAATAGTAACAATCATCCTTTGTATTTACTATTTTTTATTTTCACAAGGATGCAACTAATTGGTGTATAATCTCAAAAACATTTCTTAAAAGTAGTTATTTTTATCTGTGTGAGAGTCATACTTCTGTACTCCCCCAGAATTACTTCATTAATAATAAACTTCCATTATAATTTTTATGAATGTTCATTGTAGAACTCAGATTTTTTAAAAAGAAAAAGAAAAATACACTGGTACTACAGATTCCATCTGGAACAACTTTTTGCAGGATAAATATCTGGCTAGTTTTCTCCACATAATTAGCAGGTATTTCTCCACCATTTATAAATGATTCACCTCTTCCTACTGATATGAAATGTTATCAGAAGCAAGTTCTGACTCATATATATGTGGGGATTTTGGTCACTTTCCATTCTGTTCCATTCATTTATCTGTCTTTTCAGCTGTAACTCAACACTCTGAAAATTTATAGCACATTTTGATATCTAGAAGGGCAAATCTTTGTTTAATATACACCACTTTCCTAAATGTCATCACAGCAATAAAAGAGGGATGGCATATGGAACCAATTTTTAAAACCATGGTTATTTTTTATTTGGTTTATGTGAAATTAATAAATATAAGAAGAGCACACAATAGGAGAAAATGAATCTTCCTATTTAATAGAAAGATTTTTCCCACTTCAAAATTCCTTTCCCAGGTCCATCAGTAAATAACAGATCTATCTATACATAGGTGTGCATCCATATAAAATGGATATTGGATTTTACCCAAAGAATTTTTACAAGTTGACAAGTTATAACATTTTTCATTTTTCTCATTATGTATTATGCACTTTTATGCAGTATTTTTGTTAGACACTTTTATTCCATTATGCATTTTTCTGTAATATCTAATATTATGGTATGAAAAAGTATTACATTAAAAATAAAATCCTGTCTATACTCCATTTTTCTATTAGTGATGTTTAGTTAAATCACTGCAAAACTGTCAGTCAAGTGCTCTGTAAGAATTATGAGTGGGTCTGAAACTGCTAGTTTTTGGCTCTGCTGCTCATAATGTGGGCATGGGCGCCAGATCCCTTGGCAGGCTTCCGGGACCCAGGTCCTGTGGGGGGGCCTTGGCGTTAGGAGGCTTGGCTCCCCAGGTGAGCCCGGAAGGTGAGCGCTTTCCCGGGTCGCACCACCTCCTCCCAGGCCACCCCTGGCCTCCTGGACCCTCTTACCTGTTCTTCTTGTCCGTGTCATTCAAGCCATTTTCCCCCATAAACAGAATCTGCTGCACTCTGGCTACTTTGCCCTTACTGGCAGCCAGGTGGATCTTTCCGACATCTTTGCTTCGGATACGGTACTGGGCCTGGAAGGTGACACTCCAGCAGTCGTCCTCCACATCGGTGCGATGGACCCAACACGGGTTTCTGAAGGGGCTCAAAGGTGACCAACCCTTCAGACCCCGGGATCCAAAACTCCTCCTCATCATAACAAAGCCTCGGGCTTCAGGAAACCTCAGCTCCCCTGC
This sequence comes from Phataginus tricuspis, assembly GCA_029783875.1. Lineage (NCBI taxonomy): Eukaryota > Metazoa > Chordata > Mammalia > Pholidota > Manidae > Phataginus > Phataginus tricuspis. The sequence goes on along the minus strand of JAQQAC010009376.1, from coordinate 10,831,263 downwards.
GGCCGTCCGCTCGCTGCACAGCACTAGCGCTGTATAAGCCTACCCTGAGGCCACAACAGCCTAGAACCGATGGCAGTTAGCACGGAGTAACGGCAGGCAACATACGCCCCGCGGACATGACGTCACCATGCAGGGCACGCAGAGGCCAAGGGTGTGGAGAGCGCATGCGCAGGGCCCAGACAAGGCAAATTTCGGCCGGTGCTTGAGAGCAGCATTGGGTTCCCTCAACATCAGTGAGGGGGGCGGGGGAGGCCGAGTTGGGAAATTGGCAGAAGGTAGACTAGTCCATATGTCCATATCTGAAATGAAACTTAAAATGGAAGGATTTAAAAACAGATTAGATGTAGTAGAAGAGACGGTAAATTGAATAGAAATTAGAGAAAAGGAATACAAAGAAGGTGAGGCACAGAGAGAAAAAAGGACCTCTAAGAATGAAAGAATATTGAGAGAACTGTTTGAACAATCCAAATGGAACAATACTTGCATTATAGGGGTACCAAAAGATGAAGAGAGAGAAAAAGGGATAGAAAGTGTCTTTGGGGAGGTAATTGCTGAAAACTTCCCCAATCTGGGGAAGGAGATAGTCTCTCAGGCCATGGAGGTGCACAGATCTCCCAACACAAGGGACCCAAGGAAGACAACACCAAGACATATAGTAATTAAAATGGCAAAGATCAAGGATAAGGATAGACTATTGAAAGCAGCCAGAGAGAGAAATAAGATCACATACAAAGGAAAGCCCATCAGGCTATCATCAGACTTCTCAACAGAAACATTACAGGCCAGAAGGGAGTGGCATGATGTATTTAATGCAATGAAGCAGAAGGGACTTCAAGAATACTTTGTCCAGCAAGATTATCATTTAAATTTGAAGGAGGGATTAAACAATTTCCAGATAAGCAAAAGCTGAGAGAATTTACCTCCCACAAACCATCTCTACAGTGTATTTTAGAGGGACTGCTATAAATGGAAATGTTCCTAAGGATTAATAGCTGTCATCAGAGGTAATAAAACCACAGTAAAGAAAGTAGAACCGCTAATTACTAAGCAAATGCAAAATTAAATTAATTATGCCCTAAGTCAATCAAGGGATAGACAAAGAGTACAGAATATGATACATCCCATGCTCATGTGTAGGAAGAATTAGTATTGTCAAAATGGCCATCCTGCCTAAAGCAATTGATAGATTCAATGCAATACCTATCAAAATACCGGCAGCTTTCTTCAACGAACTAGAGCCAATAGTTCTAATATTCATATGGAATCACAAAAGACCCCATTAGCCAAAACAAGCCTTAGAAAGAAGAATAAATCGGGGGGATTATGATCCCCAACTTCAAGCTCTATTACAAAGTCACAGTAATCAAGACAATTTGGTACAGTTTGGCACAAGAACAGAGCCATAGATCAATGGAAGAGAATAGGCAGTCCAGATATAAACCCACACACATATATGGTCCGTTAATATACCATAAAGGAGCCATGCATATACGATAGAGAAATGACAGCCTCTTCAACAACTGGTGTTGGCAAAACTGGACAGCTACATGTAAAAGACTGAAACTGGATTACTGTCTAACTCCATTCACAAAGTAAACTCGAAATGGATCAATGATCTGAATGTAAGTCATTAAATCATAAAACTCTTAGAAGAAAACATTGGCAAAACTCACTTCAATATAAACACGAGCAACTTCTTCATGAACATACCTCCTCGGGCAAGGGAAACAAAAGCAAAAACGAACAAATGGGACTACATCAAACTAAAAAGCTTGTGTAGAGCAAAGGACACCATCAGTTTAAGAAAAAAGCATCCTACAGTGTGGGAGAATATATTCACAAATGACATATCCGATAAGGGGTTAACATAAAAAATAGATAGAGAGCTCACATGCCTCAACACCAAAAAAGCAAATAACCCAATTAAAAAATGGGCAGACTCCATCAGTAAATGAATGGATAAAGAAGATGTGGTACATATACACAATGGAATATTATTCAGCCACAAGAAAACAAATCCTACCATTTTCAACAACATAGATGGAGCTAGAGGGTATTATGCTTAGTGAAATAAGCCAAGCGGAAAAAGACAAATATCAAATGATCTTATTCATATGTGGAGTATAAGAACAAAGAAAAAAATTGAAGGAACAAAACAGCAGCAAACTTACAGAACCCAAGAACGGACTAATAAGTTACCAAAGGGAAAGGAACTGAGGAGGATGGGTGGGAAGGGAGGGACAAAGGGGAAAAAGGGGCAGTAAGATTAGCAGACGTAATGTTGGGGGGGGCACGGGGAGGGCTGTACAACTCAGAGAAGACAAGTAATGATTCTATAGCATCTCACTACGCTGATGGACAGTGACTGTAATGGGGTTGGTGGAGGGGACCTGATGAAGGGGGTAGTTTAATAACCATATTGCACGTGTAACTGTAGATTAATGACACCAAAATAAATTATATAAAAAAAAATGGGCAGAGGATCTGAACAGACACTTCCCCAAAGAAGAAATTCAGATGGCCAACAAGCACATGAAAAGATGCTCCACATCGCTAACCATCAGGGAAATACAAATTAAAACCACAATAAGATATTACCTCACATCATTTAGAATGGCCAACATTCGAAAGACAAGCAACAACAAATGCTGGCAAGGATGTGGAGAAAGTGGAACCCTCCTACACTCTTGGTGGGAATGTAAATTAGTTCAACCATTGTGGAAAGCAATATGGAGGTTCCTCAAAAAACTAAAAACAAATACAATTTGACCCAGGAATCCCACTCCTAGGAATTTACCCGAAGAAAACAAAATCACAGATTCAAAAAGATATGTTTATCGCAGCACTATTTACAACAGCCAAGACATGAAGAAGATGTGGTACACAACTACAATGCATTATTATTCAGCCATAAGAAGAAAATAACGCCTACCATTTGCAACAACATGGATGGAGCTACAGGGTATTATGCTCAGTGAAATAAGCCAGGCGGAGAAAGACAAGTACAGGTACCAAATGATTTCCCTCATCTGTGGAGTATAACAAGAAAGCAAAAACTGGAAGGAACAAAAACAGCAGGAGACTCACAGAACCCAAGAATGAACTAGCGGTTACCAAAGGGAAAGGGGTTGGGAACGGTGGGTGGGGAGGGAGGGAGAATGGGATTAAGGGGTATTATGATTAGCACACATAATATAGGGGAAGGCAGTATAGCACAGAGAAGATAAGTAGTGATTCTATAGCATCTTACTACGCTGATGCATAGTGACTGTAATGGGGTATGTGGTGGGACTTGATAATAGGGGGAGTCTAGTAACCATAATGTTGCTCATGTAACTGTACATTAATGATACCAAAATATAAATGAATAAATAAATAAATAAAATTGAAATAGGATTACTTAAGATATCTAAAAACCAAAATTGGAATATTTAAATTTATCTGAAAAATTGAAATTAGAGTACTTTAAAAGAGAAAATAGAGATCTTGGAATATTCTTTGAATACAGCAATAAACATATAAACATAAGAAATTGACCTAATTCCGTATATCTTCCATTCACATTTAATTTTAAATATGGATAGGGAAAGAGAGGGAATTAAGTGGTCACAAGCATCTGTTACTAGTAATTCGAGCACACATGTAGTTGGTACTGCAAAACAGATTATGAAGCTTTTCCCAGGCTGCCATACTCAAGGTCTTCTACCAACAGCTATAGTTCATAACTCACACTCAGCCGGGACCCGCGCACACGCGCGCACGGACGTCACGCAGCCCGCTGCCTGGGCCGGCCCAAGCCGCGGGGCCGAGCGACAGCGACCGCGCCGGCCGGGGCCGCGGCGTGCGGCAGGCACTTTGCAGGGTCCGCGCCAGGCACAGGTGACTTCCCTGGCTCCCGGGGGCCTCCGCGCTGAGGGTGGATAACTCGGAGGGGAATGAGAGGAGGCGGCGCCGAGCGGCAGAAGAGTGCGGGGAAACGCGCGGAAAGAAGCAACAGCCGCTCCACGCAGACCAGAAAACTGCCTGGCCGCATCCCGGCCGCCCGCCCAGCGCCGGGGATGCGGTGGCGGCGCACCGTCCCGGGGGCGACAGCGGCTGCAGGAGCCGGTAAGAGACTCAGCGGGTCAGGGAGAGCGGAGCGGCCGCGGCGCGGGTCCGGCAGCTGCGGCAGCGGAGGGGGGCAGAGAGCGCTCCGCTCCACTTGGCCGTCGCTGGTCCGGCCGCCCCGGCTGCCCGGCTCCCCCGGACTCCGCCGTTCCCCGGTCCCCTCCGCTACTCACCGTTGCTGCACCGCCGGCTCGTCGGCTTTCCGCGCTGACACCTGGAGCCCACCGTCCGCTCCTCCGGCGGCCGCCGCCGGAATGTTTGAGTCACGTCCTCCGCTTCTCTCCGCACCGCACCTGGCTTACAACACCCACGGGTTTACGGCATCACGTTCCTTACGTCCAGGGCGGCTCGCTCTAAGCGGGAACCTTGTTGCAAGGGAGAGGGTGGTTTGAACCAACCATAACACGTTGTTGAGGAAGGGTGGGTGGGGAGGGTAGGAGAAGGGAATTAAAGGGCACTACGATTAGCACACATAATGTAGGGCGTTCACGGGGAAGACACTGTAGCCCAGAGAAGACAAGTAGTGACACCACAGCATCTCACTACTCTGATGGACAGTTACTAGAATGGGGTGTGTGGGGGGGGACGACTTGCTAATACGAGTGAATGTAGAAACCACAATGTTACTCATGTGAATCCTTCATAACATTGTATTAATAAAAAAAATTTTTAATTACTGAGATTTAAAGAAGACGAATAAATGAAGAGAGGTGGGCGTGTTCACGTATTCCAAAATTCAACTGGATGACGGTTCTCCCTAGATCGGCTGTAGATTCAACATAATCCCCATCATAAGCCTACAGGCTTTTTTCTTCATTATTATTCAGGTATCACTGATACACCCTCTTATGAAGGTTTCACATGAAGAACGTAGTTCAACAGTCACCCATACTCTCAAGTCCCCCCCCACACCCCACTGTAGTCACTGTCCATCAGTGTAGTGAGATGCCACAGAGCCACTACTTGTCTTCTCTGAGCTACACTGTCTTCCCCATGATCCCCCGCACACCATGTGTATTAATCATAATACTCCTCAGTCCCCTTCTCCCTCCCCCGAGGTGTACTGGACCTCTGCTCCTTTCCATAGTTGTGACCAGAATCCAATAGGTTGGCGTGTCCACTCAAGCCGCTACCAAAGACCCCATCCATAACCACCTTCGTTTACATGAACATCTAGTTCACAGGGCCTTGGTGAGTCCATTACGTTCAAGGCCTGTACGACCTTGACTGACCACTTGGCAGCACTAAAAGCAGCTGCACATGTCTCATCACAGCCCCACCCGATGTCCTTTCGTACCAACTGGTATAAGGGCTTCAGAATTAGTGCCAAGTCCTGGATCAACACTTTCCAGTAGCCCAAAAGACCCCCAAACTCTTGTAATACTGCCACAGTTCTAACAAGATTCTACTGGGCTGCCCATCAAGTTTTTCTTTTACTACCCTGGCCTTTATCAAATCAACCCACATCTGGGTCCTAGAGACCTTCATGGGGCCTTGTGCGCTTCTCCTTTCAGTCGCAGCCCATACTTCCCTCCAGGCCCTTATTGTTTTAACCTCCCCCAGACCTGCTGAAGTACAACTAACCTCACTTATGGGTTGCCCTAGGTGGGGGGCATTTCCTAATTCATGTTGTATGAATCCTCAAAAGTATGACAATAACACGTTAACTGTGTTTATACTCGGGTTAAATAAAATTATTAGCCTGTGAACTGAAATATAGCAGTTTTGTTTTCAAGTTCTATGCAGAATAACCTAAAAAAGAAAGGAAAGGGCTTTAAGTAGAACCTGTTGTGTTCTTGATGAGTATGTAAGAGCAATGGGCCTGCCTGTTTTTTCTTCAAGTAAATTCCTAGAAGTGGAATCACTGGGTTGAATAGTATTTCTATTTTTCGTTTTTTGAGAAACCTCCATACTGTTCCACAGTGGTTTCACCAATTTACATTCCCACCAACAGTGTAGGAGGGTTCCCTTTTCTCCACATCCTTGCCAACACTTGTTATTTCTTTCTTTTTTTTTTTCTTTACATAGCGGCCATTGTAACTGGTGTGAGGTGATATCTTATTGTGGTTTTGATTTGCATTTCCCTGATAATTAGGGATGTGAACATCTTTTTATGTGCCTGTTGGCCATCTGTTTTTCTGCTTTGGAGAAGTGTCTTTTCAGGTCCTCCACCCATTTTTAAATTGATTATTTGTTTTTATGGTGTTGAGTTGTAAGAGTTCTTTATATATTTTGGATCTTAATCCCTCACTGGATAAATCATCTCCAAATATATTCTCTCATACTATAGGTTGCCTTTTTGTTCTGCTGGTGGTGTCCTTTGCTGTAAAGACGCTTTTTAGTTGATGTAGTTATTCATTTTTTATTTTGTTTCCCTCACCGAGGGAGATGTGTCCAGGAAAAAATTGCTCATGCTTACGTTCAAGAGATTTTTGCCTATGTTTTGTTTTAAGAGTTTTATGGTTTCATGTCTTACTTTCAGGTCTTTGATCCATTCTGAGTTTACTTTTGTGTATGGAGTTAGTACTCCAGGTTCATTCTCTTGCATGTAGCTATCTAGTTTTCCCAACACCAGTTATTGAAGAGACTGACTTTTTCCCATTGTATATTCATGGCTCCTTTATCATATATTAATTGACCATATATTTGTGGGTTCATATCTGGGCTCTCTATTCTGTTCCATTGATCTGTGGGTGTGTTATTGTGCCAGTACCATACTGTTTTGATTACTGTAGCTTTGTAGTATAGCTTGAAGTTAGGGAGTGTAATACCCCAGCTTTATTCTTCTTTCTCAGGTTGACTTTGGCTACTGGGGGGGTCTTTTGTGGTTCCATATGAATTTTTAGAATTATTTGTTCTATTTCATTGGAAAATGCTGTTGGTGTTTTGATAGGGATTGCATTGAATCTGTAAATTTCTTTGGGCAATATGACCATTTTGGCAATATTATTTCTTATCCATGAGCATGGGATAGGTATGCACTTATTGGTTTCTTCTTTAATTTCTCTCATGAGTGTCTTAGAGTTTTCAGAGAATGGGTCTTTCACCTTCTTGGTTAGATTTATTCCTAGGTATTTTATTCTTTTTGATGCAATTGTGAATGGAATTATTTTCCTGATTTCTTTTTCTGCTAGTTTGTTGTTAGTATATAGGAATACAACAGATTTATGTGTATTAATTTTGAATCCTTCAACTTTGCTGAATTGGTATTAGGTTTAAGATTTTTGGTGGAGTCTTTAGGGCTTTCTGTAGAGTATGTCATCTACAAATAGTGACAGCTTTACTTCTTCCTTACCAATTTGGGTGCCTTTTATCTCTTTATCTTGTCTGATTGCTGTGGCTAGGACCTCCAGTACTATGTCAAATAAAAGTGGACAGTGTGGGTATCCTTGTCTTGTTCCTGATCATAGAGGAAAAGCTTCAGCTTTTCACCATTGAGTATGATGTTAGCTGTGGGTTTGTAATATATATACTTTATTATGTTGAGGTACATACCCTCTGTACACATTTGTTGAGAGTTTTTATCATGAATAGGTGTTGAATTTTGTCAAATGCTTTTTCAGCATCTATTGAGATGATCATGTGGTTTTTATCCTTTCTTTTGTTCATGTGGTATATCACATTCATTGATTTATAAATATTGTACCATCATTGCATGCCAGGAATAAATCCTACTTGGTTGTGATGGGTGATCCTTTTGATGTATTCTTGAGTTCTGTTTACTAATATTTTGTTGAGGATTTTTGCATCTATGTTCATCAGGGATATTGGTCTATAACTTTCTTTTTTGTGGTGTGTTTTTCTGGTTTTGGTATTAGAGTGATGCTGGCCACATAGAATGAATTTGGAAGTATTCCCTCTTTTTCTAGTTTTTGATATACTTTAAGAAGTATGGATATTAGCTCTTTAAATGTTTGGTAGAATTCAGGTGTAGAGCCATCTGATCCTGTGCATTTGTTTGTTGGGAGATTTTTGATAAACAATTCAATTTCATTGCTGGTAACTGGTTTGATCAGATTTTCTGTTTCTTCCTGGGTCAGTCTTGGACAGTTGTATTTTCTAGGAAGTTTTCCATTTATTCTAGGTTGTCCAGTTTATTGGCATATAATTTTTCATAGAATTTACTAATCTTTGTATTTCTGTAGTATCTGTTGTGACTATTCACTTTTCATTTCTGATTTTATTTGTATACTCTTTTTTTGTTTGTTTTGTGATTTTTTCTTTTGTTTAATTTTCTCTATTTCAGTTCTGTTCTACTCTTTATTATGTCCCTCTTTCTACTAACTTTGGGTTTCATTTGTTCTTCTTTTTCTGATTTCTTTAATTGTGAGCTTAAACTCTTTATTTTGGATTGTTCTTCTTTCTTGAGGGAGGCCTGTATTGTTTTATACATCCCTCTTAGAACTGCTTTTGTGTCATCCCACAAATTTTGGACTTGAATTTTTGTTTTCATTTGTCTCCATGTATTGCTTGATTTGCTTTGTGTCATTGATCCATTGATTATTTAGAAGCATGTTGTTTAACCTCCATGTGTTTGTGGGTTTTTGTTTTCCTTGTGTGATTTATTTCTAGTTTCATGCCATTGTGTTCTGAGAAGTTACCTGATACAATTTCAATCTTTTTGAGTTTAATAAGGCTCTTCTTGTGGCCTAGTATATGATCTCTTCTGGAGAACATTCCATGTGCTCTTGAGAAAAATGTGTATCCTGCTGCTTTTGTGTGAAATGTTCTGTAGACATCTGTTAAGTCCATCTGAACTAATGTATTGCTCAGTGTCTCTGTTTCCTTATTTATTTTCTGTCTGGATGATTTGTCTGTTGATGTGAGTGTTGTGTTAAAGTCACCTACGATAAACATGTTGTAATGTATTTCCCCCTTTAATTCTGTTAGTATTTGTTTTACATATATAAGTGCTCCTGTGTTGGGTATGTAGATATTTATTCTGGTTATATCCTTTTATTGGACTGACCTCTTTATCATTTTGTAATGTCCTTCTTTGTCTCTTGTTACTTTCTTTGTTTTGATGTGTACTTTGTTTGATACAAGTACTGCTACTCCTGCTTTTTACCTCCCTATTATTCGCATGAAATATCTTTTTCAGTCCCTTCCCTTTTAGTCTGTGTGTGTCTTTGGGTTTCAAATGAGTCTCTTGTAGGCAGCATATAGATGGGTCTTGTTTTTTTATCCTTTCTGCCACTCTATATCTTTTGATTGGTGCATTCAGTCTATTTAAATTTAAGGTAATTATTGATAGGTATGTACTTAATTGTCATTTTATTATTTGTTTTCTGGTTGTTTTTACAGTTCCTCTCTGTTGCTTTCTTCCTCTCTTATAGTCTTCTCTTGTTATTTGATGCTTTTCTTTAGTGTTGTGATTGGATTTCTCATTTTTATTTTGTCTATCTATTATAGGCTTTAGGTTGTGGTTACCATACGGTTCATGGATAGTTTCCTAAGTATACCACACTCTATGTTAAGTTGATGATTGCTCTGCTTAAAACATTATCTAAAGGTACTTCTTTTTTCTTCCTCCTCCTCCTCCACACGTCATGTATTATATGTCATAATCTGCATTTTTTGTGTATTCCTTGACTGATTTTTTTTATAGTTGATTTTACTATTTTTGTTTTGTTTTAATTTCATACTTGCTTGGATAGTAATTGGTGTATTATATTTACTGTGGGTTTATTTTCACTGGTGAAAGCTATTTAGGCTTAAGAACATTTCCATCTATAACAGTTCCTTTAACATATCCTGTAATGCTGGTTTAGTGGATAAACTTCCTTCATCCTTCCTTTATATGGGAAATATTTAATCTATCCTCCAATTTTTTATGATAATCAGTCTGGGTAGAAGATTCTTGGTTGAAAGTCCTTCTGTTTCAGTACACTAAATATTTCATGCCACTCCCTTCTGGCATTAAAGTTTCTGCTGAGAAGTTTGCTGATAGTCTGATGGGGTTTCATTATCATTAATCCTTTTTTTTCCTTTGGCTGCTTTCAATACTCTCTCCTTATCCTTAATCTTTGTGATTTTAATTATTATATGTCTTGGTATTACCTTCCTTGGGTTCCTTTTATTAGGGGTTGTCTGTTCTTTCATGCCCTACCTGTTCCCTTCCCTAACTGGGGAAGTTTTCAGCAATGATTTCTTCAAAGAGACTTTCTATCCCTTTGTCTCTCTCTTCTCCTTCTGGTACCCCTATTATGTGAATATTGTTTCATTTGGAGTTGTCTCTTAGCTTTCTTAGCATTCTTTTCTTTCTAAACATTCTGTTTTCTCTATGTTCCTGAGCTTTGTTGTTTCCCTGTTTTCTATTTCCATCTCATTGATTGTCTTCTCTACCTGCAACAATCTATTATTCATTCCCACCATTGTATTTGTATATTTCACTTCAGTTACTGTAATCCTCAGCTCTGAGTGACTCCTTTTCAATTCTTTTACCTCTTTGTTGAAGTCCTTCTTGAGATTGTCAGTACTTTTCCTCAGATCAGTGGGCATATTTATGACTGTTACTTTGAAATCTTTATTAAGAAGACTGGTGATCTCCATTTCTTTTAGCCTTCTTTCTGGTGTCTTATCCTGTACTTTTGTTTGGAACATAGTCCTCTGCCTCCTCATTTTCTCAGGGTTTCTATGTTTCTCCCTTTTTATTAGAGGGGTCATCTTCTGTGGATCCTGGTCTAGAGAGTAATGGCTTTATGAAGATGTTAGGAAGCTCAAAACTCTTTCCTCTCCAGTGCTTGATTCTCCTTTTTTGGTGGAGCCCCCGTGGCCATTATTGGGCAATGGGAGGGGCCACCTTACCGTCTGTCTGCTGGCAGTGGTCTCTCTCAGCCCGCAGAGGTCGGCAGTTTGCCTCTGCTGGCCCTGTGTGATCAGAGCAGGGTGCTTCTGCTGGGATTGTTGTCGGTGGGGCCACCCTCTGCCTGCCCTGCAGCGATGGTGGGGCTGCTGGGTTAATAGAGTGGATGGGGCAGTCACGTCGCTCAGGGCAGGAAAACAGCATGCTGAGTTGAGTGGCAGTAGCATCAGCAATGACACATGGCAGCCTCTGGCTGTGGTGAGTCGCATGGCACCAGGCTTGGCCACCTCAGGGAGGAAGGATTGCTTGGAGCTTGCTCCTGCAGGTCCCTCTCTAATTGGGCTGAGACATGGCTGAGTAAGCTGGGAAAGCCTCCTTCTGCCTGTCAGGCAGCAAAGTCTGCTGCTGCTGGGCTGAGTGGACTGGTGCACCAGTGGTGCAAAGAGAAGCACCTCATGCCTGAGCTGCCAGCAAACAGAACGAAGCATCTGGGGCTCCTGAGAATGCCTAACCTGTGGGCCAAGGGAAGGCTGGGAAGTTATCACTCACCTGTCCTTTCTTCTGCAGAGAGAGCTCCATCCAATCCTTGCCCCTCTGGCACTCCTCCCACTGCTGGCAAATCTTTCGAACTGCTGCCTCTGTTTTGGGTCTCAGTGGGACTGGTGGAGTGTGCCTGTCCTCCACAAGTGGTTGGAATCTCAGCCTCCCAGTGTGTTCCAACTGTCCCTGGCGTCCAGCCCCACTAATCACCAGAAGCCAGTGCAATGTGGACTCATGTTCCCAGAGCAGATCTCCAGAGCCAGATGTGCAGAGTTCCTGAGCACTGCCCCCTCCCCACTCCATTCCTCTTCCTCCTGCCTGTGGGCTGGGTCCCACTTGATTGTGGCTCTGCCACTTTTCACTTCTCTGTGTGGGCTTCTCTTCTTCACCGGGTGTAGATCATCTGTTCTGCAGTCTTCAGGTCATTTACAGGGTCAGCTGTATTTGCTGTAATGTAGTTGCTTCCTTGGTGTGTGTGTGGATGGAGGTCTCCACCTTGGCTTCCTACTCTGCCATCTTTTTTCCCTCTTCCAACATGATCTTACAAGACTTTATGAACAGTGGAAATAAGGCTTAGATATATTTTTTCCTAACCATTACTTTAACATCTGAGTGTTGTAAGATTTATGACAAAAACAAAAACAAAAAATACCACACTGTATACCAAGGCCAACCAGGATTTTTACAGCATGTTTTTTCAGTCTTCCAGACAGGATATTTTGTCATTTTTATAGATTTTTCTGAAAGGTCACTATCAATTGTGCTATCCCATGAATGTCTGAAGCATCCTAGCATCTCCTGCTGTGGTATATAAATAGAATATGGAAAACTGCATTTGTGCATTTACTTATTTGTTGTTTAACTTCAAAGGGTAAATTATAAGCTACAGTCTTTGAGGTAAAAAAAAAAAGTCTTTTTATTATGTTAATCTTCAAATTTAAAAAACAGAGCAAATACACTCAGAAATTCTCACCTCCATTACCCAGTTCCAACAATTATCCACCTACTGCCTGTTCTGCTTCATCTCTCACCCACCACCTCCTTCTTCCCCTGATTACATTAAACAAGTTGATGGCAACCTGTAATTTTTTTTTTTGAAACCCTACTGTGTGCCTCTTTGGAACTTATTTTACAAAAAAGCTTAGCAAGGTCTCATTTGAGCTGGTCTCATTGAGCTTCATTAGATAATCAAGGAGGCATTATATGTGGTTCTCAGGCCTTACCTACCTACAGTTTAATAATATGGGGCCACATTAATAGTAGCAGGTTATCTTCTGAGCTTACCCCACTGACCAGAGCAGACCCCCATCCTCCTCATCTGGAGTTGCTCACTAATTTCTAGAAGTCTCCAGATGTCTCCATGTGCTGGTGACCACATTCTCTCAGCTCTCAACACACTGCCTGCATGTCACCCCTCCCTGTTCTTTCTTTAATACTACCACCTCTGGCACACCCCTGTGCCCTGTCTCTGAGCCTCATGAGACTTACAACATGCAAGAAGCTGACAGAGCTACCAATTTTAGAATCACTGCCATTCATCTGTGTATTGAGAAACTCTAGGTTTCCATTCTCAAGAGCAAAAGAGAACTCAAGTTACATTAGAAAACTACATAATGCTATATATCCTTTAACCCATTCTCATTCAGAAAAACTGCCAAGGAGCTAAGAAACTCAGTAAGACACCATTTATCTTTGCTAAAGCAAATCTCTTTGTGGAGTCAGTGGAGATGTTGGCTCTGAAAATATAATCTAGTGAGAAAACCGAATCATTAATGTAAAACCCTGAAAGACAATTATTTAAAAAATTTAAATATTGGCAAACACAGCCAAAACTTATATTTCAAAGTTTTTTCTAAAACTTTGAAGAACAGGAGTAATGTGAATCTTTGTTGTACATTGTTATTTTTAGAGTAGAAAAATCTTTACTTGTAGGGTTGAAAATGAAGATGCTTACATTATTGTTTTAGTAAGCAAACACTTGGCTTTTACACGATATTCCCAATGAAAGGAAGAGTTGAATTTTCCCAGAAGCCCCTTTTATGGTAATTAAGGAAATACAGTTAATGACTGAACTCTTTAACTTCAGAGGATTGACATCTTTCAAGTCAATTGAAAAGCTCAGGTGTACATCATACCATCTTTTATGTATGTATGTATATATACGTGTCTTTTTTTATGAAGTATAGTTGATATACAATATGCTATTGGTTTCAGGTGTATAACAGTGATTCAACGATTATATACATTATTAAACACCAAAATATGTGTAATTACCATCTGTCACCATACCAACTTATCACAATATTTTTGACCATATTCCCTAGGTGTACTTTCATCCCCATATCTTATTTCTTTTATAACTGAAAGTTTGCACCTCTTTATTCCCTTCACCTATTTCACCAATCCCCCATTCTTCTCCCTTCTGGCAACCATCAGTCTGTTCCATGTTTATGAATCTGTTTCTGTTTTGTTTGTTCACTCACTTATTTTGATGTTTTTAAATATATACATTATTTTCTAAAGTGTAAAGGATGCTTCCCTCAGTGTCTCCAGTAGAAACTGCATAATGATTGTACAATATCAAAACTAAGAAACACTGGTACAATAGAGGTAATTCAGATCTCATCAGTTTTACATGCACTATTGTGTGTGTGTGTATGTGTGTGGTTCTATGCAATTTTATCATATGTGTTAGTTTGAGTAAATGCCACCAAAATGATCATGAAAACTGTTCCATCAGCACAAGGGTCCCTTGTTTTACCCTTTTTTAGCTACATCCACCACCCTCTCCCCATCCTCCTCTTTGGCAATCACTAATCTGCTCTCCATTTCTATCATTTTATTTCAAGAATGTTATGTAAATGGAATCATATAGTATGTGGCCTTTTGGTGTTGGCGCTTTTCACTCAATGTCATTCCCTTGAGATTTATCCAAGGGGCGGATGTCAGTAATTCATTCCTTTTGTGTATCAATAGTTGATTCCTTTCAGTTGCCTGATGGTATTCCATAGCATGGATGCACCACAGTCTGTTTAGTCATTCATCCCTTCAGGGACTTCAAGGTTGTTTCCAGTTTTTGGCTATTATGAATAAAGCTGCTATGAACATTAGCATACAGAGTTTGTGTGAACATAGGTTTTCACTTCCCTAGGATAAATGTCTAAGAGTGAAATTGCTGGGCCATATGATAATTACATGTTTAGTTTTGTAAGAAACTGCCAGATTGTTTTTCAGACTTGGCTGTACCATTTTGCACTTCTACCAGTGATGTATGAGTGATCTAGTTTTATCCTTGCCAGCACTGGTTTTCTCACTATTGTTCATTTTAGCTATCCTGATAGGTGTGTAGTGATATTTCATGGTATTTTTACTTTGCATTTCTCTGATGGCTAATGATGTTGGCTATCTTTCCATGTGTTTATTCCATGCTGTTTGTATATGCTCCCTGATGAAGTGTCTGTTCATGTCTTTTGCCTGTATTCTTACTGGATTGTTTCTTTTTTCACTCCTGAATTTTGAGAGGTCTATATATCCAGATACAAGGCTTTTGTCAGATATGAGGTTTGCAAATATTTTCTTGAAGTCTATAGCTTGTCTTTTCATCGTCTTAGTAGCATCTTGGCAGAGCAAAAGTTTTTGTTTTTATTGAGATCCAATTTATAAATTTTTCCCTTATGGGCTGTGTTTTTGATGTCTAAGGACTCTGCCCAACCTTAGATCACAAAGGTTTCCTATCTTTTTTCCTAAAACTTTTATAGTTTTACTTATAGTTGTACATTTAAGAAGTCTGTGACCCATTTGGGGTTAAATTTTTTATAAGGTGATAGGCTTGGTTCCAGGATTTTTGGAGGGTTTTATCACTGGCTTCTAGACATCTAGCTGCATTCAACCCTTTGGAGTCCTCTTTTGCATGTGATGCCTACATTTTGATGCCCATTAATTAAGGACTTCTGGCCACTACATCCCATTTCATTCTAGTTTCCTAAAGACTCAGTACTAGGTGATAATAGCTGGTGTGGAAATTCATGTATTATTTGTTCATACAGGTCTGAAAGCTCAAAAGTAAAGGTCAGCACATTTCTACTGAAAAATCTTTGTAATGACTTTAAAAAAAAAAGGTAACTTTCTTCTCTTTGTGCCAGTTGGTTAAAATAGCATCAGGGGAAAGGGCAGATCCAGAGAATTCTACAGAGTCTTCAAAAACATACTGATTATTATGAGGATCTGGGTTGTGGCAGAGGGACAGATAACTCTTCTAATGTTAAAGTACTTGCACAGGTTTGCTGTTGTATAATTTTGCAGCATTTAATTATGCTGATCAATATTCATTAGGCATTAACAGGTGTTCATACCCCTCTACTCCAAATAACCTTTAAAGAGCTGGTTCTATTAATAGTTAAGAGGATTTACAGACTTAAACTGTACTTCCTGCAAAGATACACAGAACACTAGGCAGGAAAATTGTCAATCTCTGGGGAAATAATGTTATCTAATGGTAAGAATTCATGCTTAGAAATTCACCTTAGGAAGATAAGAATTTAGGAAAAACACCCCTTAGCTCCTTAATGTTCTTATGTTCCCATATTCGCTTGTCAGTTTTTTTCTGAAGCGTTTTTTGTAGAAGGCAGTCTATAATTTTTCTTTTCTTACGATGTGGGATTTAATTTTTATATCAGAAAAGCCTCCGAGGGTTAATGTCAACAGCAACAAAAATCTATGTCTAGGTTTTCTGCTTTTTAAAACATTACCTCCTGAAACCAACAAACGATAGACAAATAGTTGTCTTGGTAGAGGGACACTGTTTAGGTTGGAGGAAACTGGGCATGTCACATAAATATCATCAGGGTTCTAATTTTTCTCTTGGGATTGGTTTGAAAACATTTTGACAAACCGTCAATAAGATAAAGTGAGCAGTGGCACCAAAGCTTGTTCATGGTTTTATATTCTTTTTGGATAAACCCTTTCCTTGTTGAGAAAGGATCATGGATTGGGGAGATCATCTTACCTTGACATCATGCACAGCCTCGATGCCGCCTTCATTTTCCAAGGTTTGGTGAATGTTTGCATGATATCCCTCAGCCCTGGGGAGGGGCAAAAATTGCTTCTATATAAATGGCCTGGAGAAATGTTTCTGGAGGCACTCTTGGTTGTGTTGGGAAAGCCTGGGTATGTTCTTACAATAAAGGCTCCAAATGAGTCCTGTACCCTGATTTAACACTAGTCCAGTACATTCTGTTTCTCCTTGTTGGCCTGATGCTGGGCCATCTCTCCATTTGCTAGAGGCCTCCCTGGAAAGTTACATTAATCAAAGCCAAAGGATTATTTGCTTTGTGGATCAGCTGCTTATCCACAGATACCTAATGTTCTATTCCAGGTTGAACCTCTGATTTTGAATGTCTAGGTGTGTTATGACTGCCCTCTACAGGTAGTAATGTATTCTGATTCAAATTTAATCCTAAATCCAAACCCCAAAAAATGATTCAAATGATCTATTGCTTAGTATATAATGAAAAAGAAATAGGCTGCTTGGCAAAATTCAGTATTAGTGGTGCATAATAGGGATCTTGGCAATCTTGAGCTGGGCAATCGAGAGGCAGATGATCTGCCTAATCTATCTGTTTCTTAAAAGGTCATTTTTGTAGCAGTCAGCTTTGTGGCTTGAAATGTATGCTAAATTGAT
The DNA here is from genome assembly GCA_029783875.1 of Phataginus tricuspis. Classification (NCBI taxonomy): domain Eukaryota; kingdom Metazoa; phylum Chordata; class Mammalia; order Pholidota; family Manidae; genus Phataginus; species Phataginus tricuspis. Next base: position 10,814,131 of record JAQQAC010009376.1, on the reverse strand, counting down.
ACCCAAACTTAAGCCCAAGGATTCTTACACTTTTTAGTTATGGCATGTAGAATCGGTTAAGGCAATTTTCTTATGAGGTAACTTAGTCATCAAGTAATTAAGACAAGAATTATCTTCTAACATCACACTTCATATTTGTAAAGTGCTTTATAAAAGTACAATTATTAATAGAGGGTAAAAAGGCAGAACATAAAATTTTTTCTCAAGAGGTGTCTAATGCTGAGGTAGCCTCTGCTGAATCTGGGGGCACAGATGTAAGGCCCTCAGGTATATATTACTGGGGACTATGAACTGGAGAACTTTCCTTTTATAAAATGATCCCAGGCTCTCAAAATTGATAGGCAAAATGAGCACAATCCTTATCAACATCCCAGCAATTATTTTTTTGCAGGAATTGACAGGTTGATTCTAAAATTCATATGAGATTGTAAGGGTCCCAGAATATGCACAACAGTCTTCAAAAAAGAAAAAAAAGAACAAAGTTGGAGGATTCACACTTCCCAATTTTAAAATTACTATAAAGTTACAGAAATGAAGACTGTGGTGCTGGTCTAAGGATAGATATATAGATGAACAAAATAGAATTGAGAGCCCAGACATAAATCCATACAGTAATGGTCCTTTGATCTTTCTTTTTTGACAAGGTGCCAAAACAATTCAATGAGGAAAGAATTGTCTTTTCAACAAGTGGTACTGGAACAACTGGACAGCCACAGGCATAAAAAGGAAGTTGGACCTCTATATCATGCTACATAAAAAAATTAACTCAAAATGAATCATACACCTAAATTTAGGAGTTAAAACTATGCAAACTTAGAAGGAAACACAGGAATAAATGTTTTTGACCTGGTATTAGGCAAAGCCTTCTTAGATAACAATACCAAAAGTACAGGTGACAAAAAAACAATAGGTAAACTGGACTTCATCAAAATGAAAAGTTTTTCTTCAAAGGACATCATCAAGAAAGTGAAAAGACAACCTACAAAATAGGAGAAAACACTGCAGATTTTACATACATAATAAGGGACTTGTATCCAGAATGTAGAAAGAGTTCTTCCAAATAAAAAAAAACAGCTAAAAATGAATGATGTGTCTTAATAGACATTTCTCCAAAGAAGATATACAAATGGCCAATAAGCATTGAAAAGATGCTCAACATCAGCCATTAGGAGAAGGTAAGTCAAAATCACAACGAGATTCCCCTTCACACCCAATAGGTTGGCTTTAATAATAAAAAAAAAAAGATAAAAAGTGGGGAAACTGGGACTTTCATACATTAGTGGTGGGAATGGGAAATGTTGCAGCCACTTTGGAACACAGCCTGGCAATTCCTCAAAAGGTTCAACATAGAGTTACCATATGATCAAGGAATTCCTTCCTGGATTTCTACCAAAGCAAGAGAAGTGAAACGTGTTCGCACAAGGCCTGCATCCAATAGTCGGAATCAACCTACAGGCCCATCCACTGGTGACTCAGTAGACCAAGTGAGGTCTATCTATACAATGGAATGTGCTTCAGCCATGAGGGATGAAATACTGAGAAATGACGAGGATGACCCTTGAGAACATGCCAAGTGAGACTGATTGTAGTGATGGTTGCACAACCCTGGCATGTACTAAAAATTGTTAAATGGGTGAATTGTATGGTATGTGAATTATTTCTCAATAAAGCTGTTGAATTTTTTATGAAAAATTTGACAGTTTCCTCAAGTGACCAAGTATGTCAGGGCAGGGCAATAAATCTCTTGACAGTTATAAAAATGTTCCCTGGGGGCAGGGTCTAGGGACCTGGTGTTTGTTCTGGACTCTTAGAATGAAAACAGAATAGGTGGTACAGGCAGTTTCAAATTGACCCGTGCAGTTTTGGGAGCTGGAAGGGACTATCAGGATTATCTTGTCTTTCTGCCTATTTTGTCTTCTTCATTTTGTGAATGGGGAAAAATGCGGGAGATATTAGGTGCTGTGTCCAAGGGCTACATGAAGGAGTACAGTTGGGATTGGCCTCCTCGTCTCCCTACTCTAAGGCCAGAGCGCATTGCAAACCAAATAATTTGTGGTTCTCATTTTCTTTAAAGATGTCATTTAAGCCCACCAGCCCTTTTCTTTTGCTCTCCACTTTCATTTTTGCATCTTCTATTCTGGTGTCAAACCTTGGAGGGAACATTTCATTTGAACGTTTGTTAAGTTCTCCCTAGCATTTTCCCCATACTTATGAAAATTCTGTTTTTTGTGAAACGTCTTTCTGCTTAAAACCATTTATTTGAAAATTCTTTCATCTTGTTAAATTTGTTAATTACTTGAAGTAAGTCTGCTCATAAAATGTTGCACACCCAATGCTGGTGAGATCCTAGTAAACATTTTTTTCATATAGGAAGTGTATGTGTGTGTGTGTTATGGTATAGTAGCATTGATTGGCCTTCCTGGCATTCTCCGTAAACCAGCTTTCCTGGAGATCACAGTAAGAGGGGTTTGTATGACAAAGAATTTTACAATTTTTCAAAAGTTGAGTAAAGTACTTATTGAAAATTTTGAATTCTTTTGCATTATCCCAAGTAAAAGGACATTCCCTAAAGGGTCAATGTAACAGGCAGAACCGAGAGATGTGTGTGTAAGAAGCACAAACATTTCAGTGTGTGGCGGCAGGAAGTAGGTTAATGGACCGTTAATCTACAGAAATCTGGCTTGGTTTCTAACTCATGAGAATGTGGTAGAAAACAAATGGATTGACAGCCAAGTGAGTCAAGTGTGAATGGAGTTGAACTGCCAGACAAGCCCTAAGCCTGACAAAGCCCAGCCAGCACTCTTCCCTCAGGCAAGGAGGCCAGAGATATGCAGGTCTGGAGAGGAAATCCTCACTGAGGCCCGCCTCAGGCGGTTGTGAAGATCCAGGGAGGGCAGTTTCCAGACTACACGCTCAGTCATGGTCGGATTGTGGACCAAAGCATTTGCTTCACTGACGGGAGCGGCAGTCTTTGCTTGAGGTCGGGGTCCAGATAGTTGTGATACCCTAGAGTTAGCACATGAGAAGCCATTTGAAAAATCTACCCAATATTGTAACTGCGTGGCCTGAGCGCAGACCCGAGTTACTGGAAAAACCACACAATGTCCCAATAACCCCCACCCCAGATAACGACCACAGGGAGGACTTCAAGGTCCAGACGCTCAAGGTCCAGACACTCCTTAAAGATAAAATACCTCGCATGTTACATCAGCTTGCAGTCAGGCCAGCCGGACTCAACCAATGAAAAATGTATAAGACATGGTTGCTTCTAAATCATCCAACCAGCATATGCCAAGTTGAGTTCCCCTCTTCCTGCACCTTGTAATGCATAAAAACTGTGCCTACCCTGGGCTCGGGGCTCTCACTTTGGAACCACTGCGTCGGTGACGAGTGTGAGCCCGAGCTCGAGCTTGAAATAAACGACCCTTGTGTGTTTGCATTGGAATCGGCTCCTTGGTGGTCTTTCGGGGTCTTGCAACTTGGACACAACAATAGGCACCTTGTTTTTCCCCATCACCGGGTGTAGAACATGTCTGTGGGAGGAGCACCCCTTAACCACGGACAGGCAGCCTGGAGGACCCACACATGCACCAGACCGCGAGGACGGCAAACCACCTGTGGCCCAGGCTGGTGGCCCAATGCAGTAACTAGAAAGGTCCTGGGTTGTCTTCCTTTAGAATGAGTGGGTACTTTTTAAATTTCATGTACGTTAAGTGGGAGCATTTCTGAAAGGGTATATATGGAAAAAAGGGAGGTGCGTCTGTGTGTGTGTGTGTGTGTGTGTGTGTGTGTGTGCGTGTGTGTGTGTGTGTGTGTGCGGGTGTGCATGTGTGTGTGTGTGTGTGTGTGTGTGTGTGTGTGTGTGTGTGAATGCTGGGCTGTCAAGAGGGGAATGTAGCGGAATTTCTTGTTCTTGTCCATCACTCATGTCCTCTTTTTCTTTGGGATAATACATCTCTCTCATTCTCCATCCCTGCGATTTGGATAGAGCTGGCTCTGCATCCAGTCCCAGGTCTGTGAACACAGCCCATCCTGGCCAGGTCCATCCCTCTGCCCACTGTGTCTGCTCCAGGTCAAGCATGTGAACTGTCCAATGTGACTTGGCCCCAGGAGTTTTGCTAAAACTACTGGAAAAGCAGTGCTTGTTTTCCAGTATGGTTACTAACTGGTAGAATGTAGTTCTGGTGCCATGGGTGCCTGTTCTTTCCCAATACTTGGATAAAGCCTGCCTCGAATGAAACCAGCTCATTGAGAACCAGAATTGAGAGGCAGGCAGGGAGAAAACAGATTCCTGACATCATTTGAGCAATCCACTGTCCCTGAAGAGCTATCCCTAGACACTTCATTACATGGTCCAATAACTTCCTTAAAAATAGAACAATATTATTTTGAGAATAGTATTACTATTTGCTGATAACCTGCTTGAACTGCTTCTTTGCGCTTGCAGCATGCAAAGGGCTTTTGTAGTGCTCAGCATGTAATAAACTCTTGCTAAATGCTAACTATTTATTATTGTTCTGTGGCTTTGGGGACTGTGTTAGTTATCCATTGTTCCATAACAAATACTCCAGAACCTGATGGATGAAGACAACACCATCTGTCATCTGACAGGGACAGGAGCTGCTGCAGTGTGAGTGCGTCCTCGGCGCAGGGGGCGCAGGGGGCGCCCGAGGCTGGGACCGGGGTGTCAGCTGGGGGTGCAGCCCTCTCCAGGCTCCGCTGGGGAGGAATCCTCGCCCAGCCTCACCCAGACGGTTGTTGCCAGGATTTAGTCCTTCGAAAGCTAGTGGACTCAGGGCACCAATTCCTCGCTGGCCACCGCCCGGAGGCCATCACACGGGCTTCTCCGCGGGGCAGCCTGCCACTTGGCAGCTTGCTTCATCAGAGTGAACAAGTGAGAAGGAGCTGAGAGAGTGTCAACAAGACGGAAGCCACAGGCTTTCCTAACCTGATCTGAGAAGTGACATGCGTTCCTTTTGCTGTATTCTGCTCCTTAGAAGGAAGTCACTAGGTCTAGGCCACATTCAAGGAAGAGGGTGACACAGGTCATGAATCACTGCAGGCGGGCTCATTGAGAGCCACTTGTAGAAGCCACCTACCACAGTGGCCATATTTTTCAAATTTGAAATTGTGGGAGATTGTCCTTATGGGGCCGATGGTGCTGTAGACTAAAATTAACCTACCTGGAAAATCCTGAAGCTTGGTTGCCATAAAAATTTAGAGCCCTCATCAGAGCCTGAGTGAAGTCCTGTGTGATGGATGTTAGACCTGCTTTGGCAATACTGACGCAATCCGAGGCTGTTAGGGTAGCTGGTTAGAGTACTTTGAAGAGGCATCATGGTGCCAATACTCAGAGTTACTGTTTGGCCAAAATAGGTCAGCTTCCTGAAAACTCCTATTGTAGGGAAGAGAATGGAAAAACCGTTCTTTCCTTAAACTAATAATTTGTTCAGTGAGCCGCAAAAATTTCTCAAAGTCCTTGTCCAACTGAAGGTAGGCTGGTAGCATAATCTTCTATAGGAGCAGTTGGTATTTCATTATAAATGTTTATCTATGGAATAGGGTTTCCTTTGACTAAAACTCATCTATTTCTATGGGAAATGTAGGTTCAATCCACACTTGGATAGGAAAGATTGAAAGTGATGGTGTTTATAACATTCTGTATATTTTAAACTGAAGAAATCTTTTGAAATTTTGTAGTTTTTTACTTCTGATCACTTCTAAGTGGTATATTTTCTCCATACATAATATTATCCTATTCTAGTGAAAGAATTGTTAGAGATATGGGATACTGACTTAATTTGATGAATGCATTATTTTTTTTTTACAATTTATTTTGGTATCATTAACCTGCAATTACATGTGCAATATTATGGTGATTAATCTACCCCCTTCATCAGGTCCCCCCCACCAACCCCATTACAGTCACTGTCCATCAGCGTAGTGAGATGCTATAGAGTCACTACTTGTCTTCTCTGAGTTGTACAGCCTCCCCGTGCCCCCGCTGCCTTACGTCTGCTAATCGTAATACCCCTTTTACCCTCTTATCCCTCCCTTCCCACCCATCTTCCCCAGTCCCTTTCCCTTTGGTAACTATTAGTCCATTCTTGGGTTCTGTGAGTCTGCTGCTGTTTTGTTCCTTCAGTTTTTTTCTTTGTTCTTATACTCCGCATATGAGTGAAATCATTTGATACTTGTCTTTTTTGGCTTGGCTTATTTCACTGAGCATAATACCCTCCAACTCCATCCATGTTGTTGCAAATGGTAGGATTGGTTTTCTTCTTATGGCTGAATAATATTCCATTGTGTATATGTACCAAATCTTCTTAACCCATTCATCTACTGATGGACACTTAGGTTGCTTCCATTTCTTGGCTATTGTAAATAGTGCTGCAATAAACATAGGGGTGCATCTGTCTTTTTGAAACTGGGCTGCTGCATTCTTAGGGTAAATTCCTGGGAGTAGGATTCCTGGGTCGAATGGTATTTCTATTTTGAGTTTTTTGAGGAACCTCCATACTGCTTTCCACAATGGTTGAACTAATTTGCATTCCCACCAGCAGTGTAGGAGGGTTCCCTTTTCTCCACATCCTCGCCAACATTTGTTGTTGTGTGTGTTTTGGATGTTGGCCATCCTCACTGGTGTGAGGTGATATCTCATTGTGGTTTTAATCTGGAATGCATTAATTATTAACATCATTTCTCTTTCATCAATACAGTTTTATCTTATTTCCCCTATGTCATTTCTAAGTGGCAAATATGGAGCTCAGTTATGAAGAAATTATGAAGCAGCTCAAAGGGTATCTTGCATTTGCTATCACATGTAATTATGCCATCATTATGAGATCACCCACAGGTGTGTTGAAGAGATAATGTAATGGAGATATCGCCAGAGAACAAATGACTCTTACACCACCAGATAGATAGATACCTGGTAATGCCATGGTGCATGGAGAAAGCCATCCCAGGTGGCCTGTGTAGCAGCTCTCTCTCTTCTCACCACATCGTTCCTGATTCTGTTTCACGCCTTTGGGGCTCTCTGAAAAGAAGAGGGCTTTATGGAACCTGATGAAACTGGCCCCATAACATGTCAGTTGCTGGCATGGGACAGGGAAGATGACATGCACAGCAGGTCTGATCACCAGCTTTGCTCAGTTTATACGGAGAGACATGCTCTGCATTGTACTTGCTGTGAGGTAAACTTTCATCTTAAAAATGACGAGATTTTCAACAGGGTCGAGAGTATGGGAACTCATTCAGAATCTAAGAATCATTCTTTTGCCTGGAATGGCTTTTACCTATTTCTTTTTTTTAATTAAAAATCTTTTATTCTACTTAGATAAGCATACTTTGGTGTATGTCCTTTCAGAATATTATCTATGTGTACACATACACATATATAAAATTTTTTTCCAATATGAGCTATTTCAGTCAACAATATATTAACATCTTTTCAAATCAATAAAATAATCTAGAGCATAACTTGAATGGTTCCTACTAGGCTTTAAACGTGCTCAAGATCCTTCTATCTGAAAACCTTCCCTCATAATATACCAATATTTCAATTCAAACTGGCACCAAACCCAAATTGCTCCATTGGTAGGAGCTCAGGGAAAGGCTTTTAGAGAGCAGATGTGGAAGCAAAGCAAGGAGACTATTTGATTGGCTATAGCTTAAGCAATTGCCTAATTTGGGAAAGCCTAGTTGGCTGTTTGTGATTGTTTTAATTTCACTTTCTAGGGCACAAGTGCATTTATAGGGACTCGATTCTGGGTAGTGTAGGCTACCAGGGCATTAGAGCCACCTCAGTCCAGTGGCCTCCTTGTTTATTACTTTCATGATTGCGTCTTACGTTACAGACTATTGAGGACCAATTGGCTGACACATGAGCTCACAGGAAACCAGGGAGACAGGCCGGCAGCCTAGGCAGCACTTGGCCATGCTCTGCGTCCCACCTTTGCCTCCTTTAGGATTTGTACTTGTCAGGGTGGTGAATGAATGAATGGTGCCCCTAAAAGCTATGTCCACAGCAAATCCTAGGAACCTGTGAATGTTTCCTTATTAGGAAAAAGGACCTTTGCAGATGTAATTAAAGATCCTGATATGAGAAGATCATCTGAATTATCCAGGTGAGTGCTAAATCCGATGCCAAGTTTCCTCATAAGGCACAGAAGAGAAGGAAGCAATGTGCTCGTGAAGGTAGAGATTGGAAGGCAGAGAGGTCGTGAAGGCTGGCAGCCACCAGAAGCTGGAGGTGGCAAGGACTGGATTCTCCCCCCCAGAGTCTTGGGAGACTGGCACTTTGGTTTTAGACTTCTGGACTCCCAAACCGACAAACAGTACGTTTCTGAAATTTCTGGGCATTTTAGCCTTGAAGTTTGTGATAACTTGTTACAGCAATCTTAGGAAATTAATACAGTCAGAAATCCTTTTCTTGGTTTGAGGCAGTGTTTCTCAGCCTTTTCTTCATTATTTCTCCATGCAAAAGAGAAAAATTAAACTGAAATTTAAAAACATTTAAATACACCCTAATAAGAGAAGTTAAACACTAAGGGATAAAGTTTTGTCAGGTAGGGTTGAGTTATTGTGAGTCACAGATCACTGTAATATCTTCTCCACCTCAAGGACCATTTTGCCACCTTGGAGACAATATTACCTCCTCATCTGCATGGAGAGTACAAGGTATAGAAATATGGCAAATAATTAAAAAGGAGAAAATTCCTAGGAGAAGGAAGCACTGATGAAGTACACAGAATCCGCAAAAATTTAGGCCTAATCATCTTTTATAAAAGACATATTTAGAGATAAAGTTATTCTAAGTCTATGCAACCTCTTGGTCAACTTACATAAGTTTGTGACAAAATAACTATTAAAAAGAACATTATATTGCAATTGAACAGAAGGCAATACCGTGTCCCCTTTTTCCTTCATGGTTTCCCTCAGTGCCCAGAATCATATCTGATTCTCCCTCATCCTCTGCACACCAGTTGATCACTTTGGTCCTGGTAATCACATCCCCTTGGCCTGTTGGAAACATCTGTTTGGGAATGGGCCCGCTTACCATGGTTTGAGCCAAAGAGACAGGGAGGGGGTTGCAGGAGGTTCCTGGATGAGGGGCTTCTCTATTTTTAAGACTGAACCATTAGAAGCCAGCTTCTTTTGTCAGCTGTAAATAAGGAAGTAGGTAGCCCTGATTGCTCTTGGCAACCATCTTATAACCACAAGGGGCCTTTTTATGAAGATGACAGAGGAGACTCAGCAAGAATCTGAGATTCTGATGACATTATCTTGTGGTTGAGTCTACAACCCTGAAGTTGGCCCCGACTGGACTGCATTCCTATCCTGTGAGCTAATATATCTCACTACTGAAGCCAGTTTGGGTTGCAGGTTGCATTATCACTTACTTGCAGCCTAAATAATGTATCTGGGTTCTAATATACATATATTTGTCATGACAAATATCTTTTGGGACTGTGGAAATAGTGTCTTTCAGAGTCATTACTGAAGGTGGAAATGCCCAAAATGTTATTCCTGCTGCCTTCTGTTCACTGTAGATCAGTCTGGGTGGGTGATATTTTATTGTTGTGCTTCAACTGTCAATTCCATAAAAAAATTATATTGGAATGATAAAACTCTGGGATAAGTAAACTCTGGGGATTGACTGAAGAAATATGACAAGTGTGCACCCTGACATCTCCAAACCTCTCTGCAGATACTGAAGCACCCTCTCACCGTGCTCAGCAGTGTGAGGTTCCTAAGCCAACCGTGACCAAAGCAGGCCTGTCTGGAGAGCCCCCACTCCATCAGGGCATGGGGGACACACATGCTCTGGCTTTCTAGAGCTCAATCCCTAGGTTCTAGAAGGTGTCCATGGACATAGTTACAGACAGTTCAGTGCTTGTTGCTCTTATCCTATCCTTTTGTGATTGATAAATAGGGGACCTATGTTAGTGTAAATGTGGCCGTTTGCAAATCTCCACCCCCAGGTCTTGGGTTGGGCTCAGAACTCGGGTAACAGCATGTGGGGCCACCTTCTGTGCCTGCCTTAACTGGGTCAGAGCTCAGTTTCCTTTGCTGGGCCTTAATCTCAACGTTTCCATGATTGTTTCTGTGCATTTTTCATAACCCCTGAGGCAGCCTCCAGCCCCAGTGCCTACCCTGGATGTCCAAAGGCACCAAATGTTATTCTGGCTAGCATTCTAGGTTCAAAACTGCACAAGTATTGAGCGACCTGCCCCAACCCTATTTTCCCAACAAGCCTATAATTTTGTTGTGCATTTTCTGCAGAACACAGGTTTTCCAGGAATATATATATTGTAGTCTAACAGAAATACATGCATTTAGCCTCAGGAGAATCATATACCTGCTACCGAGTCCAAGCTCATGCCACTTGCCTCGTGAGAGGCCAGTAAGTAGAGACAAGGTGTTGGGGCAGAAACTTTCAGGAGCTTCAGGTGTTTCATACTCCTGGCTGGCAACACAGCCCTGAGTCCCCTCACTGGGATAAGCGGCCTGTCACTTCTTCCTCACCACTGGCACCTGTGTTATATAAAATAACACAAGAATGTCTGCCTGGGTCAGACCAGTGTGTTGCTAAACCTGTACCCATAATAACACAAAGAGAACTGGGCTGGGACTTAAAGACCTGGTGTCTGGTCCTAGAGCCCAGCTACTATACTTGCAGTGAAACTAGGGCAGGTCATTTGTAACCTGCCTGTGACTCAGGTGCTTCATCTTACAAATGAGTAGATAAGACTTTATGATCCCTAACTTTATTATTTTAATTTAATTTTGGCAACACACGTGTCACTGCTTCCAAGTGGTTAAGAATCCAAGTGAAAAATTGAGGCCTTCATAACCCAGGATAATATTGTCACTTTGAGAAATATAGGTAAAAAACAAGTCATTACCCAGAGAGTCGGACATCACTTCACTTCTTTTGTCAGTTGCTAAGGGTAAGGTAAAGGAATGGGCGTCATTTCTAGCTTATTTTTCTTCGAGAACATTCTGCACTGCCTAATAATGTATACATTATACATCCCTAAATGTTCCCCTTGGAAGCTGTAGAAATAGCCATTCCATTGTGTTTTGCCCTTTCTTCTAAGTTAATGAAAGACTCAGCCAAAGAGGGATGCCACTTTGAGTTAATCTTTGACACCCAACATCAATATCAGTTTAATAAAAAAGATAAGCCAATAACAATAGCTATCACCTTTTGAGTATTCACTATGTGGCAAATTCTAAATATCTGTTCTCTGTTTTAAAACAGCTCAATAATAATAACTAACATTAATTATTTACTGTGTCAGGCATTATCCTAAACTTTTTTGTGCATTAGTTATTTAATCCTCACAATAACCCACTGTGGTAGGTACTATTAAGTCCATTTGCTGACGAGAAAAATGAGGGAAAGAGAAGTTAGGGAACCTGCCCATGGTTCCAGTAAGTGGCAGAGCCAACGTTAGGAGTCAGGTAGTTCAGATGAAAATTTACTTAGCCACGATCCTAGGCTAGCTTTTTCTAACACAGGCATAATTGTCTCCATAATTACACATATGGAAACTGAAATGTGATCCAACATGAGATGTGACCAATATTAGCTATGCAGTCACATAGTTAATAACAGGCAAAGCTAGAATTTGAACCTAGATAGCTCCTTCCAAAAGCCCTGTTCCCTCAAAATTCTCTACCTACATCTCAGTTTCCTTTCCTGGCAACTCCTCATCACAGCCTTTAAACTTGGGAGTTCTCAGGATTACAAGTGTAGGTCTTATCATTCGTGCCCAGGACCTCAATAATATTGATACACGAAACATCAAATCGATTTTTTCCAGCCCACACTTTTCTTCTGTATTCCAGACAGGTATATCCAACTGCCTAATTTACAGATCTACTTAATATCATAGATACAACCCATCTGTCCCAAATGAACTTTGCTTGCCCAGTTTGTTTTCCTTCCACTGTTCCTCAGAGCAACGAAGAAGACAGGCAAATTCCTATACTCTGGTAGCTTACAGTTTAGTGGGAGAGCCACTCACAAGGGAGTCACATCCTACTCACATTTAAGCTACATAAATTTAATCAATTATGTAATTATTCTTGGGTTGGCAGATGGAGAGAGAACCATTAAAATACTGTAACTAAGCAATAATTTAGTAACTCAAAATATGATATATCTGGTACTCAGGGAGCATTTATCAAAACTGTACTAATGTAATAAGGAAATGTACAGTTATGATGAAAATGTACAGTAGGGAGAATGAAAGTAGCCGATGGGATGAGGTGCACTTTTTCCAGAAAGTAACTCTAAGCCAGTGCAGAAGGGTGGGAGTTATCCTGGTGTATGTGCTGTTGGGGGTGGGTGAGGAGGAGAAGAGCTTTCCTGGTAGAGGGAATGGCACATGTGATGACCCTGCAGTAAGAAAGGAATGGATGTTTAAGAAACTGAAAACAGTGGCGTGGAGCATAGCAAGCCCACAGGAAGTGTGATTATACAAAGATGGAAGAAGAGGCAGGCAAAATCACATCCCACTGGGTTTTGCAAACACAAGTGGCTATAGGGTGCTGGCAGGCTAACCACATGAAGAGTGTGGAGACTGAAAACTGGCACACACATGCCCCATCTACAGAGGCCAGCATCCACTCAACTCTAGATGCAATGGAGGAAAGCTGGTTCAGGATGCCCAGATCTTCTAATTTTTTAAGCAAAACCAGAAATCTGGACTTTAATATGCGATCTTCCACATTCTTAATATTAACATCCGATTTTCAAAAATTAAGACCTTGTGATGGCAAGCAGAGCACACATCAGCTGTTTAGTTGGGACCTGTGGCCACCAATTTTCAAAATGATGATATTTTAACATAGCACAGAGTTTAGTATGAGTTCATAATGATACACATAAAAAGTGAAGATGTCAATAGACAATGTTCTACAAACGTGGGTCCTGAGTTGAGAAGAGAGGTGTATGCAATGGACCTCATTCTACTGGATTATCCAATCTCTTCTCTATTTTCCAATTGAATAGTTTGTAACATCTTTCAAACATGGTCTGGACTACCTCGTGTTAAAACTGTAAAGAAAAAAGTCTTAAGCACCGTAACCAACTTCATCCCTGAAAATGCTGCTCTAGTGTCCCTTCCACTTTGAGGCTGTCCTGACGCTCCTGTTCATGTCGGATGCAGGCCCTCTTCCTTGCAGGGAGCCAGCGCTCACCTGCGGCCACAGCATCTCTCACACTGTGTGTTGAATTCAGTCTGCAGCTGGACTGGGAACACAAGGGAGACACGGTATCTTATTAATTTGGAACCTAGCAGACCGATCTGTGGGCATAATGGTTGAAGAGTGAGGTGGAAAGATAATTTGGGCCCATATGTGTACCGTTCTTAGGATTCGGGGTAGGCTGTGTAGCTGACTGGAATGATGGGTGACCGACCAGGGAAGGACTCAGAAGACCCCCTTCCTCTCCCACCATATTGGCAAAGATAACAGTCAGTTGCGGAGTAAAATAGTTTGGGAAACTCTCGAGTCGGACCAATGGTGAATCTCAAACATCTCTACGCCGCTGAAATCTTCTCACTCCTGTTCTATCCCTTTCTTAAAGGCTCTTCCTCATCTGTTTTCTACTTCCGCCCTCAAAGTTTCCTAAGAAAAGAGGGCGGGTATTGATTTTTCCGGCTCCTTCGCAGGCCCTTTCCTCCTTGCGTCGCTTGGTCTCAGTCCCAGGCGCTTTCCATGCCCCCTGTCGCTAACTTTTCCTTTCTGCGTGAGAACCTACATCGTGTATGTGCGGTTGCTCTCAGGGGCTCCCAGCAGAGGGGTGGCCAGAGACCACGGGACGTACAAACATTTCGTTTCAGAAAGTGGGTAGCGGGGAGATCAACCTTCCAGCTTTCCGGAATCCCGGTTCCCCCAGCCTCTAGGACCGCGCGCGTCCAGCGGGGATTGGGGCGGAGCTTCGAGGGCCTCGAACCTGGATTGGCTCCAAGCGGCAGGCCCCCGACCAATCAAGAGCGGGGGCGGACCCCGGGGCGGGGCTCCGGCCTCCAGCCTGGCGCGCAGCGTGTTCCGGGGTTCCAGGCTGTCCAGGGACTGGGCGACCCCGCTTGCTGCCGGCGGCTGCTGACCCTCGTCCTCCCGGTCAGGGGGCCAAGATAATGGCCTCCGCCCGTGTGGCAGCAGCAAGACGGGGCCTCTGCCGAGCCTCTCTGCTCCTCCTCCGGCGCAGCTACCAGACGGAGAAAGGAGTCTACGGCTACCGGCCGAGGAAACCCCAGAGATGGGAGCCCCAGGGTGGCCTGGCACGTCCCCCAGGTCAGCAATGGGGCCGGGCCGTGGGCCTGGCGGCTGAGGAGGCACGGAGTCCCACTGCTGGGCCCGCTGTGAGTTGCAGTTGAGGGGAGGTCGGCCTTTAGGGGGCCTGAGTGAGCGCGCAAGCTGGTGGGGAAGAAGGGGAGGCGAGTGGGCTGAGGACGCGAGGGGGCTGGTGTCGTCCGTGTCAGGTTACCCTCAGCCCTGCCTCAGTAGTTCGGGAACCTTGCAGCCGGGCTCTCTGTTGGTTCCACGCTTGCGTTTGTGTTTTCTTCCCATCTTTCGAGTTCTGACTGGTTTTGTGAGGGCTTGTCTTTTCTATTCCTTGGTTGCAAACGTGTGGGAACTTAGTACTTTGCGGAGGCGGGGCTGCAAGAAAAGGAAAGTTCTAAGATTTCCCAGCTCCTCCAATTTGCCCAAGGATATTTTCCAGGGCTGTATCCAAGGCTCGTGTGATAGGGACGTGTAGAGGTCACGACTGCACCACAGGGGGCTGAAGAGGGCAGTTCGTTGGTGGTCTTGGACAGCATGGTATTTATTATCTAATTGTCTCCGCGGTCTAACTAGCCTCTTACTTTAATTTCAGAGTTTCAAACCCTTTGCTGAATTTAGGACACTGTTACTGGTGTAAATTTTAATAGATTAGGAGACATAAATATCAGTTTTTGGAACCTTTCTTGCATGCTTCTATGCAAGAGTCTAATTCTGAGTATTTGGCTAATGGTGCAAAGTTATTTTATCTCTTCATCTTCACAGAGTGGAAGATGAATACAGATTGATTATTAGAGGAAAATCATCTGGCATCTTTGATCCAGTTATTAGACTAACAGTGAATATCCTGCTTCATCATATAAGCACCTGACCTTTGAATCTTCATCACACACTGGAACCTCAAAGTTTTGCTCTAAACCTCAGGGGAAATTCAGATAAACCTGTTTTCTGTCTCTTGGATGCAATGGGGTTTCTTTAGGGAAGGCGTTTTGTTAATCCCGTGAGATTAAGACTATAGGGTATTTTATTTCACAAATTGAGTGTCAAGAATTTTCTATGCCACTTGCACTCAAACTTAAGTGTGCATTCAGGTAGCTTTGAAGGACGTTTAAAATGCCATTTCCTAGTCCTCTCTTGTCCCCCAGGTTCTAAATGAGTGGTCTGAGATGAGGTTCAGGAATATGTTTTTATCAGGCACCCAAGTGATTCTCTTGCAAGAGGCCCATGGCCACCAGTGGCCAAATACTGTTATAAGGGATATATACAGGACATGTGTTGACAATCTCTTCATTTAAGATCATATTAGCAAGTGCTCAGTGCACAATTACTGTGGTCTCATTTGAGGTTTTCCCTCACAATTGGGTCTCTATTCGTTTCCTATTAACAGTATGACAACTGAGAATTAAGCCTTTAACACCTGGGCCATGCTTCTTAACTAAAGACTGTGTCCAAATCATCTCAGGAGCTTTGGGTTGGTGTGGTTTGAAAAATCTATCTGGAGGTGATTTTACATGTAATCCCTTCACTCCTGCCTCATCACCAAATTGTCTCTCCATCCCAAACCTACTGTCCAGACTAGTAATGAACTTGCTGTATGGTGAACTTGCTCAGTGAAATTTGAAAGTTTAGTACTGAGTTAGAACTGCAGGCTAAGGATACCATTTTTTTTATCTTGGTATCATTAATATACAATTACATGAGCAACATTGGGTTACTAGATTACCCCATTATCAAGTCCCCACCACATGCCCCATTACAGTCACTGTCCATCAGTGTAGTAAGATGCTATAGAATCACTACTTGTCTTCTCTGTGCTATACTGCCTTCACCATGCCCCCCCCACTATATTATGTGCACTAATCATAATGCCCCTTATTCCCCTTCTCCCTCCGTTCTCCCCCCACACCCCCTCAGTCCACTTCCCTTTGGTAACTGTTAGTCCATTCTTCGGTTCTGTGAGTCTGCTGCTGTTTTGTTCCTTCAGTTTTTCCTTTGTTCTTATGCTCCACAGATGAGTGAAATCATTTGGTACTTGTCTTTCTCCACCTGGCTTATTTCACTGAGCATAATAACCTCTAGCTCCATCCATGTTGTTGCAAATGGTACGATTTGTTTTCTTCTTATGGCTGAATAATACTCCATTGTATATATGTATCACATCTTCTTTATCCATTCATCTACGGATGGACACTTAGGTTGCTTCCATTTCTTGGCTATTGTAAATAGTGCTGTAATAAACATAGAGGTGCATGTGTCTTTTTCAAACTGCGCTGGTGCATTTTTAGGGTAAATTCCTAGGAGTGGAATTCCTGGGTCAAATGGTATTTCTATTTTGAGTCTTTTGAGGAACCTCCATACTGCTTTTCACAATGGTTGAACTAGTTTACATTCCCACCAGCAGTGTAGGAGGGTTCCCCTTTCTCCACAACCTTGCCAACACTTGTTGTTGTTTGTCTTTTTGATGTTGGCCATCCTAACTGGTGTAAGGTGATATCTCATTGTGGTTTTAATTTGCATTTCCTTCATAATTAGTGATGTGGAGCATCTTTTCATGTGCCTGTTGGCTATCTGAATTTCTTCTTTGGAGAATTGTCTCTTCATATCCTCCACCCATTTTTTAATTGGGTTATTTGCTTTTTGGATGTTGAGGTGTATAAGTTCTTTATATATTTAGGATGTGAACCCCTTGTCAGATATGTCATTTACAAATATATTCTCCCATAGTGTAGGATGCCTTTTTGTTCTGCTTATAGTGTCCTTTGCTGCACAGGAACTTTTTAGTTTGATATAGTCCCACTTGTTAATTTTTGCTTTTGTTTCCCTAGCCCGGGGAAATATGTTCATGAAGAAGTTGCTCATGTTTATGTCCAAGAGATTTTTGCCTATGTTTTTTTCTAAGAGTTTTATGGTTTCATGACTTACATTCAGGTCTTTGATCCATTTCGAGTTTACTTTTGTGTACGGGGTTAGACAATAATCCAGTTTCATTCTCTTACATGTAGCTGTCCGGCCAATACCAGCTGTTGAAGAGGCTGTCATTTCCACATTGTATGTCCATGGCTCCTTTATCATATATTAATTGACATATATGCTTGGGTTTATATCTGGCCTCTCTAGGCTGTTCCATTGGTCTATGGGTCTGTCTTGTGCCAGTACCAAATTGTCTTGATTACTGTGGCTTTGTAGTAGAGCTTGAAGTTGGGAAGCGAGATCCCCCCACTTTATTCTTCCTTCTCAGGATTGCTTTGGCTATTTGGGATCTTTTGTGGTTTCATATGAATTTTAGAACTATTTGCTGTAGTCATTGAAAAATGCTGTTGGTATTTTGATAGAGATTGCATTGAATCTGTAGATTGCTTTAGGCACGATGGCAATTTTGACAATATTAAATCTTCCTATCCATGAGCACGGGATGTGTTTCCATTTATTGGTATCTTCTTTAATTTCTCTCATGAGTGTCTTGTAGTTTTCAGAGTATAGGTCCTTCCCTTCCTTGATTAGGTTTATTCGTAAGTATTTTATTCTTTTTGATGCAATTGTGAATGGAATTGTTTTCCTGATTTCTCTTTCTGCTAGTTCATCACTAGTGTATAGGAAGGTAACAGATTTCTGTGTATTAATTTTGTATCCCACAACTTTGCTGAATTTAGATACTAGATCTAGTAGTTTTGGAGTGGATTCTTTACGGATTTTTATGTGCAATATCATGTCAATTGCAAACAGGGACGGTTTGACTTCTTCCTTGCCAATCTGGATGCCTTTTATTTCTTTGTGTTGTCTGATTGCTGTGGCTAGAACCTCCAGAACTATTTTGAATAAAAGTGGGGAGAGTGGGCATCCTTGTCTTGTTCCTGATCTTAAAGGAAAAACTTTTAGCTTCTCGCTGTTAAGTATGAAGTTGGGCATGGGTTTGTCATATATGGCCTTTATTATGTTGAGGTGCTTGCCCTCTATACCCATTTCGTTGAGAGTTTTTATCATGAATCGATGTTGAATTTTGTAGAATGCTTTTTCAGCGTCTATGGAGATGATCATGTGATTTTTGTCATTCTTTTTGTTGATATGGTAGATGATGTTGATGGATTTTCGAATGCTGTACCATCCTTGCATTGCTGGGATGAATCCCACTTGATCATGGTGTATGATCCTCTTGACATATTTTTTAATTAGGTTTGCTAATATTTTGTTGAGTATTGCATCTATGTTCATCAGGAATATTGGTCTGTAATTTTCTTTTTTTGTGGTGTCTTTATCTGGTGTTGGTATTAGAGTGATGTTGGCCTTCTAGAATGAGTATTGGAGTATTCTCTTCTCTTCTACTTTTTGGAAAACTTTAAGGAGGGTGGATATTAGGTCTTCACTAAATGTTTGATAAAATTCAGCAGTGAAACCATCTGGTCCAGGAGTTTTGTCCTTAGGTAGTTTCTTGATTACCAATTCAATTTCCTTGCTGGTATTTGGTCTATTCAGATTTTCTGTTTCTTCCTGGGTCAGCCTTGGAAGGTTGTATTTTTCTAGAAAGTTGTCCCTTTTTTCTAGGTTATCCAGTTTGTTACCATATAATTTTTCATAGTATTCTCTCATAATTCTTTGTATTTCTGTGGTGTCCCTAGTGATTTTTCCTTTCTCATTTCTGATTCTGTTTATGTACGTAGACTCTTTTTTTCTTGATAAATCTGGCTAAGAGTTTATCTATTTTGTTAATTTTCTTGAAGAACTACCTCCTGCTTTCATTGATTCTTTCTATTATTTTATTCTCCTTAATTTGATTTATTTCTGCTTTAATCTTTATTATGTCCCCCCTTCTATGACTTTGGGCCTTATTTGTTCATCCTTTTCTAGTTTCATTAATTGTGAGTTTAGACTGTTCATTTGGGATTGTTCTTTTTTCCTGAGGTAGGGCTATATTGCTGTATATTTCTGTCTTAACATGGCCTTCACTGCAATCCACAGATCTTGCATTGTTGAATTATTATTATTATTTGTCTCCATATATTGCTTGATCTCTGTTTTATTTTGTCGTTGAGCCATTGATTATTTAGGAGAATGTTATTAAGCCTCCATGTGTTTGTGGGCTATTTCATTTTCTTTGTGTAATTTATTTCTAGTTTCATACCTTTGTGATCTGAGAAGCTGGTTGGTACAATTTCAATCTTTTTGAATTCACTGCGGTTCTTTTTGTGGCCTAGTATATGATCTATTCTTGAAAATGTTCCATGTGCACTTGAGAAGAATATGTATCCTGTTGCTTTTGGATGGAGTGTTCTGTAGTTGTCTGTTAGGTCCATCTGTTCTAATATGTTGTTCAGTGCCTCTGTCTCTTTACTTATTTTCTTTATGGTTGACCTGTCCTTTGGAGTGAGCAGGGTGTTGAAGTCTCCTAAAATGAATGCATTGCATTCTATTTCCCCCTTTAATTATGTTAGTATTTATTTCACATATGTAGATGTTCCTGTGTTGGGTGCATAGGTATTTATAATAGTTATATCCTCTTGTTGGACTGACCCTTTTATTATTATGTAATGTCCTTCTTTGTCTCTTGTGACTTTCTTTTTTTTGAAGTCTATTTTGTCTGATACAAGTAGTGTAACTCCTACTTTTTTCTCCCTATTAGTTGCATGATAAATCTTTTTCCATCCCTTTACTTTTCAGGCTGTTTATGTCTTTGAGTTTGAAGTGAGTCTCTTGTAGGCAGCATATAGATGATTCTTGTTTTTTTATCCATTCAGTGACTTTATGTCTTTTGATTGGTACATTTAGACTATTTACATTTGGGGTGATTATTGATAGGTATGTACTTATTGCCATTGCAGGATTTAGATTCGTGGTTACCAAAGGTTCAAGGGTAATTCCCTTAGTATCTAACAGTCTAATTTAACTCACTTTGTATGCTATTACAAACACAATATAAAGGTTCTTTTTTTTCCTCCTTCTTCTCCCTCCTCTATTCTTTATATGTTAGGTATCATATTCTGTACTCTTTGTCTATCCCTTGATTGACTTTGGGGGTTGTTGATTTGATTTTGCATCTGCTTAGTAATTAATTGTTCTACTTTTCTGTGGTTTTATTTCCCCTGGTCACAGCTATTTAGCCTTAGGAATACTTCCATCTATAGCAGTCCCTCCAAAATGCACTGTAGAGGTGGTGTATGGGAGGTAAATTCCCTCAGCTTTTGTTTATCTGAAAAAATTTTAATCCCTCCTTCATATTTAAAGGATAACCTTGCCGGGTAGAGTATTCTGGGTCGAGGCCCTTTTTTTTCATTGCATTAAATATATCATGCCACTCACTTCTGGCCTGTAAGTTTTCTTTTGGGAAATCTGATGATAGCCTGATAGGTTTTCCTTTGTATGTGATGTTTTTTCTCCCTCTAGCTGCTTTTAAATGTCTGTCTTTATTCTTGATCTTTGCAATTTTAATTATTATATGTCTTGATGTTGTCTTCCTTGGGTCCCTTGTGTTGGGAGATCTGTGCACCTCCATGGCCTGAGAGACTATCTCCGTCCCCAGATTGGGGAATTTTTCGGCAATTACCTCCTCAATGATACTTTCTATCCCCTTTTCTCTCTCTTCTTCTTCTGGTACCCCTATTATGCGAATATTGTTCCGTTTGTATTGGTCACACAGTTCTCTAAATATTCTTTCATTCTTAGAGATTGTTTTTTTCTCTCTGTGCCCCAACTTTTTTGTATTCCTCTTCTCTAATTTCTATTCCATTTGCCTTCTCTTCTACTACATCTAATCTGCTTTTAAATCTCTCCATTGTATGTTTCATTTCTGATATGGAATTTCTTAATGATTAAATCTCCAACTTAAATTCATTCCTGAGTTCTTGAATATTTTTCTGTACCTCCATGAGCATGTTTATGATTTTTATTTTGAACTCTCTTTCAGGAAGATTGGTGAGTTCAGTTTCATTTGGCCCTTTTTCTGGGATTTGTGAGATTTGGTCTGAACCAGTTTCCTTTGACATTTCATATTTCTATGTGGTGCCCTCTAGTGCCCAGAAGCTCTTTCTCTGGAGCTGCTCAGCCCCTGGAGTGAGGATGGGTGTCTCAGGGGATTGCTGCTGGTGCCTTGGGGGAGGAAAGAACAGTTTCATGGTTCCCGGCTGCAGTGCCTGTCTCCAGTGTCAGGGCCGGTGGCACAGGTGTAAGCCTCTGTGTTTTGTGTTTCTAGCTGTTGTAGTCAGGGCCTCCCTCTGGCTGGCCTGATGCCAGCGCAGTGACTCCCAGTTTGCAAGCCGGTGCCAGCAGGCCTGGAGGAAGGTGCAGCAGGCTGCATTCACAGTGGGGGGCCTCGGAGCTGAGTAGTCAGCCAGGGGAATGGAGCACCTGCAGCTCCCCAAAGTTCCCAACCTGCTGGGCAGAGCGCGCCCAGACAACCTTGTCCACCTATCCCTTCTCCCGTGCAGCAAGCTTCATGCAGACCCTGCCCCTTCAGCAGCCCTCTCGCTGCTAGGAGGGCTCTCAGACTGTCCACCTTTCCTTTGTCCCAGAGCGGCTCGATGTGGATCCCCATCCTCCAAACAGCCAGAATCTGAGTCTCTCAAGCACTCTGCCTGTCCGAGCTCCCCAACCCATCAACCTCCAGAGCACCACACAATGTAGGTTTGTGTTCCAAACCAGATCTCCAGGGCTGGGTGTTCAGCAGTTCTAGGCTTCTGTCCCCTCCCTGCTCTGTTTCTCTTCCTCCCGCTGGTAAGCTGGGGTGGGGGAAGGGCCTGGGTCCCGCCGGATCAAGGCTTCAGTACGTTACCCTGTTTCGTGAGGTCTGCTCTGTTCTCCAGGTGTATTCAGTCTGGTGCAGCCTTCTTTCTGTTGCTGTTTTAGGGTTAGTTGTATGAACTGTACGTTAGTACTGTATGTGGTTTGGGGAGGAGTTCTCTCTCTCTCACCTCTCATGCTGCCATCTTGAATCTAAGGATGTCATTTTATGTGGTATTGGAAGGGGAGTGTAGAATCAATACTGGGGAACAATTGTTTGTTGCAGTTACAGGATCTGGTTTAAGGCATTTTGTTGCTAAGAGCAATAACTGTATTTCATTTTCCCTATTTTTTTAAATACTCTGAATAAAATTTAAAGGCAAGTTGGCCATTTTGTAACTTTTTTCAAGATTACCATTGCATGTAGATCTGTGAGAGTTTCTTTTTCTTTTTTGTTTCAGAAAGTATCACAGTATTTTGTAGTAACTCTTTTTGCAGATCATTATCTCCAGCTAAGCTGTGGGAAAAAGGCAAGGAGAATTGCATGCGTCACTTTCCACATTCTGACCAGCAGGAAGGAGGAAAGGGGGAAGGGAAATTAACACCCCTTCCTTTAAGAGCAAGACCCCGAAGTGGCATATATCACTTCTTCTACCTTCTCATTGGTCAGAACTTAGTCACATGGTTACACTGGCTGTATGGAGGGCTAGGATCTCTACCTCTGTTCTGGGTGGCCATATACTCACCTGTCCATTACCAGGAAACAAAAGGGGATGTGGATTTGGGAGTTATAGCAGTCTGTGCTGCAAATGTATTATAAAAATCTGGAGCAAGCAGCCCACCTTCAACTTTTTGACCTCACACTTCATGTCAAATTTTCAGCACTATATTTCTCCAACCCTCGCTTTCTTTACATTTTCACTAACTGGCATCTAAGCCTTCAGTTCTAGCCTGCTGCTGCTGCTGCTGCAAAAAAATTTAATTCAAGGGTTCTTAACCTGGGTCCTTGCATCGCTATGAAAAGATTTCAGAGGGTCTGTATACTTTGCACAGTTCTGTGTGTGTCTGTTTCTAAGCAAAGAACCTGTACCATTCTTTAAATTCTCAAAGAGATCCATGATTTCAAAATGGAAAATGTTGGCATACTGGTATGTAAATATATAGCCTGTTTCCCTTGTAGCTTAGTCCATTCTTTCTAAAATACTGGTTTCATTGAGTCATTTTCTTTTTCAAGTCTCCAAAGGTTCTACTTACCTCTCAGAATAAAATCCAAATTCTTTAGCTTGTGCCTTTAGCTCAGTGTCCTGCATGTTTCTTGACCCATCCTACCTTCTTAATTAGCTCCATCATAAATTTCCCCATGTTCTAGCCTTAATCCAAAGCTCTTCTCCCCTTCCTGGGCCCTCCCTACTTCTTACCCATTCCCCACAGTCCAGCTCCATTCCCATCTCCTCTGTGATATCTTTCCAGACAACTCCGGGCTCTCCTAGTCTGAACTCCCTTGACTTTGAGCATGGGACCCTTTGGACTCTAGTGAACTTTTCCTGATTATGTGCAGCTTTGTGTAGGGACCATCTTCTCACTTACATTGTAATATCTTATCTGGCAAAGATTCCCCTCAACTCTACACTTTGCCTGGATACTTATTAAATGGTTTATTCCTACTAAGTAATGGAAATAGGGTTCTGTGTATGTACAATTTATTTGTGACATTTAGTTCATTAGAATTTTGCATGTACTACCATAACACCAAATATCATGACAAGAAACACTTTATATCTTGGGAAATACACTATGTTTCTATGTTTTAGAAAAAGTAGTAACTTATTTTCTGCTAATGAAAACAAGACTTGCTGGGTTTTTCCTTAAATTCTGTATAAATTTGGCTTATGGTCAGTTTCAATAATTAGAACAGGAGGCAGATGAGACCAAGGACACAGTTTGATTGGCTCTAGTCTTTTTCACAATACCTGCCAGTTGTCCTAAAAGGCACCGTCTTGATTGAGAGGAATAACTGAGTTGGTGCAATGGGTCATGTACATAATTTTTAGTATTGGCAAAGCAAATTAGAAGAAAAAAACCTACTGAAAATGAACACATGGAGAAAGGGGAACCCTCCTACACTGCTGGTGGGAATGTAAACTAGTTCAACCATTGTGGAAAGCTGTATGGAGGTTCCTCAAAAAGCTAAAAATTGAAATACCATTTGACCCAGGAATTCCACTCCTAGGAATTTACCCTAAGAATGCAGCAGCACAGTTTGAAAAAGACATATACACCCCTATGTTTATTGCAGCACTATTTACAATAGCCAAGAAATGTAAGCAACCTAAGTGTCCATCAGCAGATGAATGGATAAAGAAGACATGGTACATATACACAATGGAATATTATTCAGCCATAAGAAGAAAACAAATCGTACCATTTGCAACAAGATGGATGGAGCTAGAGGGTATTTATTATGCTCAGTGAAATAAGCCAGGTGGAAAAAGACAAGTATCAAATGATTTCACTCATCTGTGGAGTATAAGAAAAAAAGTGAAGCAAAAAAGTGAAGGAACAAAACAGCAGCAGACTCACCGAACCCAAAAATGGACTAAGAGTTACCAAAGGGAAAGGGATTGGGGAGGATGGGTGGGAAGGGAGGGATAAGGGGAAAAAGGATCATTACTATTAGCACGTATAATGTTGGGGGGGGGACACGGAGAAGGCAGTATAATGCAGAGAAGGCAGGTAGTGATTCTGTAGCATCTTAGTACGCTGATGGACAGTGACTGTAATGGGGTATGTGGTGGGGACTTGATAATAGGGGGAGTCTAGTAACTATAATGTTGCTCATGTAATTATACGTTAATGACAGCAAAAGAAAAAAAAAAGAAAATGAACACATGGTGTCCTCCTACATGAAAGGTGACATAGTGAAGTGGGAGGCGGTATGGTCAGATTATTGTGCCTCCCTCCTCCTCTGCCCTTCATCAGCCTTCTTCCTTCATGTATTTATCTTGGCTAAAAATCAATGCCTGCAGAGGACTACTACATCATTCAGTAGAACTTCCATTCTATTAGGCTTTAAAGAGATATTGAATTTGCTTCTAGTAACCTTTTGGATGGTAATGGTTTCACTAGTTAAAATTTGACTGTGATGAGTGTTCTTTGTAGCTGACTATTAGTAACAGCTTGCACTTTAACCTCTGTAAGCCTCAATCTCCAAGTAAACTTGGATTTATTTACCAATAATCCCAATTTAAAAGGGGTGTGGGTTTGAGAGTGGTGATTCATGGGTATAAATTTTGATATGGAGGATTTGGATTATAAAAATGGCATAATTTGGAGCCCACCAGGAGTTGGGAGCCTTAGGATTCCAAGCAGCATTTAGTGGTTACTGACCTTGGCACTGAGCTCTAGTAGTTGAAGTGAGTTTGTAGGTATGCTGCATATTACAAATAACTGGATCCTTTGCTGGAGTCATGGGGAAAACAGTTGAAGAAAATCTTTTTGTACTAGAGATTTTTTAAAATCTAGGTAATTCTGGAGAACAAATGCAGACCAAAATAAACTAATGACATTAACTCTTGTACTTTTTTCTTTTTTAATGTCTCAGTGACTTCTAGTTCTCTTATCCCTTTTTCTGTAGGCTTTGGACTTGCCTTTTCCATTTTTGTCACAGTATAATGGATAAGACACTGGATTGAAGCCACATGTGCTTGAGTTCATATTCCAGCTTCTTCTTGACCGATGTCACCTTTTGCAAGTCACTTAACCTCTTTGTGCCTCAATTTATTCTTCTGCAGATAAGGACAGCTATTTAAGAGTGGTTGCAAGGGTTAGGTACGATGATGTCTGCACAAAATCCTGCACAGTGTGTGTAACAAAAGTTAGTCCTCAATAAATGATCACTGACGTTTATTATCAATCGGTGACTCTTACTTATCTATCTTGCAATGACTTAAGAAAGGATTCAGAAAAAACGGAATGGAGCTGAACAAGGTTTTATATAAAATCTGTCTTTTTTGTAAGAAAAGATTTCTAGTGAAATAAATTTATTTTGTGAAGATACTGGTTTGAGATGAGAAGAGAGGATCTGATATTAAATGAATTCAGTTGCATGGCCGAGGTCTATCTGAGTTTGCTGTATAGGATGTAGTGTTCTGGTACAAAATTTTGACTTTTAATGTGGTTATCTATGAAGCTTCTAAATTGAAACTGGAGACATCTTTGTAATAGGATTTTAAGGGACTCCAATTATGAAATTCTCTTTCTTGGAGTCTTCAGTGTTTTCATAGATATCCAGTGTTCTCACTTGCTTTAAGCTTATGCTGCCTTGAATGGAAATACACTGTGTGTATGATCTAGATATTTTGGGGGGAGGCTGCTTATGACCAGATGATTCAAAAGAACTATACTGACTTTTAGTTTAAGCGCTAAGTTTAGTTTAAGTTATCTGTCAATGTACTTTTTAATATGAACACTTTTCTTCCTGGAAATAAAACACCATTCAGTGCCCCCAGCATTCAGTGTGCTTACAGCAGACAATAAAGTAATTGATGTAGATATCCCTGTCCTTTTTTTTTTTAACTCTTGCATTAGCTAAGGTTCTTTTGGTCATAGCAACAGGAACCAACTCTGGCTGTCATAAGTAACGAGGACATTATATTTGAAAGATAGAAGGCTGTCTCCTAGAACTGAAGGATGTGTGGAACAACCAAGACCCGAGAAGAGAGTAAATGGAGTCAACTCTGGGAATGTTGGCAGAAGCTTTGTGTGGACCCATACGATGCAATGTTAATGTACCCAGCTCCCGTGGTACCCATAATGTGTGTTGGAGGTCCTCAAGGCCACCCCCACATTCAGAGATTCACCAGAAGGACTCATGGCACTCAGCACATGGCTCTACCCACAGTTCAGATTTATTACAGTCATGTAATAAGGATACGCATCTGGATCATGGTGGGAAAAGGCACAGGAAGTCTGGAGGGACCTTATGTTATGCAGGCTTCTTTATGTTCCCTCTCCCACAGAAAAGACAGAATGCACTCCTCTTCAAGGAACAACAGCACAGCATGCGTGTGGTGTTTCTACCCAGTGAAGCCCATTAGAAACTTGGCACTGATGGTTTTTATTGGGAGATATTCACGTAAGCACCCTATGCACATGCCAAAATTTCAGACTCCTGGAAGGAAAGCAGGTGTTCAGCATACACCACGTTGTTTGCCCAGTCAGGGCACAGCGGACATCCTTATTAGTTAGGGACAGGTGAGGACCTTCCTGAAATCCAAATTCCCAGGTACCAGCCAAGGGCCAACGTTGCAAGCAGGCTTTCCTAAGGCTAGCAGTCTCAGGCTCTTTTCTCAGAGCATCTCCATCAATTCCAGGTCTCAAATTCTGGAATGATCGAATCTGACCCACCTGGTATCTCTGAAATCCATTCATTTGTAGGGAGGCAGAATGGAGTGATAGAGAGATGGCCACTGGAACCTGGCCCCTGGAATGGAAGGGTGTAGTCCTCAGAAAAGAGGGACTCAAAATGAGCAAGAAGGACCCACTGTAGTAGGTATTGCTCATTTGAGGTCTCTGGAAGACTTTCATCCTGAGGGGTCTATGACTCTGTTACAGTATGCTGAATCTCAGGACTTCATTGAGTATTTCTGGAGCATATGCTATGTGCCAGTCTCCTGAGCCAGAAGTATGCCTCCAATATTTTCCATTTTGTTTTGAAGAAGAGTGTGTCTATGTGTTATAGGTCTTTCCCCTATACTCTCTGACTTCTTAGGCATTTAAACATCAAATTCAGTTTCTCTGAACTTTTGTAGAATACCATGAGTACCAGATTATTTGGGCAGTGTTATGCTTAACATAAAGCTATTCATTTTTCTCTTATAGTAATCCTTTGATTTATACAGCAATAGGAAATTTTTAATGAAGAATATATGTGTTCTATTACTGTGCTCCCATCCTTTTAAATCTTTTAATGTTATTATTTGCTACAAAAGAAATAGAGGTGAAACACTTAAATGCATCTGAAACTGGAATGTGGTCAGTTAATTTAAAAAAATTATTAAAGTATAAAGAAATGAGAGATGTTCTAAGTATTTTAATTCAAGTATATTTATTTTGGCTTTTGTATATGCAAATCTTTTAAATTGACAGCATTTATGAAAGCAACCTGAATGCATAAAGATGTAGTTTTGTAGATGATACTGGAAGCGATGGAAAGTGGTAGAGATAATCTAGAGAGAAAATAGATTGCAAAGGCCCCAGGTGGAGCTTCCAAATACCAATATTTTAGAGGTGGATAGAGGAGGAGCCCCCCAAAAGTGACTGATGTTGAGTAGCCAGTGAATTAGGAGGAAAACCAGATCTTGCAATGCCAGAGGGCCCAGGGAAAAATGTTTTTTTTAAGAAGGAGTGACCAATAGGAACAGTGCTTTAGACATGGTCTCTCTGGATTTTAGCCACAACATGAAGGTGTTCTGTTTCATAAAACAGCAAACGAGAACTTCAGTAAGGTTCAGGAAAAACCCTATGCCCACTTATATAACTAACCTCCAGCCTGAAATCAGCTCATTTACTAGTATTGTTTGATTAGTTGATTAGACATAGTGTGGTTCCTCTTAACTTCTGTATTGATGCAAACAAATACATCTTTTACATAGTCAATACATCTATGTATTGTGATAAGGTATACAATTTGCAGGACTCAGAATATAAACCCAAGCACATATGTAGCTCTGAAATCATTGCATGGCAATAAGCATTCACAAAATGGTCAATAAATGTTTCAAAATATGCTAACAATTTTCTCTAGGTTCTGCAAATAAAAACACAAAATTTTTAACTGTTCAGGAAATGTGTGCCCTCAATAGTAGATCTTTTTATCTTCAGGGATTTCCGCTCAGTTGATAAACTGAAGGTTAATTGAGTGTGGACAAGAAGGACTTTTTTCAAGTTTTAGAAGGACTTTTATGTGCAAAAGGAAAGAGAAGCAACTTTGGGATCAACATAAAATTATCTAAAATAGAATTAGATTAATGGAAAGATAATGACTTTAAATGGTGACAGGGAACCACTCATTTAGGGCTTTAAAAGGGGGAGGTTGTTTTGTTTTGTTTTTATTATGTGAGTGACAAGATCATTTCTAAGGTCTTTTCCTACTCTAAGATTTCATGAGTCTATTAAATAACTATGTATCTGGGGTCTGTAAGACTTAAGGAAAAAAATATAACATTGATTTTGTAGTTCTGCCTACGTCTAATTTTTAGGTAAGATATATAAAAATATCTCAGATCATAGTTAAGAGGACCATAATTATCCATAATCTTGGCATTTTAATGGTTATTTTCAATTAAGGTGTTGCCTTTTAATAACTATCTATGGGCACAGTTAGTTTTACAAAAGTCCACTCATAGTTCTACTTCCCCCCCTATTTTTTCACTGACTTTAGCTATCATGGGGTAAAGTTTGGGGAAATAAGTGCATTTTCATGGATTCTTTAGTCCTAAAATTTTTAGGATTTTAGGATTTTTAGGATTCTTTAGTCCTAAAATCTGTTTGCAGATGTGGTGGGTAGGAGCAATGCATAAAAAATGTCTAAGGCTATTATGCCAAAATGAAATAAGCCAGACACAAAAGTATAAATACATCTCATAATCTCTCTCTCTCCCTCCCCCAAACCCCCTCCCTACACGTGCACACACACACACACACACACACACACACACACACACTTTTATACTAAAGTAGTCAAATTCACAGAAATAGAAGGTAGACTGGAGGTTGCCAGGGGCAGGGGGAGAGGGGAAAATGGGGAGTTAGCGTTTAATAGATACAGAGTTTCAGGTTGCAAAGATATTTTTCTAGAGATGGATGGTGGCAATGGCTGCACAACATTGTGAATGTACTTAATGCCATTGACTGTAAACTTAAAAATGGCTAAAATGGCCAATTTTATATTATGTGTATTTTACCACAATAAAAAAATAAATCCACACCAAAAAAAAAAAAAATCTAAGCCCACAAATGCTTCCTTGAAAAACTGATTTTTGTGGTTTGTGGGCATTTCCTAAACTGTATTGTTTCATTTTTCCTCTGAATTAGTTGATCATGGCCTTGCCAGGTTGGTGACAGCATATTGTGAGCATGGTCATAAAGCTGCCAAAATCAACCCCCTCTTCCCTGGAGAAGCCTTGCAGGAGAATGTGCCTGAAATCCAAGCCCTCGTGCAGACCCTGCAGGGACCCTTTCATACCAAAGGTAAAGCCCACTGACAACGCACTGGCCACACGACAGTTAGCTGCCATACAGGGCGGGGTTCCTTTCTGTTCTTGAAGAACATACATGCGTGTTGGAGCCAAAGCCTCCATGGGGTGTGAGGGGACAGTGAGGGGCACATTCAAGCATTGTCTAAGGGGAACAGTTTTGAGGTTCTAGAATGGTATTCTGATAGGGCCCATTTCCTCTGCATTCAAAAACATATTCACCAAAGAAGACATACAGATGGCCAACAGGTACGTGAAGAGGGGCTTAACATCACTGGTCATCAGGGAAATGCAAATCAAAACCAGAGTGAGAAATCACCTAACTCCTGTTAGAATTATCAAAAAGACAAAAGTGTTAACAGGATGTGGAGAAAAGAGAATCCTTGTGCACCACTGATGAGAACGTGAGTAGGAGCAACCACTATGGAAAAGAATATGGTGGGTCCTCAAAGAATTAAAAATAGAATTACCATATGATACAGCAACCCCACTTTTGGGTTATTTATGCAAAGGAATTGAAATCAGGGTCTTGAAACTTCCAGGGATTTACCTGAGGAAAACAAGATCCCTGATTTGAAAGATACATGCACTCCTATGTTTATTGCTGCATTGTTTACAATAGCCAAGATGTGGAAACAACCTAAGTGTCCATCAATAGAGGAATGGATAAAGAAGATGTGGTACATATACACAATGGAATATTATTTAGCCATTAAAAAAAAGAAATCCTGCCATTTGCAACATGGATGAATCTAGAGGGTATTATGCTCAGTGAAATAAGCCAGGCAGAGAAAAATACCTTATGATTTCACTTATTTGTGGAATATAAATACAAAGCAAAACAGAATAAACAAAACAGCAGTAGACTTATAGCCACTAAGAAGGGACTGGTGGTTACCATGAGGGAGGGGTTGGGATGGGTGGGTGGAAGGGTGAGAGGGATAAAGGGGCAAAAAAATTCTCGATCATAATGTAGGTTGGTCCTGGGGATAGTAGTACAGCATGGAGAATATAGCCAATCATTCTGTATCATCTTCCTGTGTTGACAGATAGCTGTACTAGTGGGGATGAGGATTTAATAATGTGGGTAACTGTTGACCACTGTGTTGTATACTTGAAACTAATATAAGATTGTATATCAATGATATTTCAATTGAAAAAAATCTTTGGACATAAAAAAAAGAAATCATGGTCTTGAAGAGATATATTACAGTAATAAGATATGGACACAACTAATGTCCATCAATAGCAGAGTGGATGAAAAAAATGTGGTATATATACATGCAATAGAATATTATTCAGCCTTAAAAGAGATGGAAATCCTGCCAACTATGTAACTTCTTCCACTTTTATGACTATGCTTTCTGCTAGACCATGAGAAAGTGCTCATTCCTGTTGCTGATCATACTTAATGATTGATTTTCCTTTTTTTTTTTTGTTTGTTTAAATTGCTTTTTGGCCCTTTTGCATTTGATATTTTATCCCAGTTCCCATTCATCTAGTACACTCTCCTTTGATCTCTAAGCACTCTTTCCTACCTGTCGCATCCTTCGCTCCTCATCCCCTTCGAACACACATATAACCCCAGCTGCCTTTGAGGAGAGTTTGGGCATTCTTTCAGTTTCCATAAACCTCCTCTTTCCTACTCCCTACCCACACCTTTAAGAATTAATTTTTTTGTTCCACATAGAAAATAGTCCTTTCAAAATCAAACCATTTTGAAACTAGAGTTATAATGTATATATTAGGCAAAAGGTGTTTTTCTGTTTAGGTCAAAGGTGTATGAGGAACCATGCCATGAAGTGGTGGGGGTAATGGGTGTGGGGGGTGGGTAGTGTGGACTCCTTGGAGCAGAATGGGCAGTTCTGCTCAGTTCCTGATTATTAGCTGATTGTCAAATTGTCACGGTGTTGGAAATCAGCAAAATGTTTTTGCCCAATTAGTAAAATCTGTATAAAGATAACCTAAACTTGCATGCATTTTAGGAAATGGAAAAGGAAAAAAAGAGATGAAATTAAAAAGAAAAAAGAATTTATTTTTTATTTCTCTTATGAAATCAATTGTTTAAATATTGCTTTATCCTGGATTCTCATCCTTTAGAATTAGTTGAGGCATTTACCCATTGCATGTACATATATTCTGATGATTCCTGGGGCTCTTTCCTGCCCATGTATCTCTTTTAGACTATCTCAGTCACATATATGACTACACACTGGACATTTCTCCACACATGTGTCTCATTGGCATCTCAGACCCATAGATAATGAAGATAATTGCCTCCACCAGAATTATCCAAACTAATTTCCTCCACCACACTTCCTCTGGGTCTGGTACTCTATTTTGTTGATTGTACCATCACATATTAAGTATTAAACATATTACATCACATCACATCTTAAACCTAGGAGTCTCCTCAGCTTCTCTCTCTCCTTTACAATAACCAGCTCATCATCAAATCTCATCAATTCTGTTTCCTAAATATTGCTCAAATTTCTTTCTCAAACTTTAAGGGTGCTGCCTTAGTTAAAATCTTCATTATTTCTCTCCTGACTTTTGGATGTTTTCTCTTTTGCATGTTGCCTCCAGTTTCAACACCTACTTCTCTCCCTCTACCCACTTTCATACTGCTATGGAGATATACTTTGAAATTATCACTCTGATGATAACTAAAAGATTTCAGTGACTCCCAATCTCTCAGACAAAAAAAAAAACCCTATGCTTTCTATCATCATTTAAATGACTCTTCAGGAATGGAAAAAGCTTACTGTTTTAATGT
The DNA here is from genome assembly GCA_029783875.1 of Phataginus tricuspis. Taxonomy (NCBI): domain Eukaryota; kingdom Metazoa; phylum Chordata; class Mammalia; order Pholidota; family Manidae; genus Phataginus; species Phataginus tricuspis. The sequence goes on along the minus strand of JAQQAC010009376.1, from coordinate 10,781,092 downwards.
CATCCCCTATACCTTGTTGTACCCTATTTTTGCTATATCTGGTTATAGGGCCCCGATGCTATTTTGTCAACTCATACATCCATTTTTGCATGTATTACTTCCTTTATTTGGGATGATCTCCCATCTACCCAATCAACCTAGGGTATTCCTGTTCATTTTTAAGCATTCAACAAACTTTGCCTGCTCTGTGAAACAGAGCTGCCCAGAGCTTGCCAAGGTAGATTTCAATATTTGGTCACCTATGCTTTCATAGTACTGGGGCAACTCTAAATAATAGTACATTTACCAAAACAAATGTAAAAAACCTAATCTGATTTCAGAATAAGGCCACCCTACAAATGTTCTAAAAACATTCAGCATTGATGGACAGTGACTGCAACGGGGTGTGTGTAGGGTGGACTTGATAATATGGGTGAATGCTGAAACCACAATGTTGCTCATGGGAAACCTTCATAGGATTGTATATCAATGATACCTTAATAATAAAAAAAAAAAATTCAGCATTAGCCCAGAATGTAAAGTAACTTAACAGAAGATACAGTCTTCTTTCTAGGAAAAACCACTAATCTATATGACATTGTATTATTATTTGTTTATAATTTTCTCCCCATAAGGCTATGAGTTTTCTTCAGGAAAAAGACTATTTCTTAGTCATGTTTGTACACTCAGTGGCAGTAGAGCTTCTGGAATGCAGTGGATTCTTTAAACTTATTTATTGGATAAGTAGAATAAAACTATGTTTATCTATAGCTACATAACTTTATACCCCTTTTTTTAGAGGCATGGGTTCTGAATATTTTAAATACATGTAGTTAATAAGAACAGTAGAAAATATGAGAAACCCAGAGCAATTTTTTACGCTGTGTGATGTTCTGCATTTTCGCATTTAATCCTTTTCGGCTTTTTTTTTTCTTTATTGTGGTAAAATACACATAACCCTTGCCACTTTAACCATTTTAAACATTTAGTGATATTTAGTATGTTCACAATGTTGTGCAGCCATCAATCTAGTTCCAGAACATTTCCATCACCCCAGAAGGAAATCTTTTGCCTAATATGCAGTCATTCCTTATTCTTCCCTCCCCCAGCCCCCGGCAGCCACTAATCTACTTTCTGTCTCTGTGGATTTGCCTAATCTTGACATTTCATATAAATGGAATTCTATAGGGTGTAGCCTTCTGGGTCTGGCTTTTTTCACTTAGCATAATATTTCTAAGGATCATCCATCTTGTAGCATAAATCAGTACTTTATTCCTTAATGTGGCTGAATAATACTCCATTGTATGGCTATGCCATATTTTGTTTATCCCTTAATCCACCAATGGACATTTGGGTTACTTCCTATCTCATGTATTCTTCACAACTACCCCATGAGATACCTTGATTGCTCTTGCTTTACAGATTACAATGTGAGGCAGACAGAAGCTAGGGAATGTGCACAGCAACTTTCCTTAAGAGGAAAGGTCAATCAGTAACAAAGATCTAAAGCTTATTTTAAGAAACCATAAGCAATGTTAAGTAAAGGTTGGTTTGTTAAACTCACATTGTAGGTTTAGGCATATGATTGCTAATTGATTTGGTGCTGAGATAATAACATAGGACAAACCTTCCTTTTCTTTCACTGAAGTTCAGGGAGATTTCCCTTTACCTTAAAATGTTGCTTTGCTATCAATATTCACACTGAGACCAACTGTTCAATAATAGACATTTATAGATATTAATAAGATTTGAACATTGTACTCGGTATTTCAGGTAAGGTAGGACATATGATTTGTGGTGAATGTTAAGCTTCAAATTTTAGTTTGAAATTATGGTAGAATCAAAATTTGGCATAAAACAGTAGGGGTATAGCTGGCCCAAGATGGCGGCGTGAGCAGGGCAGCAGAAATCTCCTCCCAAAACCATATATATTTTTGAAAATACAACAAATACAACTATTCCTAAAAGAGAGACCAGAAGATACAGTACAACAGCCAGGCTACATCTACATCTGTGAGAACTCAGCACCTCATAAAGGGGGTAAGATACAAAGCCGTGACCCGATGGGACCCGAGCACTCCCCCATCCCAGCTCACCAGCGGGAGGAAGAGAATCAGAGTGGGGAGGGAGTGGAAGCACAGGACTGCTAAATAACCAGCCCTGGTGATCTGCGCTGGGAGCACAGACACACAGTGCATGGTGTACTGGATATTAGAGAAACGGAAAAGTAAAACCTGAGACAGAGACTGGGAGCGGGTCCCTACAGGCACCTGTGGGACAAAAGAAAAGCGGGAACTTTAAAAGTCTTAAAGGGACAAGGGCCTAACAACTGAACAAAATTGTCCCAGCACACTCAGCCCAGCAGGCTGGGAATCTTGAGGAATTTTGGGCCCCCTAATTGCCTGCCGGGTTAAGCAGCCCCGAAGCCCCTCACGGGGTGATAAGCAGCCTGCCATTCGCTCCCCCCAGCTGGTGCTGCAAACGGACCAGCTGACCCGCCACAGGTGCAGAGCAGCCAGAGAGCAGCCCTGCCCACGGCAACCACACAGAGTCTCCTCCCAGCGCGCAGCTAACCGGAATGGGCAGTGGAAGCTGGAGCAAGGTCCGGAAGGCGCGAAGGGGCCCGTCCTGGCAGTAGAATGCACCCAGCATGGCTGCCACCCCTTGCAGTGCTCTAGGCTAGCCTGAGGGCGGCCCTGCCTATGGAAGCTCAGGGGATTATCCCAGAGACTGCCTCCTGGTGTGCGGGTAACCAGCACAGGCTGTGGAGAAGGGCAAGGCAAACAACAAGCAGGAAGGGACTTTGTTCTCCCAGCTGACACATATGTCACCTGCCGGCGACCACATCTATCGCCATGAAAAGACAGAAGAATCTGGTCCAGTCAAAAATCACTCATACAACTCCAGAGAGAAGGCCTGGTGGGATAGATCAAAACAGTCTTCCTGAAAAAGAATTCAAAATAAAAGTCATAACCATGCTGATGGACCTGAAGAGAAATATGCAAGAACTAAGGGATGAAGTCAGGAGGGAGATTACAGAAATGAAACAATTGACTGATGGGCTTAAGAGCAGACTGGACAAGGTGCAAGAGACTGTTAATGGAATAGAAATCAGAGAACAGGAGTGCAGAGAAGCTGAGGCAGAGAGAGATAAAAGGATCTCTAGGAATGAAAGAATTAGAACTGGGTGGCCAATCCAAATGGAGCAATATTCGCATTATAGGGGTACAAGAAGAAGAAGAAAGAGAAAAAGGGATAGAAAGTGTCTTTGAAGAAATAATTGCCAAAAACTTCCCCAAGCTGGGGAAGGAAATAGTTTCTCAGACCATTGAAGCCCACAGATCTCCCAACACAAGGGACCCAAGGAAGACAACACCAAGACATATAGTAATTAAAATGACAAAGATCAAAGACAAGGACAGAGTATTAAAGGCAGCCAGAGAGAGGAAAAAGATCACCTACAAAGAAAAACCCATCATGCTATCATCAGACTTCTAAACAGAAACCTCACAAGCCAGAAGAGAATGGCATGATATATTTAATACAATGAAACAGAAGGGCCTTGAACCAAGAATACTGTATCCAGCACAGTTATCACTTAAATTTGAGGGAGGGATTAAACAATTCCCAGACAAGTAAAAGTTGAGGGAATTTGCCTCCCATCAACCACCTCTACAGGATATTTTAAAGGGACTGCTCTAGATGGAAGCACTCCTATGGCCAAATAGATGTCACCAGAGAAAATAAAATCACAGCAAAGAAAGCATACCATCCAATACCAACTAAAGGCAAAAAATAAAATCAACTATCCACAAAAACAGTCAAAGGAAACACAAAAGAGTACAGAATAAAACACCTAACATATAAAGAATGGAGGAGGAAGAATAAGAAGGGAGAGAAATAAAGAATCATCAGACTGTGTTTATAATAGCTTAATAAGAGTTAAGTTAGACTGTTAGATAGTAAAGAAGCTACCCTTGAACCTTTGGTAACCACGAATCTAAAGCAGGCAATAGCAATAAGTACATATCTATCGATAATCACCCTAAATGTAAATGGACCGAATGCACCAATCAAAAGACAAAGAGTAATAAAATGGATAAAAAAGCAAGATCCATCTATATGCTGCTTACAAAAGACTCATCTCTAACCCAAAGATATACACAGAAGTGAAGGGATGGAAAAAGATACTTCATGTCAACAACAAGGAGAGAAAAGCAGGTGTTGCAGACAAAATAGACTTCAAAACAAAGAAAGTCACAAGAGACAAAGAAGGACATTACATAATGATAAAAGGGTCAGTCCAACAAGAGGATATAACCATTATAAGTATATAAGTCTATATGCATCCAACACAGGAGCACCGACATATGTGAAACAAATACTAACAGAAATAAAGGAGTAAATAGAAAGCAATGCATTCATTTTAGGAGACACACCAGACACTCCAAAGGACAGATCAACCAGACAGAAAATAAGTAAAGACACTGAGGCACTGAACAACACACTAGAACAGATGCACCTAACAGACATCTACAGAACTCTACACCCAAAAGCGGCAGGATACACATTCTTCTCAGTGCACATGGAACATTTTCTAGAATAGACCACATACGTGGCCACAAAAGAACCTCAGTAAATTTAAAAATACAGAAATTCTACCAACCAACTTCTCAGATCACAAAGTTATAAAACTAGAAATAAATTGTACAAAGAAAACAAAAAGCGTCACAAACACATGGAGGCTTAACAACATGCTCCTAAATAATCAATGGATCAATGACCAAATTAAAACAGATCAAGCAATATATGGAGACAAATGACAACAACAGCACAAAGCCCCAACTTCTGTGGGATGCAGCAAAGGCAGTTCTAGAGGAAAGTATATAGCTATCCAGGCCTATTTAAAGAAAGAAGAACAATCCCAAATGAATAGTCTAAAGTCACAATTATTGAAATTGGAAAAAGAAGAACAAATGAGGCCCAAAGTCAGCAGAAGGAGGGACATAATAAAGATCGGAGAAGAAATAAATAAAATTGAGAAGAATAAAACAATAGAAAAAAATCAATAAAACCAAGAGCTGGTTCTTTGAAAAAATAAACAAAATAGATAAACCCCTAGCCAGACTTATTAAGAGAAAAAGAGAATCTACACACATAAACAGAATCAGAAATGAGAAAGGAAAAATCACAACAGACCCCACAGAAATACAAAGAATTATTAGCAAATACTATGAAAATCTATATACTAACAAGCTGGAAAACCTAGAATAAATGGACAACTTCTTAGAAAAACACAACCTTCCAAGACTGACCCAGGAAGAAACAGAAAATCTAAACAGAACAATTACCAGCAACAAAATTGAATCGGTAATCAAAAAACTACCCAAGAACAAGACCCCTGGGCCAGATGGGCTCACTGCTGAATTTTATCAGGCATATAGAGAAGACATAATACCCATTCTCCTTAAAGTTTTCCAAAAACTAGAAGAGGAGGGAATACTTCCAAACTCATTCTATGAAGCCAGCATCACTCTAATACCAAACCAGGCAGAGACACCACAAAAAAAGAAAATTACAGACCAATATCCTTGATGAACATAGATGCAAAAATACTCAACAAAATATTAGCAAACTGAATTCAAAAATACATCAAGAGGATCATACACCATGATCAAGTGGGATTCATCTCAGGGATGCAAGGATGGTACAACATTCGAATATCCATCAACATCATCGACCACATCAACAAAAAGAACAAAAACTACATGATCATCTCCATAGATGCTGAAAAAGCATTTGACAGAATTCAATATCCATTCATGATAAAAACTCTTAACAAAATGGGTATAGAGGGCAAGTATCTCAACATAATAAGGGCCATATATGGGAACCCACAGTCAACATCATACTTAACAGCGAGAAGCTGAAAGCTTTTCACCTAAGATCGAGAACAAGACAGGGATGCCCACTCTTCCCACTGTTATTCAACATAGTACTGGAGGTCCTAGCTACGGCAATCAGACAAAACAAAGAAATACAAGGCATCCAGATTGGTAAAGAAGAAGTCAAACTGTCCCTGTTTGCAGATGACATGATATTGTACATAAAAAACCCTAAAGACTCCACTCCAAAACTACTAGAACTAATATCTGAATTCAGCAAAGTTGCAGGATACAAAATTAACAGAGAAATCTGTTGCTTTCCTATACACTAATGATGAGCTAACAGAAGAGAAATCAGGAAAACAATTCCATTCACAAGTCATCAAAAAGAAGAAAATACCTAGGAATAAACCTAACCAAGGAAGTGAAAGACCTGTACTCTGAAAACTACAAGACACTCCTAAGAGAAATTAAAGAGGACACTAACAAATGGAAATTCATCCCATGCTCTTGGCTAGGAAGAATAAATATTGTCAAAATGGCTATACTACCTAAGGCAATCTATGGATTCAATGCAGTCCCTATCAAAATACCAACAGCATTTTTCAACGAACTGGAACAAATAGTTCTAAAATTAATATGGAACCACAAAAGACCCCAAATAGCCAAAGCAATCCAGAGAAGGAAGAATAAAATGGGGAATTATGCTCCCTGACTTCAAGCTCTACTACAAAGCCACAGTAATCAAGAGAATTTGGTACTGGCGCAAGAACAGACCCACAGACCAGTGAAACAGAATAGAGAGTCCAGATATAAACCCAAACATATACGGTCAATTAGTATACAATAAATGAGCTATGGATATACAATGGGGAAATGAGAGCCTCTTCAACAGGTGGTGTTGGCAAAACTGGACAGCTACTTGCAAGGGAATGAAACTGGATCATTGTCTCACTCCATACACAAAAGTAAATTCAAAATGGATCAAAGACCTGAATGTAAGTCATGAAACCATAAAATTCTTAGAAAAAAACATAGGCAAAAATCTCTTGGACATAAACATGAGCAACTTCTTCATGAACGTATCTCCACAAGCAAGGGAAACAAAAGCAAAAATGAACAAGTGGGACTATATCAAGCTGAAAAGCTTCTGTACAGCAAAGGACACCATCAGTAGAACAAAAAGACACCTCAACAAACAAAAAGCTAAGAATCCAATTAAAAAATGGGCAGAGGATCTGAACAGACACTTCTCCAAAGAAGAAATTCAGATGGCTAACAAGCACATGAAAAGATGCTCCACATCACTAATCATCAGAGAAATGCAAATTAAAACCACAATGAGATATCACCTCACACCAGTAAGGATGGCCACCATCCAAAACACAAGCAACAACAAATGTTGGTGAGGATTTGGAGAAAGGGGAACCCTCCTATACTGCTGGTGGGAATGCAAAATGCAAATTAGTTCAACCATTGTGGAAAGCTGTATGGAGGTTCCTCAAAAAACTAAAAATAGGAATACCATTTGACCCAGGAATCCCACTCCTAGGAATTTACCCTAAGAATGCAGCAGCCCAGTTTGAAAAAGACAGATGCACCCCTATGTTTATCGCAGCACTATTTACAATAGCCAAGAAATGGAAGCAACCTAAGTGTCCGTCAGTAGATGAATGGATAAAGAAGGTGTGGTACATATACACAATGGAATATTATTCAGCCATAAGAAGAAAACAAATCCTACCATTTGCAACAACATGGATGGAGCTAGAGGGTATTATGCTCAGTGAAATAAGCCAGGCAGAGAAAGACAAGTATCAGATGATTTCACTCATATTTGGAGTAAAAGAATAAAGGAGCAACTGAAGGAACAAAACGGGAGCAGACTCACAGAACCCAAGAATGGACTAACAGTTACCAAAGGGAAAGCGGATAAGGGGGGAAAAGGGGCATTACTATTAGCAGACATAATTTAGGGGGGTCATGGGGAGGGCTGTACAAACTCAGGGAAGACAAGTAGTGATTCTATAGCATCTCAGTACGGTGATGGACAGTTACTGTAATGGGGTATGTGGTGGGGACTAGATGATATGGGGAGTCTAGTAACCATAATGTTGTACATGTAATTGTAGATTAGTGATACCAAAAAAACAAACAAACAGTAGGAGTGTATCCTTTTGGAGAAAGACTTTTATTCCCTGTCCTAGTTTTACTATTTCATGGCTTTTGACCATACTGTTAGTTTTGCCTTTAGAAAAATCTGGATAACTACTGATTGTGATCCAAGTTATTTGGAACAGAGTGCTCTGAACGGACGTATTATTTTGGTACGTTCTGTGATCAGTTACAAGGTTGATTATGCTTTAAAATGCTCCTTTTGACTCCATTTCATAGGATTATTGAACATGGGAAAGGACAAGGCCTCTCTTGAGGAAGTATTAACCTATCTCAACCAGATCTACTGTGGGCATATTTCTATTGAAACCTCCCAACTTCAGAGCCAGGAAGAAAAAGACTGGTTTGCCAAGCGGTTTGAGGAACTAACAAAGGAGACATTTACCATAGAAGAGCGAAAACATCTGTCAAAGCTGATGCTAGACTCCCAGGTATAAAAGTAGCAGCTAATATAAGTGGGGCCAGTTGGCTTATTTTCTGCAAAGATACATAAATATTGAAGAGAGGAAATTACAGCATTAATTCTCTGACCGTCCCACACTTATCCCCTATTCCTTCAGCACAACAGATGATAAAACATGCACCACTTTATTCTAAGTAGCATAAAGCAGATCACAAAACAGCAGAGCTATTGGTTCCCCTTATCATCAAAATACTTTTAATATATCTGTCTATTCACTCTATAGAAAATTGCAAAATCCTTAAGACTTTATTTCCCTTTTTATTACCTGAAGTGATCAAAAAAGAACGCTGTATGGAAGAGACTCTCAATACATATTAATGGAATTGAATCTCTGGCAGGGCTTTGATCAGGACTCAGGCATATCAAAATGACAAGAAGCCTATTCCAATGATTTGTAGAGTTGGATAGTTTGCAGCCTTGAGGAAATCAATCTGGAGAACCCTCTACTAAACTCAAGTTCTGGGAGAGGCAGCATAAATTGAAGGCCCAGCCCCAACTCCAGAAGAATGAACACACATTCAGAGGGGGTTCCTCCTGGGCTGTTATTCTAGCCCTCAGGTTGCTTCTCCGCGTTGCCCACTGCTGTCGAATGGCCTTGGCAAGGCTTTCCCGCCATGCTCTGTGCTCTGGATCACCTCTGTCTGTCTCTGGGGTACGTCGTGAAGAGACACTGCTGTGGCCACATAGAGTCACGTGGGTCTTGTTAGAACACACATAGACATGTCCGAGTTTAACCTGCATAGTCGGCTAAATTCCTGTAACTCATATGCCTGACTTGATGTTCCATAGGAGTTTGACCACTTCTTGGCCACCAAATTTGCCACAGTGAAGCGATATGGAGGTGAAGGTGCTGAAAGCATGATGGGCTTTTTCCACAAGTTGCTGAAAATGTCAGCCTACAGTGGCATCACCGATGTTGTAATTGGGATGCCCCATAGAGGGAGGCTTAATTTGCTGACGGGCCTTCTGCAGTTCCCTCCAGAGGTAAGGTACTTTCTCTAACGTACATTTGACTCTGACAGAATAAACAGATGGTCATAATTCCTTTTAGGAAGCCAGCTAAACATATGAGCCCTTGGTCCAGGAGATAGCTCAGTTAATTGATGGAGCCTAATGCAGTGGGATAGAACCAGTGTTTGGGCTGGTTTTCTGTGTATCCTTGTGTGGATTCTTTCTTCTCTCAGGGATCTTAAAGGTTAGTTTGTTTGCTCAAGGAGGATGTGAATAGATAAATTCTGTTCTTTGAAGCATAGTTTTCTTAATAAAATTGCTCAAGCACAAAGATCTGGCAATTTTATAAAATTTTACCTTGCAAGAAGTCAATTTTACATTCCATTGATTTGGAAAGTTTATAGTTAGTAGATGGTACTAAAACTAATAATACATTGTTACCCTGAGAAATCACCCAAGTGAGTGGTTTCATAAAGAATTGGATCTTGGTGTTCCTGTCTGGTCCAACTCAGCTGTTCTGTATGTCTCTCCAGAGATCTCAGAGCCAGGACCAAAGACTTTATGTAAAGGAGCATCAGAGTGACTGTGTTTACTGAGGTTTGGCCACTATGTGTGGATAAACCTCACTACTGTTCTTGGCCAGATTAAAAATAATTATAAAGGTTTAAGGATCTGTTAAAGTTAGATGGAGTGAACAGAACCCATGGAAGGATGTGTTATCCTTAAGACCATTAGAAAATCTATGTGGTGTCATGTTGAGGGGCCAAGGTTTACTACTACTCATACTTTCTTCTGATGCTAAGAGATTGATAATCAGCTTTTAAAAGGCAAATACCTTAGAAAATGTAGACTATGACAGAAATAAAGTGATTGACAGATGGAGGTATGTGTTTAAATATGTGCAGAAATTCCTAAACCGAAAATTGCATGCCTAAGGTAGTGCTGACAAAAACATTACTCAGAGATACCAGAGTAATGATATATTACATATCTGTGAGAAACACATATGTACCTACACTGTGTGAATATGCATGTTCCTCTGTAGGTAGGTCACTAAGAAAATTAGTTAATTTCTCTTGCTTGTTCATTTTTTAAATGGGTACTAACATCTGTCTGGTAGAATACTGTGAAAATGAAGTGACAGAATGTATGCAGAGTCCTTTGAAAACTGGACAGTATAGTTTTTTAGCTGTGACTTGAGCTAAACAATAAATGTCATCCCCTGTCCAAATGAGATTAATTCAATTAATTTTTCCTCCCTACTTTTAACAAGATTAACACAAAGTTCTTTGGAAAATATATTCTAACAGGTGTATTTAAGAAAAACCATTATGCTTATTGCAAAGCAGAGGTCACTTACTATCTGTGCCATGTTAGACTCTTCTTAACGTGTTGGTACTTTGATTATGAAGATCTCCAAATAGTTCCATGTATCTGAACAGTTAGAGGTTTGTGCCTATCCTGTAAATAATGCATGGTAATAATAGTTATATAACCATGGCATAAAGGTTTATCTTTATTGTATGATTGAAATCAACTACTTCTGCCCTAGCCTCCATTATGATAAACGACATTTTTTTCTTGTATGTTTTTTACAATAGCTAATGTTCCGTAAAATGCAAGGCTTAAGTGAATTTCCGGATAATATCTCAGCCACTGGAGATGTGCTGTCTCACCTGACCTCCTCAGTTGACCTGGACTTTGGCACACCCCATCTCCTTCACGTGACAATGCTGCCCAACCCCTCCCACCTGGAAGCCGTTAACCCTGTGGCTGTGGGGAAGACTCGTGGAAGACAGCAGTCTAGACAGGATGGGGACTACTCTCCAGATAGTTCAGCTCAGCCTGGGGACAAAGTCATTTGCTTACAGGTACTTGTAGCTTCAGGAAGTGAGGCCAGAGGTTGGGAAGAACAGGAAGAAAGAATGTCCAGGTAGGTGGTTCTGAAACAGGATGGCAGCCGTGCGAGAGGCAGCTGAAGTGAACTTTTGGGAATAGAAAATCCTGGGGTTGTTTGAAACATTTTTTTAATAGCCAATACATTTTGGGAAAAGAAAATCTTGGGGTTGTTTGGAAAAAAAATTTAATAGCACATATGAGGTCTGGTCTCAAGGCAGCTGACTTTAGATCTATGTTTTTGCTATGTTTTTTCTTTCTTGACTTATGAATTAATTAAGGGGGTATAGACTGGCATACCTGACGCCTTGAAGAGGACAGATGCCATTTCTTTGAAAATATGGCCCTCTAGGAAACTACATGGTATCCATTTATCTAACAAGGCTGCAAGAGTCTGGATTTATTTTGTTTGCTTATTTGTTTGTCTTAAAATGAAGGTCTTTGGCATTAAGACAACCACTACAAGTTATTGTAATTGATGTTTCCCCTACCCCTCAAGTTTTTGTAACCCCACAGGTATCTTTTATTTTTTATTTTATTCTATTTATTTATTTATTGGCTATTCTTTCTTTTTTATTGAAGTGGAGTTGATATACAATAGTATATTAGTTGTAGATTTGCAATATAGTGATTCAACAATTATATACATTATGAAATGCACACCATGTGAAGCATAGTTGCCATCTGTCACCATGCAAAGTTATTATAATATTATTGACTATGTTCCCTATACTGTACTTTTCCTCCCTGTGACTTATTTATTTTGTAACTGGCAGTTTGTTCCTTTTTATCTCCACCTATTTTTCCCGTTCCTGCCCACCTCCCTTAGGGCAACCACCAGTTTGTGGTCTGTATTTGTGAGACTATTTCCAATCGGTATCTTTTAGAAGTTTGGACCGTGGGTCACATTTTTTTCCTATGATTATGTGTTTAAATATGAAACTTTAGGTGATAATTAATTCTAGATATCAGTAATGGTCTGCAAACCCAACAGAAATAGATAAATCTATTTGGTAGATTATTTGACTATGTATACAAGAAAACACTTTATCTTATTCATGTTAATTGTTCATGTGCCAGAAACTTGTAGTAATTAAACTTGAGGTAGGCAGCAGTAGATTTGACTCTGACATAGTGTTTCCCAATAGGAATCTTAAATCATTAGCCAGATATTCTACTTACCTTTCATTCGACTTAATTTGTGACATTCTACAGTATTTTGGTAATGATATTTACCTCATACAGTAAGCAGGTCTGAAGTAAGAGTTGAAAATAGCGTTTTCTTTAAAGTGATAAGAAACTGACTGCCCTCTCTTGCCTCTCTTGTGTTCCAAAAATAGTTTGCTTTGCTCTTTTTGTACATATCTTGCCGTGCTCAAATACACAATTCTAATTTCTCATGGGAACTCTAAATTTGGAGCCTATAAAATCACGGTGGGTGAGATTCCAGATGCTACCTTTTCTGCCTGTCTTCTCATTATCCTGGTCCTGGACCTGGTGGATTCTCATTTGGGATCTCCTGTGTGTGTTCAACCCCCAACTCTCACCCTGATGTGTTTGGCTGAATAGCTTCCCCCTTGCCCAGTGTTTGTTTGCCCATATGGCGCCTTATGCCCACAAAGCTTTATGGGGCCTAGTGGGGCATTCTCTTTTGATTTAAGAAGGAAAATAAAACTAGCAAGTGACACATGCATGCTTTATGCCAGGAATCCTAAGATTATGATAAAACAATGCAAGCTGTGAACAGATGTTAGGTTCTTGCCCATGCCTCTGCTGTAATCTTTTTGTAAAGGAGCAGAAAAAAGGCACATGTCTCTCATCCTTGCTTTACCAATCTCCTTCTACATCATTCTTCACAAGAAATCCCATCAGTAAGGAGGCCAGCATATGAGGAGTACTTAGATGCCAGGAACCTCTTACCCATGTGGCTGAGGGCTGGACTTTACAATTTAGCATGATATAGAAAAGACAAGGTTTTGAACCAGGAGGACTTGAGTTCAGATCCTGGCTTTGCTACTTTCTAGTTTGGCATGCTTGGTTCTGTTATGTAGGTTCTTTAAATCTCATAATAAGTGGGAATATATTACATTCCTCATAGTGTTCTGAGGATTAAATAAGAATTTATATATAATAAGTTTCCTGAGCCAGGAGAAAGGCTTGGAAGGGTAGAAAATATGTAGAAAAAAAGGAGGCACCACAGAAGGGCTAGCATCTAGTGTAAGCCATGTGAAATATATATTCTTTGTGGACCTTGCCTTTTCTCACCTGTAAAAAAGACTTCCTTATCTGCTCCACTGCCCAACCTGGCTGTTGAGTGGATTAAGGGAGATAAAATGTATAGTGCTGTACATTGCAGTATAATGTAAGGGTACGTTACTAGTATAGATGCTCCAAAATGACAGCCAGCCCCAGAGACTCTAGCAATGGGAAATTTCATTTAGGCAAAAGAGTTCTTCCTTTCTTAACCAAAATATGCTTAAATAAAAATGACTTCCTAAAGGACATTTTCAATGTCATTTTGAAAAGTCTGTGGCCAAGTATTCATATGTAGCTCTTTTACTTCTGTTATATTAGAACCTTAAACTAGGGTATATCAGATCATTTTATTAGTTCAACATTTTCAATGTTTGTGATATAGCCTTTTAATTTATTTTTTATTGAAATATACTTGACACACAACATTATGTAAATTTAAGATGTGAGGCGGAGTAGGAAAGCAAGGTGGAAACCTCCTTCCAAAAACACATAAAGGAAGAAAATGCAGTAAATACAACTAAACCTGAAAATGACCTAAGACTGCAGAACAGACCACCTACATCTGGGGAAGAAGAGAAGACCACACAGAAGAGGGTAAAGTGGCAGAGCCACAACTGAGCAGGACCCAAGCCCTTCCCCGACCCAGCCTACAGGAGAGAGAAAGAGGAATGGAGCAGGGAGGGGGAAGGAGCCCAGATTGCTGCACACCTGGCCCTGGAGATCTGTTCCAGGAGCATGGCCCCACACTACATTGGGTTCTGGTGATTAGCGGGATTGGACACCAGGGACAGGTGGAAATATATATTCTTTGTGGACCTTGATTTTTCTCACCTGTAAAAAAGACTTCCTTATCTGCTCCACTGCCCAACCTGGCTGTTGAGTGGATTAAGGGAGATAAAGTGTATAGTGCTGTACATTACAGTATAATGTAAGGGTACGTTACTAGTATAGATGCTCCAAAATGACAGCCAGCCCCAGAGGGAGGCTGAGACTCCAGCCATTGTGAAAGCCCAGCACCCTCTGCTGGTCCTGAGAACCAAAGCAGAAGTGGCACTTTGAAAGACTGGCCAGCAGTGGGAAGGGTGTCAGAGGGGCTGGTGTTGGATGGAGCTCTCTCCTCAGGAGAAAGGGTGGGTGGAGAATACATCCCCAGCTCTCCCTCAGCCCAACAGTTTGAGAACTCTTGTGAGCCCCAGGTGCTCCATTCCCCTTGCTGGCAATGCAGCCCCGAGACCCCTCTCTGTGTGCACTGCCAGTGAGCCAACCCACCTGGCCCAGCAGCAGCATCAGACTTTGCTGCCTGGCAGGCAGAGGGAGACTCTCCCAGCTTTCTCAGCTCCTTTTCAGGGAGGAAGCCCAGCCAGGGAGGTGCCTGCAGGAGCCGGCCCCAAGAGTTCCTTCTATCCTATGTGTGTTCAAGCCCGGTGCTCTGCATCCGACCTGGGCAGAGTCACACATGAGCCCGCCCCATTAACCCTGCAGACCCACCATTGCTATAGGGCAGGTACAGGGCAACCCTGTCCAAAGAATTCCCAGCAGAGACTTCTGCACTGATAACAAAGGCAGTGGCTGAAGCAAACTGCTGGTGCAGACTCAGACCACTACAGAAGACAGACAGAAAGGCAGCCCTGCCCACTGCATGTCAATAGCTGAGGCTCTTGCAAAGTAGAACCAGGCACTGGAGAGTAAAGAATCTTGAGCCTTTGGGCACCATAGGGTGCCTTATTCATAAAGCTATTACTCTGTAGGCCAGAAAGCATAGCAGAGCCGTCTAATAGGAAGGAAGAAACCCAGAAACCCTGACAAAATGAGGAAGCAGAGGAATATGTTCCAAATGAAACTACAGGACAGGACACCAGAAAGAGGGCTAAATGAAATGGAGATCACCAATCTTATTGATAAAAATTTCAAAATGACAGTCATAAACATGCTCACAGATTTACAGAAAAATGTATAAGATCTCAGGGAGGACTTCAACAAAGAGATAAGAAGACCTGAAAAAGAGCTGCTGAGAGTTGAAGAATACATATCTGAAATGAAACAAAATGAGGGATTTAAGAGTAGATTACTACAGGTAGAGGAGACAGTGAATGAATAGAAATTAGAGAACAGGAACACAACAAGTGGAGGAACAGAGGGAGAGAAAAAAAAAGGATCTCTAGGAAGGAAAGAATGATAAGAGAGCTATGTGACCAATCCAAATGAAACAATATTTGCATAACAGGGGTACCAGAAGGAAACTATAGAGACAAAGCAATGATTTCTTTGAGGAAATAATTGTTGAAAACTTCTGCCATCTTTCCTGGGAAAGAAATAGACACTCAGGTCATGGAAGCTTAAAGAGCCCCTAACAAAAGGAACCCAAGGAAGACAACACCAAGACATGTAATAAAACGGCAGAGATCAAGGACAAGGAGAGAGTATTGAAAGAAGCCATACAGAGAAAGAAGATTACTTATAAAGGAAGCCCCATCAGGCTATCAGCAGACTTCTCAGCAGAAATTTTACAGGCCAGAAGGGAGTCACATGACATATTTAATGTACTGAAACAGAAGGACCTCCAAACAAGAATCCTCTACCCAGCAAGATCATCATTTAAATTTGAAACAGATATTAAACAATTTCCAGATAAATGAAAGTTGAAGAAATTCACCACCACTAAGCCAGCCTTACAGGGTATGTTAAAGGCACTGCTGTTGGTGGAAATGTCCCTAAGGCTAAATAGCTTTCACCAGTGAAAATAAACCCACAGTAAAGGTAGTAGACCAACTAATTACCAAGCAAGTATGAAATTAAAACAAAAGAAGCAAAATCAACTATACACAAAATCAGTCAAGGGATACACAAAAAGTGCAGATTATGACATCTAATACAAAAAGTGTGGAGGAGGAAGAAGAAGAAGAAAAAAAAGTAAATTTAGCTTGTGTTTGAAATAGAGGAATCAGCAATTTAAGATAGACTGTTATATAGTAAGGAAGCTATCCTGGAGTCTTTGGTAACCACAAAACTAAAACCTACAATAGATACACAAAAAAAGATTTTAAAAAAGAGAAATCTAATCACAACAGTAAAGAAAACCACCAATAACAAGAGAAAAGTATAAAAGAGGAAGAAAGGAACAGAGAGGAGCTATAAAAACATATTCATCTTAGGAGACTTTAACACACCACTCACATCAGTAGATCAACCAGACAGAAAATAATAAGGAACAATACATTTCATCAGAAGGACTTAACAGATATCTACAGAACATTCCACCCCAAAGCAGCAGAATACACATTTTTCTCAAGTGTACATGGAACATCCTCCAGAATAGATTATATACTAGGCCACAAAAAGAGCCTCAATAAATTCAAGGAGATTGAAATTGTATCAAGCAGCTTCTCAGACCACAATGGCATGAAACTAGAAATAAATTACACACAAAAAAAACAAAAAAGACTACAAACACACAGAGGCTAAACAACATGCCTCTGAATAATCAATGGATGAATGAACAAATTAAAACAGAAATCAAGCAATACATGGAGAAAAATGAAAACAAAAACTCAACAGCCCAGAATCTGTGGGATGTGCTAAAGGCAGTTCTAAGAGGAAAGTACATAGCAATATATATAGGCTTACCTCAAGAAACAAGAACAATCCCAAATACACAGTCTTAGTTCACAATTAAAGAAACTAGAAGAACAAATGAAGCCCAAAGTTAGTACAAGGAGGGACATAATAAAGATCAGAGCAAAAATAAATAACATTGAGAAGAATAAAACATTAGAAAACAAATCAGTGTAACCAGGAGCTGGTTCTTTGAGAAAATAAACAAAATAGAAAAACTCCTTGTCAGACTTATCAAGGGAAAAAGAGAATTGCACACATTAACAAAATCAGAAACAAAGAAGGAATAATCTAAATAGATACTGCAGAAATACAAAGAATTATTACAGAATACTGTGAAAAATAACATGCCAATAAATTGGACAACCTAGAAGAAATGGACAACTTTCTAGAAAAATTCAAACTTCCAAGACTGACCCAGGAAGAAACAGAAAATCTGAACAGATCAATTACCAGCAATGAAATCAAATTGGTAACAAAAAATTCCCTGAAAACAAAACTCCAAGTCCAGAGTTTCCCAGTTGAATTCTACCAACAATTTACATAAGAGCTACTACCTATCCCTTTTTAAATTTTATTTTATTAAGGTATTATTGATATGCACTCTTATAAATGTTTCACATGAAAAACAATGTTGTTACTACATTCACCCTTATTATCAAGTCCCCCCCATACCCCATTGCAGTCACGTCCATCAGTGTAGTAAGATGCCACAGATTCGCTATTTGCCTTCTCTGTGCTACACTGTCTTCCCCGTGATCCCCAACACCATGTGTACTAAAGATAATACCCCTCAATCCCCTTCTCCCTCCCTTGCACCCACCCTCCCACACCCCTCCCCTTTGGTAACTGCTTGTCCCTTCTTGGAGTCTGTGAGTCTGCTGCTGTTTTGTTCCTTCAGTTTTTTGCTTTGTTCTTATACTCCACAGATGAGTGAAATCATTTGATACTTGTCTTCTTCGGCTTGGCTTATTTCACTGAGCATAATACCCTCTAGCTCCATCCATGTTGTTGCAAATGGTACGATTTGTTTTCTTCTTATGGTTGAATAATATTCCATTGTGTATATGTACCACATCTTCTTTATCCATTCATCTACTGATGGACACTTAGGTTTCTTCCATTTCTTGGCTATTGTAAATAGTGCTGCGATAAACATAGGGGTGCATATGTCTTTTTGAATCTGAGAACTTGTATTCTTTGAGTAAGTTCCTAGGAGTGGGATTCCTGACACCCATCCTTCTTAAAGTATTCCAAAAGGTAGAAGAGGAGGGGATACTTCCAAACTCATTCTATGAGGTGAGCATCAGTCAAATACCAAAACCAGACAAAGACACCAACAAGAAAAAGTAAATTCCAGACCAATATACCAGATGAACATAGAGGCAAAAATCTTCAACAAAATATTCGCAAACTGAATTAAAATAATACATCAAAAATATTGTCCATTGTGATCATGTGGGATTTATTCCAGGGTTGCAAGGATGGTACAGTATTCGTAAATCAATCAATATCATGTATCACATCAACAAAAAGGATGAAAACCACATGATCATCTCAAGAGGTGCTGAAAAAGCATTTGACAAAATTGAACATCCATTCAAGTTACAAACTCTCAATAAAATGGGTTCATAGGCTACATACCTCAACATAATAAAGGCCGTACATGACAATCCCACAGCCAACATCATACAACATAGCAAAAAGCTGAAAGATTTTCCTCTAACATTGGGAACTGCTTTTATTCAACATAGTACTAGACGTCCTAGCCATGGCAACCAGACAAGATAAAGAGATCAAAGCCATCCAAATTGGTGAGGAAGAAGTTAAACTCTCACTGTCACTATTTGCTGATGACATGATATAATAAATAGAAAACTCTAAAGACTTCATAAAAAAGCTATTAGAACTAATAACAGAATTCAGCAAAGTTGCAGGATACAAAATTAATACAGAGAAATCTGTTACATTCCTATATACTAACAACAAACTAGCAGAAAGAGAAATCAGGAAAACAACTCCATCTGCAACTGCATCAAAAAGAATTAAATACCTAGGAATAAGTCTAATCAAGGAGGTGAAAGACTTATGCTCTGAAAATTACAAGACACTCATGAGAGAAAGTAAAGAAGACACCAATAAATGGAAACCTATCTCGTGTTCATGGATAGGAAGAAATAATATTGTCAAAATGGCCATCCTGCCCAAAGCAATTTACAGATTCGGTGCAATCCCTATCAAAATACTAATGGCATTTTTCAATGAACTAGAACAAGTAGTTCCAAAATTCAGTGGAGCCACCAAAGACCCTGAATAGCCAAAGCAATCCTGATAAGGAAGAACAAAGTTGGGGGGATTATGCTCCCTGACTTCAAGTTCTACTACAAAGCCATAGTAATCAAAACAATTTGGTACTGGCACAAAAACAGACCTATAGATCAATGGAACAGAATAGAGAGCCTGGATATAAACCCATGCGTCTATGGTCAATTAATGTATGATAAAGGAGCCATGGATATACAGTGGACAAAAGACACCCTCTTCAATAATGTTTTGGCAAAACTGGACAGCTACATGTAAGAGAATGAAACTGGATTATTGTCTAACTCCGTACACAAAAGTCAACCTGCAATGGATCAAAAACCTGAATGTAAGTCAGGAAACCATAAAACTCTTAGAAGAAAACATAGGCAAAAATCTCTTGAATATAAGTATGACCAGTTTTTTCCTGGACACATCTCCTTGGGCAAGGGAAACAAAAAATGAACAAGTGGGACATCAAACTAAAAAGTTTCTGTACAGCAAAGAACACCATCAGCAGAACAAGAAGGCATCCTACAGTATGGGACAATGTATTTGCAAATGACTTACCTGATAAGGGATTAACATCCAAAATATATAACATACTCATTCTTCTCAACACCCCAAAAACAAATAACTCGATTAAATAATGGGCAGAGAACCTGAACAGAGATTTCTCCAAAGAAATACAAATGGCCAGTTGGCACATGAAAAGATGCCCCACATTGCTAATCAGCAGGGAAATGCAAATCAAAGCCAAATGAGATATCACCCACCTCACATCAGTTAGAATGGCCACTGTACAGAAGACAAGAAATAAGAAAAGTTGGCAATGATGTGGAGAAATGGTAACCCTCCTACACTGTTGGTGGGAATGTAAATTGGTGCAACTGCTGTAGAAAGCAGTATGGAGGTACCTGAAAAAGCTAAAAATATAAATACCATTTAATCCAGTAATCCCACTTCTAGGAATTTACCTGAAGAAAGCAATATCCCTGATTCTTAAAGATATATGCACCCCGATGTTTATCACTGCACTATTTGCAATAGCTAAAATATGAAAGCACCCTAAGTGTCCATCAGTAAATGAATGGATAAAGAAGATGTACATATATGCAACAGAATATTCCTATACAAAATGAAATATTATTCAGCCATAAAAGAAAACAAATCCTGCCAATTTCAACAACATGGATGGAACTAGAGGGTATTATGCTCAGTGAAATAAGCCAGGAGAAGAAAGACAAGTACTAAATGAGTTCCCTCATTTGCGGAGTTTAACAACAAAGCAAAACTGAAGGAACAAAACTGCAGCAGACTCACAGACTCCAAAAAGGGACTAGCGGTTACCAAAGGGAAGGCGTTGGGGAGGGTTGGTGGGAAGGGAGGGAGAAGGGGATTAAGGGGCATTATGATTAGCACCCATAATGTAGGAGGGGTCACAGGGAAGGCAGTATAGCATGGAAGAGACAAGTAGTGACTCTGTGGCATCTTACCATGCTGATGGAGACAGTCACTGCAATGGGTATGTGGTGGGGACTCGATAATAAGGGGGAATGTAGTAACCACAATGTTGCTCATGTGAAACCTTCATAAGATTGTATATCAATGATACCTTAATAAAAAAAAAGGAAAGAAGCCAAGGAGAGAAAGACAAATACCATATAATTTCACCTATTTGTGAAATATGAAAACAAAGCAAAACAGAATGAACAAAGCAGCAGTAGACTCATAGACACTGAGAAATGACTAGTGGTTACCAAGATGGAGGGGGTGGGGCAGGCAAGGGGGAGGGGGAGGAGGGGTAAAGGGACACGTGTAAACATCTCAATAATAATTTTTATATTAAGAACTGAGATCACAATATTTTGGATATATTGAGTTAAATATATTATTAGAATTAATTCCACCATTTTTTTTTTTTTACCTTTTGTAATTTCACCACAGTAATTTGTAATCATAATATAAGTTGGTCGCGGGGACTGTAGATCAGCCTGGAGAATATAGCCAATGATTCTGTAACATTTTCCTATGTTGATAGATAGTAACCACACTAGAGGGGGTGAGGATTTGATAATGTAGGTAACTGGTGAACCAGTGTGCTGTACATTTGTCAATAAAAGAAAAAAAAGAAAACAGGCAAAAGATTATGAGCATTTTACCAAAGATAAACAGGGGGCAAATAAATGCATGAAAAGTGGGGGGGAAAAAAAGATGTACATGTTGATTTGATAGATAATAGCCTTTTAGCATGAAGTCAGTAGAACTCAAATTTTCTTCTATGATCTTCTAAGATCTATAATTCCCTCATTATTTGCTTTCAACTTCCCCCCCATACTTTCCTCCTTCTCTATCACCTTCCACCTACCAGGTTTTGTGAAGATGTTACTATCTAGCAGATTCGATGTCCTGGAAGCATAGTACATTTCAGACCTTCCCTCATACTAGTATTTCGTTTTTTCCTCAAAGCATCCTTTCATTTAGCTATGATATACTTTCCCTCATGCCTCGTGTGCTTGCTGTCACATCATTCTCCTTTATGTTCACAATGTGGCCAACACACCCGGTGGGGAGCGGTTTATGTGAACTGCAGAAAGTCTCTTTTTTGGAGCAAGACAGTTGTGGAAGAAAGAGTTTGCAGCTATGTGCTGTCCATCACATCTTGCAGGCTGTTTTCATGAAAGCTTTACTAGAGCTGATTTTCCTTCTGCACCTCCAATAGCCCTTCCTTCTGTGGTGTTGCTGTATGTAGTAGAATCTTGATGCATATACTAGAAGTGATGGATATAGGCGATCATGTGGGGTGGAAAGATAGGTCAGCTCCTGGTGGCCACAGAGGAAATGGGCTGATTTAGTACCTTTGAAAGCTGCTTGAGATTAGCCAAACCATTCTAGAAAATCCTATAACCAGTAGATTTTTAGGAGGGCAGGACAGCAGTGAGAGTATGTTTGTTTTTATTTCTGTTACCATTTGAAAACAATGTATTCTAATTTGAGAGCCTAAATTTCTCCATCCCTCACGTTCATTTTCTTTTTTTCTCTCCCATGATTTAGGTTCATGGAGATGCTTCTGTCTGTGGTCAAGGGATTGTTCCTGAAACATTTACGCTCTCTAATCTCCCACATTTCAGAATTGGTGGGAGTATCCATTTGATTGTCAATAACCAGCTGGGTTACACCACTCCTGCAGAAAGAGGACGGTCTTCATTATACTGTAGTGATATCGGTATGTAACCCAGGGAGAAGCTGATGTCAGGGAGAAGCTAATGTTACTGGGTCAGACAAGGAGCAAGGAGTCCCTAGAGAAACTTGTCGTTCACTCAGAACAGTGGGCCTCTGTGGTCATCCCATTTTAAATTTTGGATCACATACAGTCAGTAATCACCAACAGAGCTGTTCAGTTAATATTCCTTTAGAAGTTGGAGTGTGATCTTTACATCCAAGGAAACTGGACAAGAGGGTGCCTTCTCATATTGCTAAGTGTCCACTCACAGTCTAGTGGAAAGCAGAGACTGACACAATTATAGCAACACCAGAGTCATTGCCTTTAGGACATTCGAACTTGGAGTACCCAAGGTCTTATTCTAAAACAGTATATTCAGCCTAAATTTGGCTAAACGGTGTGATTAGAAATCAGACGTGAAGAAACAAAGTTGACTTGTTTCAAACTGGAGAGTAGCAGTATTAGAGAGAGGCAGGGCTTTTATTTACCATCCTAATTCACAGAGTTAGAAGAACCATTGGATGGTAGGAACTATTCTGTTTTTATAAAAGACCCTGGCCTGGATGCCTTTTGTGGCTCTCTATGTGGATTTTTTGTGATTAGCTTGATAGAAATACTGAAAACACATTCTAGGACTTCTCTTTGGAGAACATCCTTTTTCTTCCTGGGATACATCCTTTAATGACCCATTTATCTCAGGAGGATAGATAATAGTAATAATGGTAATGACAAAATAAAGTTAGTTTTATGTACCAAGCAATTTAAAGCACTTTATATGCATTAACTCATTTAATCTTTACAACGTCACTAAGAGGCAGAATCAGGTATCCCAGTTTTATAGATAAAGAGACTGGGATTCATAACTCTACCAAGTTCACACAATAAGTCACCGAGCTGTTAGTGAACTTGTTCTTGTCAGCTGGATTCCAAGCTGCCAAGACAAACTACCTCCGAGTGTGTGGACTGCATACCCACACAGGCAATAGGACTTGGAGGTGGGCTGATGTCATTTGGGGTTAACTGGCCGGCTTCATCTAGGTCTTCTCTGCCTCAGGAAAGCTTGTGGGCTGTGCCATCATCCACGTCAATGGAGATAGCCCAGAGGAAGTGGTCCGTGCCGCACAGCTGGCTTTCGAATACCAGCGCCAGTTCCGGAAGGACGTGATTGTTGACGTGTTATGCTACCGACAGTGGGGCCACAATGAGCTGGATGAGCCCTTCTTCACCAACCCACTCATGTACAACATCATTAGGTACAATTGTAACCCTTTGTTTAAGATCCCCTCTCCCCGATAGTGCTCACATTATTTTTATTAGACTCTCAAGTACAGTGACCAACTTTCCCAGTTAATCTTAAATCTGGGACAGCCATGGGCAAACTGGGATGGTCACCCTATGGGTAACTTACAACCTCACTTAGCAAATGGGAAGAGTGAAATAGGAGGGCTTAGGCAGAGCCCAGCCTGACACTCCTTAGTATGGCATTGACAGGGCCAGAAACAGACCTCCGTGATTCACTTCTACAGACTTTAGATGAGGACCTACTTTGTGCCTTGGCAAGAGGTAACATGATGGATTTTAAGGAATGTTCACAACCGCATTGTTCAATATGGGAGCCACCAACCAGTCATAAGTGGCTATCCAACCCTTGAAATATATATAGCTAGTCCTGATGGAAATGCCCTGAAGTATAATATGCACAACAGATTTCAAAGACTTAGTATGAAAAAATAGAATGTAAACATCTCAGTAATAATTTATAAATTGATTAAGAATTGAAATCACAATATTTTGGATATATTGAGTTAAATATATTATTAAAATTAATTCCACCATTTTTCTTTACCTTTTGTAATGTCACCACTAGGAAATTTTATTTATTTATTTTATTGGAACATAGTTGATAACAATATTATTTATATTGGTTTCAGATGTACAACATAGTGACTCAATAATTATATACATTAGTAAGTGCTTGCCGCAGTAAGTGTAAGTACTCTCTTACCACCAGGATATTATAATATTATTGGTTATATTCTCTATATTGCACTTCCAAGAAAATTTTAAATTACTCATGGGCTTGCATTGTATTTCTACTGGACAACATTGAGATAGGAGGTTAATGTGATGAATTTAGCCACCGAATAACTTGATGTGACTCCAGGCCATTTAAAAAATTTATCCTATCTACTCACTTTTTGTCAGGATTAAATGTGATAATATATGTGAATAGACTATATAGTTTAAATGATTATGCGAATGTAGACTGACATTATTATTTCTGTTGTAAAGCCTAGGTACTAATAATTATTATAATTATTGGATTATTAAAGCCACCTGAAACAGATGTGCCAACTTTGGGCTCAATACTTTTTAAATAAAGTGGTGCTGAATGGGTAGACAGTGTCAGTCAGTCAATCTTGTAAGTAATTTACCAATTTATCAATTTGTAGAAGAACTCTACTGCTAATTATTTCTACCTGGATATACACAAAATCCCATCATGGTAAATTTTTCTCTTGCTTTCCTAGAAGTTGTTACCACTGTCTTTGATTTTTATATATATATTTTTTTATGGATGTTCCTGTACAATTATCTTTGAACAGTTGCACAAATGTAACTGTGTAAATATAATTTTGAACTCAGAGTGTATGCATAAACATTTTCATTTTAGTAGCCTAATTGTACTTTTTTATTTTATTTTTATTTTTATTAAGGTATCATAGATATACAATCTTATGAAGGTTTCACATGAAAAACAATGTTGTTACTACATTCACATATATTATCAAGTCCGCACCATACCCCATTGAAGTCATCATCCATCAGTGTAGTAAGATGCCACAGAGTCACTACTTGTCTTCTCTGTGCAACACTGTCTTCCCCATGAAGCCCCCCCCATCATGTGTACAAATCATAATGCCCCTCAATACCCTTCTCCCTCCCTCCTGACCCACCCTCCCCCATCTCGCCCCTTTGGGAACCGCTAGTCCCTTCTTGGAGTCAGTGCCTGCTGCTGTTTTGTTCCTTCAGTATTTGCTTTGTTGTTATACTCCACAAATGAGGGAAATCATTTGGTACTTCTCTTTCTCCTCCTGGCTTATTTCACTGAGCATAATACCCTCTAGCTCCATCCATGTTGTTGCAAATGATAGGATTTGTTTCCTTCTTATGGCTGAATAATATTCCATTGTGTATATGTACCACATCTTCTTTATCCATTCATCTACTGATGGACACTTAGGTTCCTTCCATTTCTTGGCTATTGTAAATAGTGCTGCGATAAACATAGGGGTGCATATGTCTTTTTCAAACTAGGCTGCTGCATTCTTAGGGTAAATTCCTAGGAGTGGAATTCCTGGGTCAAATGGTATTTCTATTTTGAGTTTTTTGAGGAACCTCCATACTGCTTTCCACAATAGTTGAACTAGTTTACATTCCCACCAGCAGTGTAGGAGGGTTCCCCTTTTTTCGCATCCTCGCCAGCATTTGTTGTTCCTAGTCTTTTCTATATTGACCATCCTAACTGGTGTGAGGTGATATCTTATTATGGTTTTAATTTGCATTTCCTTGATAATTAGCGATGTGGAGCATCTTTTCATGTGCCTGTTGGCCATCTGAATTTCTTCTTTGGAGAAGTGTCTGTTCATATCCTCCGCCCATTTTTTAATTGGTTTATTTGCTTTTCGGGTGTTGTGGCATGTGAGTTCTTTATATATTTTGGATGTTAACCCCTTGTTGGATATGTCATTTACAAATATATTCTCCCATACTGTAGGATGCCTTTTTGTTCTGCTGATGGTGTCCTTTGCTGTACAGAAGCTTTTTAGCATGATGAAGTCCCATTTGTTCATTTTTTATTTTTTTTACCTTGCCCGAGGAGATTCATTCAGGAAAAAGTTGCTCATGTTTTATTCAAGAGATTTTTGCCTATGTTTTCTTCTAAGAGTTTTATGGTTTCATGACTTACATTCAGGTCTTTTATACATTCTGAGTTTACTTTTGTGTATGGGGTTAGACAATAATCCAGTTTCATTCTCTTGCATGTAGCTGTCCAGTTTTTTTGTTGTTGTTTTTTTTTTACAATTTATTTTATTTTAGTATCATTAACCTACAATTACATGAGCAATATTGTGATGATTAAACTACCCTCTTCATCAGGTCCCCCCCACCAACCCTATTACAGTCACTGTCCATCAGTGTAGTGAGATGAGAATCACTACTTGTCTTCTCTGAGCTGTACAGTCCCCCCCGTGCCCCCCCACCCTATGTCTGCCAATCATAATGCTTTACCAAAGGGAAAGGGACTGGGGAAATGTGTAGCTGTCCAGTTTTGCCAACACCAGCTGTTGAAGAAGCTGTCATTTCCCCATTTTATATCCATGGCTCCTTTATCGTATATTAATTGACCATATATGCCTGGGTTAATATCTGTTCTCTCTAGTCTTTTCCATTGGTCTATAGGTCTGTTCTTATGCCAGTATCAAATTGTCTTGATTACTCTGGCTTTCTAGTAGAGCTTGAAGTTGGGGAGTTCACCACTGTCTTTTACAAAAAAACAATGTTTGGAGTGAAAGTTGTAACATAAAATGGGCCACTTCAAGGGGAACAATTCAGAAGCATTTAGTACCTTCTCAATTGTACAACCACCTCATCTGTCTACTTCCAAAACATTTCCTACATGCCTTTTTATAGCAATGACATTCTATAGTCCCTTCAGCAATGACTATCTGTCTCTCTTTGGTGCATATACATTGATATTTTTTCCCTTTTCTTGTTAGAGCCCGAAAGAGCATACCAGACATATATGCAGAGGACCTCATTGCCAATGGACTCATGACCCAGGAAGAGGTGTCGGAAATCAAATCCTCCTACTATGCAAAGTTAAATGACCATTTAATGAATGTGGCCCACTATAGTCCCCCTACCACAAACCTACAGGCCCACTGGCAGGGCCTGGTTCAGCCAGAAGCATGCATTACAACCTGGAACACAGGGGTGCCCCTAGACCTACTGCGCTTTATTGGTGGGAAATCTGTGGAGGTGCCCGAGGAGCTCCAAGTGCACAGCCACCTTCTGAAGACTTATATTCAGGTAGGAAACATTGAACTCTCCAGTAATTAATTGCTTGCCAGTCTTGCACAGCAAAGAACTTGGTGCTGGTCTCGTCTTCATGGTTGGCTAATAATTTGACAAATATTTACTGTGTGCCATTAGGTTCTGGAAACTATCCTGGTGGTGTTTTGGTGCTCTTAGTTCAGATTTTGTCTACTTTGCTTATTTATTTATGTATTTGCCTGTTTGTTGCTTATGTGATTGTACATGTTTAATATATTACATGTACATGTACTACATGCACATTATTAAAAATGCAGTGATATAGGAATGCCTGTTTTTTTTATTTTGGTATCATTAATGTACAATTACATGGCAACACTATGGTTACTTGACTTCCCCCATTATCAAGTCCCCACCACATACCCCATTACAGTCACTGTCCATCAGCATAGTAAGATGCTATAGAATCATTCCTTGTCTTCTCTGTGTTGTACTGCCTTCCCCATGCCCCCCCACCTACATTATGTGTGCTAATCTTAATGCCCCTTTTTCCCCCTTATCCCTCCCTTCCACCCATCCTCCCCACTACCTTTCCCTTTGGTAACTGTTAGTACATTCTTGGGTTCTGTGAGTCTGCTGCTTTTCTGTGCCTTCAGTTTTTGCTTTGTTCTTATGCTCCACAGATGAGTGAAATCATTTGGTACTTGTCTTTCTCCACCTAGCTTATTTCACTGAGTATAATACCCTCTAGCTCCATCCGTGTTGTTGCAAATGGTAGGATTTGTTTTCTTCTTATGGCTGAATAATATTCCATTGTGTATATGTAGCACATCTTCTTTATCCATTCACCTACTGATGGACACTTAGGTTGCTTACATTTCTTGGCTATTGTAAATAGTGCTGTGATAAATATAGGGGTGCATATGTCTTTTTCAAACTGTGCTGCTTCAGTCTTAGGTTAAATTCCTAGGAGTGGAATTCCTGGGTCAAATGGTATTTCTATTTTGAGTTTTTTGAGGAACCTCCATACTGCTTTCCACAATGGTTGAACTAATTTACATTGCCACCAGCAGTGTAGCAGGGTTCCCCTTTCTCTATATCCTCACCAATATTTGTTGTTATTTGTCTTTTGGATGTTGGCCATCCTAACTGGTGTGAGGTGATATCTCATTGTGGTTTTAATTTGCATTTCTCTGATGATTAGCAATGTGGAGCATCTTTTCATGTGCCTGTTGGCCATCTGAATTTCTTCTTTGGAGAAGTGCCTGTTCAGATCCCCTGCACATTTTTTAATTGGATTATTTGCTTTTGTTTG
This sequence comes from Phataginus tricuspis, assembly GCA_029783875.1. Lineage (NCBI taxonomy): Eukaryota > Metazoa > Chordata > Mammalia > Pholidota > Manidae > Phataginus > Phataginus tricuspis. Next base: position 10,751,978 of record JAQQAC010009376.1, on the reverse strand, counting down.
TTGAGGTGCGTGAGCTCTTTATATAATTTGAATTATCGGATATGTCATTTATGAATATATTCTCCCATACTGTAGGATGCCTTTTTGTTCTATTGATGGTGTCCTTTGCCATAAGGAAGCTTTTCAGCTTGATAAGGTCCCACTTGTTCATTTTTGCTTTTATTTCCCTTGCCCGGGGATATATGTTCATGAAGAAGTTGCTCGTGTTTATGTCCAAGAGATTTTTGCCTGTTTTTTTCTAAGAATTTTATGGTTTCATGACTTACATTCAGGTCTTTGATCCATTTTGAGTTTACTTTTGTGTATGGAGTTAAACAATGATCCAGTTTCATTCTCTTACATGTAGCTGTCCAGTTTTCCAACACCAGCTGTTGAAGAGGCTGTCATTTCCTCATTGTATGTCCATGGCTCCTTTATCATATATTAATTGACCATATATGTTTGGGTTTATATCTGGACTCTCTAATCTGTTCCACTTGTCTGTGGGTCTATTCTTGTGCCAGTACTAAATTGTCTTGATTACTGTGGCTTCGTAGTAGAGCTTGAAGTTGGGAAGCGAAATCCCCCCTGCTTTATTCTTCCTTCTCAGGATTGCTTTGGCTATTCGGGGTCTTTTGTGGTTCCATATGAATTTTAGAACTATTTGTTCCAGTTCGTTGAAGAATGCTGTTGGTACTTTGATAGAGGTTGCATTGAATCTGTAGATTGCTTTAGGCAGGATGGTCATTTTGACAATATTAATTCTTCCTAGCCAAGAGCGTGGGATGAATTTCCATTTATTAGTTTTCTCTTTAATTTATCTTAAGATAGTTTTCAGGGTATAAGTCTTTCACTACCTTAGTTAGGTTTATTCCTAGGTATTTTACTCTTTTTGATGCAGTTGTGAATGGAATTGTTTCCCTGATTTCTCTTTCTGCTAGTTCATCATTGGTATATAGAAATGCAACAGATTTCTGTGTATTAATTTTGAATCCTGCAACTTTGCTGAATTCAAATATTAGTTCTAGTAGTTTTGGAGTGGAGTCTTTAGGGTTTTTTTTATGTACAATATCATGTTATCTGCAAATACTTACAATTTGACTTCTTCCTTACCAATCTGGATGCCTTTTATTTCTTTTTCTTGTCTGATTGCCGTGGCTAGGACCTCCAGTACTATGTTGAATAAAAGCGCGGAGAGTGGGAATCCTTGTCTTGTTCCCTCTCTTAGGGGAAAAGCTTTCAGCTTCTCGCTGTTGTTTGATGTTGGCTGTTGGTTTTTCATATGTGGACTTTATTATGTTGAGGTACTTGCCCTCCATACCCATTTTGTTGAGAGTTTTTATCATGAATGGATGTTGAATTTTGTCAAAGGCTTTTTCAGCATTTATGGAGATGTTCATGTTGTTTTTGTTGATGTGGTGGTTGATGTTATGTATTTTCGAATGTTGTACCATCCTTTCATCCCTGGGATGAATCCCACTTGATCATAGTGTATGATCATCTTGATGTATTTTTTAATTTGGTTTGCTAATATTTTGTTGAGTATTTTTGCATCTGTGTTCATCAGGCTTATTGGTCTGTAATTTTCTTTTTTTGTGGTGTCTTTGCCTGGTTTTGGTATTAGACTGGTGCTGGCTTCATAGAATGAGTTTGGAAGTATTCCCTCCCCTTCTATTTTTTGGAAAACTTTAAGGAGAATGGGTGTTATGTCTTCTCTAAATGTCTGATAAAATTCAGTGGTGAATCCATCTGGCCTGGAGGTTTTGTTCTTGGGTGGTTTTTTGATTACTGATTGAATTTTGTTGCTGGTAAATGGGCTGTTTAGATTTTCTGTTTCTTTCTGGGTCAGTCTTGGAAGGTTGTATTTTTCTAGAAAGTTGTCTATTTCTTCTAGGTTATCCAGCTTGTTAGCATATAGATTTTCATAGTATTCTCTAATAATTCTTTGTTTTTTTTTGTGGTGTCCATAGTGATTTTTCCTTTCTCATTTCTGATTTGTTTATGTGGTAGATTCTCTTTTTCTCTTAATAAGTCTGGGTAGGGGTTTATCTATTTTGTTTATTTTTTCAAAGAACCAGCTCTTGGTTTCATTGATTTTTTTCTATTGTTTTATTCTTCTCAATTTTATTTATTTATTTCCAAGCTTTATTATGTCCCTCCTTCTGCTGACTTTGGGCCTCATTTGTTCTTCTTTTTCCAATTTCAATAATCGTGACTTTAAACTATTCATTTGGGATTGTTCTTCCTTCTTTAAATAGGCTTGGATTGCTGTATTCTTTCCTCTTAGAACTGCCTTCCCTGTATCCCACAGAAGTTGGGGCCTTGTGATGTTGTTTTCGTTTGTCTCCATGTATTGCTTGATATCTGTTTTAATTTGATCATTGATCCATTGATTATTTAGGAGCATGTTGTTAAGCCTCCATGTGTTTGTGAGCCTTTTTATTTTCTTTGTACAATATATTTCTAGTTTTATACCTTTTTGATCTGAGAAGTTGGTTGGTAGAATTTCAATTTTTTAAAATTTACTGAGGCTCTTTTTGTGACCTAGTATGTTGCCTATTCTTTAAAATGTTCATATGCACTTGAGAACAATGTTTATCCAGCTGCTTTTGGGTGTAGAGTTCTGTAGATATCTGTTAGGGCCATCTGTTCTAGTGTGTTTTTCAGTGTCATTACTTATTTTCTGTCTGATTGGGTCTGTCCTTTGGAGTGAGTGGTGTGTTGAAGTCTCCTGAAATGAATGTATTGCATTCTATTTCTTCCTTTAATTCTGTTAGTATTTGTTTCACTCATGTAGGTGCTCCTGTGTTGGGTGTATAGATATTTATAGTGGTTATATCCTCTTGTTGAACTGACCTCTTTATCATTATGTAATGTCCTTTTTTATCTCTTGTTACTTTCTTTGTTTTGAAGTCTATTTTGTCTGATACAAGTACTGCAACACCTGCTATTTTTCCCTATTGTTTGTATGAAATATCTTTTTTCATCCCTTGACTTTTAGTCTGTGTATGTCTTTGGGTTTGAGGTGAGTCTCTTGTAAGCAGCATATAGATGATTCTTGATTTTTTATGCATTCTATTACTCTGTATCTTTTGATTGGTGCATTCAGTTCATTTACATTTAGGGTGATTATCGATAGATATGTACTGATTGCCATTGCAGGCTTTGGATTTATGGTTACCAATGGTTCAAGGGTAGCTTCTTTACTATTTAACCACCTAACTTTAACTCACTTACTATGCTATTATAAACACAGTCTGATGATTCTTTATTTCTCTCCCTTCTTATTCTTCCTCCTCCACTCTTTATGTGTTAGGTGTTTTACTCTGTACTCTTTTGTGTTTCCCTTGACTGCTTTTGTGGAAAGCTGATTTTGTTTTTTGCCTTTATTTATTATTTTGTTGGTCTGCTTTCTTTTCTGTGATTTTATTTTCTCTGGTGACATCTATTTAGCCTTAGGAGTACTTCCATTTAGAGCAGTCCCTTCAAAATATCCTGTCGAGGTGTTTGTGGGAGGCAAATTCCCTCAACTTTTGCTTGTCTGGAAATTGTTTAATCCCTCCTTCAAATTTAAATGATAATCATGCTGGATACAGTATTCTTGGTTCAAGGCCCTTCTGTTTCATTGCATTAAATATATCATGCCATTCCCTTCTGGATTGTAATGTTTCTGTTGAGAAGTCTGATGATAGCCTGATGCGTTTTCCTTTGTAGGTGATCTTTTTTCTCTCTCTGACTGCCTTTAGTACCCTGTCCTTGTCTTTGATCTTTGCCATTTTAATTATTATATGTCTTGGTGTTGTCCTCCTTGGGCCCCTTGTATTGGGAGATCTGTAGGCTTCCATGGTCTGAGAGACTATTTCCTTCCCCATCTTGGGAAAGTTTTCATCAATTATTTCTTCAAAGACACTTTCTATCCGTTTTTCTCTCTCTTCTTCTTCTGGTATCCCTATTATGCAAATATTGTTCCGTTTGGATTGGACACACAGTTCTCTCAATATTCTTTCATTCCTAGAGATCCTTTTATCTCTCTCTGCCTCAGTTTCTCTGTATTCCTGTTCTCTGATTTTTATCCATTAACAGTCTCTTGCACCTCATCCAGTCTGCTCTTAAGTCCTTCTATTAATTGTTTCATTTCTGTTATCTCCCTCCGGACTTCACCCCTTAGCTCTTGCATATTTCTCTGCAGGTCCATCAGCATGGTTATGTCTTTTATTTTGGATTCTTTTTCTGGAAGATTGGTTATATCTGTCTCACCATGCCCTCACTTTGACATTTGTGTGATTTTGGACTGGACCGGGTTCTTCTGCCTTTTCATGGTGATAGAAGTGATTGCCGGCAAGTGTTGTGTGTGTCAGCTGGGAGAACAAAGTCCCCTCCTTCTTGCTGGTCACCTTGCCCTTCTTCGCTGCCTTTGCTGGTTAACTGTACACGGGGAGCAGTCTCTGGGTTAATCCCCTGAGTTGCCATGGGTGGAGTGGCCCTCGAGATAGCCCAGGGCACTGGCAGGGGTCCCAGACAAGTGGCATATGTTCTCCTGTGAGAACGGTGGCCCCCTTCGTGCCTTCTGGACCCTGCGCCAGCTTCCTCTGCCTGTGCTGGGCAGCTGCACATAGGCAGCAGCCTCTGGGTTGCCCAGGTTTGCTGCATGCTGGGAGTAGACTCTGTGTGGTTGCTATTGGCAGGGCTGCTCCCCGGCTGGTCTGAAGCAATGGCAGGTCAGCTGATTTGCTTGCAATGCCAGTGGAGGGGAATGAACGGCAGGGTGCTTATCGCTGTGAGGGGTTCAGAGCTGCATTGCCACCTGGGGGGTTAGGGCGCCTGAAATTCCTTAAAATTCCCAGCCTGCTGGGTTGAGTGTGCCAGAACAATTTTGCCCACCTGTTAAGCTCTTGTCACTTTAAGACTTTTAAAGCACCCACTTTTCTTTTGTCCTAGGGGTGCCAGCTGTGGGGACCCACTTACAGTCTCAGTCTCGGATTTTACCCTTCTGTTTCTCTAATATTCAGTACACCATGCAATGTGTGTCTGTGCTCCCAGTGCAGATTATTAGGGCTGGTTATTTAGCAATCCTGTGCTTCCACTCCTTCCCCACTCTGATTCTTTTCCTCCCACCGGTGAGCTGGAGTGGGGGAGTACTCGGGTCCCGCTGGGTCACGGCTTTGTATCTTACCCTTTTCAGGAGATGCTGAATTCTTGTAGATGTCAATGTAGCCTGGCTGTTGTACTGTATCTTCTGATCTCTCTCTTAAGAATAGTTGTATTTGCTGTATTTTCAAAATATATATGGTTTTTGGAGGACATTTCCGCCGCCCTACTCCCGCTGCCATCTTGAGAAATCTCCAGGAATGCCTGTTTTGATTTTTCCGACCGGTGAGCAGAAAACACTTCCTTTCTTTTGGGTGGCTTAATAAAATAAATAAGCATCACACACGTACCCCTGAAGGCAACCATGTGCACCCTTAAACATACTGAGGTTTTACATATTTTCTCATACTAAGTGTATACTGACGAACTGTCCTGGTTTGCCTGGGACTTGTGTTTCCTGTAACCCAGGACTTTCAGTGTTGTAAATGGAGAGCAAGGAGCTGAAGAAGACACTTGGCCATCTGAATTATTTTTAAAACACTAACCTCATTTTTAATTTTTATCACAGGTATAGAAATTGTTATACAACAATCTATGTACTCACCACCATGATGCAGAAATCGAATATTATAAATCCAGCTCCCCTGTGTGTCCCTGATGCCAGCTCCTCTCTTTCATCTGCAGGATTAATCACTAGTCCACGTGTCTATTTGTTTTGCCTGTTTTAAGGCATCATATAACTGCTATCACATTCTCATTTCCTTCTGCACTTGGTGGTTTATTACAGTATGTTTTTGATACTGTTGTTGCATTACACTTTTTTTAATTCAGTGTGAGAAAGCATATGGATCCTTAAAGGTTTCTTTTTTCCTCCCCTTCAATTTTACAGTCCAGAATGGAGAAGGTGATGGATGGAACAAAGTTAGACTGGGCCACGGCAGAAGCTCTTGCCTTGGGCTCATTACTTGTTCAAGGTAAGAAGTTTCTGCTCGGCTGCACAGCTGGTAAGGAATGCATTCTGTGACATTTGTTGTACATGAGCCCTGAGGTTTCAAGTCACAACTGCCTCCTATCATTTTCATTGACTAGAGAAGTTCTAAAATATGTTAACTTTTCTAGCCTGACAATACTGTTTAATCTAGTGTAAGTCATGTTGACAACCTTCATCAGAGAATAGACTGCAGAACAATTATTCCCACGAAACAAAGGCTCAGTACTAGATGTATTCGAAATGTTTTCCTTTGGAAATGTAGGGCAAATGATGACTCTCCATTCTTATACAATCTCACCTTGATAGAGACTTTTGAATACAGAATGGATATGTTGTAATAAGGATAATCACTATCCTAAGGAAAATTCTCAGGATGAGCTGTTGTATAAGAGGTCAAGGTTACTAAGCCTTATTATTACTCAGGTTATTCATGGGAATCTGGATTTTTTTTTTCCTTCTTACTTGCTTAAGGTTTTAATGTCCGTCTGAGTGGCCAAGATGTTGGCCGTGGAACATTTAGTCAGAGGCATGCAATGGTTGTTTGCCAGAAGACCGATGACACCTACATCCCTCTGAACCACATGGACCCTAATCAGAAAGGGTTTCTAGAGGTAGGATATTTTATTATCTATTGTAAAGCCCAGGTGCTGATATTTATGGGTATAGGATTCTGAAAGGAACTAAAAACACATGCTGGTGACTTTGGGTTCAGTTCTTTTTGAAATAAATGGCTGCTGAATGAGTAGAGCGTGTAGGACTATCCACTTGAAATGGAAATAACATGCTAGTGAGTAGACTAGAGCTTTTTTAGTCTCGCTACTTATCTGTAATCATGGAAATGTCAAACGGGTGTTCCTTTTGTCAGCCCAAGGGTGACATAACCTGCATGTTGTTGAAATCATTAAAGTAAGCCAAAGATGTGAATAATAAGCCAACATATCTTGGCTAATTAAAAAAAAACCCACTTCCTCAAGGTTCCCTTATTCCCTAAGCTCTAGTGGGCTTGATAAATGTATCTATTACCATGTATTTCTCTGTGCCAGTTCACTGAGCCATGCTTGTTAGGTAGGGGCTGGGTCTTTTCATTTTTGTCTCTCCATCAGTTGGCATGGTGCCTGGCACATGACACTCACTAACATAAATTACCCTTTAAAGTACAGTTAGTACCATGTCACCTTTTTTTGTGCAAAGAGTATACTCTTGAGTTCACTGACATACAGTATTTAAAAAAAATTCACTTGTCAAAAGCAGGATTCAAAGATGATTACTTAAAGGACATGCAGCTCATCTTTTCTAAGTTAGTCTAAAATCCACCCTGGATGAAGTCATATTGGTGATCTATGCAGACACATTACAGAAATGTTTAGGATCCCTCACCCCCTGCTTTTCAAATTGTGATTTGATACATAGTATCAATTAATTTTGAATATTGCTATTTAGAAAGCCCCAAGTAAATGCCTTGAATCTGTTTTGAGGATGTGTCAAAGATTTCATTGATGCCCTTTCTATGAAAACCCTGGGACAAACTCCTGCTTCATCTTGATACTGAGAGTACTTGTAGTTCTCCAGGCAGTGCTTTGTCTTCATTGTGTGTACACTGTGAATTCTGCAACTGACCAGGGCTCTCTTGTCAATAGTGGCTTCTAGAAAGGGAGGCCATGGCAGCCTCAGTGAAAGTAAGTCACCAGGTTATATCTTTTCCCCAACTCTGTTCTGTGTCTCACAATTTATTTATCTTTTTATCTCCACTTATTTGCAGTATTATGTTGTATATTATGTATATTTACAAGCCATCTTAAATACTTTTTGGAGTAAATAAAAGGATTAATAGATTTAAGAAGATAAGTATATACCACTATAAGAAGTACAATAAATGTGTAAGGAGAAGGAACAGCTAATCTACTTGGGGAAGTCAGGAAAAGCTTGGGAGAGGAAGCCAAGTTTGAGATGGGACTTGAAGGACATTATGAGTTGCAGAGTCTAATAAATGTAGGGAGAACATTGTAGGTGGACACAACAATACAAAGAAGAGCTGTGAAGTAAGAGGACTTGGCATGCTCAGGGAACTACAGTAAAGTGGATACAGGGGCAAGAAAGAGGAGACGGTCCAGATAGGACCACCCACACTGTGAAAGACAATGTTGTATGAAAGAGAAACCATGGAGGGATTTTGAACAAGTGATCAGATTTTCAAATTAGAAAGGACACTGCTGACAATACTTTGGAAGCCTAAATTGAAGGATGATAAGAGCTTAAGACAATTTTTTCCTAGCTTTATTGAGATATGGAACAATTTCTAGGAGGCTTCTTGGTCATCTATGCCAGAAATCATGGGACCTGAGTTAGGGCAATAACGGTGTAGATGGAAGATGGGACCTGCTCTGAGAACATTCAGGAAATAACGGCGACAGGACTAAGTGGTAGATGTGGGGAGTGAAGAAGAAAGACTGGTCTCAGTTCTCTCCTAGCCTCTTGACTTGGTCATCTGGTATATGACGAGTTGGGTGCATTCACCCAAATAGATAGTAAAAGGGAAGTAACAGGTGTGGTAAGGAAAGGTGATGGATTCAGTTTTGGACATTGGACTTTGAGGTGGCTGGGTGACATAGAAGTTTCTATCAGGTGATTAGATATGTATATTGGGAGAGAATGAAGGAATATTCTGGATATATAGTTTTGGAAGTAATCGGGCAGCAGGAGTGTTTGAAACCATGGGGGTGGGAGAATCTCCATGATGGAGCAGAGTGAAAGAGAAGGGCCTTGGAAAAACAACTTCTGAAAGGCCAGCAGAGGAACAATATTTCCCAAAAGAGCATCTAGAAAGGCAGGAGGAGAATGGGAATCACTGTGCCATGGACTAAGTAAGGAGTGGGGAGTCAGATAAGAGGAGGAGTAACCTGGCCATTTGATTTAGCAGCTGGGAGGTCCAGGGTTGGCCTGTGGAGACACTGCAGTGGGATGGTGAGAGCTGGAACCGGGCTGTCTAGCTGAAGGGCAAACAGGAGTGAAGAGGTGGAGACAAGCATACTAGATCTTTCTGGAAGCTTGAGTGTGAAAGGAAGCAAGATCTGGAGAGCACTGTAAGGGGAATATTTCTTCGTTTTTAAGCTTTTGATTTCTGTCTGCTGAGAAGAGAAAGCCAGTGAGGAGAGGTTCAGAGAAGAGGAGTTAGGTGAGGAAGCAGAGGGAGGGGGTGGATTTGGAATCTGGGTGGGGACGTCAGCCTTGGGTGGGAAGATAGATGAGAAGGAGGTGAGGCCAGGCCAGAGGTGCAAGGAAAGTGGCCCATCTGCACCCCATTTACAACACACTCATGAGTTGGAGAAATGTGGCAGCCCTTTAAAATTCATGTTTAAAATTAATGTAATATATACATTATAACTGAGCTCCAAATAGAAATCAGAGAAGATAAATTATTCACAATCCCACCATGGTAATCAATCATCTATTTTCATTTTTCTGTGTTGCTATTGAGTGCTTAGCTGTATATATCACACATTTCTATAGTTGTAATCATAGTGCAGATGTACTTTTTTCCAGTTTTTTAAATACAAACTTTATTGAGATATAACTCATAGACTTCAGCCTTTCAGTGGGCACAATTCAGTGGGTTTTAGTGTACTCAGAATTGTGCAGTCAGCCCCACTGCCTAATTTCAGAGCATCTTCGTCACTCCAAAAAGAAACCTCAACCCTATTCCTTCTCCCCTCAGCCCCCAGCAACCACTGATCTACTCTCTGTCTCCAAGGATTTGCCTGTTTTGAACTTTTCATATAAAGAGAGTCATATGATACATGGCCTTTTGTGATAGGTTTCTTTCTCTCAGCATCATGGTTTTTTTTAATTTTGATATTGTCAATGTACAATCACTTGAACATTATGGTTACTAGACCCCCTATTATCAAGTCCCCCCCCACATACCCCACTACAGTCACTGTCCATCAGCGTAGTAAGATGCTATAGAATCATTACTTGTCTTCTCTATAAATACTGCCTTCCCTGTGCCCCCCGCCCCCCACTGTATTACGTGTGCTAATTGTAATGCCCTTTATTCCCCTTCTGCCTCCCTTCCCACCCATCCTCCCCAGACCCTTTCCCTTTGGTAACTGTTAGTACATTCTTGGGTTCTGTGAGTCTGCTGCTGTTTTGTTCCTTCAGTTTTTTCTTTGTTCTTATACTCCACAGATGAGTGAAACCATTTGATACTTGTCTTTCTCCACCGGGCTTATTTCACGGAGCATAATACCCTCTAGCTCCATCCATGTTGTTGCAAATGGTAGGATTTGTTTTCTTCTTATGGCTGAATAATATTCCATTGTGTATATGTACCACATCTTCTTTATCCATTCATCTACTGATGGACACTTAGGTTGCTTCCATTTCTTGGCTATTGTAAATAGTGCTGCAATAAACATAGGGGTGCATATGTCTTTTTCAAACTGGGCTGCTGCATTCTTAGGGTAAATTCCTAGGAGTGGAATTCCTGGGTCAAATGGTATTTCTATTTTGAGTTTTTTGAGGAACCTCCATACTGCTTTCCACATTAGTTGTACCAGTTTACATTCCCACCAGCAGTGTAGGAGGGTTCCCCTTCCTCCACATCCTCACCAACATTTGTTGTTGTCTTTTGGTTGTTGGCCATCCTAACTGGTGTGAGGTGATATCTCATTGTGGTTTTAATGTGCATTTCTCTGATGATTAGCAATGTGGAGCATCCTTTCATGTGCCTTTTGGCCATCTGAGTTTCTTCTTTGGAGAAGTGTCTGTTCATCTCCTCTGCCCATTTTTTAATTGGTTTATTTGCTTTTTGTTTGTTGAGGTGTGTGAGCTCTTTATATATTTTGGATGTCAACCCCTTATTGGATATGTCATTTATGAATATATTCTCCCATACTGTAGGATGTCTTTTTGTTCTACTGATGGTATCCTTTGCTGTACAGAAGCTTTTTAGTTTGGTATAGTCCCACTTATTCATTTTTGCTTTTGTTTGCCTTGCCTGGGGATATATGTTCATGAAGAAATTGCTTATGTTTGTGTCCAAGAGATTTTTACCTATATTTTTTTCTAAGGGTTCTATAGTTTCATGCCTTACATTCAGGTCTTTGATCCATTTTGAGTTTACTTTTGTGTATGGGGTTAGACAGTAATCCAGTTTCATTCTCTTACATGTAGCTGTCCAGTTTTGCCAACACCAGCTGTTGAAGAGACTGTCATTTCCCCATTTTATATCCATGGTTCCTTTATCATATATTAATTGATCATATATGTTTGGGTTTATATCAGGGCTGTCTAGTCTGTTCCATTGGTCTATGGATCTGTTCTTGTGCCAGTACAAAATTGTCTTGATTACTGTGGCTTTGTAGTAGAGCTTGAAGTTCGGGAGCGTAATCCTCCCAACTTTATTCTTCCTTCTCAGGATTGCTTTGGCTATTTGGGGTCTTTTATGGTTCCATATGAATTTTAGAACTATTTTCCCTAGTTCATTGAAGAATGTTGTTGGTATTTTGATAGGGATTGCATTTAATCTGTAGATTTCTTTAGGCAGGATGGCCATCTTGACAATATTAATGCTTCCTAACCAAGAGCATGGGATGAATTTCCATTTATTAGTGTCCTCTAATTTCTCTGAAGAGTGTCTTGTAGTTTTCATGGTATAGGTCTTTCACTTCCTTTAGGTTTATTTAGGTTAGGTTTATTCCTAGGTATTTTATTCTTTTTGATACGATTGTGAATAGAATTGTTTTCCTGACTTCTCTTTCTGCTAGTTCACCATTAGTGTATAGGAATGCAACAGATTTCTGTGTATTAATTTTGTATCCCACAACTTTGCTGAATTCATATATTAGATCTATTAGTTTTATCAACGTTTATTAGTCATCTGCAAACAGGGACAGTTTGACTTCTTCTTTTCCAATCTGGATGTCTTTTATTTCTTTGTCCTCTCTGATTGCCATGGCTATGGCCTCCTTTAGTGTGTTGAATAAAAATGGTGAGAGAGTGGGCACCCTTGTCTTGTTCCCAATCTTAAAGAAAGCTTTCAGCTTCTCACTGTTAAGTATAATGTTGGCTGTGGGTTTGTCATATATGGCCTTTATTATGTTGAGGTACTTGCCCTCTATAACCATTTTGTTGAGTTTTTATTATGAATGGATGTTGAATTTTGTCGAATGCTTTTTCAGCATCTATGGAGATGATCATGTGGTTTTTGTCATTCTTTTTGTTGATGTAGTGGATGATATTGATGGATTTCCAAATGTTGTACCATCCTTGCATCCCTGGGATGAATCCACTTGATCATGATGGATGATCTTTTTGATATAATTTTGAATTTGGTTTGCTGATATTTTGTTGAGTTTTTCCATCTATGTTCATCAGGGATATTGGGCTGTAATTTTCTTTTTTTGTGGTGTCTTTGCCTGGTTTTGGTATTAGAGTGAAGTTGGCCTCATAGAATGAGTTTGCGAGAGTTCCCTCCTCTTCTACTTTTTGGAAAACTTTAATGAGGATGGGTATTAGGTCTTCACTAAATGTTTGATAAAATTCAGCAGTGAAACCTTCTGGTCCAGGAGTTTTGTTCCTAGGTAGTTTTTTGGTTACCAATTCAATTTATTTGCTGGTAATTGATCTATTCAGATTTTCTATTTCTTCCTGGGTCAGCCTTGAAAGGTTGTATTTTTCTAGAAAGCTGTTCATTTCTTCTAGGTTATCCAGTTTGTCACCATATAATTTTTCATAGTATTCTCTCATAATTCTTTGTATTTCTTTGGTGTCCCTAGTGATTTTTCCTTTCTCATTTCTGATTTATGTGTGTAGTGTTTTTTTCTTGATAAGTCTGGCTAAGAGTTTATCTATTTTGTGTATTTTCTCAAAGAGCCAGCTCCTGCTTTCATTGATTCTTTCTATTGTTTTATTCTTCTCAACCTTATTTATTTCTGCTTTAATCCTTATTATGTCCCTCCTTCTACTGACTTTGGGCTTCATTTGTTCTTCCTCTTCTAGTTTCATTAATTGTGAGTTTAGACTGTTCATTTGGGATTGTTCTTCTTTCCTGTGGTAGGCCTGTATTGCAATATATTCCCCTCTTAGCACGGCCTTCGCTGTGTCCCACAGATTTTGCGGTATTGAATTATTGTTGTCATTTGTCTCCATATATTGCTTGATGTCTGTTTTTATTTGGTCATTGATCCATTGATTATTTAGGAGCATGTTATTAAGTCTCCATATGTTTGTGGGCTTCTTCGTTTTGTTTGTGTAATTTATTTCTAGTTTCATACCTTTGTGATATGAGAAGCTGGTTGGTACAATTTCAATCTTTTTGAATTTACTGAGGCTCTTTTTGTGGCCTAGTATATGACCTATTCTTGAAAATGTTCCATGTGCACTTGAGAAGAATATGTATCCTGTTGCTTTTGGGTGGAGTGTTCTATAGATGTCCGTCTAATATGTTGTTCAGTGCCTCTGTCTCTTTACTTATTTTCTGTCTGGTTGATGTGTCCTTCAGAGTGACTGGTGTTTTGGAGTCTCCTAAAATGAATACATTGCATTCTATTTCCCCTTTAATTCTGTTTGTATTTGTTTCATATATGTAGGTGATCCTGTGTTGGGTACATAGATATGTATAGTAGTTATATCCTCTTGTTGGACTGACCCCTTTTATCAAGCATCATGTTTTCAAGGTCCATCCATGTGGCAGTTTGTGTCAGTATTTCATTCCTTATTATTGCCAAATAATATTCTATAAATACATAACTTTAAAAATATTTTTTAGAAAATTTTTGAAACAAATACAAAATTATGAAAAGGTTGAATGTATAATACAGAAAGAACTGCTTTCCATTCTGAAGCATTTGAGACATCAAGTTGGAAACATCTGGTTGCCAAACCGAGGCCCTAAATGTGTACTTCCTGCAAACAACAACATTTTCCTGCATTACCACAATATGACATCCAAGTCAGAAAAGTCACACTGAGTCTGGACTCCCAGTGCAGAATTATGTTACATTTAATTGTCATGTCTCTTCAGACTCTTCAGAGATATATTTTATATTCTGCTTTTTCTTTATTATAACATGCTGTGCTGATTTTTTTGCTTTATTGTACAAATAGGGTATCAGGATAATGGAGTCTAACCAAAGGTAGGTCTTCTTTGAGTAACTTTCCCCTTTTTGTTTTGTGATATTTTTAAAAAATAAGGTTGTGGCATACAGTTTTACTCTGAGCTCTAAAGGTGTTTCATCTGAAAATTTAATTTTGCTTATGCTTGAAGAACAGCTTTAATGCCCACTTTCCAACATCTTTGTCCCAACTTTTCCCATGTGACTTACTCAGAGCAGTAGATATCCTTCTCAAGGGAATGTGGCAATGAATGAAAACAAAGCTTCCCTCTGTGTCCCTCCTTCATTTTGATGGGTCTGTATAAATGTGATGCTTTACCTAGCCCAACTCATGTCATGTCTTCCCTTGCTTGACAGTATTTCTGTTCTCATCTTTTGCATTAGGTCAGCAACAGCCCTTTGTCAGAAGAGGCAGTCCTGGGATTTGAATATGGGATGAGCATCGAAAGCCCTAAGTTACTGCCCCTCTGGGAGGCTCAGTTTGGTGATTTCTTCAATGGCGCCCAGATCATCTTTGACACATTCATCTCAGGAGGTCGGTTGGCATATGGGTGTGTAATGGATGCATGGCACTGGCCTCTTGAGGACAAATGAATGGAAAGGGCCATCACTGCTTATGGGACTCCTCATACCACAGCCCCTCGGGAGTTAGGGGTTGCCCTCCATCCACTGAGGTATAGCAACTACCATGTTGGAGGGCTGGTGCCACTCAGCGACCATGCAAGAAGCACCTTCCCATCTTTGGGGCAGTAAGCCTGGCTTAAGAGGCAGTGCATATACCTGCCAGCTCCCAGGTGGTTTGACTTTCGGGTCTGCTCTTGGGGTTGAATAACTGCCATGAATATCAAGTAGGCAATGGTGTCATGGTCAGAATTTGTGATCAGTGAGAATGGCAGCCTTGAAAAGCTGCTTCCCTCAGTCCAGGGTTCACTCAAGCATCTGAAAGTTGGAAGTTATGCATCTTTATTCTTTTCAATCATCATTTACAAAAGCAGTATTGCTTACTGTAAAAATTCAAAGTGTGTAAAGTACAAGTCTGAGTGTCCCCCCAAGACCTCCTCCCACTTCTGGGGTGACCACTCTTGGATTTTGAGCGTGCAGGTCAGATCCTTCCAATTGTTGGGTTTTTCGGTAAGTGCATAGCGGGGAGGAGGAAGGTGCCCTGAGGGGAGGGGACTTCAGCATGTGCAGAGCCTGTTGTAAAGGTTCTTGTGCCCTCAGTTTGAGGATAGTGGGCTGTGTTGTAAGCGGTGCTGTGAGGAGAGGTAGGAGTTCCATTCTCAGAGAGTTGTGCCTGGGTGGTGCCTCCTATCCTAGAAGCTGGACCTTTGAGTCTGTCTTCACTTGCTGAGCCCAGTCATGCACGTGTCATTAGGGTTTCAGTTTCCTCCTAAGTATGGTGTCACAGTGCTGGAAAGTACTTGCCACAAAAATGGTTTCATGGGGCTGGCAGCAAACTAGCATTTGTTTCACTCCCCAGATCACGTCAGACTCTTTTGTTCCTGCCCACTAGAGCTCTTAATGCTCTCCCTGCCCTGTGCTTTTCCAGGAGAGGCCAGATGGCTCCTACAGAGTGGCATTGTTGTCCTCCTGCCCCACGGGTACGACGGGGCCGGCCCCGACCACTCCTCTTGTCGCATAGAGCGTTTCTTGCAGGTACGTCCAAGGTCTTCTGGGTTCCAGAAATGTTCTCCTGCTTCCTAAATGCTGTAAAATGGAAGTACCTTCTACACATACTTTATTATGTGTGCCTTACACTCTGAAACATTCTAGTATTTGAATGAAATAGATTTAGTGCAATGTCAGTATTCCTTGGAAACATGATGACTCGGATATATTAGGATTACAGTATTAGAGCAATTAAAGTGGTTCCTGAGTAGCAAAGATGAGTGGTTCCTAAACCAGGCTTACCATTAGAATCACGTAGAGAGCTTTTTATAAATAGCCATGAAGGGATTAACACCAGATCAGTTTCTTAGGAATAGACCTAGGAATCTGTACTTTTACTGAAAAAAAAAATTTTTATGTAATGGTAGTATTTTTATAAAATGATTCATGATCATTAAAAATTTTTCGATAACCACCCAGAAATAACCACTGTTATCATTTGGTGAGAATCCTATTACCAATGTCTTTTATGTATATTGCTTCCTAATATTTTATTATGGAAATTTTCAAACACACAGAATAGTTGAAAAAATTTTACAGTGAACATTCATATGTTGCCCCCTTAGAGTCTACCATTAATATTTTATTATTCTTTGTTTTATCATGTTCAACTCATCTGTCACCCCTCTCTCTATTCTACATCCATATTATTTTTGATGCATTTCAGAGTAAGTGGAGACTTCTGTACATCCCAGCCTAAGTACACACACACCATTATTTTGGCATACAGTGCAGATAAAATATATACATAGATCATAGTTTAGTAGAAATGTAGGTAGAACATTAAATAAACACATGGATAGTTATAGTGAGAGATGACACAAATAAATGATTTGATAAAAATCAGATTGCAGAAATAAATTGGACGTAAATTAAAGAGCTACACGTGAAATACAAAACTGCAGTTTTGGAAAGAAATATGGGAAGTGAGTTTGCGGAAGATACAATTTGAGTGTCATGAGTACAGAGATGATATTTAAAGTCATAGCACTGGAGGAAATCCTCGAAGCAGTGAGTACAGCTAGAGAAGTTGCCCAAATACTGAGCCCTGGGGTAGGCCAACCATAAGAGGCTTCAGAGAGAACAAATGAAATGGAGAAAGAACAGCCAGGGAGATCGGAGAAAGGTCCTAGACAGGAAGTGAGGAAAACAAATCAAAAAAGAGGGAGTAAGTAAGGCCTAGTAAGATGAAGACTGAGAATTAGCCAAAGAGAAGTTCTTTTTGTTTTTGCTTTAAGGATAGAAGAAATGACAGCATGTTTGTCTGCAGATCATAATGGTCAGTAGGGAAGAAAATGATGATATAGACTCGCCAAAGTGGGCAAGATGGGGCGGTGTTCTCTGTACAAGGCATTGCATCAGCTTCAGACAGGAGTATGGTGGGTTCATCTGTGGAAACACCTGGAAGGCAGATGATAGGACTCACATAGATGTTGTGGCAGGGGTCTGAGGAAATACTCCTGGGTCATTAGCTGAGAGTGAAGATGGAGGAGGAGGTCCTGGGTTTAAAGGTATGAGATCGTCCTCTGGGAGAGGAGGAGGAGGGGTAGATTAGGGAAATTGAATTGTCTAAGAGCATCAAGGGCCACTTGAGATTTGTGGTCAAGAGTTTAAAGTGAGATCAATCAGTGTGGTTACATGTTTCTTCTAGCTATATCTCCAGCAGGTGCAGACGTGGGACAGGTGGAAAGTTGGGATGAACTAGGGTGGTAGTTTGGAATAAGAAAGGGTCAAGGGAGTTAAGGTGTATGCAGGAGAAACACGGTAGTGATTAACTGTGGAATTTAGGCTAAATAAGGATGAGAGAGGAGATGGGAAAAGAGAAGGACACAGAGGTGAGAGGATCTTTTGATGAAGTTGAAGACTTGCTGGAGTCAAAGTGCTAAAGGAGTTGGGCTGGAGTGGTGGTCAGAGTAGAATGCATAAACCAGAGCTTATGGGGAGGTTCCTGTTGTTGATCATAACGAGGATACCTCCATGGGAATGGGTTGTGGAGGTAGGATGGTGGACAGCATGGTTGGAGGACATGAGTTCAAGGAACTAAGAAGCTGGAGTGTTAAAAGGATCATTTACGTGTACATCAAAAGTACCAAGTCCATGTTAATTTTATCGTACCTGCCTCAATGGACTGCTATGAGGCATAAAGAGTCAATATATATAAATACTTAGCACAATGACATTTGTAGCTGTTTGGTGTTTATTATTTTTACTATCATTACATGTGCTTGCAATGTGATTATCTCAAGTTCTTTGTTTACACCACTAATTTTATTTTTAGCCCTGAAAAAGAATTCATATATGTAAAATGAAGACTATTTGCTTATTTTATCTGCTTTCATTTGTGATTATCTCAAGCTCTTTGTTCATGCTGTTTCTTTTTTGTTCTGTTCTGTTTTTTGATGCTTCTTATTTACTTACTAGATTTGCAATGGTAGATTTTGGTTCTCATTGCTTTCCTTAGCATTACACTTTCCTTTCTTATCCTATTCTATTATGTGCTCTTTAAAACTATCTGCCCTTTAAAAAAATTTTTTTTATTGTAGTAAGAACACTTAATTTGAGTTCTACTTCTCTTCACAGACTTCTAGGTATATGATACTTAAATTGTACGTCACTGTAAAAATCAAAGTGTATGATAGCAGACATCAGATCTCTAGAATGCAGTGATCTTGCACAACTGAAACTTTATACCCCTTGTTCAGCAGCTCCCTGGTTTCCCTGCCCTGACCCTTGGGGGCCACCATTTCACTCTTTGCTTTTGGGTTTGACTATTTCATATACCTCATGTAAGTGGGACCGTGCAACATTTGTTCTTCTGTGACTGATTTTTTCCACTTAGCATAATGTCCTCAAAATTCATCCATGTTGTTACATATGACAGGATTTCTTCCATTTTTTAAGGCTGAATATATTTCAGATTCTGTGTGTGTGTGTACATATATGTGTAACACACACATCCATTTCCCTTATCCCTTCATCCACTGATGGACATTTAGGTTGTTTCCACCTCTTGACTATTGTGACTAAGGCTACAGTGAACATGGGAGTGCTAATCGCTCTTTGAGATCCGATTTGATGCATTTTGGGTATATACCCAGAAGCGGGGTTGCTGGATAACATAGTAATTCTATTTTTAACTTTTTGAGGATCCTCCATTCTGTTTTCCATAGTGGCCGCTCCAGTTATATTCCCACCAACAGTGCACAAGGGTTCCAACTTCTTCACATTCTCAGCAACACTTATGTCTTTTGTTAAAACTGTCTGCCTTTTTCCTCCTATGCTCCTTTCCTTTTTCTTCTTCTAAAAAGTTATTTTGGAGGGCAAGATGGCAGCATGAGAGGTGAGACCGAGAGCTCCTCCCAAAACCACAAATTGTACAAAAATATAGTTAAGTAATACAGCTAACCTTAAAACAACAACAAGAAAGAAGGCTGAACCAGACTGCAAACAGACCTCACGAACAGAGCAGACCTCACAAACATGATAACGTTGGAAAGCCTTAATCTGGTGGGACCCAAGCCCTTGCCCCACCCCAGCTAACCAGCAGGAGGAAGAGAAATGGAGAGGGGGAGGGGGTGGAAGCCTGGGACTGCTGAACACCTAGCCCTGGAGATCTGCTTTGTGAGCAGAATCCTATAGTGTGTGGTGCTCTGGATTTTGGGGAGCTCGGACAGGAGGAGTGCTTGAGAAATTGACATTCCAGCCGTTTGTGGAGGAGGTGATCCACACTGGGTCACTCTGTGTCAGAGGAAAGGCAGGAAGTCTGATTGTCTTCCAAGCAGCCAGAGGGCTGCTGAAGGGGTGGGGTTTGCACGGAGCTTGCTGTGTGGGAGAAGTGAGAGCTGGACTAGGTTGTCTGGGCACGCTCTGCCCAGCTGGTTGAGAACGTTGGGGAGCTTCAAGTGCTCCATCCCCCTGGATGCCTACTCAGCTCCAAGAACACCCACTGTGACACACAGCCTGCAAAGCTTTTCTACTGGCCTGCAGGCACCTGCTTGCAAAAAGGCAGTCACTGCACAGGCGTCAGGCCAGCCAGAGGGAGGCCCCGCCTACAACAGCTAGAGATGCAAAGCACAGAGGTTTACACGGCTGCACTTAGCCCACTGCCTCTGACACTGGAGACAGGCACTGCAGACAGGAATCAGGAAACAGATCTTTCCTCCCCCCAGGCATGAGCTCCGCTCCCCTACCATCCCCACCCTCACTGTAGGGGCTGAGCAGCTCCAGAGACTGGAGTTTCTTTGCACTAGTGGGCACACAGAAATATGAAACTAGAAAGAACATGGTTCAGACCAAAATCTCACAAATCCCAGAAAGGGGGCCAAATGAAACTGAACTCAACAATCTTCCTGAAAGACAGTTCAAAATAAAAATTATAAACATGCTTAGGGAGGTACAGAAAAATATTCAAGAACTCAGGAATGAATTTAAGTTGGAGATTCAATCATTAAGAAATTCAATATCTGAAATGCACCATACAATGGAGGGATTTAAAAGCAGATTCGATTTAGTAGAAGAGACAGTAAATGGAATAGAAATTACAGAAGAGGAATACAAAGAAGCTGAGGCACAGAAAGAAAAAGGATCTCTAAGAATGAAAGAATGTTGAGAGAACTGTGTGACCTATCCAAACGGAACAATATTCGCATTATAGGCATACCAGAAGAAGAAGAGAGAGAAAAAGGGATAGAAAGTGTCATTGAGGAGGTAATTGCTGAAAACTTCCCCAATCTGGGAAAGGAGATAGTCTCTCAGGCCATGGCGATGCACAGATCTCCCAACACAAGGGACCCAAGGAAGACAACATCAAGACATATAATAATTAAAATGGCAAAGATCAAGGATAGAGACAGACTTTTAAAAGCAGCTAGAGGGAGAAAAAAGATCACATACAAAGGAAAACCCATCAGGCTATCATCAGACTTCTCAACAGAAACCTTACAGGACAGAAGGGAATGGCATGATATATTTAATGCAATAAAGCAGAAGGGCCTTGAACCAAGAATACTTTACCCGGAAAGGTTATCATTTAAATTTGAAGGAGGGATTAAGCAATTTTCAGATAAGCAAAAGCTGAGAGAATTTACCTCCCACAAACCACCTCTACAGTGCATTTTGGAGGGACTCCTATAGATGGAAGTATTCCTAAGGCTAAAAAGATGACACCCAAGGGAAGACAAAGAGTACAGAATATGGTTCAGGAAGAAAACGGAGGAAAAAAAAAAGAACCTTTAGGTTGTGTTTGTAATAGTGTATGAAGTAAGTTAAATTAGACTGTTAGATAATAAGGGAATTGTCCTTGAACCTTTCGTAACCACAAATCTAAAGCCTGCAATGGCAATAAGTACGAACATATCAATAATAACCCTAAATGTAAACGGTCTGAATGTACCAATCAAAAGACATAGAGTTACTGAATGGATATAAAAACAAGACCCATCTATATGCTGCCTTCAAGAGACTCACTTTAAACCCAAAGATATACACAAACTGAAAGTGAAGGGATGGAAAAATACATTTCATGCAACTAATAGTGAGAAAAAATCAAAAGTTGCAGTACTTGTATCAGAAAAAATAGACTTCAAAACGAAGAAAGTCACAAGAGACAAAGAAGGACATTACATAATGATAAAAGGGTCAGTCCAACAAGAGGATATAACTATTATAAATATGTATGCACGCAACACAGGATCACCTACATATGTGAATCAAATACTAACAGAATTAAAGGGGGAAATAGAATGGAATGCACTCATTTTAGGAGACTTCAACACACCACTCAATCCAAAGGACAGATCAATCAGACAGAAAATAAGTAAATAGACAGAGGCACTGAACAACATATTAGAACAGATGCACCTAACGGACATCTACAGACCACTCCATCCAAAAGCAACAGGATACATATTCTTCTCAAGTGCACATGAAACATTTTCAAGAATTGATCATATATAAGGCCACAGAAAGAACCTCAGTAAATTCCAAAAGATTGAAATTGTACCAACCAGCTTCTCAGATCACAAAGGTATGAAACTAGAAATAAATGACACAAAGAAAATGAAAAAGCCCACAAACACATGGAGGCTTAATAACATGCTCCTAAATAATCAATGGATCAATGACCAAATAAAATCAAGCAATGCATGGAGACAAATGACAACAATAACTCAACACCACAAAATCTGTAGGTTGCAGCAAAGGCCGTGCTAAGAGGGAAATATATTGCAATACAGGCCTACCTCAGGAAAGAAGAACAATCCCAAATGAACAGTCTAAACTCACAATTAATGAAACTAGAAAAAGAAGAACAAATGAGGCCCGAAATCAGTAGAAGGAGGGACATAATAAAGATTAAAGCAGAAATAAATAAAATTGAGAAGAATAAAACAATGGAAAGAATCAACGAAAGCAGGAGCTGGTTCTTCAAGAAAATAAACAAAATAGATAAACCCCTAGCCTGACTTATCAAGAAAAAGGAGAGTCTGCACACATAAACAGAATCAGAAATGAGAAAGGAAAAATCACTAAGGACACCACCGAAATACAAAGAATTATGAGAGAATACTATGAAAAATTATATGGTAACAAATTGGATAACCTAGAGGAAATGAACAACTTTCTAGAAAAATGCAACCTTTCAAGGCCGACTCAGGCAAAACAGAAAATCTGAATAGACCAAATAGCAGCAAATAAATTGAACTGGTAATCAAAAAACTACCTAGGAACAAAACTCCTGGACCAGATGGTTTCACTGCTGAATTTTATCAAACATTTAGTGAAGACCTAATACCCATTGTCATTAAAGTTTTCCAAAAAGTAGGAGAAGAGGGAATACTCCCAAACTCATTCTACAAGGCCAACATGACTCTAATACCAAAATCAGGCAAAGACACCACAAAAAAAGAAAATTACAGACCAATATCCCTGATGAACATAGATGCAAAAATACTCAACAAAATATTAGCAAACCAAATTCAAAAATACGTCAAAAATATCATCCATCATGATCAAGTGGGATTCATCCCAGAGGTGAAAGGATGGTACAACATTCGAAAATCCATCAATATCATCCACTACATCAACAAAAAGAATGACAAAAACCACATGATCATCTCCATAGATGCTGAAAAAGCATTCAACAAAATTCAACATCCATTCATGATAAAAACTCTCAACAAAATGGGTATAGAGGGCAAGTACCTCAACATACTAAAGGCCATATATGACAAACCCACAGTCAACATTATACTTAACAGTGAGAAGCTGAAAGCTTTTCCTCTAAAATTAGGAACAAGACAAGGATGCCCACTCTCCCCACTTTTATTCAACATAGTTCTGGAGGTCCTAGCCATGGCAATCAGACATCACAAAGAAATAAAAGGCATCCAGATTGGCAAGGAGGAACTCAAACTGTCCATGTTTGCAGATGACATGATAGTGTACATAAAAAACCCTAAAGAATCCACTCCAAAACTAATAGATCTAATATATGAATTCAGCAAAGTTGTGGGATACAAAATTAATACACAGAAATCTGTTGCATTCTGATACACTAACGATGAACTAGCAGAAGGAGAAATCAGGAAAACAATTCCATTCATAATTGCATCAAAAAGAATAAAATACCTAGGAATAAACCTAACCAAGGTTTATTCCTATACTCTGTAACTACAAGACACTCAAGAGAAATTAAAGAGGACACTAATAAGTGGAAATTCATCCCATGCTCTTGGCTAGGAAGAATTAATATTGTCAAAATGGCCATCCTGCATAAAGCAATCTACTGATTCAATGAAATCCCTCTCAAAATACCTACAGCATTCTTCAATGAACTAGCGCAAATAGTTCTAAATTTCATATGGAACCACAAAAACCCTGAATAGCCAAAGCAATCCAGAGAAGGAAGAATAAAGCAGGGGGAATTATGCTCCCTGACTTCAAGCTCTACTGCAAAGCCACAGTAATCAAGACAATTTGGTACTGGCACAAGAACAGACCCATAGACCTGTGGAACAGCCTAGAGAGCTGAGATATAAACCCAAGCATATATGGTCAATTAATATACGATAAAGGAGCCATGGATATACAATGGAGAAATCACAGCCTCTTCAACAGCTGGTGCTGGAAAACTGGACAGCTACATGTAAGAGAATGAAACTGGATTACTGTCTAACCCCATATACAAAAGTAAACTCAAAATGGATCAAAGACCTGAATGTAAGTCATGAAACCATAAAACTCTTGGAAAAAAATATAGGCAAAAATCTATTGGACATAGACATGAGCAACTTCTTCATGAACATATATCCCCATGCCAGGGAAACAAAAGCAAAAATGAACAAGTGGGACTATACCAAACTAAAAAGCTTCTGTACAGCAAAGGATACCATCAGTAGAACAAAAAGACATCCTGCAGTATGGGAGAATATATTCCTAAATCACATATCCGATAAGGGGTTGACATTCAAATTGTATAAAGAGCTCATGCACCTCGACAAACAAAAAGCAAATAAGCCAATTAAAAAATGGGCAGAGGAGCTGAACAGACACTTCTCCAGAGAAGAAATTCAGATTGGCAACAGGTATATGAAAAGATGCCCCACATCGCTAATCATCAGAGAAGTGCAAATTAAAACCACAATGAGATATCACCTCACACCAGTTAGATGGCCGCCACCCTAAAGACAAACCACAACAAATGTTGGCGAGGATGTGGAGAAAGGGGAACCCTCCTTCAGTGCTGGTGGGAATGTAAACTAGTACCACTATTGTGGAAAGCAGTATGGAGGTTCCTTAAAAAACTCAAAATAGAAATACCATTTGACCCAGGAATTCCACTCCTAGGAATTTACTCTAAGAATGCAGCAGCCCAGTTTGAAAAAGACAGATGCACCCCTATGTTTATTGCAGCACTATTTACAATAGCCAAGAAATGGAAGCAACCCACGTGTCCATCAGTAGATGAATGGATAAAGAAGATGTGGTACATATACACAATGGAATATTATTCAGCCATAAGAAGAAAACAAATCCTACCATTTGCAACAACATGGATGGAGCTAGAGGGTGTTATGCTCAGTGAAATAAGCCAGGCAGAGAAAGACAAATATCAAATGATTTCACTCATCTGTGGAGTATAAGAACAAAGAAAATACTGAAGGCCCAAAACAGCATCAGACTCACAGAACCCAAGAATGGACTAACAGTTACCAAAGGAAAAGGGACTGGGGAAGAGGGTTGGGAAGGGAGGGATAAGGGGGGAAAAGGGGCATTACAATTAGCACACATAATGTAGCTGGGGTGGGG
This sequence comes from Phataginus tricuspis, assembly GCA_029783875.1. Taxonomy (NCBI): domain Eukaryota; kingdom Metazoa; phylum Chordata; class Mammalia; order Pholidota; family Manidae; genus Phataginus; species Phataginus tricuspis. Next base: position 10,726,832 of record JAQQAC010009376.1, on the reverse strand, counting down.
GTGGGGTGGGGAGATACGGGGAGGTCAGTATGTTGCAGAGAAGACAAGTAGTGATTCTATAACATCCTACTACGCTGATGGACAGTGACTGCAATGGGGTGTGTGGTGGGGACTTGATAATAGGGGGAGTCTAGTAACCATAATGTTGTTCATGTAATTTTGTATTAATAATAGCAAAAAAAACACCTTATTTTGGTTGTATGATATTTACATTTTTGCCATGTCATTTCATTTCATCTTGTCTTTGGTTACTTAGGGCAACTCTTCAGAGACCTTATAGTTTGTCTGATATGGTGTGTGTGAATTCCCCCTAAAATTGGGAGAACTCACCTTCTTGGAATGACAGTTGAGTATAGGCTCCAGTTTGTGGAGGGGGAGGAGAGAGCTCAGTTGCACTGAGGGTTTTTCTTGCTAAATTCTGCCCTCCCTTCTGAGAGTCAATAACTAGCCCATATGAAGGTGTGCTCTCCTGTCAGGGATGTGGATCTCTTCCAAGGGCTTGTGTCTCCTGGCTGCACCATGCCCTGGAAGAAGCAAGCTTGGCAGCCCTGTCCACCTCCACTAAGCTTTGGAGAGGCTTCAGACTTTAGATTTTACCTTTATTTTTAGCCAGGGACTTTGTCTCTTTATATGCTTTCTCCAAATTGGAGGGAACCTAAGAATTCTCAGGATTTGTCAACTCACTTCTTTTCTCTCCACTGCTTCTGGAATGGGCTTAGGAGCCATGCCACAGCTTTCTGTTCCACCAGAATCTCCTGAGATTTAATTATTTGCTCTCACCTTTCAAACTTGTTAGCTGTTTTTGAGTTTGTCTCTAAAACAACCAAATGAAACCCAGCTATAATTGTGTTTATTTTATTAGGAGAGTGAGATTCTGATATGCTTCCTCCTGCCATCTCAAGCCCATAGTAATCAGGATGGTAATTCCAGATGTTTCTTGTAGTCAGTGTGCTTAGGAACAATGGTGTGAAAATACAGACTTGGGCAGATGGGGAGAGTTATCAGAACTCTCTTCTGGTTAATTCTTCACAGGTCATAAATTTACCTTCTGGTATCTTCTATAACAGAGGGAAATATCTTTTCTCCTCCTCACTGAGAGCCCCGTGTTTCCCTTAGGATGGCATATGCCATGATGACTGAATTGGATGACCCGACCATCTGCTCCTTTCTCTCCCAGATGTGTGACAGTGCCGAAGAGGGAGTAGACGGCGACACAGTGAACATGTTCGTGGTACACCCAACTACTCCTGCACAGTATTTCCACCTGCTCAGGAGACAGATGGTCCGGAACTTCAGAAAACCCCTCATTGTTGCTTCTCCGAAGTTGTTACTTAGGTTCCCTGTAAGTAGAAACGGTTCTCCTGTTGTTATTTTTGTGCTGTATTTTCCTCTATTTTCTGCATCTGATTGTATTTCTAAATTACAGAAACATCTTTTAGTTTTAGTCAACCTTGCTGCTTTCTCTTTTTTAATCTTTTATGAGTAAGTAGCAATATAGGTAGCTCTCAGTTTAATTGTAATGAAGGACAGAAGGGTAGCAGATACAATCACACTGGTATCCCAGTCTACAGAAACAATTTTGTAGAAAAAGTTTTGAAGTCCAAATAGTCTAAGCATACATGTTGATAGTAGCAAGTTGGGAATTTAAAGTATTTTGATGAAAATGAGGACTGTACAACTCAGAGAAGACAAGTAGTGATTCTCATCTCACTACACTGATAGACAGTGACTGTAATAGGGTTGGTGGGGGGGACCTGATGAAGGGGGTAGTTTAATCACCACAATATTGCTCATGTACTTGTAGGTTAATGATACCAAAATAAATTGTAAAAAAAAAAAACATGTTTCCACAAAAAAAAAAGAAAGAAAATGAGTGATGTTATTCATTGACTTTAACTTAGTTTTTTTCTGTCAAATGCTTGATCACAGTTAGACTCCTATTCAAGCATTATAACACTACAGCTTATTGCTATACTGTTTTAAAAGGGTCCATTTTCCCTTGGTTTACCTGTACCAAGTGTTAAGCACACAGTAAAAATTTAAAATCCCAAACTATGTGAATTATCAAGTGTTCAAGTTAATAAATACTATATATTTAGCTCATCTGCTATCATTTTTTCAGTTTTATATGAGAGTCTTAGGATTAACCTTAAACAAAATTTGCCTTTTTCGGGATGCTACTGCTGAGCGTTCACAGTCATTTTGGGTTTGGATCTTCAAGGTTATTTCGTGCTTCTCACAAGGTTTGGGGGTGTACACTTGGAATTTAGGGGTGCTGAGGAACGCTGTGGGGGATCTGCCTTCGCAGGTGATCCCAGAGTGGGGGCCTCCTTTAGTTTTGCACCGTATGCGCCACACCTAGGGCCTGACCCTGGAGTCCGTACTGAGGAAACGCACTGGGCTTTCTTTCACCCGTGGCAGCAGTTCAAGTGCTTGATTTTGTTCTTTCTTACCCAGCCCTCCTGGGGACAACCTTGTACATTCTGAGATGGCTTCCTGAGCCTAGAAACATCACAGGACGTGCATGACAAATTAATGCACTCCCTCAGTCTTTCCAAGGGGGCTCTTTTGACACAGATCTTTTGAAACTGCAGTATTGAAGGGGCCAAGTCAAAATGAAAGTTAACTATCATTAAGAATCTTGCATCTTAACCCAACTTTTATTTTATTCTTTTTTTAAATTTATTTTTATTTTTATTACCTTTTTTATTAAGGTATTATTGATATACATTCTTATGAAGGTTTCACATGAAAAAACAATGTGGTTACTACATTTACCCATATTATCAAGTCCCCACCCATACCCCAATGTAGTCACTGTCCATCAGTGTAGTAAGATGCCACAGATTCACTATTTGCCTTCTCTGTGCTACACTGTTTTCCCCTTGATCCCCCACACCACGTGTACTAAACATAATACCCCTCAATCCCCTTCTCACATCCTCCTCACCCGCCCTCCCACACCCCTCCCCTTTGGTAACCACTAGTTCCTTCTTGGAGTCTCTGAGTCTTCTGCTATTTTGTTCCTTCAGTTTTGCTTCGTTGTTATACTCCACAAATGAGGGAAATCATTTGGCACTTGTCTTTCTTCGCCTGGCTTATTTCACTGAGGATAATATCCTCCAGCTCAATCCATGTTGTTGCAAATGGTAGGATTTGTTTCTTTCTTATGGCTGAATAGTATTCCATTGTGTATATGTACCACCTTTATCCATTCATCTACTGATGGACACCTAAGTTGCTTCCATATCTTGGCTATTGTAAAAAGTGCTGCTGCAATAGGTGCATATGTCTTTTTGAATCTCAGAAGGTGTATTCTTTGGCTAAATTCCAAGGACTGGGATTCCTGGGTCAAATGGTATTTGTATTTTTAGTTTTTTGAGGAACCTCCATATTGCTTTCCACAATGGTTGAACTAGCTTACATTCCCATCAGCAGTGTAGAAGGGTTCCCCTCTCTCCGCATCCTCGCCAGCATTTGTTTTTCTTAGTTTTTTCGATGCTGGCCATCCTTACTGGTGTGAGGTGATATCTCATTGTGGTTTTAATTGGCATTTCCCTGATGATTAGTGATGTGGAGCACCTTTTCATGTGTGTGTTGGTCATCTGAATTTCTTCTTTGGAGAATTGTCTCTTCATATCCTCTGCCCATTTTTTAATTGGGTTATTTGCTTTTTGGGTGTTGAGGTGGGTAAGTACTTTATAAATTTTGGATGTGAACCCCTCGTCAGATATGTTATTTACAAATATATTCTCCCATAGGATGCCTTTTTGTTCTGTTGATGGTGTCCTTTCCTGCACAGAAACTTTAGTTTGATGTAGTGCCATGAGTTCATTTTTGCTTTTGTTTCCCTTGCTCAAGGAGATGCATTCAGGAAGAAGTTGCTCATGCTTATATTCACAAGATTTTTGCCTATGTTGTCTTCTAAGAGTTTTATGGTTTCATGACTTACATTCAGGTCTTTGATCCATTTTGAGTTTATTTTTGTGTATGGGATTAAACAATAATCCAGTTTCATTCTATTGCATGTAGCTGTCCAATTTTGCCAACACCAGCTGTAGAAGAGACTGTCATTTCCCCATTGTATGTCCATGGATCCTTTATCATATATTAATTGACCATATCTGGTTTATATCAGGGCTCTCTAGTCTGTTCCATTGGTTTATGGGTCTGTTCTTGTGCCAGTACCAAATTGTCTTGATTACTGTGGGTTTGTAGTAGAGCTTGAAGTTGGGGAGCATAATCCCACCAGCTTTGTTTTTCTTTCTCAGGATTGCTTTGGCTATTCGGGGTCTTTTGTGGTTCCATATGAATTTTAGAACTATTTGCTCTAGTTCGTTGAAGAATGCTGTTGGTATTTTGATAGGAATTGCATTGAACCTGTAGATTGCTTTAGGCAGGATCATCATTTTGACAATATTAATTCTTCCTAGCCATGAGCATGGGATGTGTTCCCATTTATTGGTATCTTCTTTAATTTCTCTCATGAGTGTCTTCTAGTTTTCAGAGTATAGGTCTTTCACTACCTTGGTTAAGTTTATTCCTAGGTATTTTATTCTTTTTGATGCAACTGTGAATAGAACTGTTTTTCCTGATTTCTCTCTCTGCTAGGTCATTGTTAGTTAGTGTATAGGAATGCCACAGATTTCTGCGTATTAATACTGTATCCCACAACTTTGCTGAATTCAGATACTATACCTATTAGTTTTGGAGTGGATTCTTTAGGGTTTTTTATGTACAATATCATGTCATCTGCAAACGGACAGTTTACTTCTTCCTTGCCAATCTAGATGCCTTTTGTTTCTTTTTGTTGTCTGATTGCCATGGCTAGGACCTCCAGAACTATGTTGAATAGAAATGGGAATAGTGGGCATCCTTGTCTTGTTCCTGATCTTAAAAGAAAAGCTTTCAGCTTCTCGCTGTTAAGTATAATGTTGGCTGTGAGTTTGTCATATATGGCCTTTATTATGTTGAGGTACTTGCCCTCTATACCCATTTTGTTGAGAGTTTTTATCATGAATGGATGTTGAATTTTGTTGAATGCTTTTTCAGCATCTATGAAGATGATCATGTGGTTTTTGTCCTTTTCGTTCATGTGGTGGATGATGTTGATGGATTTTCGAATATTGTACCATCCTTGCATCCCTGGATAAATCCTACTTGATCATGATGGATGATCTTTTTGATGTATTTTTTAATTCAGTTTGCTAATATTTTGTTGAGTATTTTTGCATCTATGTTCACCAAGGATATTGGTCTGTAATTTTCTTTTTTTGTGGTGTCTTTGCCTAGTTTTGGTATTAGAGTGATGCTGGCCTCATAGAATGAGTTTGGAAGTATTCCCTCTTCTTCTACTCTTCGGAAAACTTTAAGGAGGTTGGGTATTAGGTCTTCACTAAATGTTTGCTAAAAATCAGCGGTGAAGCCATCTTGTTCAGGTGTTTTGTTCTTATGTAGGTTTTTGATTACCAGTTCAATTTTGTTGCTGGTAATTGGTCTGTTCAGATTTTCTGTTTCTTTCTGTGTCAGCCTTGGAAGGTTGTATTTTTCTAGAAAGTTGTCCATTTCTTCTAGGTTATCCAGTTTGTTAGCATATAATTTTTCATAGCATTCTCTAATAATTCTTTGTATTTCTTTGGTGTCCATAGTGATTTTTTCTTTCTCATTTCTGATTCTGTTTATGTGAGTAGAGTCTATTTTTTTCTTGATAAATCTGGCTAGGGGTTTATCTATTTTCCTTATTTTCTCAAAGAACCATTTGTTGTTTTCATTGATTGTATTGTTTTATTCTTCTTGATTTTATTTATTTTTGCTCTGATCTTTAGTATGTCTCTCCTACTACTGACTTTGGGCCTCATTTGTTCTTCCTTTTCTAGTTTCATTAATTGTGAGTCTAGACTGTTCATTTGGGATTGTTCTTCTTTCCTGAGTTAGGCTTGTATTGCAATATACTTTCCTCTTAGCATGGCCTTCGCTGCGTTCCACAGATTTTGCAGTGTTGAATTATTGTTATCATTTGTCTCCATATATTGCTTGATCTATGTTTTTATTTTGTCATTGATCCATTGGTTATTTAGGAGCATGTTGTGAATCCTCCATGTGTTTGTCAGATTTTTCATTTTCTTTGCGTAATTTATTTCTAGTTTCATACCTTTGTTGTCTGAGAAACTGGTTGGTACAATTTCAATCTTTTTTAATTTACCAAGACTCTTTTTGTGGCGTAGTATATGATCTATTCTTGAAAATGTTCCATGTGCACTTGAGAAGAATGTGTATTCTGCTTTTGGGTGTAGAGTTCTGTAGATGTCTGTTAGGTCCATCTGTTCTATTGTGTTGTTCAGTGCCTCTGTCTCCTTACTTATTTTCTGTCTGGCTTAATCCCACTTTTAATGTGCCTCAATCGTAACTATAAAGGAGTAGAATGTTATTAAATATAATGTATGTATATTAGTAAGTACTGGACAAACTATTTGAAGTTTTGTTGAGAATTTCTTTTGCTGTTTAAAACTGAGACTAAGAATTCCTATTCTAGCTGCTGTTAATATTCCATGCCTCTCTCCAAGTCCAATAAATGTCTTATCCAATAAGTAAGGCTTTCCTTGGGAGACATATAAAATATCAACAGCTGTCCTGTCAATTTTCAAATGAAAACTGTTCTTATTAAGCAATCAAATCTCTTCATTAAACAGGTAAGTAAATATCTTTATTTAAAAGTGAGTACGACCATTATTGAATTCTGATTTCTTCCTACAAACTGGATTATTGGTATAAGCAATCTAGCAGAATATAAGTCCACTCTTTCTTTCAAAGCCCTATTTGGAGATGAATTGCCATGTGGCAAACATGGCTCAGGGCTCTAGGGGGTTTGTCTGTCATGTGGTACCCAAAGCACATCCCAACTTCTCTCCAAACTCTGAACTGTAGGCCCTTTTGATTCCCACTATGGGAAGTGGGAGCTGACAAAGGGCTTTGGTGTCGACTGGAGAAAAATCCCTCTTTCATATGTTGCTTATAAGAATAGCTGAATAGTTCATATTAATATTTCAGGTTATATCACAATATTACAACATCAAGGTGGCTGCCCCTCAGTAGCCTAGTCAACATGCCATATTCCCATTTGGAACTGGACCATAGGAACACTAACTAGATGATAGTAAAAGAGATCAGTCCCCAACCTTGACTTCATCAGTTTTCTAAGTTCCTTGCAACAACTATTTATTTAAATTGAGCTCATTAATAAAATTTGTTTTCACAACAGAAATATCCATGCATTGTTACTACTTATTTTGACTGATTAGGTTTCACTTATAAATTACAGTCAAAATTCTAAAAACATAAATCATTGCCCTACTGGCTTAGCTATTTTGGTTCACAATATAAATTCTATAAAACATTTCTGATTCCAAAAAATTAAAGCATAATAAAGTTGAGTCATCAAACTGAAGTTTCGATTCTTAAAATTTTGTCATGGCACCAGACAAAAGGCAATCTTATATAAGCTCATAAAAGTAACTTTATTCTGAAGTATACATTAACTGAAATTTTTGGGAAAGATATTGTGTTTATTAGTACATATGTTTACTTACAGACCTAGGCAAGAATTCTGATGCTATTTCTTGGTAAAAATCCTTTATAAGTAAAAGTATCTTTAGCTCCTTTCCATTGGTTGATAGATTTGTGGCTTTTCCCCCACTCTTTAGGCAGCTGTGTCAACTCTTCAAGAAATGGCACCAGGAACAACATTCAAAACAGTCATTGGTGATTCAGCTGTGGATCCAAAACAGTAATTTGATGTGTATCTCTATTTTCATACTCTGCAGTAGAAGTTTAATTAGTGGGAAAACTGGTTCATGTTAAAAACTCAGAGTGACCTAAATCTGCTTTATACTGATCTAAGTCCTTTAAGTCAGTGGGGTAGGAGTTCAAGGAGGCATGGAAGGGTGAACTTTGGAGCATATGTTGCTAAAGAAGGCTTGGCAGGATATAGCATATGACTGAACCCAAGTACAGAGCCCCCACCACTGCAGTAGTGAAGCATTTAAATCTACATGGTCTCCCTTCTCTTCTGACACAGTTCTTACTTTAAGATATTTCTCTCCCCCCTCATGGTCCCTTCTCTTCTGACAGTGTTAAAAGTTTAGTGTTCTGCTCTGGCAAACATTTCTATGCCCTGCTGAAGCAAAGAGAATCTTTGGAGGCTAAGAAGCATGACTTTGCCATCATCCGAATAGAGGAACTCTGCCCTTTCCCATTGGATTCCTTACAACAAGAGATGAACAAGTACAAACACATTAAAGGTAAGGGGTTGTTTCATTTGGGTTCTCTGGTTTTCAGAGACTGAAACCTATTCACATGATCTCAGATGAAAAGGCTATGGGGCAGTGAGTGTTACTGGGGAGCTGAATCTCGTGGAGTCTGGAGAAGGAAACAGTACCGCTAGAGCCAGCGTCTCCTTGCCTTTTTTGATGCCCCTTTCAGTCTGTCCTTCTCTCATTAAGACATCTCATTTCTTGGGAGTTTGGAGGTAGTCAAGGCTGTACTTCATTTATGATAAATCCAGTATAACTGTAAAAGACAAGCTTTTTCAACAAATGGGGGCTGGAATAATTAGATGTCTACCTATGCCTTATACAGAAATTAACTAAAAATTGATTATAGACCTAAATGTAAATGTAAAGCTATAAAGCTTCTGGAAGAAAACAGGAGAAACACTTTGTGACCCTGGGTTAGGCAAAAAGTTCTTAGAAAATCCAAAGCACGTTTCCTGATAGCATAATTGGACTTTATCAAAATAAAAAACTTGTGCTTCAGGAAGGGCACTGCAAAGAAAATAAGAAGACAAACTATAGACTAGGAGAGAATTTTTGCAAATACATATTTGACCAAAGACTAGCCAGAATGTTTAAAGAACTCTGAGAACTCAAAATTAAGAAAATAATCCAGATTTTAAAAGTGTGCAAAAGTCATGAGCAGCCACTTAGCAAAGAACATGATGGCAAATAACCATATGAGAAGATGCTCAACATGAGAAGTGATACGGGAAATGCAAATTAAGCCAAGAAGTGATAAGGCTACACACCTATTGGAATGGCTGAAATTATAACACCAGGTTGGTGGTATCAAGTGCTGATGAGGAAGCAGAACCCCCATTCACGGCTGGTGAGAATGCAGATGGGTACAGGCATTCTGGAAAACAGCTGTCAGTTTCTTACAAGAATACCTGTGGAGTTAGTGTGTGACCCAACAGTCCCACTCTGAAGAATTTACCAAGGGAAGTGAAAACATGTTCACAGAAAAATCTGTACGTGAATGTTTATGGCAGCTTTATTCAGAATTGTTCCAAACTGGAAACAACCAAAATGTCCTTCAACAGGTGAATGAATAAACAGTCTGTGGTACAGCCTTACCTCATTGTACAACTCAACAGTAAATGAGAGTGAACTGTTGCTACAGGCAAAACCACAAATGCATTTTGCTAGTTCAAGGAAGCCAGACCCAAAAGGCTAGCACTGTATGATTCCAGCTGTCTGACATTCTGGAAAAGACAAAACTATTGGAAGAGAGAAAAGATCAGTGGTTGCCAGAGGTTGGGTGTGCTGAAGGGAGTTGACTTCAAAGGGTCAGGATGAGGGAATTTTGGGGAGTCGATAGAAGTGTTCTGTATCAGGACTGTGGTGGTGGATATGTGACTATGCAATTGTCAAAAAAACAAAAAACAACACCATGCCACCTGGGAAAGGCATATATTTACTTTAGGAAACACATACATACATGTATGTGTATATGTGTATGTAATCTATCTATATAAGGTATGTATTCATGTGTGTGTGTTGTGTATGTTCACTTGAGGTGCTGAAATGAACTTTCTCTCTTATAGATTTTATTTGGAGTCAGGAGGAGCCTCAGAACATGGGTCCATGGTGTTTTGTTTCTCCAAGGTTTGAAAAGCAACTGGCCTGCAAGGTAATCGCCTATTCTGTCTTGTAGTGTTTTGTGTATGTGTGTTGTTTCTCCTGGAGTGCCAATGAATAGGTTTATCCGCTATTTGTCGGTTCCATTCTTTTAAAGACAGACTAAAATATAAAATCTAGTTTTAGGCTTTCAGAATGGAGTGTTGTCCATCAAGCTCTATATGTATATATAGTAGTATCATCAGGAAAAAACAGTAATAGTCCTTACCTGTCAGCTACCTTTCCCACTATTCTGCCCAGGATTCTTGTCTTGAAGGTCAACAGCCAAGCCCTGGGGGAGCAGGGTGATGAACAGGTTTGTTTTACAATATGGGAGTAGATACACACAGTAACCCTTGTTCTAGGCCTGTCCACATAGCTTTTATCCATCAAGGGCCAAATTCTTCTTGTTATGCTGTAGGAAGGGAAAAGAATAAGAAGAGCAAATGCACTGCTGTTTATCTATTCTGCCTAGATTAGGACCCAGTTCTCTCACTTGATACTGGTTTGCTAGGCCCAAATCATTTTTACATGCAAATAGTTTTCATTTAGGAAACTCTACAGCCAAAACCAACTAATAGTTGGAGAAGAATAGAACAAATTCAAGAATTTGTCTCACCTTATCATGTCCGGAATATAGATTTTAGTTGAGACATATATCTCCCTCTAATTTCGTCTATATAACTCATTTTCTCCCCCAAAGGGTGATTTATGATTAAACAAACTAGGAGAAATACAGGTACCTCCTTGGGAGAACTAAGCAGAGCCCTGATCATGTCACAGTGTCATTTTCTTTCTTTTCTGCTCCAATGACAGCTCCGGCTTGTGAGCCGGCCCCCTTTGCCAGTGCCTGCTGTAGGAATCGGCACCATTCACCTGCAGCAGCATGAGGATGTCCTCACCAACACCTTTGCCTGATGATACTCCTTGAAGAAATACTATTCCCTTTTAAGAAAACTGCCATAGAAAGGAACGTCTGCTTTTCTCTCCTTTCTCCTTCCTGCATTATGTAACCTGAGAAGCCTGTAATCCTCTAAGTGCTGGGATTGATGAGGACAGTTTAATCTGGGATACATGGAATAGCCAAGGGAATCATTTATCAATACAGGAATCTGACAAGTCCCTTTTACTTTTGAAAGTAAAATAGTGTTATATTTTGTTTAGATCTGAGTTGTAGAGCTAGGTCATTATCCAGATTTTTTTTTTAGTCTCCACTCTTTCTCTTTAACTGTTTATGCCCAAGAAAAATTCTTTAGCTTGAATTTACAGCTATGTATAGATTACTTCAACATTACTGCTCAGTCTGTTTGATGCATGTCACTTTCATTAAATTTCTCTTTCTTTTTTCAAAGTCCTGTGACTACCAATATTTGCCTTTATATAATCTCTGGTGCTGCTTCCCAGGCACTGTGAAATATGTTTCACTAAACACCATAGCAAAACTATATTATTCTGATTTGTGTTTTTCAAGATATTTTACCTATTATCCTTAAATATCAGGTCCTATGAAATGCAAATCTCTTGGTGTATGATCTTTTAACATGGTATTAATTAAGAAATTTAAGTTAAAATGAAATTGATTTGTGGTCTACTCTGCCACAGTATCTTTTTCTTCCTTGATTGTTTTTGCTGTGATATAGTAATGTTTTTACTTGACTTTGGGTATCTGGAGAAATTTGGGAGATTTCAGCCCATGGTTAATTGGTCTTGCCTCTAAAAGTCCCCACTGCAGTATGACGTCTATTTGCGGTGTTTCAGGAGCACTTTAACTTTGACAGAGGGAACTCCCCAGTGTCAGCTACTGGGCAGTTATAGAGATCACCAGCCCCCTCTCCTATTCTGAAATTAAACTTAGTACTGGAAGCATAACTGAGCAGCAGCAAACTGGGTGCCTACAGGGCTTGGAGCTGCAGGGGCTCTGCTGTCTGCCATTTGTGTGCCATGACACTGCTTTTCTCAGAAATGACAGGGTAAGCACTGGGGCCCTGGAAAGCCCTTTCCACTTGTACTGGCAACTGGTAATGTCTTTCAGAATCAATGTATAGGTTGTTCTGGCCACAGCAGTAGATGCATGAGACACATCTTCCTTGCATGCATTAGTGTAATGATTTAACGTTTCTATCATATTCACACCCCTGTAACACCTTAATACATAAATCGCGTAACTTAAAGGTGCCACTTGCATAAACCAGTAAAACTTCAGGAGATTGGTTATTAATGTTGTATATTGAACTAGGAAAAAAAAGCAGTGTCTTTTTTTTCAGACTTTTGGTTTCTTGAGTTAAAAAATTTCGTAAGTCTGAGCACAAAATGATGTGGGAAGACTAGATATTTCAGTTAAGTTTAGATCCTTCTAAATTTCTTACTCTACACCTCACAAGTCAGTTTCTGGTTTCTTGTTACAACATCTCCAACTTGAGCCATGAAATGTGTCTTCTGCATCTTAACCATCTTACTCTCCATCACTCCTGAAACATGGGTCAGCATTTTGAATTACCGTGCAGGAAAGGAGAATTTGAATGCTCCTTTCCAAATCAAGTAATCCCATAATAAAGTATGGGGTAAAATATCACAATAAAATAAAAATATTTTGCTTTATTGCTTTTAGAAATTTGATAATGTGCTATTTGTATCCTGTTTATATCTTTCTATTGCTAATTTTACATTCAATACAGAGTAGAGTTCAAATGGGTACTCAGTGAATAGAAATATTACAAACCATGCAAAAAATTCTATTTTGTCTAAAATGACACATTCTTAGTAGAAAAACACATTCTTCCTTAAAGAACCATTTTGCTCAGTTTTCCTGTGTTTTTCTATATACGTACTATAAGGAGAAATATTCCAAACCATAGTACTTTTTTAACTTGACTATATTACTTTTGAAGCTTTATTTTTTTAAGAATTCTTTGACAATAGAAAGTGTCCCTTTTACAAAACTGAGGAAAATACAGTTTAAAGAAATTAGGGGTTACACAGGAAGGAGGTCATAGATTACAAATCAAGATTTTTGAGGTGTCAAGGTTCTAAAAGCTTCACCTAATCTCTCTTGGATCTACAGATATTTGGTTTTCATCTTCAGCTTCGTAAAAGGTTTAGGCTAAAACCATTTTGGGGTAATTTAGACAAAATATTTAAATCTTCAATATTTATAACACACTATTACACAAACAACTCCTAAATTACTCTATGGAGGTAGTAATTCATTGTCAAGTTTGTATTTAAATCTGATAAAGCACAATCTAAAGCAGACTGTTATGTCCCCACTGCCAATTGCAAAACAAGTTCATTTTAGAAAACTTGTAATAAAAGTATGTTTAATTTAATGTTGCTTCCCTGTGTCTTCTTTGATTCATATGGAGAACCAGCTATAAATAAGAAATAGAAATAAGAAATGACCTATAAGAGTAGAATAGTATTTTTTTAGTCAATAATTTATTGGACACCTATTACATATATGGTATTGTTCTGGACATTAGAAATACATAGGAGGAAAAGATAGAATGGTTTGCTCTCTGTCCTCAATGGACTTGCTGTCTATTTGAGAGGAAAAAGCATTTACATGTAGAGATAGATGTTCTTGTTGAATGTGCTAAAACAATGTCAGATGTCAAGGGAGAATGATATTCCTGATAGATGTAGATGAGGTAGCTTAAAGTACTGAGTGACACGTAGTAGTAGAAAGACTGAAAAATGCTGGAAGGGTAATTTTACAAGTTGGCTAGAGTGTCAAAGCTCATGTGAGGCTCTAACTTGAAAACTGGATCTCTCCCAGAAATAGACAGTAAAGAGAAGGCATTTCCCCTTCTTCTACCAATTAGATTTTCAGTTTGGTGCATCTTTATTAAAAGGATATTATATTCATGAAATTAGCTCACAATCTAGGATGTTATAAATTAGCTCACAAAATTGTATTTAACTCAACCATTTTCAAGATACTGTAGATGATTCAAAAATTAGGTAAGACCCTCCTTGTCATCTAGAAGCTTATTGTGGTAGGGGAGATTAGACAAGTATGGAAATGACTAATACAAAAGTAGAGTGAGGTAAAAATGGGTTGTGAGATTATGACTCTGGCAGACTGTGTTCTCCAAAAGTGGCCAGGGCAATATTTTGTGTCCCACATGCTCTTCCAGAACCTTGCCACACCCCCACCTAGAACCTATTTCCTTTCCCTTTTGAAACTGAGCCAGCCTTTGTGGCTGCATCTATATATATAATTGACTGAAAGTGATGCTGGCTCATTTCCAAGAACATGCCTTGGCGCTCAGCTGCCAGGTTATGAGGAAGCCTGGGCCACAGGAGAAACCCATGGGTGCATCCGAGCTGACAGCATCAGCTGAGGTGTGAGCCGACCTCCAGCACCAAGTGCTACCATTGTGAGAGAGCCTTCTGATAAGTCAAGTCCGCAGCCTTGAAACTGTCCCAGACGATGGAGCAGAGACTGTCGCAAGTCTCACCTAAATCACCATGTATGTATGTGTATGTATATGTATGTGTTCAAAGATCAGCAAAGTCTGGCAGTAGTGAAAGTGGACAGGAGAGATTTTAATCAGTAATATGCTGCTACTGCCGGGGAAAGAATCCAGTGTGAACTGAACTCAGCTTTGATTTGTTGAAGTGATTGGGCATTTTAAAGCGATAATGAGAACAGACAGGAAGTGAGAGAACAGGTAAGGAGTCAGTAAAAGCAGGAAAGTGGACAATTACACAGGCCAGGAAGGAGTATTTGGTCCATGTGAACCCATCTGGGTTTGTTGGTGCTTATGGAATTAAGCTACTACACTCCCTCAGGGCCTCCACTGTGGATAAAATGAGAGTTCCTCTGGCCAGGATTCTCACCTGGCCCTGGTTGACTAGCTCACTGCACACCTGTGGGCAATACATGGCTGTTGACTCTATATAAAGAGCTCCGCCCAGTGCTCTGCGTGTGGCACGGGTGGCACGGCTGCAAGGCTGTGGGAGAGCAGAGGCTGGAATGGTGGCAGTGCCGAGGACAGAGGCCCAGAGGATGGCTGTGTGGGGTGACTGTGCAGAGAGGCCCAGAGGACGGCTGTGCAGGACGACTGTGCAGGGAGGCCCAGAGGACAGCTGTGTGGACAGAGGGCCCCACAGGCAGAGACCGGCTTGCTGCCTGCAGACTCGCTCTGAGTGAATGAGATTCTAGTGACTGACCTGCCACCTGGAAATAAAGTTGGGTGTAACCCTTTCACCCCAAAACATTTTGCTGTCAATTTCTTTGGTCACACTGAATCCATAGGGAACTTGCCTGGGACTGAAACCCATTGGCAAGACATCATTTTCAGGTGTTGGCTAAAACAAAGGGTACATTCTTCTGGCAGCCTTGAACTTTCCTTCTTGGAAGTAGATTGAAGTGAAGTAGGGCCGAGACATGGGACAGGCATCATGATTAATTTTCCAGACAAGCTGAGATATAAACAGCGTAGTAAGAACAGGAAGGATTCCATCTTAAGGCTGAGAGTCCATTTTAAAAACCAGGAAGTTAGGAAGTAAAATTCCTAACATTTTCTTTGGTGAACAGACTAACTCAACCCCCGCTGGGGACAGAGCGGACGTCTTGATTGCTATGTTCCTAGAGGGAAGCCACTATCCTGGAGAGGAACCAACCAATTCCATGTGTTAATTCTGCAGAATTACCTGGAGGGCTGATAACAGAGGCGAGGAGACAAAATGTCTCTCACCAGAGATAAGCATTTTGAGACTCCTTTACAAGTCTATAACCCTGCCCTTTGTCACATTCCTGAAAATCCTTAAAAGACAGAAACCCCAGTCTTTAAGAGAACCTCTTCTCTAGGTCACCCTCACTGTTTTTTTAAATAAAAGCTTTCTCACTGCTCAACTTACTTCATTTTGTCTCTGTACTCTTCCAGTGAGTGGTAAGCATCTGTTACTCTTTATTTCATTGTTTTCTAGACTTAAGCACAAGCCTTCACTCTCTGTCCTACTTCAGTTTCCTTGTTCTCTGCTGCCTGCAAGGCAGCTTCCATTCCCTGCTACTCTCGATTTAATGAATTCTTTCCTTACCTATATCTGCTCTACTTGAAAATTCTTTCTGGTTCAGAATCAAGAATCTTCCCACGTCCAGGTTGATGTTTCACCTGGTGCGGCGAAGGGAGACCGCCCAGACGCAGCTGCTCGGCAACATAAGCACGAGAACAGATCATTGGATTTGGTGATGGGAGGCCATTAGTGCCCTTTGAAGTAGCTTGTTTCAGCAGACGTTAGAGCCGAAGTTACAGTGCTAGGGTTTTAACATGTGAGTAAGGAAAAGAAATCTGAGGGCCTTCCACGTGTCAATCTCCGCTTAATTTTCACACCGGTAGGAAGTGGCTGTTACCCTGAGTTTATGGAGTGGCTCGGAATGGTTAATTGCCCACAGCCATCAAGAAGTAGAGGCGGGATTAAAATGTAGGGCCGGCTGATTGCTCACACCGTGCTCTCCCTTACACCAGCTGTCCAAGAAGGGATGCGAGGAGACTAGTCCAGAGAACAAGGTCCTCAACTGTATTTCGGACGAGCTGAAGAAGCATACTAGTAGAGTGGAGAAGTCACATGCTGCCTATAACAAAGTGTCAACAAAGTTTTGAAATTTCCAAGGGGTTCCGATAAGATGGAAGCAAAATAAAAAGGCTGTTTGGGTCACGCCGGCTCAGGGTTGCTCAGCCCCAGGCCTCGGGGACCAGACCCCGGCGGCGCCCTTCCGCACTCCCTGGGGCCTGCGCTGGACGTGGCCTCGAGGAAACAATGAACTCAGAAAGGCGCTGCGAGAGGAGGTGCCGGGAAGTCCGGCAGCCGCGGGCAGCTAGCCCTTTGGAGCTCCGGCGGTGGCCACAGCAATGCGGCTGACATCGACCCCACCGCCCTGGCACGTCAGAGGGCGGGGCGTGGGGGTCACGTGGTTGGGGGCGGAGCCTGCGCGGGGCGACCGGAACGCGTCGGTAGCGAGCGCCGGGATCCTAGCCGGGAGACCCGAGAGTAGGCAGAGCTGAGGCCGCTGTACTTGCCGGGCCGCCCAGCCGCCGCCATGGGCAGTGAGTAGCTGCGGCGCCGTTCTCGCCGGGGCTACGGGCCCCGACGGGCTCTGGACGGTGTGTGGGCGCCCGCTTGGGGCAGTCAGCCCCCCGGCCGGGCAGGCGCGGGCCTCGCCAGGCCTCTGCGGAGGCGCGGGCCGGCGACCTCCGCCGAGGCTCCTCCGGCTGTGCGTCGCCTTGCCGGGACCGACTCGGGGGTCCAGGACTCGGAGGCCGGGGGCTTGCGCTCAATGGTGGCGTGGGGCGGAGGACGGCGAGGGGAGGCCATTGGTTTTGGGGGCGGGGAGCTAGGGCACCCGGCGAAACCTGCACCACGTTTGATTTTCAGGAGGTTAGGAAGCTTCTATTTTTATTCCAAAATCAGCCTTTGACATGCTAGTTGTGAATAAAGCTCCCAGACCTGTTTTTTAAAAAGTGGTGCATGACTTGTGTTTTAGGGCAGGAAAGGAGTGCGATTGCATTTTCCTTAAAATTTTCATTTCAGTCATTCTGTAGAGTTTACTGAAATTCAGTGTTTGTGAGGTTGCATAAGCCTTAGGGACCAGGCCTTGTGTTATAGGGATCTTCTGAGGGCCCCCTCCTAAAACACTCAACAGTGCTTTTATTCACATATATACTTGGATAGCTGTTCAGATGTGTTGCGTGAATGGGTAACTGCAAACACAAGCTGGGCGCACATTGGCCAACTAGTGGGCGTTTGGGGGAAGCTGGAAAGGAAGTGGAGACCCTTGGCCTTGAATTGATAGTTTAATGGGTAAAATTCAGCAGCACAAGAACAGACAGGTGGCAGACAAAAACATTGCTTGAAGTGAATACTCCAACACAGATGATCATAAAACGCCAAGAAATCCGGGAGGGTGACTTGGAGTGTGGTGTGAAGGAAAAGGGTTTAAAGGGATTCTAGGAGGTTTCCCTATGTGAATGATAATTGTTTTGCATCGAGATGAGCAATTTGATAATCAAATTGTACTTTCCAAATAGATCAAAATGATGATACGTGGTTAACAAACATCTGCCCCTGAGAATTTCTGAATTCTATCAGATATCAGTAACTACTACCATTTTGAGAGGTTTTATGAAAAGGCAGTGTGGTCAACTTTTGAATAACTGTGGAAGTTCATGACAGTATACAGAATTCCTTGTCTGTAGAAGAAAATGAACATAATTAATAGCAAGTTGTGGCTTCTTGTGTTTCTGCACATTACAGACACTGGCAAAGACTGGAAGAATATCATCTTCATCCTCCAGTTCTTTGGCAGGACTTGACTTAAGCCATGCCAGGAGACAGTGTCTATCCTGAAAGAACCTTGGTTGATCTTACTTTTATATATTATGAGTTGTCTGGGAAAATAATACTTTGTAATGAAATGTAACTGGGTTGACTATTACTTATACATAAGTTTTTTGAGATTATTACATGGCACAGCTACCAAGCAATGAATAGTGACTTAATGAATGAAGTAGGGATTGTCTATTTCAGAAAAGCTAACTGTGGAAGGTGACTGCATGGTCATTCTCACTGAAGCATTTCAGCATCTTTGAGTCTAAGTCAATTCTGCATTTTCTGCCCATTTTCTGTTGTACTTTTCTATTCCTCCTTTGATATGTCATATTTTCTTCTATAATGCATTGTCTTGTGGGTCTCATCATAGACTGCACTTCTCCTTTTGATGTAGTAATACTCAATGAATTTATTCCTTTTCTGTACATATAAGGGCTGGATACAAGCATGAGGAAGCAAAATTATGGTGAAAGGATACTTGTGTTTTTTCTGTTAACTAGATCTTAATCTTAAACCTTTTGGATTATTTGTCCCTTGAATTATTTCTCTTCCCTTATATATTTGAAATGGAGAGCATTATGATAAATTTAATTTTAGGGTAGGGGGGGTGGATTATCATTAAAAGAGAATATTTTTATTTGATTTTGTAAACATCTCTCTTTTTTAAAGCTTTCTAATAGGGACATATATTCTTTTTCTCTTTAACAGTCAAGTTTTTAGAAGTTATCAAACCTTTCTGTGCAGTTCTACCAGAAATACAGAAACCTGAGAGGAAAGTAAGTATAATATTTTAGTAATGGAGAGGGTAGCTAAATGACTTAATTCTGTTAAGCTGGCAAGATTGATTAACTTTCCCCAGCCCTTTTCTGGTTGTGACTGGAAAAATATTACATGCTCCTCCTTGCAAGGGGCACAAAGTGAATCATACTAAGATATAAGCCTGTTAAAATGTAGACAGGTTTTCTGGTGGTTTCAAAAATGACTGTTCTTGAAGTTGTAACATTTCCAACTGAGTATTCATTTGGCTGTGTGTTAAATAAGGTAAATTACTGTCTCTGGAGATCCACTGCACTGTGAATGACCCAGTCTGCTGGGTAGTTTTGATGAGTACAGCTGTTTTACGTAAATGAATTGCAGTTGTGCAAGTATATACCTTCCATTTCTTGATTCATTCAATGCGAAGAAAAATCACAGAATTGTAAGATACTATGACAGCAAATTGGGCTTCCATCATTGTGCACGTTTGGAGCTCAGATATTTAAATTCCAAGCTGGCCTATTCCCAAACTTCCTTTTCTACTGTACTTTCCATTTCTCACAAAACTAACAGGAGTAGGGACATAGACAAGATAAGTAAAACTTGCATTAAACTTATTGTTTGGTTTAGAAGTACACAGTATTCCTTTTTTATTTCTTTGAGGTTATAAAAATAGTTGTGCCAGTTATATATATGTAAGGCATCCCAAGAAACTCTAGCTTTTCATATTGGGTGAAATATTCATATGATTATATTACAGTCAGTCCTAGCTTTGCACAATACTGTATTAACTGAAATGCGTGCATTTTGGATCTGTGTCTTGCTTTCCATCCTTTCCAGTTCAGTTAACATGATACAGCATGGTGAAGCCTGCCTGTATTTAAATTACTGAATTCTTGGAAAAGTGCAGAATGCTATGTGTGAGAGATTCAACTCTTTACTTTAGCTGCTACCAACTAGGGTGAGAATATTTTAGGAGTAAATAATGGGAGCATGTCATGATGGGGAATGCTGGTTATGCTTCAGTGTGGATTTGTACTTTATATTTGCTACTTCTTGATTTTGATTAAGGCTTCTTTATATTTTGTTATACAGATCCAGTTTAGAGAGAAGGTATTATGGACTGCTATAACTCTCTTCATTTTCTTAGTATGTTGTCAGGTATGTAATCATAATATTAAATAAATGTCTATATTATTCTAAGGTTTTAGTTGGTTAGAATTTGAAGAACTTATTTTAGTTAAAATCATAAATATACCGAATTATTTTGAGTATCATTCTTTTTAACCTGAGTTGACAGTAAAATGGTTATCTTGTTCTCTGCATTTCTTTTGGTTTACTGGTGGGTTTGAGTATTTTTTATTTTCTCTATGCATTTTTTTCTTGAGATTTTTTTCTTACTGATTTATGACAGGTTTTTATATATGAATGTTTAATCTTTGACATATATATTATACATATTTTTTCCATTTTGTTTGCCTTCAGTCATGCTGTAAATAGTGTGTATTAATTTAAAAGTACCAAAAGCCAAATTCTAATTCACTGATGCTTTTAAATAAAATTTTGCAGAAATTAAGTTCATTAGATGAAGATAGAATGTGACCTACTCATGTCATAGAATTGTTGTGAGGATTAAATTTAATAACTTAAGTGAACGTTGTATTAAAATGTATTTTTTTTGAAGAGTGAAATGATTTCACCACTAAAAAATACTGTGCTTAATTGAAAATTGTCTTTGGTGGTCAGGGAGAAAGAACTTAAAAATACAGAAAAGCAGGGGGAAAAAAGAACAATCATCCATATTGGTATCTACTTTTAACATCTTGGAAAATCCCCTCCTTTCCATTAAAAGATAAAACAACTTTATGAAGGTATAATTTATGTATGGTAATATACCCCCATTTTTTAAGTGTACATTTTGGAGAGTTTAGACAATGTGTACACCCACATACCTACTGTCTCAGTGGATGTAGAACATTTCTGTCACTCCACATAGTTGCAGGTAATCTTTTGTTATTTATAGTCAGTCTCCACCACCCCTCCAGTCCCAGTCAGCCACTTATCTACTTTCTACTCCTATAGTTTGATTCGTCTTTCCTAGAGTTTCATATTAATGGGCTTAGTGTCTGACTTTTCATCATCAGCTTTTTGAGATTCATCTATGTTGTTGGTATAGCAGCAATTTATCATTTTTTATTTCTGAGTAGTAGTCTGTTGCCTATCAGTTTGGTCATCCCTTCACTTGTTGGACATTTGGGTTGTTTCCAGATTTTGGCTCTGAACATTTCTGTGTAAGACTTTCTGTGAATATTTGTCTTCATTTATCTTGGGTGAATACCGAGCAGTAGAATCTCAGGCTTGTATGGTAAATATATGTTCAGTTTTGTAAGAAACTGTCAGACTCTTCTCCACACATGGTTCCCCATTTTATATTCCCACCAGCCATGTAGAGGAGTTCCAATTGCTCTGCATCCCTGCCTACTCTTGGTGTTGTTGAATGTTTTAACATGAGCTATTCTAATGAGTGTGGCTTTAATTTGCATTGCCCTGGTAAATGATATTGAAGTGTTAACATGCATTTCCATAGTAAATGATACTGAACAACTTTTTCATGTACTTATTCAATGTTTGCTTATCTTTTATCAAGTGTCTTTTTCAAGTCTTTTTGCCCATTTTAATGGAATTATATGCATTTAAAAATACTTTCTGGATACAAGTCCTTTGTCAGATGTATGTATTGTGAATATTTTCCATTTCTACTGTCTATGGCTTGTCTTTTTAATTTTCTTAATATCTTTTGAAGAGCAGAAGTTTTTGATTTTGATGAAGTTCAGCTTTTTCTTTAATGACCCATAGTTTTTGTTTCCTTTATAAGAAATTTTTGCCTGTTTTAAGTTTGTAAAAATTTTATCTTGTGGTCTAATATTTTACAGTTCTGGGTTGTGTGTTTTGGTCTAGGTTCTATTCCAAGTTAATTTTGTCGTGTGTATGTCATGAGGTAAGGTTGGAGTATTTTTTGTATGGATTGTCAGTTGGTGAAAAGGCTATCCTTTCTCCATTGAAATACCTTGGCACCTTTGTTGAAAATCAACCAAAGAAGCATGGATCTATTTCTGTGCTCTATTCTGTTCTGTTGATCTCTATTCCATTGTTATGGTAAACCATACTATTTTGAATACTATAGCTTTATACAAGTCCTATAATTGGGTTGTAAAAGTCCTTAACTTTATTCTTTCTTCTCAAAATGGTTTTGTCTATTCTAGGTTCTTCATATGTCCAGATAAATTTTAGAATCAGCTTCTTAGTTTCTATAAGAAAGCCTACTGGGACTGTGACTTGCATTGTTTTGATTTGACATATCAATTTAGAATTATCATCTTCACAATATTGAAATCTTACCCAAGCATTTTTCTGTAAAGGACTAGATCGTAAATACTTTAAGCTTTGCAGCTAAAACTCAAGAACCCATGAAGAAGAAACAAAGATGTGACAGTTCTCAAGACTATTTCATACGGTAAATTTATGCATTTTACTGGTCCTTTATTACTATTTTTTTCTATAATATGTTTACATAGTTGCCAAACTGAGTCTTTGTCTTTCTCCTGCTCAGGTGGTTCTGCCCAGTGAAGGCAGTTTCTTCATTCTCTTTCAAATCTCAAACAGGCTGATTTTCCTCTCCCAGCCACAGTTTAAGGGTTTGGGGTTTCCTACCCAGTTTTCTTGAACCCCACATAAGCTAAGTGCAGCAACTGCTACCGGGGCCTTGCTCTTTCTTTCTTAGAATTTTGTTAAAATGTCTAGTGAGGAGGCCGTCTTCGACTCCCTACTTCAGATCATGCCCCATTTCCCAGGTCAGCGTGGCCCCGTAACAGAGACCGAGGGCTCCCTGTTGCACATTTCCCTCATCCATCTCCTCTCAGCTGCTCACTCTTTGTTTCTGCTCCCCCTGAGCCAAAGGAAGCAAAAACATAGGATATCTCTTCTCCAGACTTGGAATATGGTGGAAATTCTGAGGATTCTGTTGCCTTGCATTGTGAAGTTAGCAGCAGCTTTGTGCCGATTCTCTACTCCTCAGTTGTCTTGTTTTCAGCCTCATGACCGTCAGCTCTTCAAGTTTATATCCAGTTGTTTCTTTTTCTGGTTTACAGATTTTCCTGAGCTTTTTTCAATCTTTTTAGTTTTTGTTATTTTACATGTTTTAAAAAATGTGTTATCTTATGTACTGGGGAGGGAGATTCTGTAATTTAATTGTAGCTTGCCATCTTAGCCCGGAAATATCTTGGCATGGTTTCAGTTCCCTTTGCCTTGGGAAGTCCCTAGTGCTAATTTTCTGTTTGCCCATCTGATCAGGTCAGGATTTCCATTAAGCCATGGAATGCTTATTTCTCTGAAGTATTACACTAATTTTGTCAAGTTGAAACCAATTATCATATGGAATAAAGGGCAAAGTCTGGAATTCTGCAACTGTGACAGTCATAGAAAATAGCTCCTGTTGCAGCCCAGCTATCGTATGTGGTCCTTTAGCTATGGAATTAACCAAGGAATAAAATTAGACACTGACTGTGTCTGGTGATCCTGTTGGCTGCAGAAGAGAGGGAACACAGTTACTTTGGGGAGGTAGGCTGGCTTTTTCTTGTTCAGCACCCCACACAACACCTATGGTGGAGGTAATGGGTATCTCTGTCATGCGCAATTAAGGCAGGCAATTTGATTGACCCCACGCCCGCTTAGGGAGTTATTGTGATATGGACCGCCTTGTAGTGTGAATTTGTTTTCATACACTACCTTAATTCCTCCTCATCTCTCACAGTAGCTGGAGAGTATTTGCACTTACAGGGTGCACATAAAATAGCCACACTCCTTGCTTCACCAGTTTTGTGACCCAGCTCATAAATTCAGATGTCCAAAAGGGTGAAAGTTGATCAGATGGGTTGTTTAAAATTACTGGCAGCAATTGAAACTTTTTTTTAAATCAGTTTCACATAGAGAAGGTTTTTGCAGTTGAAAGTATATTTTTCTTTTTGTCAGTTCCCACATAGTGAGGGAGGAGTAATGGCCAACTGCTGTGTCCTAAACATGGGTCATATAGTAGGAAGCAATATGAACTCTTATTCCTGATTGAAAAGTAACTACATGCTTGTTACACAAAATTTGATAAATGCTGAAAAGAATGAAGAAGAAAAAGTAAACCATAATTCCACCACCTACAGATAATCACTGTTCAACATCTTAAATAATATTTATACCTACTTTTGTCTTCCATGAATTTTTTTTATTAAGGTATCATCGATACACACTCTTATGAAGGTTTCACAAGAAAAACAATGTGGTAACTACATTCACCCTTATTATCGAGTTCCCCTGCATAGTGCATAGCAGTCACTGTCCGTCAGTGTAGTAAGATGCCATAGAGTGCCAATTTATCTTCTCTGTGCTAAACTGTCTTCCCCGTGACCCCACACACACCAGGTGCACTAATCATAATACTCCTCAATCCCCTTCACCCGCGCTCCCCACCTGCCCTTTAGTAACTCCCCTCTCCTTTGGTAACTACTAGTCACTACTTGGAGTCTGTGAGTCTGCTGCTATTTTGTTCCTTCAGTTTTGCTTCATTGTTAATACCCCACAAATGAGGGAAATCATTTGGTATTTCTCTTCCTCTGCCTGACGTACTTCACTGAGCATAATACCCTCTAGCTCCATCCATGTTGTTGCAAATGGTAGGATTTGTTTCTTTCTTATGGCTGAATAATATTCCTTTGTGTATATGTACCACATCTTTATCCATTCATCTACTAATGGACAGTTAGGTTGCTTCCATATCTTGGCTATTGTAAATAGTGCTGCGATAAACATAGGGGTGCATATGTCTTTTTGAATCTGAGAACTTGTATTCTTTGAGTAAATTCCTAGAAGTGGACTTCCTGGGTCAAATGGTATTTCTATTTTTAGTTTCTTGAGGAACCTCCATATTGCTTTCCACAGTGGTTGAACTAGCTTACATTCCCACCAGCAAACAGGGTAGGCAGGTTCCACTTTTTCCGCATCCTTGCCAGCATTTGTTGTTCCTAGTCTTTTCTATGTTGGCCATCCTAACTGGTGTGAGGTGTTATCTCATTGTGGTTTTTATTTGCATTTCCCTGATGATTAACGATGTGGAACATCTTTTCATGTGCTTGTTGGCCATCTAAATTTCTTCTTTGGAGAAGTGTCTGTTCATATCCTCTGCCCATTTTTTAATAGGGTTATTTGCTTTTTGGGTGTTAAGGCATGTGAGTTTTTTATGTATTTTGGATGTTAACCCCTTGTTGGATATATAATTTACAAATATATTCTCCCATACTGTAGGATGTCTTTTTGTTCTCCTGATGGTGTCTTTTGCTGTACAGAAGCTTTTTAGCTTGATGTAGTCCCATTTGTTCATTTTTGCTTTCGTTTCCCTTGCTGAGGAGATGCATTCATGAAAAAGTTGCTCATGTTTATATTCAAGAGATTTTTGCCTATGTTTTCTTCTAAGAGTTTTATGGTTTCATAACTTGTATTTAGATCTTTGATCTGTTTTGAGTTGACTTTTGTGTTTGAGGTTAGACAATAATCCAGTTTTATTCTATTACATGTAGCTGTCCAGTTTTGCCAACACCAGTTGTTGTAGAAGCTGTCATTTCCCCATTGTATATCATGGCTTCTTTATCATGTATTAATTGATCATATATGCTTGGGTTAATATCTGGACTCTCTAGTCTGTTCCATTGGTCTATAGGTCTGTTCTTGTGCCAATACCAAATTGCCTTGATTACTGTGGCTTTGTAGTAGAGCTTGAAGTCAGGGAACATAATCCTCCCAGCTTTATTCTTCCTTCTCAGGATATCTTTGGCTGTTGGTGTCTATTGTGGTTCCATAACAATTTTAGAACTGTTTTCTCTAGTTCCCTGAAGAATGCTGTTGGTATTTTGATAGGGATTGCATTGAATCTATAGATTGCTTTAGGCAGGATGGCTATTAGGACAATATTAATTCTTCCTATCCATGAGCATGGGATTTGTTTCCATTTACTGGCATCTTCTTTAATTTCTCTCATGTGAGTGTCTTGTAGTTTTCAGGGTATAGGTCTTTCACTTCCTTGGTTAGGTTTATTCCTAGGTATTTTATTCTTTTTGATGCAATTGTGAATGGAATTGTTTTCCTGATTTCTCTTTCTGCTAGTTCATCATTAGTATATAGGAATGCAACAGATTTCTGTGTATTAATTTTGTATCCTCCAACTTTGCTGAATTAGGTTATTAGTTCTAGTAGTTTTGTAGTGAATTCTTTAGGGATTTTTATGTACAATATCATGTCATCTGCAAACAGGGACAGTTTAACTTGTTCCTTACCTATCTGGATGCCTTTTATTTCTTTGTATTGTCCGATTGACGTGGCTAGGACCTCCTTTACTATGTTGAATAAAAGTGGTGAGAGAGTGGGCATCCTTGTCTAGTTCCGGATCTTAGAGGAAAAGCTTTCAGCTTTTTGCTGTTAAGTGTGATGTTGGCTGTGAGTTTGTCATATATGGCTTTGTTATGTTGAGGTACTTGCCCTCTATACCCATTTTGTTGAGAGTTTTTATCATGAATGGATGTTGAATTTTGTTGAATGCTTTTTCAGCATCTATGGAGATGATCATGTGATTTTTGTTCTTTTTGTTGTTGTGGTAGATGATGTTGATGGATTTTTGAATATTGTACCATCCTTGCATCCCTGGAGTAATCCCACTTGATCATGATGAATGATCTTTTTGATGTATTTTTGAATTCGGTTTCCTTATATTTTGTTGAGTATTTTTGCATCTATGTTCATCAGGGATATTGGTCTGTAATTTTCTTTTTTTGTGGTGTCTTTGCCTGGTTTTGGTATTAGAATGATGTTGGCCTCATAGAATGAGTTTGGAAATATTCCCTCCTCTTCTACCTTTTGGAAAACTTTAATGAGGATGGGTATTAAGTCTTCACTAAATGTTTGATAAAATTCAGTGGTAAAGCCATCTGGTCCAGAGATTTTGTTCTTTGGTAGTTTTTTGGTTACCAATTCAATTTCGTTCCTGTTAAATGGTCTGTTCAGATTTCTGTTTCTTTCTGGGTCAGCCTTGGAAGGTTGTGTTTTTCTAGAAAGTTGTCCATTTCTTCTAGATTATCCACTTTGTTGGCATATAATTTTTCATAGGATTCTCTCATAATTCTTTGTATATCTGTGGTGTTCATAGTGATTTTTCCTTTCTCATTTCTGATTCTCTTTGTGTGTGTAGACTCTCTTTTTTACTTGATAGGTCTGGCTAGGGGTTTATCTATTTTGTTAATTTTCTCTCGAAGCAGCTCCTGCTTTCATTGATTCTGTCTGTTGTTTTATTCTTCTCGATTTTATTTCTGCTCTTATCTTTAGTATGTCTCTCCTACTTACTTTGGGCCTCATTTGTTCTTCTTTTTCTAGTTTTGTTAATTTTGAGGTTAGACTGTTCATTTGGGATTGTTCTTCTTTCCTGAGGTAGTCCTGTATTGGTATGTACTTTACTCTTAGCGCAGCCTTTATTGTGTCCCACAGATTTTACAATATTGTATTATTGTTGTCGTTTGTCTCCATATGTTGCTTGATCTCTGTTTTTATTTGGTCATTGATCCATTGATTATTTAGGAGCATGTTGTTAAGCCTCCATGTGTTTGTGGACTTTTTCATTTTCTTTGCATATTTATTTTTAGTCTCATACGTTTGTGGTCTGAGAAGCTGGTTGGTACTATTTCAATCTTTTTTAATTTTCTCAGGCTCTTTTTGTGGCCTAATATTTGATGTATTCTTGAAAATGTCCATGTGCACTTGAAAAGAATGTGTATCTTGCTGCTTTTGGGTGTAGAGTTCTGTAGATGTCTGTTAGGTCCGTCTGTTCTATTGTGTGGTTCAGTGCCTCTGTGTCCTTACTTATTTTCTGTCTGGTTGATCTGTCCTTTGGAGTGAGTGGTGTGTTGAAGTTTCCTAAAATGAATGCAGTGCTTTCTATTTCCTCCTTTAATTCTGTTAGTATTTGTTTCACATATGTAGGTGCTCCTGTGTTGTGTGCATATGTATTTATAATGGTTATATCCTCTTGTTGGACTGGCCCCTTTATCATTATGTAATGTCCTTCTTTATCTTTTGTTGCTTTCTTTGTTTTGAAGTCTATTTTGTCTGATACAAGTACTGTAACACCAGTTTTTTTCTCCCTATTAGTTGCCTGAAATACGTTTTTCCATCCCTTCACTTTTAGTCTGTATGTCTTTAGGTTTGAAATGAGTATCTTGTAGGCAGCATATAGACGGGTCTTGTTTTTTTTATCCATTGAGTGACTCTTTTGATTGGTGCATTCAGACCATTTACATTTAGGGTGATAATCAATAGGTATATACTTATTGCCTTGCAGGCTTTAGATTCGTGGTTACCAAACATTTGATGGTAATTCCCTTACTATCTAATAGTCTAATTTAACTCACTTAGTATGCTATTACAAACAGAATCTAAAGGTTCTTTTTTTCTCCTCCTTTTTCTTCCTCCCCCATTCTTTATATATTAGATATCGTATTCTGTACTCTTTGTCTATCCCTTGCCTGACTTTGGGGGTAGTTGATTTGATTTTGCATCTGCTTTGTAATTAGTTGTTCTACTGAGGTTTTATTTCATCTGGTGACAGCTATTTAGCCTTAGGAACACTTCCATCTGTAGCAGTTTCTCAAAAATACACTCTAGAGATGGTTTATGGGAGGTAAATTCTCTCAGCTTTTGCTTATCTGGAAATTGTTTAATTCGTCCTTCAAATTTAAATTATAATCTTGCTGCATAGAGTATTCTTGGTTTGAGGCCCTTCTGCTTCATTGCATTGAATATATCATGCCACTCCCTTCTGGCCTGTAAGGTTTCTGTTGAGAAATCTGATGATAGCCTGATCTGTTTTCCTTTATATGTGATGTTTTTTCTCTCTCTGGCCGCTTTTAATATTCTGTCCTTGTCCTTGATCTTTGCCACTTTAATTATTATATATTGTGGTGGTGTCTTCCTTGGGTCCCTTGTGTTGGGAGATCTGTGCACCACCATGGCTTGAGATACTATCTCCTTCCCCAGACTGGGGAAGTTTTCAGCAGTTACTTCCTCATGGACACTTTCTATCCCCTTTTCTGTCTTTTTCTTCTTCTGGTACCCCTATAACGCCAATATTATTCTGTTTGGATTGGTCACACTGTTCTGTCAATATTCTTTCATTCCTAGAGATCCTTTTTTCTCTCTCTATGCCTCAGCTTCTTTGTATTCCTCTTCTCTAATTTCTATTCCATTTACCGTCTTCTCTACCTCATGTAATCTTTTAAATCCATCTATTTTATGTTTCATTTCAGATATTGAATTCCTTAATGATTTAATCTTCATCCTGAATTTGTCCCTGAGTTCTTGAATATTCTTCTATACCTCCATGAGCATGTTTATGATTTTTTATTTTGAAATCTCTTTCAGGAAGATTGTTGAGTTCAATTTCACTTTTTCTGTTGTTTGTGGGATGTTGGTTTAAACCAGGTTCCTTTGACATTTCATATATGTAGGTGGCGCCCTCTAGTGCCTAGAAGCTATCTGGGCCGCTCTGCCCCCAGCATGATGTTGTCGGTGGCTGTGGAGCAGCAGTGGTGCCTGGGGGGAGGAAAGAGCTGTTTCCTGCTTCCCATGTGCTGTGCCTGTCTCCACTGCCAGAACCAGTGGGCCGAGCACGTATGTGTAAGCCTCTATGCTTTGTGTTTGTAGCTGCCATAGGCAGGGCCTCCTTGTGACTGGCCTGAAGCCAGGGCAGGGACTGCCGGTTTGCAAGCCAGGTGTGGGCTGGCCAGGAGGAAGGCTCAGCAGGGTGCATATCATGGTGGGGGGCCTCAGAGCTGTGTAGCCAGCCAGGGTGATGGAGCACCTGAAGTTCCTAAAAGTTCCCCATCTGCTGGGCAGAGTTCAACCAGACAGTTTTGTCCACTTGTCCTTTCTCCTTAGCAGCAAGCTATGTGCAATCCTTGCCCCTTTAGCCGCCCTCTCGCTGTTAGGAAGTCTCTCAGAATGCTCGCCTTTCTTTTGTCCCAGAGCAGCCAGATGTGGATTCCAGTTTCCACAGTGGCTGGAATGTCAGTCTCTCCAGGTATTCCACCTGTTTTGGCTTTCCAACCCCACTAATCCCCAGAGCACCATGCAATGTAGGTTTGTGCTCCCAAAGCAGATCTCTAGGCTGGGTGTTCAGCAGTCCTAGGATTCCACCCCCTCCCCACTCCGTTTCTCTACCTTCTTTCGTGAGCTGGGGTGGGGGAAGGGCCTGGGTCCTGCTGGATCATGGCTTTGGTACGTTGCCCCGGTTCATGAGGTCTGCTCTTTTCTCTAGGTGTATACACAGTCTCATGCAGCCTTCTTTCCTGTTGCTCTTTTAGAATTAGTTGTATTAACTATATTTTCATATTATATGTGGCTTTGGGAGGAGGCCTCTGGCTCACCTCTCACTCTTCCATCTTTAATCCTTGAGGTGAAGTCTTCTATGCATATTTTTACAGTGCTGAACTTTTACTTTATTTATTCAGTTTTGTACCTTTCTTTTTATATCAGGGCTTCTCAACAGTGGTACTGAATTTTAGTCCAGGTAATTCATCGTTGTGGGTTGCTATTCTGGAATTGTAGCCTGTAAGCAACATCCTGACCTACCTCTGAATGCTAGTAGCATTCTTCCCTTCAGTTGTGGCAACCAAAAAATATCTTCAGATATTGCAAAATTGTCCTGGTTGAGAGCCACAGTTTTACAATTAATTTTACAACATAAGTACACCCTCCTGCTATTGCAAGCTTCATAAGTATAATTTTTAGTAGCTGCATAATATTCTCCTGTAAATGTCAGCTTCAGTCTTAATATTTGGAGTGTGACCTTGGCTGTCATTAGTACTCATAGCTTTGCAAAAATTATTCTATGAGTAGGTAGATATATCCTATAATTTACTGATAGGAGTATTTTTTTAATTGTAAAAAACCCATAACATTTACCACCATAAGCATTTTTAAGAGTACAGTTTGGTAGTGTTAATTATATTTGCATTGGTGTGCTACAGATCTCCATACTGATAGGAGTATTTACTAGTGAAATGCTGCAAGTAATGATTTCTGTTGTTTTTATTTTCATGAAAGAATTAGACTTTTAAGGTATGATTGTTTTGTTACAGAACATGAGAAGTAGTGGTTAAGTATTGCTAATATTAAGTGAATTCCTTAAATTAAGTTAAAGCTTAATTTATGTAATGCATTTTATAAATAATATTTTATGTGCTGTTATAGATACCACTGTTTGGAATCATGTCATCAGATTCTGCTGATCCTTTCTACTGGATGAGAGTCATTCTTGCATCCAACAGAGGTCTGTACTTCTTTTCTTTTGCCTCCGTAGTAGTACTGACAGCAAATAGATCTGGAAATGCAGAAACAACTATTTTTGATGTCTGCAGGGAAGGGAAAGATATGCTAGAAGTAACTCATTACCTAGGAGAAGAGACCAACATGTAAATAATTACAAAACTGTGTGTTTAGTGTAATAATAGAAATATGTATGAATAGAGGTATGACAGGAATGGAATGCTTAGCACTGTTTAAAGCCTTGGTCCTCCATCCTTTTATGGGTTGTGTTTCCTTTGAGAATCTAATTAAATTTATATATACGCTAAGAAAAATGCATATGTACTCATACCTATGGATTTTGCATAGTATCTAAGGAAGTTCGTGTACCCTTGGAAGTCTATTTTTGGATTTTTGATGAGACTGAAAGACCCCAGGCTGCAGTGTCAGGGAGGAGGTGAGGCTGGAGGAGCGTTTGTTTGGGAGTTTGGCATGTGTGTTGGGGAGGCCTGAGCTGACACATGCCTGCGATGGCAACATGGGGTGATGCTGGTCAGTGAGGCTGGGACTGGACCGTGAGGGCCTTTTTGGTAATTTTTTTAGATTAAGGAAATAATATTTGATTATTATTAAAAATGCACCATTTATATGCAGGTTTATATAAGCTGAAAACAAAAATCTTACATCTCAGTAGTAACTCTTGGGAAGATAATAGATTTTGGTGAATATTTCTCCAGACCTTTTGTCTGAATGTACATTCTCATGTGTTTTTACATAAAAATTCACATTCACAAATAAATTTAAATAAATTTTTTTTTAACTAAAACATAAGATATACGATACAACTATTCTGCTAGTTCCTTGTTCACTTATTATCTTGGATGAGATACTTGATTTAATGGGCATATACTATTTCTTTATATGGATGTGCCACGATTTACTTAATCATTCATTCAGCAGATACTTATCGAGTTCTTAATATGTGCCAAGCTTTGTGCTAGGTGCTGAGAGGAAAGCAATGATCAAGACAATGACTCTGTTGTTGTGGAGTTTATATTACTGTATTTGGGGAGGTAGACTCTACATGAAGTATATTTGGGACGTGGTAGGGACATTTGAGCAGGGATGTACAGGACATCAGAAATAAGACTGCGTGAAGAACTGAGGGGAAAACATTTTAGGGAATAACAAGTGCAAAGGCCCTGAGATGGGAGTGTGCTTAATGTGTTCAGAGAGCCATGAGGAGTCTGTGTGGCTAGAAGAAAATATGGAAGGACATGATGCTGCAGTTGAGTCCAAGAGCCAGATCATGAAGGACTTGGAGACAAAGTAAGGACTGCCTTTAAAGTATGGTTCAAGGTCATTAAGGTCCTCTTCTGTCATACATTTAGTTATTTCCCAGTTTTATATCTTTATAACCAGTGCTACCATGAATGTTACCACACTCTTCTGTAATTTTTAAATAGAATTAATTTATGGAAGCTTAACTGTTTGTTAGAAGGTTACATCTAAACTTTTGACAGATAATGCTAATTACCTTCCAAAAGGGTTGTATTATTTTACACACACAGCGGCGCCACATAAGGATGACTTTCTGTACTAACAGTGTATTATTAGTTGTTTAGTCTTTGTCAGTCAGACAGATAAAAATTGGTATCTGTTTTTTTAGTTTGTATTTCTTTATGTATTGGTGAGCTTGAACACCATTTTATATTTTTATTGACTATTTGTTCTTCTGTGAAAGAACTTGTTATAAGTAATAGAAAAGGTTGTGATTTGATGAAATAACCAGAAACATAGTCTTGACAATGTAGAATCAGTTCTAATGTTACCTTATACCCTTGGTTTTCTTATTTTTCACTGGAACAGCAGTACATATTTTCTGTGAAGAAAGACTTAGAAAATAGAGGCAAAAAGATAAAAAATCACCCATAATACCAGGGGTAAAAATAACAATATAAACATCTTGACAACCAGACTGAAATAACAGGAAACTTGTTTTTCCACTTAAATGTTAAATGAAATCAAGCAGTACATACTGTTTTCAAGTATATTTTTCTAGTCCCTGTGTCATGAACATTTTTCATGCCACTAAATATTCTACAACACTGATTTAATAACTTATATGTAATTCCAGATTTTGAATTAGAAAGCCACAGATATTCTTAAACATCATTTAATTTGGGGGCTTGGCATGTAACATTTCTGTTTTGCACTGAAATAAAATGTTTAGTGTAAGTTTTAAAAATAATTTGGACAGAAGTCTTGGGAGATCAACTTTAGAATTCACAGAAATTTACATTTTCCAGTATTTATGGTAATTTTGATTTGATACATGGTTGCAAGGTTATATTAACAAATGAGAGTCTTTAGCAGTTAATTTTTTTCTTTTCTTTATTTATTTATTTATTTTTATTAAGGTATTATTGATATAAACTCTTATGAAGGTTTCACCCATATCAAGTCCCCACCCATACCCCAATGCAGTCACTGTCATCAGTGTAGTAAGATGCCACAGATTCACTATTTGCCTTCTCTGTGCTACACTGTTTTCCCCTTGATCCTCCATACCATGTGTACTAAACATAATACTCCTCAATCCCCTTCTCCTACCCTTCCCCCACACTCCCACACCCTTCCCCTTTCATAACCACTAGTCCCTTCCTAGGGTCTCTGAGTCTGCTGCTATTTTGTTCCTTCAGTTTTGCTTATTTCACTGAGTAAAATATCCTCCAGCTTCCTCCATGTTGCTGCAAATGGTAGGATTTGTTTCTTATGGCTGAATAGTATTCCATTGTGTATATGTACCACATCTTCTTTATCCATTCATCTACTGATGGACACTTAAGTGATTTCCACGTATTAGCTATTGTAAAAAGTGCTGCAATAAACATAGGGGTGCATATGTCTTTTTGAATCTTAGAAGTTGTATTCTTTGGGTAAACTCCAAGGAGTGGGATTCC
This sequence comes from Phataginus tricuspis, assembly GCA_029783875.1. Classification (NCBI taxonomy): domain Eukaryota; kingdom Metazoa; phylum Chordata; class Mammalia; order Pholidota; family Manidae; genus Phataginus; species Phataginus tricuspis. The sequence continues at coordinate 10,692,442 of JAQQAC010009376.1, read as the reverse complement.
TGGGTCAAATGGTATTTCTGTTTTTAGTTTTTTGAGGAACCTCCGTATTGCTTTCCACAATGGTCGAACTATCTTACATTCCCACCAGCAGTATAGGAGGGTTCCCCTTTCTCCGCATTCTCGCCAGCATTTGTTGTTTTTAGTCTTTTGGATGCTAGCCATCCTTACTGGTGTGAGGTGATTCTCGTTGTGGTTTTAATTTGCATCTCCCTGATGATTAGTGAGGTGGAGCATCTTTTCATGGATCTCTTGGCCATCTGAATTTCTTCTTTGGAGAATTTCTTCTTAATATCCTCTGCCCATTTTTTAATTGGGTTAGTTGCTTTTTGGGTGTTGAGGCACGTAAGTTTTTTAATATATTTTGGATGTTAACCCCTTGTTGGTTATGTCATTTACAAATATATTCCCCCATACTGTAGGATGCCTTTTTGTTCTGTTGATGGTGTCCTTTGCCGTACAGAAACTTTTTAGTTTGATTTAGTCCCATGAGTTCATTTTTGCTTTTGTTTCCCTTGCTCGAGGAGATGTGTTCAGGAAGAAGTTGCTCATGCTTATATTCAGGAGATTTTGCCTGTGTTGTTTTCTAAGATTTTTATGGTTCCGTGACTTAGGTTCAGGTCCTTGATCCATTTCGAGTTTACTTTTGTGTATGGGGTTAAACAATAATCCAGTTTCATTCTCTTGCATGTAGCTGTCCAGTTTTGTCAACACCAGCTGTTGAAGAGGCTGTTATTTCCCCATTGTACGTCCATGGCTCCTTTATCATATATTAATTGACCATATATGGTTGGATTTATATCAGGGCTCTCTAGTCTGTTCCATTGGTCTATGGGTCTGTTCTTGTGCCAGTACCAAATTGTCTTGATTACTGTGGCTTTGTAATAGAGCTTGAAGTTGGGGAGCATAATCCCCCTAGCTTTATTCTTCCTTCCTTTGGCTATTCGGGTCTTTTGTGGTTCCATATGAATTTTAGAACGATTTGCTCTAGTTCATTGAAGAATGCCGTTGGGATTTTGCTGGAATTGCATTGAATCTGTAGATTGCTTTGGCAGAATGGCCATTTTGACAATATTAATTCTTCCTATCCATGAGCACGGGATGTGTTTCCATTTATTGGTATCTTCTTTAATTTCTCTCATGAGTGTCTTGTAGTTTTCAGACTATAGGTCTTTCACTTCCTTGGTTAGGTTTATTCCTAGGTATTTTATTCTTTATGCTGCAACTGTGAATGGAATTTTTTCCTGATTTCTCTCTCTGCTAGTTCATTGTTAGTGTATAGGAATGCCACAGATTTCTGCGTATTAATTTTGTATCCCGCAACTTTGCTGAATTCACATATTAGATCTAGTAGTTTTGGAGTGGATTCTTTAGGGTTTTTTATGTACAATATCATGTCATCTGCAAACACGGACAGTTTAACTTCTTCCTTCCCAATCTGGATGCCTTTTATTTCTTTGTGTTGTCTGATTGCTGTGGCTAGGACCTCCAGAACTATGTTGAATAAAAGTGGGGAGAGTGGGCATCCTTGTCTTGTTCCCAATCTTAAAGGAAAAGCTTTCAGCTTCTTGCTGTAAGTATAATGTTAGCTGTTAGGTTTGTCATATATGGCCTTTATTAAGTTGAGGTACTTGCCCTCTATACCCATTTTGTTGAGAGTTTTTATCATGAATGGATGTTGAATTTTGTCAAATGCTTTTTCAGCATCTGTGGAGATGATTATATGGTTTTTGTCCTTTTTTTGTTGATGTGGTGGATGATGTTGATGGATTTTCAAATGTTGTACCATCCTTGCATCCCTGGGATGAATCCCACTTGATCATGATGGATGATCTTTTTGATGTATTTTTGAATTTGGTTTGCTAATATTTTGTTGAGTATTTTTGCATCTATGTTCATCAGGGATATTGGTCTCTAATTTTCTTTTTTTGTGGTGTCTTTGCCTAGTTTTGGTATTATAGTGATGCTGGCCTCATAGAATGAGTTTGGAAATATTCCCTCTTCTACTCTTTGGAAAACTTTAAGGAGGATGGGTATTAGGTCTTCACTAAATGTTTGCTAAAAATCAGCGGTGAAGCCATCTGGTTCAGGAATTTTGTTCTTAGGTAGGTTTTTGATTACCAGTTCAATTTCATTGCTGGTAATTGGTCTGTTCAGATTCTCTTGTTTCTTTCTGGGTCAGCCTTAAATGATTGTATTTTTCTAGAAAGCTGTCCATTTCTTCTAGGTTATCCAGTTTGTTAGCAAATAATTTTTCATAGTATTCTCTAATAGTTCTTTGTATTTCTGTGGTATTCGTAGTGATTTTTCCTTTCTAATTTCTGAATCTGTTTGTGTGAGTAGACTCTTTTTTTCTTGATAAATCTGGCTAGGGGTTTATCTATTTTGTTTATTTTCTCAAAGAACCAACTCTTGCTTTCATTTATCCTTTCTATTGTTTTATTCTTATCAATTTTATTTATTTCTGCTCTAATCTTTATTATGTCCCTCCTTCTACTGACTTTGGGTCTCATTTGTTCTGCTTTTTCTAGTGTCGTTAGTTGTGAGTTTAGACTGCTCAAATGGGATTCTTCTTCTTTCCTGTGGTAGGCCTGTATTGCGATATACTTTCTTTTTAGCACAGCCTTCGCTGTGTCTCACAGATTTTGCAGTGTTGAATTATTATTGTTGTTCATCCCCCTGTATTGCTTGATCTCTGCTTTTATTTGGTCATTGATCCATTGGTCATTTAGGAGCATTTTGTGAAGCCTCCATGTGTTTGTCGGATTTTTCATTTTCTTTGCGTAATTTATTTCTAGTTTCATACCTTTGTTGTCTGAGAAACTGGTTGGTACAATTTCAATCTTTTTTAATTTACCAAGACTCTTTTTGTGGGGTAGTATATGATCTATTCTTGAAAATGTTCCATGTGCACTTGAGAAGAATGTGTATTTTGCTGCTTTTGGGTGTAGAGTTCTGTAGATGTCTGTTAGGTCTGTCTGTGTGTGTGTTGTTCAGTGCCTCTGTCCCCTTACTTATTTTCTGTCTGGTTGATCTGTCCTTCAGAGTGAGTGGAGTGTTGAAGTCTCCTTGAATGAATGCATTGCATTCTATTTTCCCTTTTAATTCTGTTAGTATTTGTTTCACATATGTAGGTGCTCCTGTGTTGGGCACATAGATATTTATAATGGTTTTATCTTCTTGTTAGATTGACCCTTTTATCTTTATGTAATGTCCTTCTTCGTCTGTTGTGACTTTCTTTGTTTTGAGGTCTACTTCGTCTGATACAAGTACTGTACCTCCTACTCTTTTCTCCCTATTAGTTGTATGAAATATCTTTTTCCATCCCTTCACTTTTAGTCTGTGTATGTCTTTGGGTTTAAAGTGAGTCTCCTGTAGGCAGCATATAGATGCGTCTTGTTTTTTTATCCATTCAGTGACTCTATGTCTTTTGATTGGTGCATTCAGTCCTTTTATATTTATGGTGATTATCAATAGGTATGTATTTATTTCCATTGCAGGCTTTAGAATCGTGGTTACCATGGTTCAAGGTTAACTTCCTTGTTATCTAAGAGTCTAACTTAACTCACTTAATAATGATATTATAAACACAATCTAAGGGGTCTTTTTTTTTCTTCTTTTTCTTTCTCCTCCATTCTTTATATGTTAGGTATCATATTCTGTTCTCTTTATCTATCCCTTGATTGACTTTGATCATAGTTAATTTAATTTTGCATTTGCTTAGTAATTAGCTGTTCTACTTTGTTTACTGTGGTTTTATTACCTCTGGTGACAGCTATTAAACCTTAGGAGCACTTCCATCTATAGCAGTCCCTCCAATATACACTGTAGAGATGGTTTGTGGGAGGTAAATTCTCTCAGCTTTTGCTTATCTGGAAATTATTTAATCCCTCTTCAAATTTAAATGATCTTGCTGGATAAAGTATTCTTCGTTGAAGACCTTTCTGCTTCATTGCATTAAATACATCATGCCACTCCCTTCTGGCCTGCAAGGTTTCTGTTGAGAAGTCTGATGATAGCCTGATGGACTTTCCTTTGTATGTGATCTTATTTCTCTCTCTGGCTGTTTTCAATTGTCTGTCCTTATCCTTGATCTTTGCCATTTTAATTACTATATGTCTTGGTGTTGTCTTCCTTGTGTCCCTTGTGTTGGGAGATCTGTGCATCTCCATGGCCTGAGAGACTATCTCCTCCCCCAGATTGGTGAAGTTTTCAGTAATTACCTCCTCAAAAACACTTTCTATCTCCTTTTCTCTCTCTTCTTCTTCGGGTACCCTTATAATGCAAATATTGTTCCGTTTGGATTGGTCACACAGTTCTCTGAATATTCTTTCAGTCTTAGAGATCTTTTTTTCTCTCTGTGCCTCAGCTTCTTTGTATTCCTGTTCTCTAGTTTCTATTTCATTTATCGTCTCTTCCACCATATCCAGTCTACTTTTAATACCCTCCATTGTGCTCTTCAATGATTGGATCTCCGACTGGAATTCATTCCTGAGTTCTTGAATATCTTTCTGTACCTCCATGAGCATGTTAATGATTTTTATTTTGAACTCCCTTTCAGGAAGAGTCATGAGGTCGATGTCATTTAAATCTTTCTCAGGAGTTGTATTAATAATTTTACTCTGAACCAGGCTTCTTTGGCATTTCATATTTGTTTATGGCATCCTCTAGTACCCAGAAGCTCTACTTCCTCGAGCTGCTCAGCCCCTGAAGCAATGTCGGGGGTCGCAGGGGAGTGGTATTGGTGCCTGGGGGAAGGAAAGAGCTGTTTCCTGCTTCCTGGCTGCTATGCCTTTCTCCACTGCCTGAACCAGTGGGCCAAGCACACAGGTATAAACCTGTTTCCTTTGCATTTGTAGTTGCTGTAGACAGGGCTTCCCTCTGGCTGGCCTGACGCCAGGGTAGGGTTTGTCGGTTTGCCAGCCAGGTTGGCTGGCTAGGAGATAGGTGCAGTAGGCGGCGTATCACGGAGGGGGTCCTTGGAGCTGTGTAGCCAGCCAGGGAGCTGGAGCACCTGAAGATCGTCTAAGGAGGGAGATTTCTTTTTCCTTCTTAAATATGAGAGTCTGTATGAGAAAGCTCCCAACCTGCTGGTCATAGTGCACCCAGACAATTTTGTCTACCTGTCCACTCTTCTGAGCAGTAAGCTCTGTGCAATCCTTGCCCCTTTAGCAGCCCTCTTGCTAAGGGCTTCCTTCTTAGGAAGTCTTTCAGACTGTCTGCCTTTTTTTTCCCAAACAGCCAGATATGGATCCCTGCTTTCCACAAGCAGCTGGAATCTCAGTCTCTCCAGGAATTCTGCCTATCTTAGCTTTCCAACCCCCTATTCACAAGAGTACCATGCAAGCACCATGAAATGTAGGTTTGTGTTCCCAGAGTAGATCTCCGGAGTTAGGTATTCAGCAGTCTCAGGCCTCCACTCCCTCCCTGCTCTGTTTCTCTTCTGCCCTCTGGTGAGCTGGGGTGGGGGAAGGGCTTGGGTCTCTCCAGGCCACGGCTTTGGTACGTTCTGTGAGGTCTGCTCTTTTCTCCTGGTGTATCCAGTCTGGCGCAGTCTTCTTTCCTGTTGCTCTTTCAGGAGTAGTTGTTATTAGTTATATTTTCGTATTATATGCAGTTTTAAGAGGAAGCCTGTTTCTCACCTCTCACGCCGCCATCTTTAATCCAATCCCTCCCTAGCAGTTAATTTTAAGGAATGAAAATTTGCTTGTTAACATTTATGTGTACATTTCAATAAATATCATTAAGGACTGGGATGTGCCTAAATTAATCTACATTGGATATAGTAGAGATTATTTACTTCATTCCCCTTTCTTTATAGGAACATTAATGGAATTGGGTATCTCCCCAATTGTAACATCTGGTTTGATTATGCAGTTGTTAGCTGGAGCCAAAATCATTGAAGTTGGAGATACACCCAAAGATAGAGCTCTATTCAATGGAGCCCAGAAGTGTAAGCATTAATACAATTAAAGAGCCTTTTCCAAATTTGAGAGTATTCTGGTAAAGATGTTTTTCTAGTCTTTTTTGTCTTTGGTTGTAAGCATGTACTCCTTTTCCCCCAATTTTTGTCAGTATTTGGTATGATCATTACCATTGGGCAAGCCATTGTGTATGTCATGACGGGCATGTATGGGGATCCTGCTGAAATGGGTGCTGGAATCTGCCTCCTTATCATTATTCAGGTAAGAAATCCAATTTTTCATGTGTAGAAAACAAAAGACCTTGATTCCGTTTTTCTTTTCTCATAATTCTTTAGGTGATTAATATATTCATTTTCTTCCTTTGGAATTATTTAATTATATTTTGGTTATTGAAGTGATATATAAATTGTGTTGATGTAAAAAACATTTATTGCAGTAGCCTCATAGCTAGCTACATGATGTAAAAGAATTATGGATCAACTATTTCATTAATGGCACATTTTTCACATTTTGATGTCTCTGAAATCAGGATGTTTTCTTCCAGTTGATAGTATCTTACAATTGCTTGTCAATAGGTGGCAGTCATGACAGTAATCATTGCCTGCACGTGTGTGTCAAGTTGGTCAGTGCCGTTGGTATTGTCACTTCCTCAGTTGGGTGTATATATGCATCGATAGAACATGTGTTTGAATTTAAGTGCTGTTTAAAATGTCTTCCAAAAATTTGTTATGATTTGTTTCTGAAATGAAAAGTTACAGAGGCACAGAAAGAGGAAGCCAGATGGTAAGCATCTATGTCTGAGTCTAAAATAACTTTTTATATTAAAAAAGTAGGAAATAAAAATTCTTTGTAATAAGTTATTGTGCCATAGTTAAATTGGAAGTATTTTTTCTAGTATACAGAGTACTGCATTAGAAATAATAATATCTTACAGTGAGTGAAATATATAAGCATACATACATATATTCCATGGATTTTTAAAATGAATGCTTTGCAATGGAATATTAAAGGCCAACATAATTAGCCCTCTGCTAAGTATCTTAAAGTGTGTAAAGTTTGGAATATATTCCTCCAATTTATAATCCTAAAAAATCATTTGGAAATGTTACCCAAGAATGGATTGTACTTAAGTTATGTAATAGTCATTCATTGTATTTTGAAAGGAAGTTTGCTTAAGTTAAATACTGAGCATCTAGAGTTCAGGTTATCTTGGAAGTGCCTTTTCTTATTCACTCCATGAAATTAGAATTAATTTAGGAAATGTTTTTAATAGCCAAAAGAATCAAGGTCAGAAAAATATTTTAAAATAAAATTAAAATCCCAGTGTATTAATATGTATATTGAGAAATACGACTGTTTCAGACTGGCATGGTTGACCATTCTTTTTTTTTTAATAAGCTTATATAGAAGCAAAACATAATAAAATCATTTGGGGAGTATGATTCAAAACAAGGAGAGCTAAGTTGTTCAAGTATTTATTGTCATCATTAACAATAAGAGGGGCTTTTCTAATGAAATGGAAGTATTTTGCCCATCAGGCTCTGTGGTAGTTTTCTGAGCCCCAGTGAGTCCCCATTTAGTGTAAGGTATGTTTCTTTAAAGCATAGCATTGTCCTTGTGTCTCCATTTAAAAAATACTTGATTGGCAAATTTATAACCTTTGGGAAATTGAGGGAAGAAGAGCTTCACTGGGTGGGGAGAGAAGGTTGCCTGAAAACTGGTTTTGCCCTCTTGGCGCTTAGGTGCTCTTCACGCGCTTTTGCATTGCTGAGGATACCACTATAACAATTGTTGCCTTATTTTGCCTCTGTATAGCATTTGCTTTATGAAACCTATGGTCTATAGTTGAGACTAACCCTGCTTTTTAAAAGACACCCAGAATTGGCATCTAGTTCTTTGAACATTATGCATCAGTAACATTTTTCTAGTATTTTAGTAAGGATATAATTAGATTCATAAGCAACCCCAGTTGACCAGTTCTGGGTTAGTTGAAGAAAGTATTGACTTCTTGTGGAGTCAGTTAGGAATTTAAATTGATAAAATTTTTGTTTTTCAGTATAAGAAATCAAGGAATAATTGTATTCCAGGAAGGATACAGTGGATATATACTAATTTAATTTGTTTACATAATTTCTTATGTACAAATATTTGTCACGTGGTTAATCTTCTAGTGCTAATGCTTAGAGAATTTTTTCATGTGTGATCATAGAGGGGTCCCATTTGTGTCTCTTAAAGGCATTGCTAACATTGGAAATGTGCACACATGCTGAAGAGATAAAGTTGGATCAGTGTGTTTTCTCGTAGAAACAGAGGTTTTGAAAATTATTTGCATTCTGTTATATAAAGTGTTTCTCACTTTAATTATTCTTGCTTCATTCACATGGTTAGTGTCTTTCAGCTAGTGAGTTTTGAAATCTAAATAGTAGGTCTTGATTAAAATTTTATAAAAAGAATAGGAAATATCAGTGTGCATGGCACGTAGTGAAGGTAAGTATTGTTTTATCAAACTAAGTTGTGTGTGTGTGTGCATGGGCAGGATTGAAATAGAAAGTGCTATTTTTATACATGCTTTAGAAATGCATATGTACTGGACATTCTACAAGACCATGCATTTAGTGTTCAGTTTTATTGCTATTGTAGTTAATGAGATGCTGTAACTTTGGGCTTTTCATTTCCTCCTAGGCATGCATGCTTTTTACCATCTTTTATTCTACTCCTTTAATTATAAAAAACCATTCCTAACTTAGGTTCCTCTATAATTCCTTTCTCTAATTAAAAAAATAATGAGTTTGACTTTCATAGGATATCCACGAATTGCTCTGTAGTCTGATGATCATTGGCCTGAACAGGCAGTTTGGAGAATTAAAGTGTTTGAGAGCTGCCTGTGTGACTTTGGACAAGTCATTTAATCAGAAGCCCATCATAATACTGTTTGGTTGGCTGATAGTTTGTGGACAGCTGTTCTTCCCTATTGGGTTTCTGTATTTATGATTGGGAGTATTTATTTACTTTTAACATACATTGTCAAAACAAAATCTCAGTAGTAAGTCCTATCTTCTCTCTTACTGTGTCAAAATGTTGAACTTGATTTTCAAACAATAAGGGGATCATGAGCTCTCTTAGAAGCTCTGAGACTTGTACCCTTTCTCCAGTTCATTGAAAGCCAAACTAAAAGACTGGAAGTAGACTAGTTAGGCTCTCTGTACAGCCATGGAAAAGACAGTTCAGGAAAAAAAATCTAAGGTAAGCCAGTTTAGAGTGAAGTACTAGAGTTTGCTTTCTCTTAAGGGATATCAGGTAAACTGAGTAAAGGAGGAGGGTGGGAAGCTTCAGGACTGGGAGGAGTGGAAAGGGCATTTTCTCAGTTCTGTAGGAGGGTGTATTTAAAAGTGGGGACAGATGTGAGATTGGGGCATAGAAAGGCCCTTTCTTCCCCTCTTGATTAGGTTACTGAAGGGCAGGGAAGAAGTCATATGACCAAGGAGGTCACTTGCAAGGCTGTGGATTATTTTTAATTGATGCATGCTTTTACAGAAATGTATTCTCCAGGAGAAAAGTTAAGAATTTTCAGTTTTATGTAGTTTTTCATTTTTTTTTTAATTATGAGTTTTAGAACATGGTGAGCCCTTAATTGTCTTCAGTTTACAGCCAATCTCTGTCCCATATGTTTAGAATGTATTTTTACATTGTTACAAACTGTGTACATATTTGTGCTCTACTTTTTGACTTACTTTATGTATAATATATATAATATACATACAGTTGACCCTTGAACAACAGAGGTTTGAACTGTGGGTCCACTTAAATATGGATTTTTTCCTCCATTAAATACAGTAAGTACTGTAAATATATTTTCTCTTCCTTACAATTTTCTTAACATTTTCTTTTCTCTAGCTTCTTTTATTGTAAGAATATAGTATGTAATACATGTAACATACAAAATACGTGTTAATTAGCTATTTATATTATCTATAAGGCTTGGTGTCAACGGTAGGCTATTAGTAGTTTATTGAGGACCCAAGTTATTTGTGGATTTCAACTGTGTTGGGGGTGGGCGGCCCTAATCCCCATCCTGTTCAAGGGTCAGCTGTACATAAAATATTATATATAATTCTTAAGCAGTGTGTCAACAGAGTTCACATGCTTTTCCTTTATTGGTAGCATTCAGTTGTATCATTCATTGTCTTTCATTTGCAGTTTCTTGCTGTCATAAGTTCCACAACTGCGAACATTCTTGCTTTAGTGTGCTTTTCAGTGTCCCTCATTCAAACATCGTAAGGGAAACTGTTCAGATGGTGTATGGATGCACTTTAAAAGTTGAAATGTCTGCCTTGTAATGTGATGGCATTCCCAGTCTTCTGATTCGCAGAACTGGCTTCCGACTAAACTAAAGCTGGTGAAAAGATGCAGTGTCCTAGTAGTGTAACTGCCACGGCTAGGTGTTAGTACTGAGTGCCTGTACTTTGACAGTAGCCGGTGGTGTGCGTCTCCCTCCGGAGTTTATTCTTGCTTCAGCTCACTTGCATTTCTTTCCCCACAGTTGTTTGTTGCTGGTTTGATTGTGCTGCTGTTAGATGAGCTGCTACAGAAGGGTTACGGCTTGGGGTCTGGTATTTCCCTCTTTATTGCCACCAACATCTGTGAAACCATTGTCTGGAAGGCCTTTAGTCCCACTACTATTAACACTGGCAGAGGTACATTGCACAGACTGCACCTGCACGAGTTTGCTGGATGTGTGCTGAACAGTGGTTGGCAATGAGCATACGTGCTGTCCACCCCAGGGTGCTGTCCGGGGCACAGCTGATGCTAACTGTAAAAGTTAGTAAGAGAGACCTGTGGAGTGTGAGACACTTCTTCAAACAGAATGATGCCCAAATTGTAGTCTCCGCTCATTAAAATTTCAGTGGTTTCAAAGAGATTTAAAATTTTTTATTTGCATAAGCCACTGCAGCGGAAGTAATTGATTTGAATGATTTCAGCATTCCCAGGAGGATGGAAAGGTAGTGGATTATGATTTTTCAGATGGAAAGCTGTTACTTACTGTACCATCGGGCACTTTTGCTGCTTTTCTACTTGGCTTTGTAAGCACCTAAATTTTGAAATATTTCATTCTGTCTTTCCCCTTATCCATCTCCACTTCTCTCAAATGCCATCCCAGCTTCCTAATGGTTACCATGTAAACTGATCCCAGCCTTAAGAAAATAGCAGTGATGTTTACTAATGTTCTTGGAAAAATAATGTTAAAGGCAAGCTTGATAATAAATCTCGATTCTGGCATCTTTATTCTGCTTTGCTGCTGCTTTGTTCCCCCCCCCAAAATAGCCTTTCCCTTCCCTAAAGTAAAGGAGAGGCAAATCATTATGAACTGAATATCTGCTTTGATTTATTCTACTTCAGCTGTTTTCCTCAAGAATAGTCTCTTGAGAAAACTTCAGATTTACACTAAAAAATATAAATTTGCCTCAGTGATCTAAATATTTTTAGAAGCTCCACACATGGCTGTGTTGTGAACATTGATAAGTTTTTGGACTCCTATTTTCTGCTGTGTACTGGAGTTTCAAGGTTATTTGTTTTGACCTTTGAGAGAACTTTGGATAATGGTCTACAGCTCATTTCTGTCTTGGCTTATCAGGTACCGAGTTTGAGGGCGCCGTCATAGCTCTCTTTCATTTACTGGCCACCAGGACGGACAAAGTCCGAGCGTTAAGGGAGGCTTTCTATCGTCAGAATTTACCCAATCTCATGAACCTCATTGCTACAGTTTTTGTGTTTGCTGTTGTTATATATTTTCAGGTAAGTATGCTATCTTCACTGAACTAAGTGGTGCCGTTTGAAATGTTAGTATCTGACAAGTCAGTGTTTCAGAATATAATCAAGCAGATAATTCCATTCTTTGGTCTCTAAGGTGCAAAATGTTAGTGTTTATGAAATAGCAAAGGATTTCTATTTCTGTGTCTCTGTAGAAGGGAAAATTTTGTTAGTACTGTCTTGTCATACAGCCTGCTGGTATTATTTTGCCTCTTACGTATATTCTTTACCTGATATATGTATAGTTTCTTACTTGATTTTCATTTTTCAGGGATTTCGTGTTGACTTGCCCATTAAGTCCGCCCGGTACCGCGGGCAGTACAGCAGCTACCCCATCAAGCTCTTCTACACGTCCAACATCCCCATCATCCTGCAGTCAGCCTTAGTGTCAAACCTATATGTCATTTCCCAGATGCTGTCTGTTCGATTTAGTGGCAACTTCTTAGTAAATTTACTAGGACAGTGGGCCGTGAGTATTTTGTTATTTATTCTAAGTATTCAAATGTATTATTATTTGCATTTCATGGTTATACCTTTGACTAGAGAGATGAACCATAATTGAAACAGTTGCTAGAACATTTTTGGATCACTTTCCCATAACAGAGTTTATCATTGATTAGAAGAATTGGTAAGTGTTGTGAAACTAAGATTGGCCAAGTACTTTTTTTATTATTTTTCTGCCTAAGAAGCATTTTCAGATCTCTGTTGAGTGACCTGTCAGGTTAAAATCATGGTTGCTCTCATGAAAGTGATTCCCTATTTTGCAATCTTATCCCACTATAGCTGTCTAGAATGACTTTTTGAAAGAGCTATTTGCTAATTATATAGGCAATACTGAAATCCTCCTTTCCTGTCTTAACCATGTTTTTCATGGCCTGAATGGTAATAAACTAGTTTAGGGTTAACTGAGCTGGAGATAGGTGTGTAATTACTAGACGGAAGGGAGCCTAGAGTTGCTAGAAATAGAATCCACTACATTTTGACTTCGTTTTATAGATCCTGTCATCGTAGCTCCTTCTAAAGCAATCCAGTCACATTGTTCCTAAAGTGTGAGTTGTTGTAGTATTGAATTTTGATTGGTTTAAATTCTATCACCTGATCAAGGAGTAGTCCCCCCTTAAAACTGTAGATGTCTACTAAGATCCTTTATTCTTTTGCAGAATATGTAATTCCATAATTTGTCTTTCACCAAAGAATACTATTTTTTATAGCCATTATTCCTGAAATGTGGTGCTTATTCTATGCATTTATTTAATATTCTGTCTTTTGCATTATAAGTAATGGTGACGGATTTTTCTGCTTTTACTGAAGCTCATTTTTTTAAACTTAAAAGTTTAATAGGATAAGACAGAAACTCTTGAACATTAGTTGAAGGAACTGGGGTTCTCTTTATCCACAATACTCATTTTTCATTTATTTGACAAATTTGATTACATGTGATGAGGGGAGGAGCAGCTTTTCCTTCCTAATAAGCTAATAATTCAGAAATAATTATGATGATTTCATAGTAATAAATGCATTGAGTGATATAGATTGTGTTGTGATCATAACTAAGATTCTTTTTAATGAGAGGATTACTGGGAAAGTGAATTAGTTTATAAACAGTTCTCTTGATTTGGGATTAGAGATTCTAGGACACAATAGAGGAATCATTTGGAAATTGTAAATTTAGGAACCAGACATTTTGATCATTTTCGCCAAAAATTGCTTTCCCACCCCCATGCCCTAAAATTTTATTTAATATGAGGAAATACACGCTATTTCTAGTTCTATTAATCTAAAAATTCTTAAATTTGTAGATAAAACTCCATTATAAATGCTATCAAAAAACTATTATTCCTTATAATATACAAATCATATAAAGCTTAGGAAGCAAGTTGTTAGTCTTCTGCCAGTATTTCAATTGATTGCATTCTTAATATAATACTTTGAAGTAGAAAAATATGTTCCATATTGTTACACAGTTTAATTTTTGATTCAAAGTGTAATCAGAGATTGATTATAAATGTAGTCATATTCCGACAAGATTTTTCTTGTAGATGTATTAGGAAGTTTTTAAAAATTGCTCTTCTGTGTTAATAGTCACATTGTCTTTTATGTAATAGATACTCACTGTATAATTTCAAAGAAGTAAAGATAATAGACACAAAAGTAAATCCCTAAGTTATATAGAATCATTAGCTGTAAGTGCTTTGAGCTTCAAACGTTATCATAATTGTTGAGTTTTAATTAAAGTTAGAAAAAGGTGTGCTTGACCAGTTAGGTTGACCATTTGTCCTTTTTATTCCTGTTCTGCAGGATGTCAGTGGGGGAGGGCCTGCTCGATCATACCCAGTGGGAGGTCTTTGTTACTATCTTTCTCCTCCTGAGTCCATGGGTGCCATATTTGAGGATCCTGTCCATGTGGTGGTTTATATCATCTTCATGTTAGGATCATGTGCATTCTTTTCTAAGACGTGGATAGAGGTGTCTGGTTCCTCAGCCAAAGATGTAAGTATTGGATTTATTTGAAAATAAAAAACATTAATAATTTTTAGGTGTCAAAATGGTAATTGGTACACTCTTAATAAGTACCACTGTAATTTAAACTTTAATCCATACATTATTAATGAGGTAATGTCACCCCTGGGGGTTAAAAATAGTTCCTGGAAGGTAAAATCTTATTTTAATCTATTTCTTAGATTTTACAGTGGTTTTTGCCCCTCCAAAAACTGAACTGTACCTGACAAAGTCTTATTCCTTAGTGTTTAATATTTGTGTAGGGAGGTGATAATTAAAAACAGAGAAACAGTGGTTTAATGGGTGGGTAACATGGTCGTGCAGCATTGTAGCCTCAGGTTGAATGGGAACGGTACGATGTGACAGTGCCTGCTTCCTTTATATTTACTTATTAGTGTGTGGGAAGCACTTTGCACAGAACCTGCTGGATAGTAAGTGGTGAAATGTTAAGAGGTTGATTTTAAGTTGTTTTTGTCTTTGCAGGTAGCTAAACAGCTTAAAGAACAGCAAATGGTAATGAGGGGCCACAGAGATACCTCTATGGTTCATGAGCTCAATAGGTAAGGTCATTGGATTTAATTCTTGAAGTGAATGTGTTTGTGTGTGCGTTGTGTATGTGTGTATGCACATGTACTTTTCAGTCTATCATTTATTCTGAAATGCTATTCTTTATTTAAATTCATATTTGAATTTTTATTCTACTTCACACAAAAGAACCAAAATTTAACACAAAACTGAATTGTTCTCTATGTCAAAATTGCGGTGTGAAGAATTATTTTAATTGAAACTGTGTTCCCTTTTCTGCTCAGCTCACTGTTAAAATGTTGTAGATCAGAAATTCTCATTGTTGGCTGCCTGCATATACAATCACCTGGGAGCTTTGAAAAAATACCAATATCCCACCTCTAGGAATTAATTTATTTGGTAGGTCCCAGGCATCAGTCTTTTGTGTTTTGATAACAGCTTTATTGAGATCTAATTCAGATACCACTTAGTTCACTCACGTGAAGTGCACAGGGTAGTGGGGTTTTTTTGTTTTTAGTATATTCAGAATGTGTAATCATTACAATGTAAATTTTAAAAACATTTTCATCACCCAGAAAGAAATCTGGTACCTCATTCCTACTCCGACCTCCTGCCTCAGGCAACTTTGCCTATTCTGGACATTTCATATAAATGTAACGTGATCTTTTGTGAATAGCTTCTTTCATTTAGCATGTTTTCAGCTTATCCATTTGTGAATAATACTCTTATGTATGGATATACCACATTTTCTTTATTCATCATTTGATGGAAATTTTGGTGTGTTCCACTGTTTGGCCACCATGAATGATGCTGTTGTGAACATACTTGTACAAATTGTGTGTAGGCGTATGGTTTCATTTCTTCAGGAGTAGAGTGTTGGGTCCCATAGTAACTCTGTGTCTAACATGTTGAGGAACTGCCGACCTGTTCTCCAGAGGGTCGCGCTCTCGCCTCCCTTCGGCAGGGCGTGCAGGCTCCAGCTGCTGCCGCCCTCGCGAGCACTGGTTCTTGCTGTGTGGTTGCTCACCTCGTGGGGGTGAGGTGGTGATTCGCGTGGTCTTGCTTTGCTTTTCCCTGGTGTGTAAATCTTCTCCTATGTTTGTTAGCCATTTGTACATTTTCTTTGGAGAAATGTCTATCCAGATCTTTTGCTCATTTTTAATTGGGTTGTCTTTGTGTTACTGAGTTGTAAGATTAAAAAACAAATATTGTGGGCATGTCTTGTTAGCTATATGATTTGCAAATACTTTGTCCCATTCTGTGGCTTGTCTTCTCATTTTTTTGATGGTGTCGTTAAATGCAATTCTAAATTTTGATGAAGTTCAGTTTACCTAGTTTTGCTTTGGCTGCTTTTGGTGTTGTACCTAAGAAACCATTGCTTCACCCAAGGTCATGAGGATTTATTTTTGTTTTGCCTTTAGGTCTGTGATCCACTTGGAGCTGATACTTATTTGTGTTTGCTGTGATACAGTCTTCTTTTGCATGTGGATATTCACTTGTTCCTAGAACCACTGTTGACAAGACATTAGTATTTTTATTTAAGTTCTGTATTTATTTAGAACCTAGAATAGATTGCGTCGTAGTAGCATAATGAACCTCCACTCACCACCTCTGTCCAACTTCAGTAGTTACCATCGTACGTACTGCCATTCTTGTTTATCTGCTGTCTTCCCACAGCCTTTTTTCCTTTCTGGAGTATTTTAAATACAATCCCATTATTTTGAACAATTCTCCAGGTGATTCTAATGAGGAGCCAAGGTTGAATTACTGTTCAAAAGGATCATCCAAATCTTATGTAAATTGGATACTTAGAAAGCATTTTGAAATTTGTCTGCAAGTGGGAGCTAAGGGTTGCCCATTTTTAAGTGATTAAACATTTTAATACTTAAATCTCAGTTGAGGATTGGAATCTGCCATAAAAGTCATGTGTTGCCTTTCGTGGCTGTTTACCGGTTTCTGGACAGGAAGCCGAGCCAGCCCCTAAACCACAGAGCTTTCCTCTGCCTGTAGCCGCGGGGTCCGGCTGCTCAGCCCGTGGGCTGCTCCCGGCTGGGTGAGTCAGGTCACGCCCGGCGCGGCACCGCTGCTGCCCGGTCACCCCTCCACCTTCTCTGTGCCTGACTCAGGGTTTTGTCTTCCAGGTACATCCCCACAGCAGCGGCATTTGGTGGCTTGTGCATTGGCGCCCTGTCAGTGTTAGCGGACTTCCTGGGGGCCATTGGCTCCGGCACTGGGATCCTGCTTGCGGTCACGATTATTTATCAGTATTTTGAAATATTTGTTAAGGAACAGGCTGAAGTTGGAGGGATGGGTGCTTTATTTTTCTGAATGTTCCAGTATTTCTTTGTGTGTGTGTGAAAGGGAAGATATTTTGACATATCGTTTTTGTCAAATAATGCTGGTTACCCTTTCCTTCCCTCAGTTTCTTGTTTTCAAGTGCTAACTGTCCCATTTCTGAAATGGGCACCAAGCCAAGCCTGTGTGCAGCATTAGTACCAGCTGCCTTAAAACTGAAGTTTACATTATTCGTTTAAAAACATACATGTAGTGTTGCCTGTGATGCTGGAAACCAGTGTATCCGCCTTGCCATGTTCAGTTGTGACGGTGAGATGGTGATGTGGATGTTTTGCACACGTTCAAAATGCTTAGTATTGCCCCCACTTGTTTAAAAATAAATGTAGTTCAGATGGCCACTTTCCAGTATTTTTTAGCTTATTTAATGAGTTCTGCAACATTTGTATCTAATCTGTATTTTAGATATAATTACTTTTTATACTTTTGTAACTCACAGTACCCATGTTCCCACCCTCCCTCATTTGTCCCTTCTGAGCGCAGCCACTTAGCCCAGATGGGCAGAAGGAAGCTTCAGGTACAGCTGCCGCTAGAAATGACTGCTTATGATTACTCTTCCTATTCTTTCATTCTTTCTTCCAGTGACAGCAGTCTGTGCTGTTTTACTCTATTGGCTATGCCTTCGAATTCCAGCAAGCCACTTGAGAATAGTCTTTCAAGATACTAAGCCCCAGTTCTTTCTTTTAATCCCTAAAGCAAAGATTGAATTCTCAAGCAATGTCTGTAGTTCAGTGGGGGTGAACAATGAGTAATTGAAGCTAGGAATTTGTGTATGTTGTTGTACTTTATAGCAACAACGTGAGTGTAAACAGTAGACAATAAACTTTTATTTAATAAAACTGAGTTGTGTTGGAAAAATTTTTTTAAATCTAGTATCAAATTTCTGACATTGTGTAGGTTCACTGTATTCATACAAAATCCATCATGAGAGGCCTGTTGCACAAGGTCAAATGTAATTACAGTTTAGTGTTTAATCCTAAAAATATGGAGAGACAGTGGCCAATTGGAGGGTACTCAGTTATGTCACTTACATTTGTAAAGAACAGAACAGTGGTCTTAGGCAATAGCAGCTTCTATTTGAAATAGCACACAGTTCTTTATAAATAACTCATTTTTTAAAGTATTCGCTTTATTGTCCAAAGAGATCAAACTTAATTTTTGGGAGACATCCTTTTCCATTCTTAATTTCTTACTAAAAGTGCAGGAAGTATATCTTATTTAGCTTAAGATAACAAAGCCAGGTAAGTACAGGGCCAAGTGAATTCAAATAAAGGCAGGCAGAGCGGTGTAGCGGTCAGCTGGAGAGCACCTCCCGAGCGCCTCCGACCGCTGTTACCGCGCAAGTTCAGGCAGACCCAGTGTTACTCTATGGACGTTTCAAGGTGGAAATCAGGCCTTTTACAGGAGACTTTCAACTTTAAAAGGTGACAAATTAACAGTGTCAGCCAATGAAAACATCCAGACTGGCAGTTCTCAAACTGACTTATTTTCCAAGCCTAGTCTTGATGTTTACACATAACGTAAGTGGCATTAGGATTAGCTAGATAGGATTTAGCTGAATTGCACTCTTAGGAAGAGAAGAAGACAGAAAGGATAGGCAGGGGTTACATGTACCTCTCCTCCATCAACATTTAAAGTAGGTTTTTCAATTTTGGGGGGGAACGGCTCTGGAAGAGCTGGTCTATTTGGAGAGACCAGTCTGTGCTCCAGTTTGTGTATTGATACATGCCTTGTCTCTTCTTGATTTTTAAGGGTAGTAATAAGGGAGATTATAGGACTTGGTCCTTGAAAGCTTAGGGAAGAGGATGAAGATCTCTGGAGAATTATGATGCCTATGATTAAAAAAAGGGTTTTTATAAAAGGTTTAGAGGCACAGGGCAAGGCTACTATTAGAGCAAGTAGTCAGGGCTTTATTTTCATGTTTACAGGGAGAGGAGACTTGATCTATATAGTTCCCTAGTTCCATAATTCCTACCATCATATTTAAAAAGTACAATGTAAATATCTTATGGTTTTGCTCCTCAAAGTATGTCTGGATAAGATGGTGACCCTGTAGACAAAGGAACTCTGTTGCAGCATTTTGGGCATTAGTACCCTGACGTTGTCTGGTCTGAGGGGCCTGTGTCCAGGGCTCGCACGGAGCAGCCTCCTGAGCCTTCGCTGGGGGCCGGCCTGCAAAGACAGTACTCCTGCGGAGGCCTTGAAAGCCAACACAAGAGCCAAGTGCAGTCAGGAGATAAGAAAAGGGCCCAGTAACATGGGCAGACCTTTTGGATGATAGGGTTTTTTTAGGCACAGCACAAGCCAGAAACAATCCATTTTTTTCCTTTATAGTGGTTTAACACCAACATAGAAATGCCCCAAACCATGTGGATTTGGTTTTTAGAAACTTTCAGTCCTTTTTGACTTAAGGATAGGAAATGAGGTTCTTAAGTGTGCACACATGCTTGAGAGAAGGGCCCTGTGTTTTCATGAGCCTCTTCCCCTTGGGGTAGTGAATGGAATCAACCGCTTTTCACCTTCAGTAGCCAGGAGGACATAAGGACACTTGCTAAGTGTCAACATTTGCGTGTTTCAAATGTCATTCTCTTTTGATTTTACTTCCTCTGCTACACAGATTAATTCCACACAGCAGACAATTCAATTAGAAGGGCAAGAAAGTCCCTATTTAGGCCTTTAAAAAAAAACCTCTGTTTAAACACTAATGTAGTAAATAGTTATTTGCACACCCAGCTACAGAATTTTATATTGGGGGATGAGAGTAGAAGTAGTCCTAATCTGGAATTCAGGTCTTTTTCCTGTAGAAATAATAATATCTCCTGGGCTAGATTATAAAATTAAAAGCAAAGCTTTAAAAAAAATTGGATTAAACATACTGCATTTATGTTCTTTTTCATTAACATAGCTGGAGTTTAACATTTAAATGAAGGCTACAGCCTATCTATAATTACAGTTCCATACCACCACATGCATTCTGTGTTGCTTTTATTTTATGAAAAAGCTATTTTCAATCTACATTAGACTAAAGCTGAATACAAAGTCTTAGTGAAGGAGGCCTGGTGGTTTTGTTTATAAAAGCATGGCCATTGTCCTTTGGCCTTAAAATTTGAGGAAGGGCACTTCAAATGGCTTCGCGTTTGCGTGTTTCAGGGCCAGAGCATAGGAATAAACCCTGGCATCCACTGTCAGATGTTCCTCGGCTACCAGAGCTGCAGGAAGCAAAGACCACAAGTTAGTCAAGTTAGTAAAAGATGGCACCCCTTGTCATCAGCCAGTGTTTACTGAGAAACTAGTATGTGCTGGTTCCTCGGCCAGATGCTGGTGATAGAGGGGGGAACAAGACATTTTCTGCCATCACGGATCTCACTCTTGTGGAAGAATAAAAGATACAAAAGCAAGATTACATTTCCAGCATGAGACAAGAACAAGACAAAATTAAGACTAAAGACAAGATGAGCATATGTATTAGAGATGAAGATTTTTATGTGTTAAAATAGCAAAGCTCTAAGTTTATAGATCTAGTTACTACTTCATGTATAACTCCATGTAGGGCTTTACTACCCGGACTCTATAGAGTAGTAATTATTCAGCACTTTATGTTATGTAGGGAGTCACGTGTCTTCCACTGCTATGGGATATGTACTTTCCACATGCAAATTAAACTGTATGTGTGATAGAACTGGAATTCTATCACCACTGAGGTTTCAGAATCTTCCTACAGTGCACATTAAGGAGAACTTCTGTTTCACTCAGATGGTAGCTGTCAGACTTGGAATCTGTCTTGTTTTCCTGGCCACTTGTTTAGGAACAAGCTCAGAGGCATTCTGATCTTCGAAGGCAAGATTATGTCCTACTCTTCTATGCATGCAGGTGCTAAGGCCAGAAGGGAAGTTAAGTCAGGTGGAAGAGAGAAGGAAGGAATTTCTTAAAAAGAATACTACTCTTATATAAAAAAAGGAAAAACATACAGGATAGAGCATTTAAGCACTTGTGGGCTAACATTATCTTGTTTAATTTTCCTCATGCCTCCTTCTCAGTGATAGGCGCTACATCTTGTTCCTTTTATGAGAAAAGCTTAGAAAGGCCTGGAGCCCATTCAAGGTAATAACTAATGCAGGATCCTCAGAACCAGTCAGACCTGTCAGACCCAGTGCTGTGCGATGGTTGATAGCCATGGCTTTCTAACTAAATGCCTAATAAATTACAGCATCTCTTCAGGACAAGTATTCCTAACTCTGAGATCTTTAGGTGGTTTTTACCTTAGGTCTAATTTTCAACAAAGTAGGAATGGAAGCTTTCTGGGAATCTGAAATCACAGCAGTTTTTGAAAGACCTACTTCACTTTTCAAGCCAACAACACCAACAGAAATAAAATTATAAGCCACTGGTGCTTATGGAAGGTAGGGGCTGCTTTCAAAACTTTGGGTCTCCAAACAGTGCTTCAAGTTAATTTTTGAAACAAACTTAAAAATACTCAAATTATAAAGATTACCCATTTCCTTATAAAAAGGTGATGGGGCCTATCCAACTGGCGTAGAGGAGCTCCATGAAGAGCCTATCATGTCTTCAGTACAGTGTTCCCTAGTGTAGTTACATCAAAGGACATCTGTCCACGTAATCTTGTTTTTTACGAAAGCCCTATGATGGGCTAGCCGGGAATCACACAGTGCAAGTACATGACCAGTAATTTACAAAGGGTCACCCTGCTGGTGAGTTGGGTTCATTTTATCAGCATGTCACATTCAGTATGTAAGATGCCTCAATATTTATAGACGAAGTATCACTAAAGTGTCCTTTCATTTATACCCTGCACAAAGACCCATCCAGTGTACCAGCACACTTGAGGCTCCGCTGAGTTATCTACTCCTATGCCTCCGCAGTGCCATGGATTAAAGACTTAAAAGTATAGACTAGTTTTGGCTAGTGAACAGGAATATAAACTTGACAATTCTGTAGGGAATAAAGCCCCTACTGAAAGCTTTCACTTGACATCAAATATTTTGCTCATGTTTTCAAACTGCATCACTCAGAAAGTAAGACTGTTATGTTAGTGGTCAACGGCAGTTTTACAAGATTCTAGGTATTTGACCTAAATGAGGAAGAATATAAAACAGAATTCTACCTAGTACCCCATTTGCTGGGGATGGAGAAAAAGAAAGTTGGGTAACAATCTTGAGAATGCTTACCATCAATTCTCTTCAGCAGGTCATTCTTTGGTAAGGAAATTACTTCCACAAATTCTAAACAAACAAAGTACAAGTGAAAACAAAGTAACGCACAAGAGAGCCTACCAGAACACCACAAAATGCCTGTAGCCACTGCCACTACACTACGCCAGAGACACGGTCAGCCACTGGGAGTTGAGTGACATACCTCCATCTCCTGAAAATAAACAGAAAAACATTTTAGCAAGACCTGCAGTGATAACACATTGGAAGACCCTTATGCAAGACACATCAAAAAGGCCTATGAATTTATATACATGGCTGGGTCTCTACTAATTTATTTACATAGCAAAAAATGTAGCAAATATAACAGTACGAAGCTGTTGTTCCCCGAATCTAATGTTTAGTAGAAAAGTTTAAAGCATGTTCTGTAATACATATCTGTATTTTAAAATTGTGTTAAAATATACATGATATTTACCATTTAAACTGTTTTGAAAGGTACAATTCAGTGGCATTAAATACATTTATGTTGTGAATGTCAGCCACACGCTCTGTCTCCAGAATCATGTCATGATCCCAAACAGAAACACATTAAACAATGACTTTTCATCCCTGGTAACCTCTATTCTACTTCTTGTCTCTAAGAGTGTATTAATTTTAGGTGCCTCATATTAGCGGAATCACACAATATTTGTCCTTCTGTGTCTAGCTCAGAAAAGCACTTCGCACAATGTTTTCAAGACTCATCCAAGTTACGGTGTGTATCAGCATGTTTCATTCTTTTATGCCTGAACAGTACTCCACTGTATACATACACCACATTTTGTTTCATCTGTTCATGGACACTTGGGTTTTTTCTACCATTTGGGTATTGTGAGTAGTGCTGTATGAACACTGATGTATGAGTATCTGTTTGAGCCCCTGCTTTCAATTCTTTTGGGTATATACCCAGGCGTGGACTTGCTGGATCATAGGGTAATTCTGTGTTTAGCTCTCAGAGCTGCCAGACTATTATCCACAGCATGTTATATGTCTGTTTGCTAGTCTGAAAATAGAGCATTTAAAATTAGCTGCAATGGGACACTGCAACATTTAGGAACAACTGAAGACGATAAGAAATGGAAGACCATTGCCTGCTACATGACTGATAGTGGTGTGTGTGTCAGCACCTCTGAGGGGCTGGGAGAGGACGTGAAACTGACAGGCATTGAAGCTTCTGCTTCCAGACTTGCTAAGAAATAGTATATAGCAAGAATTTCCTAAAAGCTTCTCTAGATAAGAAACTCAACAAAGAGTCAACAAGCTGCTGCGCTGGAAGAATTACCTGATGCAGTCTTACATGTGAAGGCAGAAATCAGTGACTTTGAAGATTTTCCTTGTCTACTATTTAGATCTGTAACTTATATTACTAAATGGGATCAACTTATCTAGAAAATATGGTAATATGTCATTCAACATTTATATACAGAAAGCATACAAATCAAATGGTAAAAGAAAAATGCTAAAATACACAAGATTAGGAAAAACATATGGATGAAGGATCTACGGAATATCATTCTTCTGACACAGCACAAAGCCAACAGTAGCAAGTTAAGAGACACTGAATGCACTTCCGCCACCTCAAGCCCAGCCAGTGCTCTTACCTGGCTTTGGCTTAGGTCTTACATTTTCAGCATCATCTCCATTGATGGTCACTGTCACCATGTGTGTGGTACAATTTGACAAACCTGGGTCTGTGCATAGAGCTGTGGAGAGAAGCAACAGATCACCTTTGCAGATGTGGTTGGTTTCATTGCCTAAATGTCTTCAGAAGCCTGGGCTCACAATCCAGTTGACAGCATGGATGCAGGAGAACTGGTTTAGCCTGTACGCCTAGCGTGTGCTCTAGGGTGAAAGAGCACGCATGTAGTCAGCACGTCTTTGTCCCCGGGTTCCTAGGTAAACTCTGGTAAGTCTGAGGGACTAGACAGTAGGGACATGTGAAATCCTTCCACCACATCAAGGAGAAAAATCTAGTGACGAGCATGGCTCATGGTGAGGTAAGTAAGCAAGCTCGGAATGGGGGGAACTCGGGCAGCTGGGTTTCGTGCTTCTCTAGCTTAGTGTCCTTGTGGCTCAGGTTTGCTTTCAAGGGGAGAAGAGGTTCACTCGTAGATGGTGACCAAATCTAATTATGATTTCTCTTTCGCATTAGCCCAATTAAAAGCCATCTGCATTTTGACCATAAAGAACACCCAAACAATCCTTTTACACAAAGAAGAAACTATTATTGCTTGGCTGGTTTTCAAGAGTTTGTCCCCAGGTGCACATGTGGAAAGCAATACAAACCTGGAGAACATTCAGCAATGTCACCTTTATAGCCAGTTTCTTCCTCTAGCTCCCGGAGGGCAGCTGCTTCTGGGCTTTCATCATCGTCTATGAGACCTGGAAGTCCAAACCATTTGTGAAGGGGGAGCGTGCCATCCAGTTTTCTCTGAACCTTGTCGTTGCTGCTGAGCTATGTGAGAAGAATCCTGTATGTGTTGTGAAAAGGGTCGGACAGATAAAGCTGGAGTTTGGAACTTTTATAGAGAAAGAAGGCCAAGGAGTAAAACCCTAGGCAGGCTAAGTAGGTTCTGGTAGCTGTTGTCGGGCCCTTCAAACAAGCACCTTGGCACTAACGTCTCTTTACCGCATGGACACCGGTAACCTCCTTCGGGGTAAGGGGCTCGGCGGCTAACTGGCCTGGGTCAGACACAGTCATGTGATGAGAGCCCAGGGTGCCTGTTGCTTCTTCTGCTCCTCATGTGACAGTGTCCGTACCTTGCCTGCCTCCCTTTCTGAACAATACTGAGTCCCTGTGAGGAAGAAGAGGAGAAGGGAGAGAATGGAGGGCCGGTGTCCTTCAGGTAACTATTGTGCTCATCGTGAGAAGTGACTAGACAGGCCAAGCGGGAGGAGGAGAGAAGCAAACCTGGAGTCTTTTACCTAAAAAGAATTTAAAAAATGTAAAGAAAAAGTGAAATACAGGCTAGTTACTTTTACAGTTCTTAATTTCTTCAGTGAAATGGTGAGTAAATGAGAAAGAAAATTAAAGTTGTTACACATTACTATGGGATGGACTTTAAAAATACAAAACCTAAACCACTACTGATAAATAAATTAGATCTAATCTCTTCAGATGGGCACAACCCAATTAAGTCTACAATATAGTACATTAAATTCTGGGTAGCTTTACTTGTGCAATTGAAAAAATACTCTACCTGAAATTAAGATGATTTCCTGGCCTATATACATCCAAGAGATTCAAGATGTCTTTTCCATTCAGTTTTTGGAGTTAAGTCTGGCCTAGTTATTACTGTAAATTTCTAGTTTGAGGCAGATTGCTAGTGATTTAGACAATGTAAGAAGCTGACACATGAGGGAAAAACAATTACTCAGAGGCTAGAAAAAATGTGGCAAGGAGGAGCCTGTACAGTAAGCTCTGACACCACGCCTTGTCGCCTCCGGGAGTTAGTGGATCCCTAGACTGTGGCTGGTGGCACCTCACTGAAGAAATGAGTTCGTTTTAGTTAAAACCACATGTACAGATAAAAAGACATTACACGCCCAAGCACTGCACCTCTCCGGCTCAGCCCAGCAGTGCCTGAGAAGCGATTCTGTTCCCGGGATGAGTCACTCACCTGCGGGGAATTCTAGGCAGTAGCACCCCATTGGTGGTCGGAACTGTTTGACCAGAACAACACATTCGTAGTGAAGAGTTCTTTGCAGCACCGGGATAACCGCCACACCTGTCCCCAGGAAATAAAACCAAGGAAATCCCTAATGAAAGGTCAGCAAACATTCAGCCCAGGGCCAAGGACAATACTTCAGTCCACACCACTCTACAGAGACGGCTCTCTCACCCCGCAGCGGCCGCCCCAGTGGGGAAGCTATGCTGATCTGTGTGCTCTCAGATTTCCTTCGAGCGAAAAGTCAAGTAAGTCCCATTGCCGCTGTGCGCCGGCAGGGCTGAGTTTACTGTTCCAGGATGAAAGACTGTTTCTCCCGAGAGAGAACTTTCACTTGGCCTTAAACAAAAAAAATCCTCCGGGTTCTGGAAAAGCACCCGGGAGGAGCCCTCGGCTCCCCACAAACACCTTCCGGGCAGGCGGAGGCAGCAGCTGCGGCAGCCCCTCCTGTTTGCTTTTAATAAAACAAACCGAAATGAAATGGAAAAACAAGGAAGACCTATTGCCCAGCTTTCCCCAGACCAGGGGTGGTTTTTCAGGATTGTTTCTGGGATCTTTGCAGGCAAAGCATCCATGCCTGGAAGGGAAAGGGAACTTAACAAACGGTCTAGTTCCATTCCTCACCAATTTATAAAGCAAGCGGCCAATAAGCATCAAGTAGTGCCAAATAACTTCCAAACTAAAGGCTCTCACCTAGATCTCTGGAACAGAATACAAAAGATTTCTAGAAGTCACAACGTGTCAAGACACAGTGTGTGGCTTCCAATTATACCGATTTACGTTTGCTTGTAATTAGTAGTACATCTTTCCCTCAAAATTGCTGTTTTGACCTTAGATAACGGGAACCAGAAGTTATTTATAAAGAAAGCTTGACTTAGTCACACAGTATTGCAAAAGTGAATGCCAGAACTAAAGGTAAAAGATCATAGTTGAAGATAACTACTCTGAGGTCTTGGTTACAGTAAATAGACCTACACCTGGCCTCCTACAATCCTGTGGTGACTTCCTTTATGAAGAGTTGTGATGGGTTTGCGCTCATACCATCAGCCGACTGTCCTTTCCTGGTTGTACGTTTCACAGTTTCCCAGGTTCTGTTCAGGCAGAGAAGAAAAAAAAATCATTAGTGCTACAAAGAATGTACTTGGGTTTTTGCCTATAACCAACCAGACTTTTAAAATGCAAAGCATGCAAATGTACTAATGATAACGGTCAAGAAGACCACAACAATACACATGTATTAAAAAAGCCAACTGTGCTTTCCCGTAGCTTCTGAAAATTACCCAAGAAAATTTGTCACTGTACATTTAACCCCCCAGTGCCATCTAAATAGAAGGCCCAGTGATCACTTGAGCCGCCTTTCAAATTGTTTCTTGAATAAATCTACAGGTGAGCAGCGCAGCTGGTGACCCCAACTTTAGAGACTAAAAAGCAGTCTTCAAATTCAGCCTCTGAAAATTCCAGCCTTAACTCCCAAGAATAAAAGATACTCTATAATATGACCTATTGAGCCAGTTATTTACACAGTTTAGGTTTTAAAATCTGTGACCTGAAATACAAGATATAAGACAGCAAGGCCGTCCCATTGATTAACTGAGGAATTACTACTTTAGGTGAAGTGCTCTATTTTGCATGTGTGAGATCTTATCTAAGGGGAAAATGGTCCATTGAAGGAAAAAGATGAGTAACAGCAGCTCCCCCGCTCCCTGTGACAGTTTATCCTAGCTATTTGTTTCTGGGATTAAGTGCAATTTTGGGTAAAATTACAGTTTGGTGGGGGGAAGGGCATTGGAGGGAACTTCCCCCATCTCTTCCTTATCCTTTTAACAGAAAATAAGCAGAGGTAAGAGATGGGAGTGAAGAAACAATTTTCTGCTCCAAGAGAAAAAGATATCAAGAGTGGCTTTTAGGTATTGGGATAAGAGAGATGTCAACATCTGTCTCCCTAAGTAAGACTAGGTACAAGGTGTGCTACTCAGGGGACCCCTTCATGCTTTTTGTCTGGCTGTCCTTAAGGTTTGGACCTTGCCACACTAATATGAAAACAAACAATTATCTGCTTAAGATTTTTTTTTTTTTGGTAAACTGTAGCATCTCAATATTGTACCCAAATTCTAAAGTGCAACTGTGTCAAAACGAACCTGTGCAAATGAAACAGTCTACTAGACACCTCACAGCTGCCCAACATTCCCGTTAGTAGCAAGAAGCCAACCAACAAGCAGTTCTGATGAGTCAATGATACAGATCGCAAGAGACAAAACACCTTTTGGCATAGCTCTGTCTGCTGCCTCTAAAGGTCAGGCCTAAAGACTGAAGAAGACAGTGCTGGGAGAAGCACTGAGGGTCCCATCCCAGACACGCTAGGAGTAAGGGAAACAGAAGAGCAGCGTCATTACAGTGGTTCACATGAGTCCATGAGCAGTCATGAGCCGTGAATCATGAGCGGGAAGATATAAATGCATTTCTAAGGAATATGAACACAATGCCCGGGAGAGCTGCCAGTCATCTTAAAGGGGCTCAGGGATGACCCTTGCTCAAATCAGAAAATCTTAGTCTCTACTTGCCTGCTAGTGGACCCCACTGCCACAACCTGCTGCAGAGTGTTCTCATTTGTAAAACCGTGGGATTGAGTATTGCCCCAAAAGCCTCTTGGAGCCTTAGAATTCTGATTCTAGCAAAGTTACTTCATTTTTTGGTCTCTGTCACAGGAAAGACTATTTTGCTTTCTTCTCTCTAGTCTACAAACAAAAGAGTAGGAATGGTGACAAAGGATGGCTCTCCAGCTCTATCCTGACTGTCAAGAAAGGGACACACTGCCAGCACTTCTTTATGCTTCTAGAGTCAGTTCCACATCCCTGTCCATGAATAAGGCAGTGGCGCAAAGGCTTCTCTAACTGCTGTTTTATCCTTACATACATGCTTTTATGTGACTTAATAGGTAAAACATTTTATAAATTGCTAAATGATGGCTTTGGAAAGTACAGAAATTCATTCTTCAGAGTTTGACATTCTGGTATGAAATGTTAATGCTTTACCTAGAAGACCTCTTTGGAGGCTATGTGGAGACCTACCTATGGGATAATGTAGTGAAAATGCCCTAACAGGCTACAGGGGTATGACTGGTGGACTCTTGAGACCACAACTAAATTACCAAAACACACTCTCTGGAGGTGAAACCTAGACAAGAATATTTTGAAAAAAGTTTCCCAAGGATTCTGGGGCACATCCCTGATGAAAAGACGCAGGAAGGGAGAGGGAGTCAGGTAGATGAGCTGGTGTGAACCAACACAGACGGTTCAGAGTAATTATTGTCAGGGGTTATATTTTTATCTGTGTTTATCTGTGTTATAAACTCGAACACTTTATGGGAAAAGAGATCCAAAGTCCATCACTGTAAATTGGGTTCTAATCTCTGCACTTTCACGAATGTAAGTGCATCTGAACATACTGTGTTCCCTGAGGCTTGGACCTTGTCATATTTCTGTATCGTCTTCTTATTTTTAGTTCTTTACCTCAAATTCACTTTAAGTGTTAAACTATACTCTTCCACTGTGTTGATGGGTCATAGTGTGCTTAGCTTTATTAATTTGGGGTTTTAAGTTAACAGTGCGAATGATACTTTAATATTTCCTATAGCTCTCCAACATTGGGCCTTATTTTTTGTTAGTTTAGTAGATAAAAGCTGTTAAAATGACTGGCAAGTGCATGTACTTCTGTAGTTATAACAGATGCAGTTCCTCACAAACTGTATTCTTATTTGATCACTTAGCATGTGGAGTTTTTGTATTGATGAATTTATATCATGTAATCCGGACACTAAATATAGTTATTTTCGTATTATCTCATTCTCTTTCATTGCGTCTCTCATTTCACTAAGTAAACGCTTAATCTGTTTTAACACTTTTTTCCTCTAGTTTTTATATCAGAAAATAGCATGCTAACAAAAAGTGGGAAATTGAAGAAAAAAGGTTAATTACACAACTGCCATTAATGTTTTGCTATTAGTTTTCCTTCTAGCCTTTTCTTACATATTATTTGGCAGAGTTTAAAAGCATATATCTAATTTCCTGTTTGGTTATCGACTTATATTTATTGTATTGCTAGATTGTCTTTATAACCTGCTTTATAGATGGCTGCAGATATTACCAAATGAATGTACTATAACACATTCCCTATTTTTAAGATTGTTAAGTTGCTTTCAATTTATCTTTGTCTTTTTAAATTTTGATGAACATTTTCCAAGAATAATTGGATTCCAAATAGTTTCTTAGAATAGTCTCAGAAGTGGGATTAGCTAGGTCAGAGGGCACCGACTTTACTTGGTACATAATATGAAATGCTTTATGGAACTTTTTTCCTGCAGTTTACGTTTGTGTGAGCAAATGTAAGTATGTAAGTTTTACCTCAAACCCGGCAATGTTTTCTCTTTAACTCTTCTAGTTTAGAAGTTAAAAATTGTTTTAAGTAGAAGGAAGCAACCTGTTCTGTTAATTATTCTGCTGTTTTATCAGCTTAAGTTCGTTTTGGCTCAAAAGTTTTAGGTTCACACGAATCTACTTGGGAAGAATAATGTTAAAATATTCCTGATTAGATACTGTAATAAATTTACCACATAATTTTATTCAGAGATTATAAATTTCCCAATGGGAAAATACTAAATTATATTCTTTAATATAGAATTTACAATGGGGAAAACATCAAAGTTTATGCCAAACACTAAATACAGACCCCGAAAACCCAAATACTGAGCATTTCACAAAAGGAAAAAAATTGTTTACCTTATTTTACCAGTAGGATCCATGTAAGTTGTTTTTTCAAACTTGATCCATTTTCCTTCTGAAATTAACTAAAAGATCAGACAGTAAGTTGGGAAACTCTCTAACCGAGTTGTTTTTGTTTAGTTTATTTTCACATTTTCTCTCTGTGGCCCTCCCAATCATCGTGTTTCCCTCCCAGTAATTTTGTGTAAGTTTTCAGTTCAAAGTTGTTTTTCTGAAAGGTGGGTCTCTTCTTTTTGGAGAGAGAGTTTCACCTCTGATTTCAGTGAG
>JAQQAC010009376.1:10640466-10661404 GCA_029783875.1 Phataginus tricuspis | reverse complement strand
TCTTTACTTCTTGCCAGCCGCAACCTAATAATTATTAACAAATCTATTCACAAACATGGAAAACTTTTTAAGTCAAAAAGAATTGCAGAAAGATGTCAAGAATAGAGTTCTAAAATGGAGGATTTAAAATTTATCCATTGCAATGATTCCTGCAGAAAGAGACTTTTTAAATGCTAAACTGAGTAACATGTAAGACATATATTTGTTCTGGAATTAGACTAACAACTTAGGTGTTTATTGTTTTTAAAAACATACATATTAAGACCATAAATAGCTAAGATATAACTAAGTATGAAGTGTCTCAGCCCTAAAACTCATATATGATTTATACTTCTACTTAGGGAAACTTTTAAGAGAGAATTTTTGTATGAACAGCCAAATCCACTTTTGAAAAAAGTCTCAATTTCACTCATACACATGCTTAAGAGGGATACACCTAATGCTCCCACCACAAGAGCAAAATCCCAGAGCCCTAAAAAGGGAGTAGAAATACCCTTGAAAAGTTGTCTTTGACTTACAAGCTATCATTTGAAACAGCAGTCTACATCTTTCTTTGAAACTCAGCTTTATGTGGGGAAGGGGAAGGGAAGTGAACAATTTATACCTCCTCTGAAATAATAGACTGTTTGGTATTTTGAGAGGACTCCGCTGATTCTTGGTTTTCCATTTTCAAGCTAGTTAGTTTTTATAGTCTTCAGGCAAGAAGTTCACGCTGTAAGATAATAAGATTTGTTTAGGCTACACACATTTTTCTGAATTAAACATTTGTCCATAGGCCACTGGTCAAAGTACTTCAGTGGCAAAAACCATCTGTCATCAAAGCTGCTTGTCTCATGCGAGGGTCTGGGGGAACTGCCCCAGGTGGAGAAGGAGCTGCAAACCCCTGGAAGCATCCGGGAAGGAATGGAAAGCCGTCCAGTTAGATGCAGCCCACATTAGCCAAGTTCCCCCTGTCCATGCACTAGGCACTTCGATTCAGTTTCAGATATTCTGACTGCAAATTTTAAAAACTTTCCAAGGGGAAACTACAAAGTTTGGACACCACTCCCCACACCCATCCTGCACCTACTCTCTGTCCCTTATCAGCCCTTTACAGCTGAACTGTAAGAGCTGTATAGGCTGGCTGGCTCTCCTCCGTTTTATCTTTTTTTTTTTTAACTTACGGTACATGGATGTACCATTTAATAATTTAAATATAGTACAGTTCAGTGGCATTAAATACAATCACACTGTGGCCCATTCACTTTAAAGTGTTAACACGTATCTAAGTCACAGCTGCAGGTACTGAGTTGTCTGGGAGATGTGTCAGGAAATGAGCAGGCCCTACCCCACTTGTTGGGTTCTGTGACTTCCTCTGTCTTGGCTTGTCTCCCCATTTTTGTGCCCTGAATGTCTGAAAGTCTTTTTTCTACCCTCAAAGTTGATGGGTAATTGGACTGCATATAGAATTATGGGCTGAAAAATAATTTTCTATCAGAAATTTAGAGGCATTGCTCGGCTGTGTTGCTTCTGGTTTTGCTGTTGAGAAATCTGAAGCCATTCTGAATTTTGATTCTTTTTCTTTGTGACCTATTTTCTTTCTCTGGAAACGTGTAGTTTTCATGTCTGCATGTTGATGTTATTGTATAGGGTACTCAAGTGGGTCCTTCCAGTCTGGAAACCTCATACTGTACCTCCTTACAGGGAACTTCCCTTGAATTAATTCACTGATCATTTCCTCCCCTCCATCTTCTCTTTTATTGTTTTTGGGAACTTATGCTGATGGACGTCCTGAATCGATCCTCTGTCTTGTCTTTTTCATTCCTATTTTCTGTTTCCTTCTTATTTTATCTACATTTCTTAGTGGCTATTCTACCCTTCACACTTTTAAGATCCACGGTTTCCTAACCTTTCTACCTCCTAACTTTAGCTCCAGGGAGAATACAGACCAGCAAGCAACAACTCTCTTGTACTGCTTAGAGGAGAAAGTGTCTTTGCTTTCTGTTTCTTCTGGGACCTAAGGTGGTAAATAAACTACCCATCACATCTTCAGTTTTTACCTCAGACAACAGGTCTCACCGACCCTAAAGCACACCAAACCGATCAACTTACTATAACGCTGTTCTGTCCTCCAACCTTGTCAGACTTCTTGAAACCACAGATGATAATGCTGTTTATCTTTACTCAGCACATTGCTATTTACTCTAACTACTTTTGCCCATTATCTCTAAGCTAGAATTATTAGGTACCTCCAACGAATTCTCCTTTCCTAACCATAACTTACCATTACAAATCCTAACAATTTCTTGAAAGTGTGTTATCCCTACTATCATTGTTTAGGTCAAAAATCTTAATGTCTCTCACTTGGGAAGAAATGATTTCCAAAACTATCTCCCGGACACTAGATTTTTCTTTACATTATTCAACTTTCAACATTGTTCATAGCTATGTTGCTATAAAAACTCCCTAAAATCACTGCTGAATAAATGAAAGACGGAATAAAGTGAATCTGGCTGGGTAAGTCTAGAGAGTCATTCTGTTCCTAATAATTAGGTTAGTTTGGTGCCTGCTTAGACTTGTTCTCAAGAATAGTTCCTTATCTACTTTTCTTTATTTGACTAAGTTAGTTAAACTTATTTCAAAATAATCTTGGCACAAAGTTTAAAAAGTCACAACTCCTGATTTCAAAACTAAAAGCCACAGTCATCAAGATGGTGTGGCTACTGGCATAAGGACAGGCATTTATACTGATGGAACAGAATTGAGAGGCCAGAACTAAAACCATAGATTTATGGCAAGTTGATTTTCAACACGAGCACCAAGGCAATTCAATAGGGTAAAGACTCATCTTTTCAACAAATCGTTCGGGGATTAGATAGACATGCATAAAAATGAAAATGAACCCCTACTTAACACCTTTTATAAAAATTAACTCAAAATGGATCAAAGAGTAAATGTAAGAGCTAAAACTACAAAACCTTAGAAGAAAACAATTATACATTTTCATAATCTTGGATTAGGTTATGTTCTTTTAGATACACCTAAAGTATAAGCAACCAAAGAAAAGATAAACCGGACTTCACCAAAACTAAAAACTTTTGTGCTTCAAAGGATACCATCAAGATATTAAAAACAGAACCCAGAGAATAGGAAAAAAGTACAAATCTGATAGGAGACTTGTATCTGAAATATGTAAAATACCTCTTAAGAAGACACAATAATTAGAAGACAACCTAACTGAAAATAAGCAAATCTGAGTAGACATTTCCTCAAAGGAGAAATACATCCATCTGGCCAGTAAACAGTCAAAGTACACTTAACATCATTAGCCATCAGGGAAAGGCAAATCAAAACCACCATGAGACACCAGTTCACTAAAATGATGATAATAAAGGATTATAACAAGTGTTGGTGAGGATGCAGTGAAAATGGGACCCTCATACAGTGTTGGCAGGAATGAAAATCATGCAGCTACTCTGGAAAACAGTCTGGTAGTTCCTCCAAAGGTTAACTATAGAGTTCCCATTTGACAGGATTTCACTCCTAGGTATATAACCAAGAGAAATAAAACATAGTCACACAAAAACGTGTACATAAATATTCATAACAGTATCATTCATAGTAGCCCCAAAGTGGAGACAATATAAATGTCTATCAGTTGTTGATTGGATAAATAAAATACGGTGTTCCGCACAATGGAATATTATTCAGCCATGAAAAGGAACACAACACTGGTACGTGTGACAGCATGGATGAACCTTGACCACTTAGATGCTACGTGAAGGAAGCCAGACACCACAGGCCACATACTGTATGATTCCATTTAAATGAAATATCCAGAATACACAAATCTGTAGGTACAGAAAGCACATTAGTGGTTTCCAAGGGACTGGGGAAAGGAGGGAATAGAGAGTGGCTGCTTATTGGTGTGAGGTTTTTTCTGGGTGAAAATGTTCTGGAATTAAGTCGTGGTGATGGTGGCATAATCTTGTGAAGATACTAAAGACTACTGAATTTTACAATTGAAGAAGGTGAATTTTAAGGTATATCAATTATATCTCAATTAACAAAAACGTTTACAGTCTTAAAATCCCCAACAGGCAAGATGTTCAGAATAGTTAGGCTGCTGAAGGTCACCTCGGCTCCAAAGACTGACAAAGCCCAGGAGACTAGTTCAAGTTCTGCCGTGGACTCAGTAGGCTAGTAATACTCTGTGTCACTGCACCGAGCAACCATTTTACTGTCCTCCACGTGTCTCTTTGCCCTGATGGTCAACATGTATTTCTGTTGCATTAAAATGTTATCAACATTGTTGTTTGCAAATTGTGGGCAAACCTAGGGATTCAATTTCCAATAAGGACTTTGGCAAAGAAGCAGCATTTGAGGCCTTAGGTTAAGAAAGATGACTATATGCTAAAGAAACAAAAATAACCACTTTAATGAGAATGAGAGAAAGAAATGTCTATATATCTTCACACTCACTTAAACTGTGAAGTATGCACAAACCGTATTAATATTCACAAAAACGAAATATCGATGGAGTATCTTAAGTAACTCAGCTAAAGCAATGTGTGGCAGACCCTCTGAAAGTGAGGTAACAGCCTCGGTGCTGGGAACACCAAGCAACAGACAGAACAGACACAGGTCCTACCCTCCAGGCGCTTCTGGTGGGGAGGAAGGGAGACGCAGTGAGAGAGAATGTGTAAAACTTATGTAAGAGGGCTAGGTTTTAAAGAGAAAGGTTAAGAAGGATAAGAAGGGTGCAGAAGATCGGCGGCGGGGCGGGGGTGGGTACTAATCTACACGGAGTGATCAGGAAAGGCCTCTTTGTGACAGTTGAACAGAGGCTTGGAAATAATAAAGTAAGCTACGTAGATACCAGGTATTTAGAGACAGTCATTTAGCATAGTGACTATATGCAGAAAGCATAAGAAAACAAGCAATTATCCCCGTCAAAGTGTCCGTGCTTTTAGACAGTTTATTAAGTAAACTTTTAACTGGCATGGATTTACATAGGACAGATCATTTGCATTATCACAGGCCCTCAAAAGAGTATGCTGACCCAGATGAGGCATGGGGCGGCTACCTGTCTCTACTTGTGTGCACCCACATAAAGAAATTTACCCAGATTTTTATCTTTTAGGCTTCCACTCCCTTCTGTTAAACCTCAGAGAAGGAAAATTTCCTCCACTTTTAATCTAACTCATAAAGAGAAAATAATTTTAAGACAACCAAGCAACCCCATTTAGTGCACAACATAATTGGTCTAGAATGATACCAAATGCTTGGACTAAGTTAAATTTCTACCTCCTTTTACAAAGTGACCCTTTTAGATCCCAAGAAACTCTGTGCATTCCCCATCTTCTTAAAAGCCTGACAACTGCAGTCCTCAAAAGTATAAGCACCACCAGGAGATCCTGAAGGAAGAACTAGATTATCTCCGTCTCCCATTTTCTCTGTGAAAAGCGCTCTTAGTCTGGACTCCCCATCTGCACAAAATGGTAATACCTAATGTAGAAGAGCACAGAGGTCCTCCCTCACTGCCATGTGAGTTATCTTGGGCGAAGGGGCAGTTCCTTCAGATTTACATAAAACTTTAAGGCATTTAAGTTATCTGCTAGGTCCCCTTATGTGTAACTTCCCTCAAATTTTCAAAGGATTGTTGGTGATCAAAAAGGTGAAAAGGTCCTCTTGATGGATGGTTCCTCCTCTACTACTCTTCATTTAACCAAATTAGTTAAATTCAGCTACAGAACAGCCTCTGTAATCAAAAGATCCATCCTCCATTGGCAAATGTTAAACTGGAATCCGTTGTTTCAAACAGACTGTATTAACAAAAATTTAATCCAGAATGTTAGAGAGCTGGAAAACAAAAACAAGCTACAGACGTAAATTACATCAAAAGAAAAAAAAGTGGCAAACAAGGCTGGGCCTCTCTAAGGTAATTACTTGGGATAGACCAGCCCCAAGGGAAAACAGCCCTCTGTAGCAATCTAGTTACAGCGTAAATAATACAAAATGTGGATGAAGAGTGATTTCAAAAGTATATTCTTTATTATGTGGTTCCAAAAATATTCAGGATTATAAAAGCACCTCAAAAACACTACTGAAACAGAAAAAGAATATTTTTAGCACCATTTCAAAAACAGAAGCCTAATGGTGCCATTTGGGGGCTAGTTACTCCAGGTACCGCACTGCAGAGACTAATGAGGTCTTCGTCCCATGCTGCGCACTCCTGTCTCCATCACGCCTGTCTCCTATCGCTGTGATAGAGCTTTCCTGAACTGACTCAAGGCTATTTCAGTGTTTAAGTTAATTTAGAATTGATTATGCACTTCACTAGCTAGAATTTCAAGTCATTAGTATTTTGCTGCCAATGTGTATTTTACTTTAAAAAAATACTTATGTATAAAATGTTGAGTGTTCTGTTTTGATTCACGTAGTGTTTTAACTTAGTATGGTTGAATACAGAGGGTGCATGATATATCAGATGTCTTTTTCTTGGGCACAAAAAGCTCTAGTGAGGCAAAGTGTCACAGGATTCTTAGAATTCCTGTAGAGTGGCAGACAGGAGTCTCTTAACTAGCTTTGTGAGCATGGGCAGTTCAAATGTTTGAGTATATGTGAAGTGCAAATAAACCACTCTTCCTGCCCTTGGGACCTTACAGTTTAGCACACAAATGACCAGAAGGGCAAATGCAGTACCAGGGTGTTTTACATGAGGGACAAATATCCACTTGAGAAGCAGGGGGAAATTGTAAAGACTTAAAAGGCCATTACTAAAGGGCAGTTTGATATTGAGATTCAACTTAGAGACCAAGAAGGCTAGGGAAGCATTCCAAGAAGGAACTACACGAACGAAAACAGAGACACTAACTGGGGGAAGTGATGAGAAAAACAGGAGTTTGGCAAGCCCTGTTCTCTTTCCCTTCCCCACCCCTCCAAAAAGTCCCCCCAAACCCTCCATATCATGGATAATGTTAACATTTGCAAACACATTTCCAAGGTCTTTCACAGATTTGGCTGCCTGTCCCCGTACCCCTAATCTGCATGCAGACAGAGCACCCACACTCCTGTTGCTTTGTCAGCTCCTCTTGGAAAGAAGTGAGTACTTTTTCACCAACTTGGATGTTTCATCATTAGTAACAACAACAGGTTTAAAGTTAAGTGGGAGTTAAGATTCAAGAAGTTAAACTGAGAGTCTCAAAAGTCAGGCTGTGGAATTTGCATACTCATTATTGACTTATAACCACACCTGAATTCCTGCAGTTTGGTGAAGTTGCAAAAGTGAAGCAAAAATCACAAGAAATACATTGCTAGTCTCTCCCACATAGAAGTCGATTATTGTAAACACCATCTATGCTCAACCAAGTAAAAGATGTAGGAGCCCAAATCATAAGCAAAGCTTCTGATTGGCAAAGGAAGGTCAGGCACTGGGAACAGTTTAGTAATTGAATAGAGACAAGAAGGCACTTTGAGAAATTAAGTGGGAGAGGATCAATTTTTGCATAAATATCATCGTTTTGTTAAAGTCAAGCATCAAATGCTTAGGCATGTCTAAGATGCAATGCTGAATTCCTTCAGAATAATCACACAGAAAAGCCACTTGATTTATAGTGAACAAAGAATTTGTATGGTTATATGTACTAATCTTGGTTACAATCAAATTTTAAAAACTAAGATTTTTAAAGGATAATATTTTGATCAGTCTTTCTTTTGTACCATTTATGGTAAAAGTTTTGAAACCACATCAAATGGATTCACTTTAAGTGAGCTTTTCTTTGCTAACAACTTTATCTGTTAATGATGGAAGGTCACTGAAAGTTTTTTTTCTTTCTGGCAGGTATGGGGTTGGTAGGCAGGGAGGGAACTAACATTTTACTGAAATTACGCTTCTTGGTGATTTATTGTTACTACATTTAGTTTTCGTTGTGAACTGATTGTAATTACCCTGGGGAAGGTTAATTGGTCACAGCCACACGGTAATGAATCAATCCAGTGAAGAACCTCTCATATAGTCCAGGCAGGAGGGATAGGTTTGGACTAGGGTGGTTGTAGTGGCACAGAAACATTTTATTCCTTCCTTGAAGATGAGATTTTACTACTTTTCCTAAAACAGCTTCTGGGGAAGGGGTTCCCAAAGCTAATTCCAAGAAGGAGATAATCTTATAGGACAGTGGGACATCAGAGGGAGAAAGGGATGGTGCAGTATTCAAATTTGGACACACTGAATTTGAGATGTTGGCAAGATATCCAAGTGGAGAACACTAGCAAGTATTTGGAAATACTAACCTAGAAGGATTAGTCATGTTAGGGATTCTCAGAAGGAAAATTCTTTTACTTATTTAATTTGGAATTGCACGATAAAGCCCCTCCCCCATGAGCACGTGGCTATTTTCTGGCGTGCATGAGAAAAAGCAACTATTTCAATTGTTGTAAAGGTTTTATTGAAGAAACTTGATGAATATAAACATGTTATGGGCAAGTGAAGAAAAGACAAACATGGATTAAAAAATAGTGAAAGCGAATTTAGCTGTATCCATTCAAAATACCGTAGCATCTGTTTGTAAGGTCTATTTAGTTGACACTGGTTAAACGTGTTAGGATTTACTTAAAATCAACTGAGTAATAATAAAAGTTACCGAACACACATCTAAAATATATAGCTTGAATAAAAGACATTTGTATCAAATTTCTGTCCTTTAATGGCTATATGAAGTTTACAAACTTAACTGCTTCTCTGCAAAAAAATTTCAACTCTGTATTAACGCTTTGCAGTTGCCTCAACCTCTACGCTGTTTCCTGGAATATTAATATTAATGTTACTCCTTCCAGAATTACTGCGTTCCTGGTTTCTACTTTCTCCTAAACATCTATTCATGTTCAACAGGAAATACCTTATCCAAATTCACCCCGGTCACGGCTAACGTTTCTTTCCGCTGCAACTTGTTTATTTCTAGGTCTAAACAAAATAAATATTTGAGTCACCGCCCCGTCCAGCATTTGGTCTGTTTTAGATCTGGCAATCGGGCACTTGGAATGCTTCTTTTTCCCCTCAAAACAGGAAGGATTGCATAATCCTGGATCTCAGAAGTCCTTATGAACCACTACTGCCAATCCTCCCCCATCACACACTGCAACTCTATAATCTAATTACGCCTGCTTTGAAAACGTATCTTTAAAAGCAATGCTCTTAACTAAACCACTTAGTAACATTTTTGACAAAAACGAAACGTGAAACAGTGTATATTCCCTCCGGGGAAGAGTATCTAACTCCAAATAGGCAGAGGATCCTGAAATTACCCTCATGACTAGGTCTGTAGTCTGTGGGGTTCTTACCTCTAATTTGAAACTGGATAGATGGACCTGTAAGAGCGGGCAATTTTAAGGAGATATTTAAAATGTGAGCCTTTAGGCATAGGTGCCTGGGACAAGTCCAAGGCAAGTAATCGTAAACAGCAAAGCTAGGTTTATTAAAAAGCGTTTCTCATTCTTTTAAAGAAACGTCGTGAAATTTTTTAATGTTTTACTTTCTGGTTGTCATCTGATAACGTCATTATGGAAGGAGTAGGGCCATTAATAAGATGATCGAGGGAAAATAAGGGAGAGAAGGGAAGATGCGAATGAAAAAAGATTATTACACGTTCGACTAGGGTTTTTCCAGTCTTAACGATTCCAGCACGGCATGGATACTGGTAACATCTGGCTATTTTTTTCCAGGCTGCTATTTTTGCAGGGCTGGAATAAAAGAACTGGACGCTCAAAGGAGACACCTCTCTTACCTCTGAAGTCGAACTCCCTAGGGTCGTACACACAGGATTCTTTCCCCATCTATCATTACCTTGCCAACGAATGAATACGGACCATTACCCCCTTTGCAGATACCTCGACCTCTACACTCCAGTTAACATTTAAAGGTGGTGTTTCCTCTTTCTCCGCTCCGAGGAGCCCCAGCTCGTCTACCCCGGTCCGTGGTTTTCCTCGGAAACTGCTCTCTCATCCGCGCCCGCAGCGATCGCCCCCACGCTCCCGGGAACGCGAGCCTGTCGGCGGACCGGGACACGCGCGCGGCTGTCCGCACGCTCCAGACGTGCTCCCTCCCTTTTCCCCAAAGACTGTTACGTGATTGGCCCGCTCCCAGTTACCTACTCCAAGGTGTGGGGTGGAGGGAAGGATACTCCTGTGGGAAGGGGAACGAAAGAAGAAAAGCACGAGTCCGAAGCAGCTGAGTCAGGAGATGCCGGCGCTACAGCTTGAGACACAGCAGCGCCTCGCGGTAATAACAGGATGTGCGCTTGCCCCCTCCCGGCCCCCGTAGAGCGCCGGCCGGTGACCTAGCCTTAGGTGATTATCTTCCGGGGCAGTGTGCGGCTGGGCTGGAAGGGGGGGTGCCGTGCGCTTCTTAAAATCCCTTATCAACTCTGCCGGAACTCCTCTTCTGGGCTCAGGACTCTTGGAGTGAGTTTGTGAGTGCGTGCGTGTATGAGTGTACGCTAAAGGTACACCGCAAGCCTCTCCTCCTCTGCTCCCTTGTCGGCTACTTCCTCCTTGGTTTACGGACCGGAAGAGTCCTAAGCCAAAATAGCTCGGCGGGCACTTCCGGGACGGGAGGCCCGGGTTCCGAGAGGGTGCTGGAAGGAAACCAAGAAGCGGCCGCGGCGGTGGCTGGAGGATGAAGAAGGAGCATGTGCTGCACTGTCAGTTCTCCGCGTGGTATCCACTGTTCCGAAGCCTTACCATCAAGAGGTAAGACGGGAAAGGGTAGGTCCGGGCGACAGGCAAAAGGGAACTGCGACATTTGGGGCAAATCCTGCCTCCACCCAAAAGATTAGGCCTTAATAATGACTGGTTGCAGCACTACTGCCGAGATTTCTACTTTCTACTGGTACTTCAGGTGGGAAGGTTAATGAAGTCGATCCCTATTTGCCGAGCGTCTCGTTGGGTGTCAAGGAATGTGTTGGGGTAGGTAGAAGTGTAGGTCGTGGCTCACTGAAGGTCAGAGGCGGGTGAGTAGTGATCACGCTACTTTAGGCTTGGGAGGTCACCGATCTTGCTTTCAGAATTCCCAGAGAGGGGAGGTGATGAGAACTGGGCAGCCTGGGCTTGCCCCTGACCGAACCGCCGGGGACCTTAATTCCTTTCAGTCACCGTAAAATGAGAGCAGTGATACAGACCCTATTTCAAATACTGTTGTGAAGCCCCAAGATGATAGTGTGTTCATCCAGTCATACAAGGTAATGTAGTCAAGGCAGCCAGGGGAATGTCCCCGAATATTCAAAAACAAACATAACATCTGGAGCGCGGTGTAAGAGTACGCTTGCGCTCACCAAGAGGGGTAGATCAAAAAATTGCGTATCCAAGGATAGGATTTTCTCGATTGTGCCTCTCCCTTTTTAAACCTAGCTTGGCACTTCCTGTGATGCCAATGGTCCTTGCATTTTCGTTCTGTCCTCTTGTGCGGAGTGTGTGAATACAGAGAGGGGAACTGTTTTGAAATCCTGAGGGGCTGGAAGAGCATGAGGAGATTATTCAAAAGAGAAATTTTTTGCATTCTTTTCTTCATACATAAAATCTGCTCCCAGTTAGTCATGGTCTAATAGAAGTTAGAACTGTTCAAAGGAAGGTCATATTTGCATTTGAAGATCGTTGAAGTCACACCAAAACGAGATTCAGCAGCCGCAGCAACTATTACCTCCTAACATAGAAGTTATTTTGCAATCCTTCATTATCTTGCATAATTGAAGCAGGCTTTGAGTCTGAGATGATGCTAGAGTTATTTGTTTTATTTTAGTGTGACAAAGTGTATTTGTGAACCTCTCAGACATTTTCCTGCTGAGTTCACATCAAACTGCATTTGCTTCCTGTGCAGGTACATTTTGTAACCTCTGGTGTAGTTTTTCTTTGCCTTCAGCAGTAAAGTGTAGTAGTTAAGAATTAAAGGCCATCTGCCTGCTTTGAAATTTGGTTCCACCAGCATCTTGAGCAAATTGCTTCATCTCTCGAAGACCCAATTGGGAAATTTAGAAAATAATAGGATTGTCATGGGGATTAAATGAGATAAAGCACTTAAAATGCCACTGTTCTGGCATGTAGTAAACAAAAACGCTGCTTGTTGTTACATTTTAAATTTAATCAAAGCACCAGTGAAACAAAATAATTCTAGTTCACTTAAAACGTGTACCATTCATCTGAAGCCGAGAGTGAAAAATAAACCAAGAGGTGGGATTTTTCTTCCACAACTGAGCTGTATTGCCCGAAACTTCTATACTCTGTCTTTAAACTATTTCTTCTGTCTCTTCAGTTCTCTGGTGATGTCATTGGAACCTAACATAAGGGCAGTACATCCCTCCACAACCCAGGCCAGTCTGGTGGAGTTGTGTGAACTTTATCATTTTCAGATCATTGTAATGCTGAGGGACCATATTCTGGTTCTTGACTCAGCATTATTATTTGGTGTTGATTAATTATGATTCAGAGATGATTATTCAGGTAAGAATACAAGTTCATTTTTGACAAGTTCTGCAACTTTGACTCAGGCTTCGAATAATTAGCTAGGTGACTATGGACTTCCACTTTACTTTTCTACATTCTGTTTCTTTCCTCAAACATGAAAGTTATATGACCTTTTAAAGGCCAGCTTTACCTCCAAAATTCCATTAATTTGTAAGTATGTATAGAATTACATCCACTTGAATAGGACATAGAATATATAGGATACTGAATAGGATGCGGAATGGGAAAGTACTTTGTCATTTAATTCTTTGAGAAAATATTAGTTCTCATTGGATTCTCCCTGGGAGAGTAGATTTCAATCACTCTCTTCAAATCAACTAAGCTCTTTGCCAACCTCATAAGCTGTGTGTAAAGCTTGCCTGGCAGTGACCTGTTTATGGCTGCAGTCCTTCATGCACAGTCTCTTTTTCCTCTGAATTTTTGTAGCACTTGATACATCTACACTTGGTGCAGCACTTACCTTATTTACTGTGACTTTTGTTTCTTTTGTAGCTTTTCCCCTTATAGGCTTTGAGTTTTTATCAGAATCACCTTGGGGTCCTCCTTGACTTACACAATATAATGCAGCATAATGCCATGACTTTAGAACTGTGACTGCAGAACTCAGTGACCCATAAGAACTGCAGAATCTAAGATGTCAGCTAAGCTCTATAAGATTGTAGACCCTCCATATGGGAAGCATGTGCAAAGAATTCAGAATAGCATCAAACACTAAATGGATGTTTTGAATCCAATCAAGGGATGATGCAACCGGGAGGGAAAGTCCAGATTCAAATCAGACTTGAGAATTAGTCTAACTGGAAAACAAGGGACGTGGACTCTGAAATCATTGATTTGCAGATGTAGAGACATTGCTGGAGAAAGAGGGCTCTATCCACTCTCCCTGTGATAGGGAAAATCACCCTAGATGTCTAGGAACTGACAACCCTGCCAGCATTTTTCAGTCTCAGGCCCCTGAGGAGGTAAACTTCAGAGTCTCTTGGAAAGGTCATCTCTCATTGTTTTGAGATGACATTGTTGGGTATCTTTAACCCCAGGAAGAACTAGAATTAAATGTAGAATTGATGAAATAATGAAAAATTTAAGAGGGTTTTTTTTTCCCCTGCTTAATTTAGTACCTTTTAAGAATTTTCCATTTTGAGGACAGTTAGCACACATGTAACAGATTAGGCTTGTGGCTCCAGTTTGAATTGTGTAATTGGTTTAGAATTACGATATGTTAAAACATGTAGGAAATTTTTCCAAGTTTTAAAATAGTATTGGAATGTTTACAAGAACCTTAGATTCGCTATATTTTAATGTACTGGCTTCATAAGAGTTAAATACTTGGGAAGGATTATTTGTAATTAGACAATTAACATTTAAAAAGAAAACTGAAGCAAAACTGAAGGAACAAAACGGC
Source organism: Phataginus tricuspis (assembly GCA_029783875.1). Taxonomy (NCBI): domain Eukaryota; kingdom Metazoa; phylum Chordata; class Mammalia; order Pholidota; family Manidae; genus Phataginus; species Phataginus tricuspis. The sequence continues at coordinate 10,647,510 of JAQQAC010009376.1, read as the reverse complement.
AGCAGACTCCCAGACTCCCAAGAAGGGACTAGTAGTTACCAAAGGGGAGGGGTGGGAAAGGGTGGGTGGGGAGGGAGGGAGAAGGGGATTGAGGGGGTATTATGATTAGTTCACATGGTGTGTGTGGGGGTGGGGGGGTCACAGAGAAGACAATGTAGCACAGAGTAGACAAGTAGTGACCCTGTGGCATCTTACTACACTGATGGACAGGGACTGCAATGGGGTATGGAGGGGGGCTCGATAATATGGGTGAATGTAACAACCAAATTGTTTTTCTTGTGAAACCTTCATAGGAATGTATATCAATAATACCTTAATAAAAAAAAACTGAGTAGATTACTTTGATAATAGAGTTAGAATTTTTAAAGCAACTTTTAAGTTTCAAAGACTCATTTGAAATTAGTTAAATTTTAGCAGATTTTCAAAGAGAATAATGTGAATTGATACTTGAGTTTAAAAGCCTGAAGAACTAGACTTTTGAATGTAAAATTGTAACTTTAATAAATCAGGTATTTTTAAAAGCAAAGTAGTTCATGTATAACTTCTTTTGTGCACAAAAACCATTTGTAGCATCCCACAAAACTTGCTCAGCACGTAAGTGAAGCACATCGTCTCTGTAATGTTCTCTTGACTCTGACAGCAGTCATAATCATCTTTTTAAAAAATAGACACCTCAAAATCCAAATAATAACATTACCTTTGGGTATCTGTGGCAGGATTTTTGGATGATTGATTATTACAAAGGAAAAAACAAATTATCCCACAGGTTTTTAAGTGACTTCAGATATGGCTTTGCCGTCCATTCCTTGGGATCATCTAAAACAGTTCAAACTAGAGCATGCGCGGTGATCAGTCAGATAGAGAGCTGCCGAGACATCTAAACGTCATGAATTCTTAGCCTGATGTGCCCGCTGCCTACTGAGGAATGGTTTCCAGATCTCAGTCTACTTCTGCTTTGTATCTCAGAAGGTGGTCAGATGCTGTTAACCTGATTTGTTTGCGGCATTTCCTGTGTTGCCACAAACATCTGGGCTCTCTGATTTCTTAAATGCGCACAATCATTGTACTCAGAATTCTCTTGAGCTTGTGACTTTCATACTGTGATTTCAGCACGAGTCTTTGGATTTGGCTGGGTTTTGTTTTCTTTACCACAAAGATGAGTGGTAATTACATGAACCTAATTTAGTTTACCACAGTATTGATTCATATTGTTCTAATTTCTGGCGTGCTGCTACCAATTGCACACCATTAACATTCCCCACTTCATATTAAAATAAAAGGAACAAGTAATTCAAAAAAATTAAGTCAGAACTTTTTCTTCTGCTTATGGTTCATCTTCTAAAGTGATGCCTTTTTTCATATGTGCTTTTTTTTTGTCTTTGTTTTTTTTAGTATCATTCTTCCACTTCCTCAGAATGTGAAGGATTATTTACTGGATGACGGAACTCTGGTGGTTTCAGGAAGGTAAAGTATATTAGCAAAAAATTCTTTAAACTCCATCATAAATAAATGTTGTAATGATTAAATCTCAACAATCACCATGTAAAATAAATACATTTGTTTTAGCACCATTCTCTACCCTTTTTCTTCCCTAGTTAAAATTATGTACTGATCTTTGTCCTGTAGTCCTTGTCATTCTTCAGTTAAGGTTTTCAAAATTGAGTACTTCCTCTCTAATAATTACTTGTGAAATTGAACAGTTCCTTTCATCTCTGCATTTAGAAAATGGATGTGATGATCACTGTTAAAAAAAAATGGATGCGATGTTAACTGTTCCTTCTGGGGATGGGGAGGAAGAGGGCATATTAAGAGCCTCTGAGAGCCTTCAGTTTTTAAGATAAAACTCACTGCATTGCAAACAAAGTTTTCCTAGGGTGTGTCATTTAATTCCTTAACATTTTACTTCCCACAGTTAACCCACCATGGCCTCACTTCTACCTTCTCTGTTCATGTAGTTCCTCTATTTATAAAGGAAGAAGTTACCACGCTTCAGTCTTTTTAGTGAAAACTTGAAAAAGTTTAAGCATTGTAGAATTTAATGAAGTTTCTGTTTTTTCATTCAGGTCTCTGCTCACAAGTCATGCTATCCCTTACCTTCCTTTCTAAAATAGCCTAATAGTCACCCTTGCTGGTACATCACTCTTGTTTATAGAATTCTCAGTTTGAAATAATTTTCCCTTAGGATTATTAAAATTTGTTTTAAATTGTAAAATGCACATAATAAAAAATTTACCATCCTACCTGTTCTCAAGTGGTATCGGGCACATTTATAACGTTGGGCATCCGTCACCCCATCCATCTCTAGAGCTCTTTCCATCTTGCAAAACTGAAACTCTGTCCCCATTAAGTAATAACACCCACTCCCCCTCCCCCAGCCCCTGGCAACCACCATTCCATTTTCTCTGCCTGTGACTCTGCTACTTTCAAGTACCTCATGTAAATGGAATCAGACATTGTCCTTTTGTGACTGGCTTATTTCACTGAACATAATGTCTTCAAGATTCACCCGTGTTGTAGTTGGCGGAATGTACTTCCTTTGCAAGGCTTAATACTTCTCCATTGTATGGATTGTCACATTTTGGTGCATCTCACTATCCCCTTCCCTCACTTTATTTTTCTGCAGAGCATTGATTTCCATCTGACTTAATTCCATTAATTGTTTTATCAGAATGCAGGCTTCATGAGAACAGGGCCTTTGTACAGTTTTGTTCCCAGCTCTTGGAACACTGCCTGATACATAAGAGGTGCTTAATCAACATTTGTTGGATGAATGAACTTAGAAATATAATTAGAATTGTGTATGTTTTTAATAACACTGATTTTACCCCACATATTTTTTTTTGTCTGATGGATCTTCTGTGTAGCCTTATGGATTATATTTCTGTTATATACAGTGATTGTTTTCCATTGCATGATTGTGTGGCTGCTGTGAGATGGTATCTAGCATACCCCTGGAATAACAAGATGGGTTATTAACCAAGTCAAAGATGTAAACAAACAGTTGTCTATGCTTTTGGAATAGAAGCACTAGTATTCTGAAAGCAGTGTGTTTGGAATTTAATCACTGTAGCTGGACTGATCCAGGAAGTTTTCTAGTAGAGATAATACTTGAACTGGGCTCACAATCTGACCCAGAGCTTCCAAATGCTAATAACAATGTTCTTTTTTGGTCTCGAGTTCTTTATTTCCTGACCTGTCTCCCTTGAGGCAGAATAATAATAGTTGCGCTTATAAAGCACATATTAGATGTTCACATTTTGAATATTTACAACTCTGTAGAATAGGTGCAATTGTCCCAGTTTTGTAGATGGCACACTGGTGGCAGAACTGACACATTCACACTCTGCCTGCCTGCCTCCCAAGTGATTGCTCTTAGACTTCCCACTGCTTTCATGTACTGGTTCTGTACCAGATGTGGTAGAGAAAATAAGGAATACTTCTAAATACTAAGATCATACTTTGACAAATTCAGTCCTCAGTATGTAGAGGTTTACCTAGTGAAGTTGCCGATTTGTTCGCTCCATCATCTTTTACAGTGACCAAGTTTTTTGACATGGCTCACAGTCGGCATTGCAGTGAGTTCTTCTGAATAACTATATGAATATACTGATTACAAATATGTTTTTAATGTATTTTGTTATACTAACAAAAATCAGAGTGACAAAATACATCTTAAAGTTCACTGAAATACCTTTTGTATTGCACGGTTAAGTAAGTTATAATAATGTTGCATTAAAAATGTGGCATTAAAGAGAGAGATAAGAGAAGAAAGCCTAGCTTCTTGGGCAGGTATTCACAAGGTGACAGTGTGCTAGTGTTATCACCATAGTGCAGTATCTGGTTCTCAGCTTTGTGGTTCTGGAAACTCAGTTCTATAGGACTACAAAAAATTGATTAAAATCTAGGGAATTGACACACATTAACCAAAGTCACAACAGACTGATAAGCCAATTTGTCACTTTCTTGATTTACAGAGGAGGATATGCCTTTCTAGTGATTGCTCCCATTAACACTTAACATAAAATGTGACCTCAACAAATTTGAAAGGAACGACTCTTGGTAGCTTCATATTTCTTAGGAGAATACTTATATTATTATTTCTTAATATTATCTCCATTTTAGATATTATTTCTTGACTTTCTGTTACAGTATTTGAAGATTTAGTGGGGGTTTTTTTTTTATTCTATTTCATGTATCTGTCCAATTTTCCCAACACCAGTTGTTGAAGAGGCTGTCTTTTCCCCATTCATTTATATATCCATGGCTCCTTTATCATATATTAATTGACCATATATGTGTGGGTTTATATCTGGGCTTTCTATTCTGTTGCATTGATCTACAGGTCTGTTCCTGTGCTGGTACCATACTGTTTTGATTACCATAGCTTTGTAGTACAGCTTGAAGTCAGGGAGTGTAATACCCCAACTTTGTTGTTCTTTTTGAGGATGGCTTTGGCTATTCGGGGTCTCTTGTGGTTGCATATGAATTTGTTCTAGTTCACTGAAAAATGCGTTGGTATTTTGATAGGAATTGCATTGAATCTGCAAATTGCTTCTTCTTGGGACTTTGTATTTGATGTTTTTCTTTCATGGTAAATATCTGTGTTGCCCAAACTTAATGCCTTAAAACAATAACCATTCTATTTGTCAATGATTGCTTAGCTGGGAGAGACTGTTCTCCTTGGCTCTCCCATGTTACAGCATGTTTTGCAAGCAGAGGTAGTGACAGCTTTTGTCCTGGATTATGTTTTCAAGGATGTTCATATAGCAAACAGCCTTCGAAGATAGAGATAGTGTCTTCAGTACTTGTAGAGAGCAGGTTTGCTCATTGTCTGATACAAATAAAGACAGTGTCTTCCCCTTGGGCCAAAGATTAAGCAAGTTTATCTGCAGCCCATTATGAAAGATGAGATTCCCTAAGTTCAGGGTTCCTCAGTTGTAACTCAAACTTGGACCACTCCTTGACCCCATGGGAAGTGATGCTGGGGATGAAGGTATTGCTCTCTCCCTGCTCTGAGTAATGGCGTCCTTTGTTTCTGACCCAGGAGTTTTAACATCTTCTGCCAGAGGCCATGGAACTGTGGCAGGCTAACTTGTTAGCTTGTAAGTAGGGTAAAATCTTAGCACCTCCATAATTCTGGACACTGGGAGAGTCTTGTTTGTCTTTCTAAGGTCACTTATGTGTCTCTGGTCATTCTGTGGTTCAACAGAACTGAATGGTTTTAATATGGCCTGTGGTTTATCACATGTCTGGCTGTTGATGCGAAATGTCAGCTAGGCCTCTCTTGCCATGTGGTCTCGTCACCTGAAGGACTAACGTTGGCTTCTTTCCATAGTGGTGGCAGCATTCCAAAAACATGAGAGCGGAAGCTGTGAAGACTTTTGACACCTGTGCTCCAAATTACATGGTATCACTTGTGATTGAGTGTCACATTGAGTATTGAAGCCAATCTAAATTAGAGAAACAGGGAAATAAATGCCATTTTTTCGTGGGAAGAGTGACAAAGTCACCCTGCAAGGGGGCGTGTCTTATGCGATGGGAAGAATTACTGTGACCATCTTTGCACATTATCTGAGTTTGTTTTCCATTCATTGTGCTGTGTGCCTGGTGAGCCTTTTGATTCTAGAGACTTATATTTTTCATTTTGGGGACATTTGAAAGTCTATCTTTGATGATTTCCTCTTGTTTTCTTGCTTCTCTTTCTGGAACTCCTATTAATTTACATGTTGGATCTACCGATCCAACATTAAAATTCTCTAAATTTGAATGTTTCTCTTTATTTCCAGCTCTGTCTTCTTAGTTCTACTTTCTGTGTAATTTCCTTGATTTTGTCATTCATTGACTTTTTAAATTTCAGCTACCATGTTTTCAGTTTCTTCAAGTTCACTCTTTTCCTCTGTTCCTTTCTTATGGCTTCCTGTTCTCTAATGAATGCAATATGTTCTTATTTGTGATGGTATTAGTGATTTAAAAAATGTATTTTTCATCTGGTCCCTTTATTGTCTTTAATTCTTCCATATGCCTGTTTTCTCTGTTTAAAAACTCTTTTCATCTTGGAGCTTTCCTTTAGTCTTGTAATGATTCTAGGACTTTATTCATATTTAAGTGTGCTGTGCATTCATACACACACGTGCACACACACACACATTTGAAAACTGTGTACCTGGGTGGGGCCCGTAATCAACAGGAATTGATAAGAGATTCCAAAATGACAGCTAATCTATAGGTCTTTTCTCTAGGATTGTTTAGTTTCTCCAGGAAGAATCCTCTAATCTGTCTGTATTCTAGGAGCAAGGTGGGAGGGAGGGGACTAGGGGTCTCACTCTTCATATGAATTTCACGTATGTATGGCTCCCCTTCATATTCTAGCATTTCACCCCCATATTCCTCTGGGACGTGGAGGAGGATCAGGTCCTGGGGTGTGGAACGTGAGGAAGACTGGCTGTGTCTTACCGCCGCTTTTATGGCCTTCACACAGGTCGCCCCATCTGGAGCCTAGAGCTGCGGTCCCACCATCTGTGACAGTGCCCCAGGTTCTGCCTGTTGCTTGCTGGGTACCCCTCGTGGGCTTTCAGTTTCAAGCTTTTGTTGCCTCCCTTTTCTGCACTTGTCTCCTCTTTTTCCTTGGGATCTTTATTTTACTGGCATTTCAGGAGGGAACATAGTGATACATAAATACCCATCGTGAACTAGGAGTCTCTGTCCCTTTCCCTTTTTCTTGTAGTTTTTTGGTGTAAATCCTCTGCTGGTTCTTACTCTGATTATTTATTTTCAGTGATATGAGTGAGTTCTTTGTTGGACAGTCTTTTGTAGTCGAATGTTGAGGAGGGGCAGGGCAATGTTACTCCCTCTGGGTTCTTTCAGCCTTTGCTTTCCCCAGGCAGGGAAGGTGAGCTGCTAGGCGGCCAATCAGACCTACTTCACCCACTGGTTTCTGCAAAGATAGCATGTAGGGGTATTTCTTCCTCTCTCTTCCCCACACCTTTCTGGGGTACCAGTTCCTCTCTCTTCCCCACACCTTTCTGGGGTACCGGTTCCTCTCTC
>JAQQAC010009376.1:10572718-10640456 GCA_029783875.1 Phataginus tricuspis | reverse complement strand
GTCTGGGGTACCGGTTCCTCTCTCTTCCCCACACCTGTCTGGGGTACGGGTCCAGATCCGGGTGATTCCTGACCCCAGCCCACACACTTTGTTTTCACCATATAAACAAAATTCTTGGTTTTTCTTTCAGCTGCGCGGGACATCTCTTGAGAAAATTCCTTCTGGTGTCTTCCTTCATCCCATTTGCTATCTATGTCTTTTAAACTCATATACAGTCTTATTTTAGTTTCAAGGATGTTACACATTCATTGGCTGTATTCTCCATGCTGTACCACTATCCTGTGTCCAGTCTACATTATGTTTCAGAATTTTTGTGCCCCTTTGTCCCACTCACCTTCCCCTCTCACCCAGCCCAACATCCCCTGCCGTGGTAACCACCAGTCCCTTCTCAGTGTTTGTGAATCTACTGCTGTTTTTATTCCTTCTGTTTTGCTTTGTGATTTTTTTTTTCATTTTTAAAAATTTTGCTATTCTTAATATAAAATTACATGAGCAACATTATGATTACTAGACTCCCCCTATTATCAAGTCCCCACCACATACCCCATTGCAGTCACTGTCCATCAGTGTAGTAGGATGTTACAGAATCATTACTTGCCTTCTCTGAGGTATACTGCCTTCCTCATATCCCCCCACCCCACCGCCACCCCTGCTACATTATGTGTCCTAATTGTAATAGCCCTTTTTCCCCCTTATCCCTCCCTTCCCACCCATCCTCCCCAGTCCCTTTCCCTTTGGTAACTGTTAGTCCATTCTTGGGTTCTGTGAGTCTGCTGCTGTTGTGTTCCTTCAGTTTTTTCTTTGTTCTTATACTCCAAGATGAGTGAAATCATTTGGTACTTGTCTTTCTCCGCCTGGCTTATTTCACTGAGCATAATACCCTCTAGCTCCATCCGTGTTGTTGCAAATGGTAGGATTTGTTTTCTTCTTATGGCTGAATAATATTTCATTGTGTATATGTACCGCATCTTCTTTATCCATTCATCTTACTGATGGACACTTAGGTTCTTTCCATTTCTTCGCTATTGTAAATGGTGCTGCGATGAACATAGGGGTGCATATGTCTTTTTGAATCTGGCATCCTGCATTCTTGGAGTAAATTCCTATGATTGGAATTCCTGGGTCAAATGGTATTTCTATTTTGAGTTTTTTAAGGAACCTCCATACTACTACACAATGGTTGAACTAATTTGCATTCCCACCAGCAGTGTAGGAAGGTTCCCCTTTCTCCACATCCTCGCCAGCTTTTGTAGATTGCTTTAGGCAGGATGGCCATTTTGACAATATTAATTCTTCCTAGCCAAGAGCATGGGATGAATTTCCATTTATTAGCGTCCTCTTTAATTTGTCTTAAGAGTGTCTTGTAGTTTTCAGGATATAGGTCTTTCACTTCCTTGGTTAAGTTTATTCCTAGGTATTTTATTCTTTTTGATGCAACTGTGAATAGAACTGTTTTTCCTGATTTCTCTCTCTGCTAGGTCATTGTTAGTGTATAGGAATGCCATAGATTTCTGCGTATTAATACTGTATCCCACAACTTTGCTGAATTCAGATATTATACCTATTAGTTTTGGAGTGGATTCTTTAGGGTTTTTTATGTACAATATCATGTCATCTTCAAACAGGGACAGTTTACTTCTTCCTTGCCAATCTGGATGCCTTTTATTTCTTTTTGTTGTCTGATTGCCATGGCTAGGACCTCCAGAACTATGTTGAATAGAAATGGGGATAGTGGGCATCCTTGTCTTGTTCCCGATCTTAAAAGAAAAGCTTTCAGCTTCTCGCTGTTAAGTATAATGCTGGCTGTGAGTTTGTCATATATGGCCTTTATTATGTTGAGGTATTTGCCCTCTATACCCATTTTGTTGAGAGCTTTTATCATGAATGGATGTTGAATTTTGTCGAATGCTTTTTCAGCATCTATGGAGATGATCATGTGGTTTTTGTCCTTTTTGTTCATGTGGTGGATGATGCTGATGGATTTTCGAATGTTGTACCATCCTTGCATCCCTGGATAAATCCTACTTGATCATGATGGATGATCTTTTTGATGTATTTTTGAATTCAGTTTGCTAATATTTTGTTGAGTATTTTTGCATCTATGTTTATCAGGAATATTGGTCTGTAATTTTCTTTTTTTGTGGTGTCTTTGCCCAGTTTTGGTATTAGAGTGATGTTGGCCTCATAGAAAGAGTTTGGGAGTATTCCCTCCTCTCCTACTTTTTGGAAAACTTTAAGGAGGATGGGTAGTAGGTCTTCACTAAATATTTGATAAAATTCAGCAGTGAAATCATCTGGTTCAGGAGTTTTGTTCTTAGGTAGTTTTTTGATTACCAATTCAATTTCTTTGCTGGTAATTGGTCTATTCAGATTTTCTGTTTCTTCTTGGGTCAGCCTTGGAAGGTTATATTTTTCTAGAAAGTTGTCCATTTCTTCTAGGTTATCCAGCTTGTTACCATATAATTTTTCATAATATTCCCTCGTAATTCTTTGTATTGCTGTGGTGTCCATAGTGATTTTTCCTATCTCATTTCTGATTCTGTTTATGTGTGCAGACTCTCTTTTTTTCTTGATAAGTCCAGCTAGGCATCTATCTATTTTGTTTATTTTCTCAAAGAAGCAGCTCCTGCTTTCATTGATTCTATTGTTTATTCTTCTCAATTTTATTTATTTCTGCTTTAACCTTTATTATGTCCCTCCTTCTACTGACTTTGGGCCTCATTTGTTCTTCCTATTCTAGTTTCATTAATTGAGTTTAGGCTGTTCATTTGGGAGACCTCTTCTTTCCTGAGGTAGGCCTGTATTGCAATATATTTCCCTCTTAGCACGGCCTTTGCTGCATCCCACAGATTTTGTGCTGTTGAATTATTGTTGTCATTTGTCTCCATATATTGCTTGATCTCTGTTTTTATTTGGTCATTGATCCATTGATCATTTAGGAGCATGTTATTAATCCTCCATGTGTTTGTGGGCTTTTTCGTTTCCTTTGTGTCATTTATTTCTAGTTTCATACCTTTGTGATCTGAGAAGCTGGTTGGTACAATGTCAGTCTTTTTGAATTTACTGAGGTTCTTTTTGTGGCCAAATGTATGATCAATTCTTGAAAATGTTCCATGTGCACTTGAGGAGAATGTGTATCCTGTTGCTTTTGGATGGAGTGTTCTGTAGATGCCCGTTAGGTGCATCTGTTCTAACATGTTGTTCAGTGCCTCTGTCTATTTACTTATTTTCTGTCTGGTTGATCTGTCCTTTGGACTGAGTAGTGTGTTGAAGTCTCCTAAAATGAATGCATTGCATTCCATTTCCCCCTTTAATTCTGTTAGTATTTGTTTCACATATGTACGTGATCCTGTGTTGGGTGCATAGATATTTATAATAGTTATGTCCTCTTGTTGGACTGATCCTTTTATCATTATTTAATGTCCTTCTTTGTCTCTTGTGGCCTTCTTTGTTTTGAAGTCTATTTTTTCTGATACAAGTACTGCAACTCCTGCCTTTTTCTCCCTATTAGTTGCATGAAATATCTTTTTCCATCCCTTCACTTTCAGTCTGTGTATGTCTTTGGGTTTGAAGTGAGTCTCTTGTAGGCAGCATATAGATGGGTCTTGTTTTTTTATCCATTCAGTAACTCTATGTCTTTTGATTTGTGCATTCAGACCATTTACATTTAGGGTGATTGTCAATAGGTTCGTACTTATTGCCCATGCAGGCTTTAGATATGTGGTTATGAAAGGTTCAAGGACAATTCCCTTACTATCTAACAGTCTAATTTAACTTACTTCTTATACTATTACAAATGCAACCTAAAGGTTCTTTTGGTTTTTTTCTCCTTTTTTCTTCCTCCTCCATTCTTTGTATGTTATGAATCATATTCTGTAGTCTTTGTCTTCCCTTGAGTGACATCTTTTTAGCTTTAGGAATGCTTCTGTCTATAGGAGTCCCTCCAAAATGCACTGTAGAGGTGGTTTGTGGGAGGTAAATTCTCTCAGCTTTTGCTTATCTGTAAATTGTTTAATCCCTTCTTCAAATTTAAATGATAACCTTGCCAGGTAAAGTATTCTTGGTTCAAGACTCTTCTGCTTCATTGCATTAAATATATCATGCCACTCCCTTCTGGCCTGTAAGGTTTCTGTTGAGAAGTCTGATGGTAGCCTGATGGGTTTTCCTTTGTATGTGATCTTTTTTCTCTCGGTAGCTGCTTTTAAAAGTCTGTCTTTATCCTTGATCTTTGCCATTTTAATTATTATATGTCTTGATGTTGTCTTCCTTGGGTCCCTTGTTTTGGGAGATCTGTGCACCTCCATGGCTTGAGAGACTATCTCCTTCCCCAGATTGGGGAAGTTTTCAGCAATTACCTCCTCAATGACACTTTCTATCCCTTTTTCTCTCTCTCCTTCTTCTGGTACCTCTATAATGCGAATATTGTTGCATTTGAATGGGTCACACAGTTCCCTAAATATTCTTTCATTCTTAGAGATCCTTTTATCTTTCTTTACCTCAGCTTCTTTGTATTCCTCTTCTCTAATTTCTATTCCATTTACTGTGTCTCCTACTACATCTAATCTGCTTTTAAAACCCTCCATTTTATGTTGCATTTCAGATATGGAATTTCTTAATGATTGAATCTCCAACTTAAATTCATTCCTGAGTTCTTGAACATTTTTCTGTACCGCCATAAGCATGTTTATAGTTTTTATTTTGAACTCTCTTTCAGGAAGATTGGTGAGTTCGGTTTCATTTGGCCCTCTTTCTGGGGTTTGTGAGATTTTGGTCTGAACCATGTTCTTTTGTCGGTTCATATTTCTGTGTGGTGCCCACTGGTGCACAGAAACTCCAGTCTCTGGAACTGCTCAGCCCCTAGAGTGAAATTAGGGGTCATAGGGAAGCAGAGCTGGTGCCTGGGGGGAGGAAAGATCTGTTTTCTGATTCCCATTTGCAGTGCCTGTCTCCAGTGTCAGATGTAAACCTCTGTGCTTTGCGTCTCTAGCTGTTGTAGGTGGGGCCTCTCTCTGACTGGCCTGATGCCTGCACAGTGACTGCCGGTTTGCAAGCAGGTACCTGCAGGCCAGTAGGAAGGCCTGGCAGGCTGTGCATCACAGTGGGTGTCCTCAGAGCTGAGTAGGCAGCCAGGGGAATGGAGCACCTGAAGCTCCCCAAACTTCCCACCCAGCTGGGCAGAGCTTGCCCAGGCAACCTTTCCAGCTCTCCCTTCTCCTGCACAGCAAGCTCTTTGCAAATCCTGCCCCTTCAGCGGCCCTCTGGCTGCTAGGAAGCCTCTCAGACTGCCTGCCTTTCTTCTGACACAGAGCGGCCTGGTGTGGATCCCATCTTCTGCAAACGACCAGAATGTCAATTTCTCAAGCACTCTCCCTGTCCGAGCTCCCCAACGTTCAGAGCACCAGACACTATAGGATTCTGCTCACAAAGCAGATCTCCAGGGCTAGGTGTTCAGCAGTCCCAGGCTTCCACCCCCTACTCCGCTCCATTTCTCTTCCTCCTGCCGGTTAGCTGGGGTTGGGCAAGGACTTAGGTCCCGCCAGATTAAGGCTTTCGTACATTACCCTGTTTCTTGAGGTCTGCTCTGTTTGTGAGGTCTGTTTGCAGTCTGGTTCAGCCTTCTTTCTTGTTGCTGTTTTAAGGTTAGTTGTATTAATTAACTATATTTTTGTACAATTTGTGGTTTTGGGAGGAGCTCTCCGTCTCACCTCTCATGCCGCCATCTTGCAATATTTTGCTTTGTTTTTATATTCCACAAATAAGTGAAATCATATGGTACTTGTCTTTCTCCACCTGGCTTATTTCACTGAGTATAATATCGTCTAGATCTGTCTATCCAGGTTGTTGCAAATGGCAAGATTCATTTTCTTTTTATTGCTGTATAATATTCCATCATGTATATGAATATTCCATTGTGTATATATACCATATCTTCTTTATCCATTCATCTACTGATGGACACTGAGATTTCTTCCATATCATGGCTATTGTAAATAATGCAGCAATAAACATAGGGGTTCATATGTCTTTTTGAATCAGGGATATTGTTTTCTTTGAATAAATTCCTAGGAATGGAATTACTGGGTCAAATGGTATTTCTATTTTTAGTTTTTTGAGGAACCTCCATCTGCTTTCCACAGTGGTTGCAACAATTAATGCTCCCACCAACAGTGCAGAAGGGTTCCCTTTTCTCCACATCCTTGCCAACACTTGTTATTTCTTGTCTTTTGGACAGTAGCCATTTTAACTGGTGTGAGGTCATACTTCATTGTGGTTTTGATTTGCTTTTCCTTGATCATTAGCAATGTGGAGCATCTTTTCGTGTAACTTTTAGCCATCTGTGTTTCTTCTTTGGAGAAGTGTTTGTTCAGGTCTTCCACCTGTTTTTAATCAGCTTATTTGTTTTTCTGGTGTTGAGGCATATGAGCTTTTTATATGTTTTGGATGTTAATCTCTATTGGATAAATCATTTATGAATATATTCTCAGTACTATAGGATACCTTTTTGTTCTGCTGATGGTGTCATTTGCTATTTAGTTTGATGTGGTCCCACTTGTTCATTCTCTATTTTGTTTCCCTTGCCTGAGGAGATGTGTCCAGGAAAAAACTGCTCATATAGGCTGTTTTATATGTGTCAGTACACCTGAAAATAATGACTACATGGTATCAAAGCCTTTTTCTTGCTTAATTTTTGCTTTATGTTCTTCTAGGGAAGATCCACCAACAAGTTCCCAGCCAGACAGTGATGATGAGGCAGAAGAAATACAGGTTGGTTCAAAATAAATGTTTTGTTCTGAAACTTAGGTCTTAGCATACATTCAATAAAGTGAGGATTAACTTGAAACCCCCACTTTGATGTATATTTTGTGTTCAGGAAAAGATGTTTCTGTTTATGTATCATTTTAGGTGGAGCACTGCTTTCTGGAAGCCCAGTATACACTATCTACATTTAATGTTTTCTGTTTGTCCTCTTCTCTATGCAGTGGTCAGATGACGAGAACACAGCCACGCTTACGGTAAGAGCAGAGCTGTACCAGCGTGGGGACAGCCTTACATTGTCTCACACAGGGTGCTTTAGGCTTTTGATGCACGTCTCTCTAAATTCCCATTTATTCACCATTTCAAATGTCATTTTCTCTGTTGGCTTATGATCATTATTTTGAAAAGTAACTTGAATTACAGGCAACATGGCCTGACCTTTTCTTCCCTTTGATTTCAAAGGAAGCATTTTAAGTGCATAGTTGATGCCTTGACTTGTTTCTGTTAAGCTCGGAAAAGGGATCAAGCCTAATGTTAGACTCTTGAGGCTCCCGGATCTGTAGAACCTAAATTAAGGTGAAAATCTATATTCACTTATTCATGTATATTTAAATGGTATAAAAATTACAGTTTCAAGTAAGAGGAGAGAAGTATGTGGCTTTAACCAATATCTTGAACAAAAATGTAGAAGTTGATTGAGCATATATATAGTCTTTCAGGATAAGAGTGCTGTTGTCAAATTCAACTTAAAACGTGTTCTGATAAAAACATTTTTAGTGGAATGAGAGAAGTAAAACGGTATTTCTAAAAGTATGGTAGGTAAATAAGATAAATGAGACTCCTCGTCCCTTGAGATAAGAGAGAGTTTTTGTAAAATTCCTTACAAATAAATGTAAAGGCATGGTAAAGGCCACTGGTTTTAGCAGAGGATTTAAACAATTTAAAGCAATTCTAAATAAGAATATACTTGTTTATTTCAATGGAAGAGGTACAATGTCCAGGGTATAAGAAAAAAAAGTGGTGATGCCTAAAATGATGTCATCTCCTCAGGTATAAAAAGCATGTGAACATATGCAGGAAATGAAAGGTTTCCTTTTATTTTACTCTGGGTCTCATGCAGGTCAGTCAGCCCCCTTTTATGAAAAGTCTGTTCATGTATGTGAGTTACCATATTTAGGATATTATAATGGGTTCTATAAAGTAAATAGATGAATATACCATTAGGGAGTACATAAGTCAGTAGGGAAAGATACTCGATTTGGGGGATAGATGACAAAGTGCTGTCAGAGCAGAGAGAACAGTTTTAACTGACAGCATCTAGAAATGCTTTAAGGGAGAAGTAGTATTTGACTTGTACCCTTAAAGTAGTAAGATTATCCATATCACCTCTTGTTTTTTAATAGGAAGATACGGAAATTAATAACATGCACTTGTGTGTGTGTGTATATTTACTAAACTCTGTTTGGAAAGATCTAGAAGCAAGGACATCATGGTAGCAATGAGCATACTTAGAGCCCGGATCTTGGTGTCTGAATACCATTCCCCACTAAGAGGAATCGAACCTCCTTAGAGAAATTTAAGACTAGAGGTAGGAAAGTAAAGATGAGCCTGCAACTTGTGTCAGAAAGTAAGGATGATGTTGACTTGAGAAAAAGGACCCAGAAGACAACTTCAGTGGGTTCCCTCTGGCCAAGTATTTGAGCATCATTAACAAAGCAATGATAACCATTGTCTAAAATTAGAATCCATGATCTCATACTGACATAAAAAATGGTTAAACTAAATGAAGCAGAAGGGAGAGCACTTTTTTAGTGGAAAAGGTACCAGATCATAAATGTAGATGGAATGGTAGATTTAGAAATACCCCTTTGGCCACCATCACCGTAATAATAACTGACGAAATTGATGTTAAAACTACTGGGTAGATACTTGATGAGAAAGAGGATATTTGAATATTCTCAAAGTATCTCCACCCAAATTACATACTGATTATAAGAGAAAAATAACTTCACAATGGAAAAACCTGGCATCTGGTGATCAGTTAACCTTGTCAGTGGTGGGACAGACGTACACTGTCAGCATCCTGACACGATGCACTGAGAAACACACAGAATGCACAGCCTGGATCTAATCATGAGGAAACATCCAGCAAACTCAGAGTTCGGCAACTATATAGAGTAAGTGCCCTGAACTCTTCAAAAATGTCAAGGTCCTGAAAGATAAAGAACAGAGGGAGGAACTGTTACAAACTAAAGGAGATTAAAGAGACGTGACAGCTAAAGGCAGTGCATGATTCTAGACTGGATTGTAGGGCAGGAAAAAAACTTATTTTCCTATTGCCTTAGAAGACAGTATTAGGACAATGGGCACATTTGGAATCGGGTGTATAGATGAGATTATGGTGTTGTATTAGTGTTAGCTTCCTGATTTTGGTAATTTTCCTAGGTTATGTAAAAGAATGTTCTGCTCTTTAGGAAATACATGCTGAGGTATTTAAGGGTAAAGGGGCGTCGTGACTTCAACTAACTTTGAGTGTAGGAAAAAAATGTATTTTATATATATGTATATATGCACATCTGCATAGATATATAGAGAGTGATTAGGAAGAGAATGAGAAAGCAAACATGGTAAAATGCCTGAGTGAAGAGTCTATGGAAATTCTTGTTACTCAGATTTTAATGCTTCTCAAAGTGTAAAATTATTTCAAAATAAAAAGTTAATTTAAAGGAGTGATTGGTTTACCCTGGGTGGAACGCAGTGCTGCTGGGCCGAGGACATTCGTGGCAGGAGCACACTCTTAGTTGGGGGATGTGAGCCAAGACCCAAGGTGGGAAAAGACCAAGTATTGGCGAATGGTAATAGTCCATTTGTGTAGATAGTACTGAATTGAAAATGGGAAAAGAGAATCAAGATGGATAAATCTCAAGAGCATAATAGTAATTTCGAAGAGTTGCCAAAAGTATACATATCAAATGACAGCAGTTATGTTAAATTTCTAAGATGTGTTTACGGACAGGCACAGGTTATCTTAAGTAGAAAATCATGACTGTAGAGGAATACGCCCATTGTAATGCTGGTTGCCTGTGGGGAGAGGGAAAGATTAGTGAGGAGAGCAACGAGGTAGTTTATATTGTAATGGTTTTTCCCTTAAGAAATTTAAAGGGCTGGGTCAGATATGCCAACTTGTTGAATGTATGGATCCAGGGAAAAATATATATACTTCTTTTGTATTTAAGACATTTCATGATTTAAAAATTTTTTTGAAAGAGGTACCCTTTCTTAATGGTGTGGTGCAGGTGGTGGGTGAAGTTGGAAAGATGGATGAGTTTGTATCACAAAGTCCATGGATGTGATTAAAAACATGGATTTTATCCTACTTCCAAGGGGAACCTTTTCCCAGACAACTGAGGTGTTACACATATTTAAGATTGACTAGTTGAAAAGAACAAATGAATAAAAAAATAAAAAACAAAAATAAGTAAAATTGATCAAGCTGTGCACTTAAAAGAATCCTATTAGTTAAATCTGTTAAAATGTAATTTTCAGAGAAAGAGTCATGACTCCCATATAGATATGAAATTTGTTGATGCATGTTGTAGGTTTTATTTAAGTCATAACAGAAGCAGGCAGATATTATAACTGGTTCAGAAGAGAACCCAAAGAATAGGCTTGTTTAGAGGTTAGGAAAATTGAAATGATTTGTGAAGCAAAACTGGCTTGCCTCTCAAGAGTGGGAGGGGAATCAACTAGATTTCTATTAGACAGGGTAGCATTTTTATGTCCATAAGAAAACCTTTCATCATTACCACTTAACCAACAACTTACCAAATTGTAAAATAGCTTGGAGACCTCATAGAATCAGGTAACCTACAAGGATGTGCTGTATGTAGACAATATGTTGTCTCCTGCTGAAGCACAAATTTTTCTCTACAGTGCATAATCTTTTTATAATTTTGTTTTAAGATCCTTATGACAGGATTTCCTAAAGCTGGATGACTTGAAGATTTGAGGGAATCTGTCACCTCTTTTAAAATGCAATGCATAAATACAAAGCAGTCAGAACTGCTTACTTCTGTGAAGCTTTATGGGATAGCAAAATTAAATTGTTTTGTCTTTGAAGACAGAATCCTTTTATATTATGGAATTTGTGTCACCATGCCATTTGTCAAAAATATTGCTAATAATGCAGATCGTAGGTAAGTGTTTTTACTGATAGAATTTTAGGGGAGATAAATCAACTTCAGGGGATTATAAGGAAATTATTGGCTTAACATAAATCATAATTCCTTTTGATGAGGAGAGGCAAATGAAAAATAAGGCTTCGTTTTGAAAGCTTGTCTAAGTCACTACACTTTAATTTCATGTCTAATCTGAAGATGGAAAACAGATCCATATAATGGCAGGGTATCAGATAACTAAAAGATGCTGCTAAGTGGTCCAGAGATCACATACTTCTGTAGCAGAAGGAAAGGGAGGCTTGCCTTCTCTTGTTCTCTCCCTTCTTTACTCACCAGCCTATTGCTGAAAGCTGGTTTCTGTTTTGGGGGATATGTTGCCATTTTTTAAAACTTATATTGTTTGTTCTGTGTCATAGACTCTTATAACAGTTTACTCTTTGCATAACTGGGTTACATCTTAGGAATTAGCATAAGCCGTTTGATATATTTTTTCAGTGTGTAATTTAGCTAATTCTGGACCTATGTTTACTTTTTTTTCCCCTGTAGAACTGGTCATTACTGGACTTTTTCAGAATTTGCATTTACCAATAGGGGGCAGCAAATATAAAGGACATTTTAATTTTATAGTGAATCTGTTAATATTTTTGTATTCAGTCTCTCCTGCAGGTTCTACCTCCATGTCTCTACTCCCCTCGTCTCTAAGTATATCCGTGTGCTCCTTTAATAGTCAAGGCAGATCATAATAGCAATCATGTTCAAGTTCCTTCACAACTGTATTTACTTCCTGGTTGAAATGACACTTAGAATGTTTTGGTTACTTGCTTATATAAAATATGCATTTTAAAATCAACCAAAAAGGACAGAACATTTTCACCAAGGTCCTATTTTTGAGTCTTATTTATATTTAAATTTGTCTGGAAAAAGCAGTGTTTAAGTACAGTAAATAACATAATTTATTTCTTATTCTCCTGAAATCTTCTGGGGATATGTCCAAGAATGTTGTCCTGCAAAGGGAAGCTTCTGGCCCTTCAAGTGTAAGGTTTTATTTCTGAGAATTGGAGTACGTGTGCAGGTGATATCCATCCCTGTCTTTTCACTTAATATTAACACTGGTTTTATGGAGAGATTAAGAGAACCACTCATTTCTTCCTCTCGTACCCAAATGCCTCATGACATCTGTCTCCTCAGCTTTATGGGTTTTGAGTTGTTTAGGGTAGCGTAGCACCATTTGGGCACTTGCTATTTTTTTTTCCCTTTGTGGTAAATGTTATTGTTATTTGATCAGTGATTTTATTTTGCTGCATTCAGAAACTCTAAAACCCTAAATAAGCTTAACCTTGAGATCTTGATCTTTTTTGTATATTTGTTGCGATGATATTGTCTTGCCCAAATGATTTCTTCTTTCTCTCTGTAGGCACCAGAGTTTCCTGAGTTCACCACTAAAGTCCAAGAAGCTATCAATTCCCTGGGGGGCAGTGTGTTTCCTAAGCTTAACTGGAGTGCCCCAAGGGTAGGAACACATCAGTAAATCTCACTGTCTGAAAATTCTTTGTTTTGCTATTCACATCCAATTTATATCTCTCAGAGGGTCCAGTTATAATACTGATTCTAGGGAAAATACCGTGGAATTTATTTTTATTTTCCCCCATTCTTTTATTCTCCTGATGTTGCAGTAAACTTTCCTGACCCTAGGAAATACTGTGTATTTTGCTGAAAGTTTCAGTCTCTTGTGTTGCTGATCATAGAAATCTGATGAAATCCATTCTCTGCCCTTTTCAAAAATTCAGCTGTTCAGTTTAACAGAAATTTTTTGCTATTGAGAAAAGTGATAAAGATTTAAGTAATAAAAATTTAAATGTCACAGCGTTTAGAAATAGTCCAGTTTGAAAAATGAACTGATAATTTCTTAAATTGTGTTTTATTATTTTAACATTACATCAGCAAGGCTTTTTTTAAGTTAAAGTCTATGGAAAAATTCACCATTTTTTCTAATTTAGTAGAAAACAATTTTATATGAGCAAACTAATTTAAGGAGTCAAAGACTTTCATTTTCAAAAACCATCCCATATACTTACCTTTTCTTATTCTAAAATGAATGATAAATTGTACTTAATCCAGTTCTTATTTTTTACTTCTTAAAATTAGTTACACATGTATAGAGTTTAAATTTTCAAAATATCTGGAAACTTACCACAGGTCCTGACACCTGTGTTTGTTGCTTTACCATTTCCCACTGCTCAGAGGCAACTGCTTTCAAGTATTCAGTATGTTCTTTTGTTATTTTCCTCTACTTTATTGTTCAGCTTTAGATGTTTATTATTGACTACCTACTCGAGAACAGAAAGATTCAGCTCTATTTCCTGCCATATCCCTACAACTTTCTATTCCACTGTCCTCATTATATCATACCTTTGGTTAAATCAGTATTCAGAGATTCTAATGTTAGGGTTATGCGGACACTATGGGCACCTCTCATATATACTGTACTGTGATGGTTTATGTTTTCTTATTCAGCACTTTTTCTCCCTCGAGTTAGTAATTGCCTTGTTTACTCAGTTGCATAGTTTTCAAAGTATATACTTTTGTTTCAGTGGAGTTAAATCTTTGTGTTCTTTCCACCAGAAGTTATCTTTTTCATTGGGAGAAATTGTAAGGAAATTATTATAAAGAAGTTGTTGAAACTTGTTTTTAGTTTACATATGAGCAGTAATATGAATCATTCCTTACTATCAAACTGGGTTGAGGCTTTCCACTGCAGATGGATAGATTATTGGTGGTTTTAAGTTACTCATTTGTTCATTTCTTTTATATATTGAGTGCCTATTCTGTGCTGTGCTCTCTTTTGTGTAGTGTGGATATTTGGATAGTTTTTCACAATCACTAATTTTCTCAAAATTGTATTGCTGTCCTCTGATCTATGGGAAAAGTATGTTTATCAAATGACTTAATTATTCTATCATTTTTAGGCATATTCTGCTAGGCTTTATGGCTACTGTGCCTGCTTTTCTTACTTTTTTGGGGTTCATATATATGAGGCATTCACCATTTAAAATTTTGATAATTCAGAATAGCTCACCTTCTGTCTCCCAGATTCGATAGACATGGGTTATAACTGCTCCAGTCTTCAAACTTTAGGCATTCCAGTTGTCACTCCCCAGAAACAGGAAGAAAGGAAAGGGTCTCCTTTTTCTTAGAGAGAAGCTAGTCAGGCTCTTTCTTTACACCTTGATCTTGTAGAGGTGTCACCATTTTTGATAGGGTATCTTTAACCCCTTCTATCATCATCAGTCAGAAAAGCATAGGAGGTGCCTGGGCCTGAGCTGGAAGGTGAGGACCTTACTCTCTCCATGCTCATAACTGAGTGTCTGACTTGCAGGATGTTGCTATTTGTGGTTTGGAAGAATAATTTGACATTTGACAGTCCACCTTAACTGTCTTACCTGACATTTTTCTTTAAACTCTTGAAGTAATATGCATTATTAATTTTGTGTATAGGACTGAGCTTCATTTATAGCTACTAACTTGAGAAATACACTAAGTAGCTTGTTCTTTATTATGTAGGATGCATACTGGATAGCCATGAATAGTTCTCTGAAATGTAAAACCCTCAGCGACGTCTTTTTACTGTTCAAGAGTTCTGATTTCATCACCCGGGACTTCACTCAGCCGTGAGTATGTCTCTTGTTTTCCCAAATTGGTAGTTTCAGTACTTGTGAGAGTTTTTCTACAGATGAAATTCCATTAGTTCTATGCTACTGTGACCAACAGTTCTGCATAACAAGGCTATTTCATACACTCAAATGATGTAGTAAAGCCAACCCTTTCCTACAGTAATGCTGTACAAAGAACATCCCTGAAATATCAGAGGCTTTCTGTATATCTGCTTATCAAATATTTTGATAATTTGTTTTCTTATTATAAAATCAATATGTGCTTATTGTAGAAAACAAAATCAGGGGCTACAGCTAAACACAGACAGGAAATGTAGAAGTACCCATGATCTCATCGCAGTTGGTTTTATATACTTTGAGAATTCTATCTTTGCGTAGGTATGATAAATAATAGATATACCTGGCTCTGCCTATATTCGATTTTTTAAAAATAAAAATGGGATCATATAGTTCACACTGTTCAGTAGGCTGCTTTTGTACTTATCAGTATATAGCAACCATCTTTGTGTGTCATTAAATACTTATATGTGGCATTATTGTAAATCACTGAATCGTGTTCTACTGGATAGCTATAGTGTAATTTGTTTGACCAATCCTCTATTCTTATAGACAATCCTGCAGTGAATATCCTTGTGTGCTTTCCTAATTTTTGCCCCAGGATACTTTTCTAGAAGTAGAATGGCTGTGTTCCTTCCTGTGCCAGTTACCTGCAGCTAAAGAACTTGACTCTGCACTCTTCCGGGTTAGGCAGACAGCACACCTGCGCTGTGAGCTGTAGGTGACCTCTCTATGCTTCTCTTGTTCTGTCACCAAGCAACAGTTACTCTTCTAGATTTCTCACCCGACCGCATTTTAAACCAGTTATCTCAGGTAAACTCAGCTTTAAACTGACCTCTAATGTAAAGCATATCACAAAATCTGGAAACTAAACAGGCGAACAGGAGTAGAAATGTGCCTGCATGCCATTTCTTCCACATCCCTGTAGTTTGCCCTGCCCGTTCACCCTGTTTCAGCCTCACATCCTTTTATGAAGAGGTGCCTGGCATAACTCACCACATGTTGTACAGCAGCTCTTCTGCATCTGAGTTTGGCAGCCTGGATATACAGTTTTAGTATTCTATTGATTAAAGAAAACTTAAAGTTAAGTAATAATAAATGAGTGTAGTTGTATAGCAAGTTCATTATAAAAGGGTTTTACCTGTGTTGGTATTTCTGGTTCATTTACAGGAAAAAGCTTCAGATTGTTTTGACCATTAGTCATCAGCCTTGTATGGTTGTGTTGGTAGCCATTGTTAGTAATAATAATGCAGTAGCACTTTCATCCCAGGAGATACCCTCTGATTAGAGGAAGCCATGGCTGTCTGTCTTTTCTATTAAGAAGCTTTTGGACATCTGATGCTTTAAGTAAAGAGCTCTTGAATATATTATATTAAAAATACTCTGCCAAGACATGGATTTTTATGTATGTGTAATACTAGTTGCAGTGAGAATAATGAAGCCATGTTTTCCTTTCCAAAACCAACTACGCCTCGTTTCTATGTCTCTGTGGCCGATGGTTTTAAAATCATCTTTGCAGTTTAGCAATCTCCTGCCTCCTCTTAGCATACCTCTCCTTCTCTCTTACATGAATTTAATCGTGCTTTCAGTTAAAGGGAGAAATAATCCAGGATTTTGTGTTTTTTTACTTTTGCATGGGGAGGAAGTTGAATCAGCAAGTAAATTTGAGGCCTTGGATTAAGAGTGTTCACCTGCAGAATATTCATCCCTCTCCTAGTATAAATAACTGGGAGTCGGCAGGAGCAAGCCCCAAGTAAGAGCTTTCAGCCTTTCATCTGGGCAGCACTAGTGCCACCCTTTTCTGGAAATATCTGTCAGCCTGCATAGCAATTAGTAAGTCTTGGCAATACATAAAAGTCCTTATTGATGGGATCTTTAATGAAAGATGAGCTTTTGTCACAGAGGCCATTCGGGACCTTTTCAAGATTAAATTAAGAGTAAAATGTTTTTAATTGGACATGATTGTATCAGTGGTATAATGTCTTTCCTTCTATGAGTTAGAAAATTAAAGCCTAAATTTGTTTAGTAGTTGTTCCCACAAGCTAGTTAGTAGAACCAAAACCAGAATATAATTTCAGTCACATCATTCTAAATGTGCCCTGTGTTTTCACTTAATAAAGTTTTAAATTAGTCCTTTCAAAATGCTTCAAATTAAAATATTATAGAATATAATAAAATATTATAGAATGTTATATAATTATATATGATATGTACAAAATTAAGTAATATTATGAAAGTGTGATTACATTGTTTATATTATTTTGGTGCCTGCCTCCAGAAAAGAAACCAAGATACTAACTCCCAGGATTTCAAGTTAACAGAAGGCCAACTAAAATAGTTTACACATAGAGGGTTAAAAAAATATATTACTGAATAGGAGATCTGGAGCTTGGGTATTTCTAGGTTAATTCAGCAACTCATCAAGGTCACCAGGGACCCAGGCTCTGTCTCTCTCCTGCTGTCGTTCTTAGCTTATTAGCGTAGTATTTAGATTGTCACCTAATGGTTACAAGATTGCTGCCACAGTTCCAGGTATCACCTGAAGATACGACAATATCTGAATCAAAAAAGAAGGGGTGATTTTCTGTACGTGAGCAAGCAGAGTATTCTGGAAGCCTCCCAGGAGATTTCCTGTCAGGCTCGTTGGTCACACAGACAGAGCAGCCTAATCCAGTCTTTGGCAGAGGCATCAGAAATGCCATGACTGATCAGGCCAGGGCCTCAGACTTGAGCATGCATCAGAATCATCTGGAGAGTCTGATAAAACACAGATTGCTGGTCCCGACCTACAAAGTTTCTGATTCAACAGGCTGGGAGTGGAGCCCAAGGATATAATTTCTAACATGTTCCCAGGTGATCCTGACACTGCTGGTCCAGGCCAATACCTTGAGGACTACTTAGATTAATCAATACACGTATCCCTGGGATTCCCAATGGGACCACAGAACAGAAGTACTTCCTGATCTGAAAAACCCGTCTGTTAGCAAGAATGAAGGTTGGCAGTAGCTGGAGGGGAGAAAACCAGTATTGTCTGCCAAAAGTTATAACTTGGTATACAATATTAAGTACTCTTAATTTTCTGTGCTATAAATGGTTATTATACACAAGAAACTTTAAAAAGCGGACAATGAAATATGATATACATGTAACATAATCTCTGTCCTTTGTCCTTGTTGAGTGAATGATTTGCTCAGACATAAACATTCTATATGATTGGACTTGAGTCATAAGGTTGCCTTCATTAATTAATTTTATGGATAAAGTGTCACATCATTAGGACAAGGCAAGAAAAAAAGTTGGTATTTAATTGGAATTTAGAAGAAAGGGCTGAGTGGGGAAAAAAAATAATCTACTAATTGTTTCTCTCTGGGTCTTGTGACTAAGGAGATGGATTTACCTACAGCACAGATAATTTCACCTGTCTTAGTATTTTTTTTTTTTGGTATCATTAATATCCAATCACATGAGCAACACTGTGGCTACTAGATTCACCCCATTATCAAGTCCCCACCATATACCCCATTACAGTCACTGTCCATCAGTGTAGTAAGATGCTATAGAGTCACTACTTGTCTTCTCTGTGCTATACTGCCTTCCCCGTGGACCCCCTCCACTACATTATGTGTGCTAATCATAATGCCCCTTTTTCCCCCCTTACCCCCTAGCCCCTTTCCCTTTCATAACTGTTAATCCATGCTTGGGCTCTGAGTCTGCTGCTGTTTTGCTCCTTCAGTTTTTGCTTTGTTCTTCGGCTCCACAGATGTGTGAAATCACTTGGTACTTGTCTTTCTCTGCCTGGCTTATTTCATTGAGCATAATACCCTCTAGCTCCATCCATGTTGTTGCAATGGTAGGATTTGTTTCTTTCTTATGACTGAATAGTATTCCATTGTGTATATGTACCACCTTTATCCATTCATCTACTGATGGACACTTAGGTTGCTTCCATATCTTGGTTATTGTAAATAGTGCTGCGATAAATATAGGGGTGCATATGTCTTTTTGAATCTGAGAAGTTGTATTCTTTCAGTAAATTTCTAGGAGTGGGATTCCCAGGTCAAATGGTATTTCTATTTTTTGATTTTTGAGGAACCTCCATATTGCTTTCCACATGGTTGAACTAGCTTACATTCCCACCAGCAGTGTAGGAGGGTTCCCCTTTCTGCACATCCTCGCCAGCATTTGTTATTCTTAGTCTTTTTGATGCTGGCCATCCTAACTGGTATGAGGTGATATTTCATTGTGATTTTAATTTGCATTCCCCTGATGATTAGTGATGTGGAGCATCCTTTCATGTGTCTGTTGGCCATCTGAATTTCTTCTTTGGAGAATTGTCTCTTCATATCCTCCGCCCATTTTTTAATCAGGTTATTTGCTTTTTGGGTGTTGAGGGGTGTGAGTTCTTTACATATTTTGGATGTTAACCCCTTGTCGGGTATATAATCTACAAATATATTCTCCCATACTGTAGGATGCCTTTTTGTTCTGTTGATGGTGTCCCTTTGCCATACAGAAGCTTTTTAGTTTGATGTAGTCCTATGAGTTCATTTTTGCTTTTGTTACCCCTTGCTCGAGGAGATGCATTCAGAAAGAAGTTCCTCATGTTTATATTCAGGAGATTTTTGCCTATGTTGTCTTCTAATAGTTTTATGTTTCATGACTTACATTCAGGTCTTTGATCCATTTCGAGTTTACTTTTGTGTATGGGGTTAAACAATAATCCAGTTTCGTTCTCTTGCATGTAGCTGTCCAGTTTTGCCAACACTAGTTGTTGAAGAGGCTGTCATTTCCCCATTGTATGTCCATGGCTCTTTATCATATATTAATTGACCATATATGGTTGGGTTTATATCTGGGCTCTCTAGTCTGTTCCATTGGTCTATGGTTCTGTTCTTGTGCCAGTACCAAATTGTCTTAATTACTGCGGCTTCATAGTAGAGCTTGAAGTTGGGGATCATAATCACCCCAGCTTTATTCTTCCTTCTCAGGATTGCTTTGGCTATTTGGGGTCTTTTGTACTTCCATATGAATTGTAGAATGATTTGCTCTCATTCATTGAAGAATACTGTTGGTATTTTGATAGGGATTGAATTGAATCTGTAGATTGCTTAAGGCAGGATGACCATTTTGACAATATTAATTTTTCCTATCCATGAGCATGGGATGTGTTTCCATTTATTGGTATCTTCTTTAATTTCTCTCATGAGTGTCTTGTAGTTTTCAGAGTATAGGTCTTTCACTTTTCTTGGTTAGGTTTATTCCTAGTTATTTTATTCTTTTTGATGCAGTTGTGAATGGAATTGTTTTCCTGATTTCTCTTGCTGCTAGTTCATCGTTAGTGTATAGGAATGCAATAGGTTTCTGTGTGTTCATTTTGTATCCTGCAACTTTGCTGAATTCAGATATTAAATCTAGTAGTTTTGGAGTGGATTCTTTAGGGTTTTTTTATGTTCAATATCATGTCATCTGCACATCTGCAAACAGAGACAGTTAAACTTCTTCCTTGCTAATCTGGATGCCTTTTATTTCTTTGTGTTGTCTGATTGCCATGGCTAGGACCTCCAGAATGATGTTGAATAGAAGTGGGGAGAGTGGGCATCCTTGTCTTGTTCCCGATCTTAAAGGAAAAGCTTTCAGCTTCTCACTGTTAAGTATAATGTTGGCTGTGGGTTTGTCATATATGGCCTTTATTATGTTGAGGTACTTGCCATCAATACCCATTTTGTTGAGAGTTTTTATCATGAATGGATGTTGAACTTTGTCAAATGTTTTTTCAGCATCTATGGAGATGATCATGTGGTTTTTGTCCTTTTTGTTGATGTGGTGGATGATGTTGATGGATTTTCGAATGTTGTTGCGTCCCTGGAATAAATCCCAGTTGATCATGATGGATGATCTTTTTGATGTAGTTTTGAATTCGGTTTGCTAATATTTTGTTGACTATTTTTGCATCTATGTTCATCAGGAATATTGGCCTGTAATTTTCTTTTTTGTGGTGTCTTTGCCTGGTTTTGGTATTAGAGTGATACTGGCCTTGTAGAATGAGTTTGGGAGTATTCCCTCCTCTGCTACTTTTTGGAAAACTTTAAGGAGATGGGTATTAGGGTTTCACTAAATGTTTGGTCAAATTCAGCAGTGAAGCCATCTGGTCCAGCAGTTTTTTTCTTAGGTAGTTTTTTGATTACCAATTCAATTTCATTGCTGGTAATTGGTCTGTTCAGATTTTCTGTTTCTTTCTGGGTCAGCCTTGGAAGGTTGTATTTTTCTAGAAAGTTGTCTGTTTCTTCTAGGTTATCCAGTTTTTTAGCATATAATTTTTCTTAGTATTCTCTCATAATTCTTTGTATTTCCGTGGTGTCCGTACTGATTTTTCCTTTCTCATTTCTGATTCTGTTTATGTGTGTACACTCTTTTTTTCTTGATATGTCTGGCTAGGGGTTTATCTATTTTGTTTCTTTTCTTGAAGAACCAGCTCTTGCTTTCATTGATACTTTCTATTGTTTTATTCTTCTCGATTTTATTTATTTATGGTCTAATCTTTATTATGCCCCTCCTTCTACTGACTTTGGGCCTCATTTGTTGTTCTTTTTCTAGTTTTCTTAATTGTGAGTTTAGACTGTTCATATGGAATTGTTCTTCTTTCCTGAGATAGGCCTCTATTGCAATATACTTTTCTCTTAGTACAGCCTTCTCTGCGTCCCACAAATTTTGTGGTGTTGAATTATTGTTGTCATTTGTCTCCCTATATTGCTTGATCTCTGTTTTTATTTGGTCATTGATCCATTGGTTATTTAGGAGCATGTGGTGATTCCTCCATGTGTTTGTAGGATTATTTTCTTTGTGTAATTTATTTCTAGTTTCACACCTTTGTGGTCTGAGAAACTGGTTGTTACTGTTTCAATCTTTTTTAATTTACCAAGGCTCTTTTTGTGGCCTAGTATACGATCTATTCTTGAAAATGTTCCATGTGCACTTGAAAAGAATGTGTATTCTGCTGCTTTTGTTTGTAGAGTTCTGTAGATGTCTGTTAAGTCCATCTGTTCTAATGTGTTGTTCAGTGCCTCTGTCTCCTTACTTATTTTCTGTCTGGTTGATCTGTCCTTTGGAGTGAGTGGAGTGTTGAAGTCTCCTAGAATGAATGCATTGCATTCTATTTCCCCTTTTAATTCTGTTACTATTTGTTTCACATGTGTAGGTGCTCCTGTGTTGAGTGCATAGATATTTGTAGTGGTTATATATTCTTGTTGGATTGACCCCTTTATCATTATGTAATGTCCTTCTTTGTCTCTTGTGACTTTCTTTGTTTTGAAGTCTATTTTTTCTGATACAAGTACTGCAACTCCTGCTTTTTTCTCCCTATTCTTTGCATGAAAAATCTTTTTCCATCCCTTCACTTTTAGTCTGTGTATGTCTTTGGGTTTAAAGTGAGTCTCTTGTAGGCAGCATATAGACGAATCTTGTTTTTTTATCCATTGTGTGACCCTTTTGATTGGTGCATTCAGACCATTTACATTTAGGGTGATTATCAATAGGTATGTACTTATTGCCAATGCAGGCTTTAGATTTGTGGTTAGCAAGATTCAAGGTTAACTTCCTTACTGTCTAAGAGTCTAACTGAACTTACTTAGTATGCTATTACAAACACAATCTAAAGGTTCTTTTTTTTCTCCTTTTTCTTCCTCCTCCATTTTTTTTATAGTAGGTATTATATTCTGTACTCTTTGTCTATCCCTTGATTGACTTTCAGGATAGTTAATTTAATTTTGCATTTTCTTAGTAATTAGCTGTTCTACTTTCTTTACTGTGGTTTTATTACCTCTGGTGACAGCTATTAAACCTTAGGAACACTTCCATCTATAACAGTCCCTCCAAAATACACTGTAGAGATGGTTTGTGGGAGGTAAATTCTCTCAGCTTTTGCTTATCTGTAAATTGTTTAATCCCTTCTTCAAATTTAAATGATAATCTTGCCCGTATAGTGATCTTGGTTCAAGGCCCTTCTGCTTCATTGCATTAAAGACATCATGCTACTCCCTTCTGGCCTGTAAGGTTTCAGCTAAGAAGTCTGATGATAGCCTGATGGACTTTCCTTTGTATGTGATCTTATTTCTCTCTCTGACTGCTTTTAATAGTCTGTCCTTATCCTTGATCTTCGCCGTTTTAATTACTATATGTCTTGATGTTGTCTTCCTTGCGTCCCTTGTGTTGGGAGATCTGTGCACCTCCGTGGCCTGAGAAACTATCTCCTTCCCCAGATTGGAGAAGTTTTCAGCAATTACCTCCTCAAAGACACTTTCTATCCCTTTTTCTCTCTCTTCTTCTTCTGGTACCCCTGTAATGTGAATATTGTTCTGTTTGGATTATTCATACAGTTCTCTCAATATTCTTTCATTCTTAGAGATCTTTTTTTCTCTCTGTGCCTTAGGGTCTTTGTATTCCTCTTCTCTAATTTCTATTTCATTTATCATCTCCTCCACCATATCTAGTCTGCTTTTAAAACCTTCCATTGTATGTTTCATTTCTCATACTGTGTTCCGTAATGATTGGATCTGATACCGTAATTCATTCCTGAGTTCTTGTATATTTTTCTGTAACATGCTACTCCATGAGCATGTTAATGATTTTTATTTTGAAATCTCTTTCATGAAGATCCATGAGGTCGATTTCATTTGAATCTTTCTCTGGTGTTTTATTCATAATTTTGCTTTGAAGCAGGTTCCTTTGACGTTTCGTATTTGTATGTGGCGCCCTCTAGTGCTCAGAAGCTCTACTCTCTCGAGCTATTCAGCCCCTGGAGCAATGTCAGGGGTCATAGGGGAGCGGTGTTGGTTACTTGAGGGAGGAAAGAGCTGTTTCCTACTTCCCGGCTGCTATGCCTGTCTCCACTGCCAGAACCAGTGGGCCGAGCACACAGGTATAAGCCTCTATGCTTTGCATTTGTAGCTGCTGTAGATGGGGCTTCCCTCTGGGTGGCCTAACACCAGGGTAGGGTTTGCCAGTTTGCGAGCCAGGTGGGGCTGGCCGGGAGAAAGGCCCAGTAGGCTGCATATCACAGAGGGCGGCCTTGGAGTTGTGTAGCCAGCCAGGGGGCTGGAGTGCCTGAAGATCATTAAAGTTCCCAACCTGCTGCGCAGAGTGAACCCGGACAATTTTGTCTACCTGTCCTTTCTCCTGAGCAGTAAGGTCTGTGCAATCCTTGGTTAGCAGCCCTCTCGCTGTTAGGAAGTCTCTCAGACTGCCGCCTTTCTTTTTTCCCAGAGCAGCCAGATGTGGATCCCTGCTTTCCACAAGCAGCTGGCATCTCAGTTTCTCCAGGTATTTTGTGTCTCTTAGCTTTCCAACCCCCCTAAGCACGAGAGCACCATGAAAGCACCATGAAATGTAGGTTTGTGCTCCCAGAGCAGATCTCCAGAGCTAGATGTTCAGCAGTCCCAGACCTCCACTCCCTCTCCGCTCCATTTCTCTTCCTCCCGCTGGTGAGCTGGTGTAGGGGAAGGCCTTCGGTCCCACCTGGCCACAGCTTTGGTACTTTACCCTGTTCCGTGAGGTTTATTCTTTTCTCTAGGTGTATGAAATCTGGCGCAGCCCTCTTTCCTGTTGCTTTTTCAGGATTAGTTGTATTAATTATATTTTCATGTTATGTGCGGTTTTAGGAGGAAGCCTCTGTCTCACCTCTCACACCACCATCTTTCATCCAATCTCCCCTGCATATGTCTTTGAAACTGGGCTCCTGCATTCTTAGGGTAAATTCCTATGAGTGGAATTCCTGGGTCAAATGGTATTTTTATTTTTATTTTTTTGAGGAACCTTCATACTGCTTTCCACAATGGTTAAACTAGTTTACATTCCCACCAGCAGTGTAGGAGGGTTCCTCTTTTCTCCGCATCCTCAGCAACATTTGTTGTTACTAGTCTTTTCCTATCTTAGTACTTTAAATAGCCATGGTTAACACAATTTTTTTTTCTTAAAATCATTAATTTTGTTAAGGTTTAATCCTAAAACTTAGCAGCAGTAGTTTCAGGAGTAAAATTTTGTGTGTAAATTGGATCTAACAGAACCCTTTTCTTGTGATTGTTAATTGTTAAGCCTTATTTATTGAGATGACAACTTTTAGATTGTTTTTGGATAGCATATTTTATCTCTTCCTGAAGAAAAACTATATGAAAAGTAGAATACACCCAATCACCCTTAATCTATTATCATTTGTTTTTATCTTCCCTTTTCCACCACTGGTGAAGTCTAAAGACAAGGAATCTGTGTACCAAAACTTATTTTGATTCCCCATAATAAAATCTATGATGCTGAATTTTGAGGCCTAATTTATTCCTGGCTCTACATTTTTCTTTATTTTCCTCTCCTCTCTTCTCTCTTTTCCCTTTCCTCTCTCTCTCTTTCTCTCTTTTCTTTCTTTTTCCTGCCCATGATTTCAATTTTTTTCTGTACTTAGGAGTTGTTTACTGTGAGGTATAATATTATAACCATCCAACTTTTTAAAAATACTTATCGGTGAGGATTGTGCCCTAGTAAATATCTGGGGTGGTATGCCACTTTAAAGCCTTGATGTTAACTTGTTAACTACCACTTAATAAAGCTTTATTGAGGATGTTTTCTCATTACTCACAAAAATGCTGAAATTGCAGTTTTAGTCAAGGGATTTAGGTGATGCCTAAGTTGTGTAAAGTAAATTCACATGGATGTCATTCTCAAAGTGTCCTAATACCTTCGTGCTCCTTCCCCCATCCCTGCCATTTTGACTGGTCTGAATTTAGAGACAGAACTCACAACATTTCAGTAGGTAATATAAATCTGTACTTCCAATGCTAGAATCTCCCACTTTATCCACAACAAATGGGATTCATCTTCAATTTCAGTGTTTTCCACAAAAGTAGTCTCCTTTTCTGTCTCCATCTGGCTCTTTATTGTAGCACAACCCATCACAGACAATACACATGTATCCTTTCTCATCCTTTTCCTTCTTTCCTTGTAGCAAAGCACAGGACACGTTCCACCTTCTTCATACTACATACTTTTCTGATTGTCCACACTCCCGAGTTTCACACACACGAGTCCTTATCATTGAATGTATTACATTTGTTCTCTTTTGATGTATAAAATACTTGCAACAGCATGATAAAAACTATTGATCACAGTTATGAAGTTTACAGAAAAAAGCATGTCAATCTTAAGACATGGTGAAGGCATAGTGAATATGCCTATCTGTAGTAAGATCATGTGGCTGGCTGGAATGCAGCCTTGTTTAAAATCAGGGAATGCTTTGGGAAGTAGCTTGGGTAGAAATAAAAAAGAAGATGATACTCCTGTCAGTCGTCAGTGCTAGCTGGTGCAAGTCGTGCAGTTTGAGGCTAGGACCTTTTTTCTTTTCCTTTCTTTCCTTTTTCAAAATTTGGACCTAGGACATTGCTCTCCAAAATTCCTGTTAACTGGCTAATTTCAAAGTGTATTGAAAATATGCTGGCATAATTTCATAGTAGCTTTGATCAGAGTAGACTTTTTTGTTTTGTTGTTCTTTCCAAAATAAAATCTGCACTATTATTTTATTATTATTTTATCTGAGAAATCTTTCACTTTGTACTCACGCTGTGGGTTATGTAACATTTATTATTTAATATTTTTGTTTATTTTGGAATTTTAATTGCTAGCTAGAGGAGCTGTAATTATCTTCAGAACACCAGAGACAAGAGGAGTTCTTAAAAACTAGAGAGAAAAGATGAACTAATGTAGAAGGAAACAGCAGTTAAGACTGTCAGAAGATTTCTCAACAGAAATACTGTTCCATCTAGTTGTGGTGCTGCTGGGAAGTGCTCTAGTCATTGAAGGGTGGCAATGTAAGATACAGGGCTGATGTCTGTATTGTTTCATTTTTATAGAGGATGCTTATAAATCCAGGACCTAGACTAATTCTTAGTCAAACTTTAAGAATTCTCTAACAGTTGCCCAGGTTCTAAGGTGATCTCCAATGGTTTCATGTTACTTCATAATTGAAACAATTTTCCAAGTGTTATTTAAACTCAATTTATTGAGTTAAAACTGGGTAGGTATTAGGTATTATCTCATATTTTTTGCTTTTTCTCAAAAATTTATATTATGTGTTATAATTTTATATGCTGAGTTGGGATTTAAAAATTTGTATTAACTCTTAACATGACTTTTTATTTATGTGTTCATAGAATTTAAAGCTAAAGTAGACAATAATTCAGAATTCTTTCTCTGTAAATTGCTTTCTTTGATCAGTGATTTGCTGTTTCCTCTTTGAGGTACTGCTTTCCTTTTTTGGTAGTTATAAAAGTGTTAGTTTTTTGAAATGAGAATCCGGTTTTTTGTCTCCATTTCAGATGCAAGTTTTTTGATCATCTGTGTTCTTGGTTCAGTCAGTGAAGGGAGTAATAAAAATGTTTTAAAATTTGATACAACTGAAGATATTTCATTGTTTGTATTAGGATACTTATGTTTTCTGCTCATATTATTTCTACTAGTATTCTCACTATAGTAAACAGTGTTGGTTTAAGGAGTCCTTTTATTCTTTTTTTTTTTTTTTTTTTCCTGACCTGGAATTTTAGGGCTGCTAATTTACATAACGATTGCCAAAATTCAAGTGCTGTTAGTACTCTAATTTCTTACTCATTTTTGCTTTTTAAACCTACCTCTTCCAGAATGTAGATTAGGAAATGGAATATTCAAACACAAGTTCCTTGCAGTATTTTTGGCTGAGCTCCTGAAAATGTTATTGTTGACCTTTACATTCAGGCTTAATGAGATGGCTCCGCACTTTCCTCTCCTTTCAAGAATGTTACTTGGCCATATGGTGAATCATCTTAATAAGAAGCCTTATACTATAATCTCTCATATCACATACGTTCTCACTTCTGCCTTCTGAAACTAGTCAGGTTTTTAAAATAACATTAAATGTTAAATCAAACAACACTTAAAAAATTATGTTATAGTATAGTAGAATGCAAATATGTATTAAAATGTATATCAGTTTTAAAGTAGCAGTATGAAAATTAACCAAGGGTTGAAGTCAATATTTGTAGGAATATAGATACGTTAAAATAATTAAATAATGAAGGCCTGTGTTTTGGTATTCTTCCTTTTGGTTTTCCTGCAGTGTTTTCAAAATAGGTGGATATAGAACCTTCATATCTACCTTGTCCTTTATAGAGTAGTATATTAATAAGAATGATTCTCTATCCATCAGTAGATGAATGGATAAAGAAGATGTGGTACATATACACAATGGAATATTATTCAGCCATAAGAAGAAAACAAATCCTACCATTTGCAACAACATGGATGGAGCTAGAACCAGTGAAATAAGCCAGGTGGAGAAAGACAAGTATCAAATGATTTCACTCATCTGTGGAGTGTAACAACAAAGCAAAAACTGAAGCAACAAAACAGCAGCAGACCCACAGAACCCAAGAATGGACTAGTGGTTACCAAAGGGAAAGGGGCTGGGGAGGGTGGGTGAAAGGAGGGATAAGGAGATTAAGGGGTATTATGATTAGCACACATAATATAGAGGGAACACAGGGAAGGAAATATAGCACAGGGAAGCCAAGTAGTGACTGTATAGCATCTTACTATGCTGATGGACAGTGACTGTTACGGGGTATGTGGTGGGGACTTGATAATAGGGGGGAATGTAGTAACCACAATGTTGCTCATGTGAAACCTTAGCATAAGATTGTATTTCAATGATAACATACCTTAATAAAAAAAAAAAAAGAATTGAAAACAGGCACTCAAATACTTGTACACAAATGTTTTTAACTGCAATATTTTAAAAAGCCAAAAGAAGGAAACAGTCCAAATGTCTATCAGCAGATCAATGTGTAAATAAAATGTAATATTATCCATACAATATTATTAGGCCATGAAAAGGAAGCAAGTACTGATAAATGATAGAACATGGATCGATGTTGAAAATGCTATGCCAAGTAAAAGAAGTCAGTCTTAAAGACCACATATTGTATAACTCCATTTATATGAATTATCCAGAATAGAAATATAGAGACAGGAAGTAGAATAGTGGTTGCCAGGGACTGAGAGAAGGGTGAATGGAGAGTAACTTAATGAATCATCATACAGGGTTTCTTTTTAGGATGTAAAAATATTTGAAAATTAAGACAGTAGTGATGGATGGACAACCTTGTAAATACACTAAAACCCAATAAACTGTGTATCTCCTTTTTAAAGGAGAATTTTATGGTATGTTAATTATTTCCCAGTAAAGCTGGTATTTAAAAAAAAAGAATGATTCTCTTGTGTCAGATTAACAAAAAAATATGGCACCCACATGGTTAAAATCACATTTCAAGAATTAAAATGGTAGTAGTTCTGACTGTATTAACAGTTGAGATAACGCCATATTATTTTGTTTATTCAAACTGCTTTGTCATTTCTCTCCATTTCCCTGTGTCTTTTAGATAAATCAAGTTAGGCAGTTCAGTTTTATCATTATTGTTTAGTTAGAAGCTAAAATTTTTTTTTTCCGTTGACGTATAATTGATGTAACATTGGTTTAAGGTGTACAGCATAATAATTCAATATTTATATATATTGCAAAATGTAAAATTAACTTTTAAAGTAAACTTCAATTGTCTTCTTACTATAAAAGCAATATGTATACACTTTGCCCTTTCATGTATTTTTTATTTCCTCAAATTCAGAAGTCAAAAGAAGTGTAATATATATATTTGGTATGGTAAATATAATGTTAGAAATACTACACATAAGCAGCTGAAGAAATTTAACAGTCACTGCTGGAAAAGAACTGTTGTTAACATTTTGATACTTCTCAATGCATGCTTTTGAAAATGAAATTGCTATATTGTACTGAATTGTATTATTTTGTGACCTCTTTTATTATTTAAAAGCAAACTATATTGTGACTACTTTCTCTCATGTGAAAAATTCTTTACGAAAAATTCTCTTCCCACAGTTTTTTAATCCCTTAAAATATTGTATGGATTTTTGGCATTTTTAATCTTTTCATTTAGAATTTAAAAAGGACTTGAGGAAAATGTCTTAAGGATAATTTATAATAGAATTTTTAAATGAGCATTTTTTTATATTGTTTAGGTTGTACTAAATTAGAAAAAAAAGGCAAGGGAATCTTTTGAAATGAAGAAAAATTTATTAGGTGATTTATTGAAAGAGATGATCAAGTACATACATATTTCTTCCAATTTATCTAGTGCTTGTGGGTTTTAACTGAAAGCTGAGAGCTTTAACAACAGCTGCAGAACGCTCATCCTTGAGGGAAATGGGCAGCATGTGGTTGGCTGCCCTCCCCACCCAAGATTTTATCACTTCTTGGAGCCTTGGTACCCTCAGGTGATAGGTGTGGGTACAGAACTATTGCCAGGATTAAGTGAGATGACAAATGTAAAATGTTTCATGTGATACCTGTTCACAGAGAAAATACAGAAATATACAGAAAAAATACAGAGAAAACCCTCTGCTTTTTAGAAAGTGTCCTTTTTGTCTCTTTCTCTTTAATTCAGATTTATATCAGGCAGTGCCCAGTTGTAGGAATTAAAGTGCTTATTTTCTCAGCCAACCAAATAAATTAGAATTATTATTGTTTGTAGTATAAATCATAAATGCTTGCAGAGAATTCCAACCTAATAATATTCAGGGAAATTTAAAAAGCTCCTCAAACTCAATTATACTTGCATATTGCTTAAGATATCTTTCAAAGTGATATTTGGGGTGTGTGTGTGTTTAATGAAAATGTCTTTTGCCTGCACGTTGTGCTCACTCCTTACTGTTGGTATTCCCTAGACTTCTGTCATCAGCCTGAGGTGATTGCTTCTATTACTTCTTTGATTCCAGCTATTATACCCATACGATGATCACTTCTGGATAATTATCTCCCACTCCTCCCTGCCTTTTGAGTTTCTTGATTTCAGTTGCTTCTCTACATGGTTCTCCCAGGATGTGTCCAACTCCACACATGCAAACATAGTCATGTCCTGTGTTTGCCTCACCCCACGTCACCTGCCTTTCCATCTCTTAGTGAATGGCATTCCCGTCACCATCAGCTGGTCATCCAGCCAGACACCCCAGTCATTGTGGCCTCTGTTCTGCCTCACCTCTCACTTTCAGTCACCCAGTAGTAGTGACTGTGTCCTAAATATCTTTATACAGTGCTTCTCCTCCCCCTCCCCTCCCTTCTCTGCAGTAGACCCTCATCCCTGGGCTATTGCAGCCAGCCTTTGAGCTCCTCTCTCCACCACTCAACTTGCCACCCCTTCCCCCATGCTATCCAGGACCGTTACCATAGTAATACTCCTAAAGCCTAATCTCCCTCACACATTTAGAAACTTTTTTAGTTCCCCATTGTTATGTAATAAAGTACAATCTCCCTAGATGTGCAAACAAGACCCCTCATGATCTGGATGCCCCTTGCCCGCACCGTGGTCTTTGATAGTCCTCCCCCGGCACTGTGTGCCAGTGCCCTCGCCCGCCTTAGCTCTGCCTAGGCTTCCCTTTGCTGTCCGGCAAACCTCCTCCTCTTGTTGCGTGAAGCCTCCTTGACTGTCACTCCCTTCCTTGCACCCAGCAGGGAGCTCAGCAGGCTTTCCGTTCTGCTAGCAGAGTATTTTTATTATCAGCGTTTTGAAACCCTTTGCTTGTTAAGCTTTCCCCACTAGTCTAACCTCGTCAAGGATATGGGGCTCCTGGTCATCTTGTTATTCACAGTGCCCAGCCAGTCCTTGCCATAGGTGGGCATTTTTTATTAAAGGATGTGAAAAATTGTTTATGAAACAGGATATTGGGGGGGGGGGCAACAATGAAGTCATTACGGAGGAATAATTAATTTTATAATTATATGGTATTACATATAAAATAGATAATATAAATAATAAATATTAATGGAGTAATGAATAATTCTACCAACTATGTTTTTAAATAGCACATTGGGGAAGCCCATGAACCACTTTGTGTGGTTTAAGATGGCAGAGATTAAGTCAGCAGCAAAGTTGACTCCTAGCTCAGCCCCAAGGAAGAACAGCATGAGAATCATAAGACAGCGGTACTTTCCTGCCTTCATTTGGAGTCTGGGGCTAGACAGTCTGACTTAAGAGTCCTGGCTTGGTCGTTAAATTTGGTCATTTCTGGGTCTTAGTTTTTTGTCTTGTGACAGAAAAATGGAGGTTATAGGTGAGATTATAGTAGCTCATAAAGTTATTTTGAGGACTAAGTAATAGCATTTCAGGAGGCCTAGGCTAATGCATGATGTCAAATAGTGCTTAATAAATGTTAGTTGAATTTGAATTATTCTATTTCTGGATGCTTTTAGTAAAAACCTTGCTCTTATGTTAAATATAAGTGATGTGTGTGCATAAACTGACACTATAAAAAAAAGATTAAATTGCTTTTTTTTTTGCCCTCAAAGATTTGTTCATTGTACTGATGACACCCCAGATCCTTGTATCGAATATGAGGTAAGAATATTTTTTTATATATTGATGAAGTTAATAATCCTAGGTGAAGATGTGTTGAGAATTGCTATTTATTCTTAACGGAAATTTTTTGGATTAATTTCTGTAGAACCTAGAACCATTGGATTTTTAAATTTGTGAGCGATATATATACAGAATGTATTTTATATGCATATATATATACACATACACACTGTATACATAGTATATTTGTGCTACAGAATATACATATTTTGTAATAACAGACTTCTTTATTCTTACCATTCAGCTTAAGCTGGGTAAACTTTTTAACCTGGTATATAAGGAAAATCAGTCAACACCATTTACAATTAGGCCCAGTGGACCTTTTTATTTATTATATTGTTCACTCATTTAAAAATGACATACAGGAGTAAGAATAAAAGGATAGTGGCTTTATTAGAAATTGTAATAATTTAAACATAGCAGAACCCAAATTTTTATTCCATATTTTCTTAGTTTGAAGGTATACACACCATGCACACAGGCACATATGCACACACACAGTGTTCTTGGGTACAACTAACCTGTTAGCTGTTAGGAATGAATCTGGAGCCAGACTTTTCTTTTAAATGCTGACTCTGGATCTCAGCTGTATGCATGATAGACTCTTGCTTTATCATTACTCCTGGTTCTTCTTGTACTTGCATTGTCAAAATGTAATACTTTTGGACACTGACAGCTCATAATTAGTTGAGGAGAGGATAACCATCCTGCTCCGTAAGTGCAAAACATTTGTACTGGATTTATAACACTAATTAGAGTTAGTCCAGTGAATTTTTAAAAAATGTCTTCATTGTCTATTTGTTTCCAGTCACCTTTGTAAATACAGATGCTTTCAAATTTTATTTGTAGTATCAAGTAATTTTTAGTGTGTTGGGAAGATAATGGTGTATGTTCTGTGTGATTATCCTGTGTGTGCAGGACAGTTGATTTTCTATTTACCAGGCCACCAGACACTTAGTAAATCTTTTAGTATTTGTAATTAAGATCTTTACATACCATTTGTGAGGACTTTTTTTTTTAATAGCTTAGTATATGAGCATTTTCCCAGGTCATTCAGCATTTTTTATGACATTATTTCTATGTAATAATATGTTCATATCTGTTGTTTCATCAAGCAAGCATCTATTAAGCACCTGCCAGATTCTTACTACTTTGTGCTGGGGGAAAAAAAAATTATTTCTCTGACCTTGCCCTGAGGCATTTGATGTCATCATCTGTCCCCAAGATATATTTCACCAGAAGTTAGCTCTTTTACTGCTTTTTGGAGAATATGCCATCATATTAGTGTAAAAGGTTCAAAACCCAGTTTTAAAAGCCCATTAAGTGATAATCTTAGAGTAATTAAAATGAAAACATTGCAAGCAGAATCCTAGGTATCATGTACCCCTGTCTATATGTATTTAAAGAGACATATACATACACTACAAGCTCATATATTCATAGAATATTTCTGGAAAGATGTATGGGAAATTGACAGTGCTAGTTATCTCTGAGGAGGACAGAGAGACAGCCCTGGGGTGGTTAAAAGATCCACCTTTTACCCTTTGTATTTTTTTACACAATGTATGTAATACCTGTCTAAAACATTATTTAATTAAAGGTTATGCACGTTTTCCAAAAAGTTAATGGGAGTTTGCAACAATTGCTTATTTCTTTGTTGCTTAAATAAAAATTACTGTAATCATTAAAAAAAATATTTGCCAGCATTGGCTTTTAATAGATAACAATAGTATAATTTCTTTAGTTCTTCATTTAATAATTAGGTTCTTTTTAGAAATATGGCAAATACAGAATATGTGAACCTGACCCAAGACCTCAAATTAATGGAAATTGACATCAGTGCACTTTTAATTTTTAAGGCGTATTTTAACAGTACAGATTTTTTTTTAAAGAAAAGCAACTTACGATAAAAATCTAACAATATAAGAAAATATGAGGAACCTACACCCAGATATGTCCTCCTCAGTATTAACATTTTGGCCTTTAACTTCCCTTTCTTGAGGTGTGTATGTGTGTACACAATCTCTTTTCATAAGATAATTTTGCATACCTTTTTTTCACTTACAAAATAGTGTAAGCATTTTCCCAGTTCATTAAATATTTTTTTTATCATGATTTTTAGTGGTTGCTTGTCTTATATATTTGCTGTTTCACTAACATCTCTTAAGAACCAGCTAGGTATTATATACTTGTGCTGGGGACACAAAGATAATTAAGACTTAGGTCTGTGCCCTTAGTTACTATTAAGAAGGGAAGAGAGACTTTAATCAAATGACTGTAGTGAAACCTGGTGTGTATGTGCTTACTATGCACAAGAAACTATGGGAAGGGAGGGTACTGAGCCCCCTAAGGAATTCTGGAGCCTAGAGTCATTCAGATTCTGTCTCAAAGTGTGGAGGGTAAATAGGTGTAAGACCACATAGGGAAGCTGGAGGCACCAGCCACTTATCACAGTTAATACTTCAAAAGAACAGAATTAGTTTTCCCTAGAGAATATTTTGAAAACAGACTCAGAAGCATACATTTGTCAACTGTACTATTTATAAAATTGTAGCAATTCAAGTATATGAGAATTTGCATATATTAAATAATTAATTACAGGAATAAGATCCATTTATGACTTGGGCCATTGGTAGAAACATTTTACTTTAAAATAATGGGAAAGTCGTGGAAGGGTTATAGTGATTCTTTATGACAGACCATAATAATTTTGTCAGAGTTAAGTATGGTGCTTAAGGTAGATAACTTTGAAATTATTTTACTTTTTGATGTTCTTAAAGGGGCAAAGAACATGTAAAGGGCTACTTGTGGCACAATGATAAGATTTGACTTCATCATCCTTGAAGTTGTAAATTATGTCAGAACTCTCAAAATGATGAATAAATGACATGCATTTTTGTCATAAGCAGATTTAGCACAACTTCCCGTGCTTATTAGACTAATAGACCACAGCTCTGTTCCCTGTATCTTGTGTCAGAGATGTTTTATGATGCCTTTTTAAAAATAACCATTTGATAATGGCAATTGTCAAAATAAGGTCTTGACAGAAAATTGTTAGACTAATAAACATTCCCTTGTTACATTGTTGTGTTATATTTTTTCCTTTTCTCCTTTCCTGCAGCTTGTTCTTAGAAAATGGTGTGAATTAATTCCTGGGGCTGAGTTCCGATGTTTTGTCAAAGAAAACAAGCTTATTGGTGAGGTTTTTTTTTTCCTTGAAAGTAATCATTTAAAAGAAGGCAAGCTTTTGATGTAAGTAAATTTTTAGTAGTTAAGACAGGGGTAACATTCAGTTTTTATCTCAGATGCTACTTCTAACCAAGTGGTACTGACTTTCTAGAATGCTATACTGATGAAGATCCTGAGGTCATATTCAGTTTCCATGGCAAGTAGTCTTATGCATTAATCATGTCTGTCTGGAGTCCAGAGCTGAAAGTGGTGGTCTTTATCATTCCCAAGTTAGGATATGCATAATATTACCTGCTTAATTTCTGGGACTTTCTTAAGTAGTAAAGCAAAACACAACTTATTTTAAGTATGATAAAAAGCCAAGTTTTTGAAACTTTATTTCTATTATTGGAATACTTTATTATTCTAGCAAGAGAAAATATATGGACAAGTAAGTGCATTACTTTAAAAGTCATCCATTTTCTTTCCTCTCCTGTTACTATTTTGTTGGCTTATATTTATTTATA
Source organism: Phataginus tricuspis (assembly GCA_029783875.1). Lineage (NCBI taxonomy): Eukaryota > Metazoa > Chordata > Mammalia > Pholidota > Manidae > Phataginus > Phataginus tricuspis. The sequence continues at coordinate 10,604,604 of JAQQAC010009376.1, read as the reverse complement.
CAAGCTAAATGGTGAAGATAATTTGCTTTTGTTTTTGTTTTATTCACATTTTCCATGAAGTAAAATTTATCTTCAATCAGGAAAGGTGTGATTAGAACAGAATCAAATCAACACTATTTATTTATTGAATGTGATGTTGACATGTATTAACTTACCTAGAAGAAACTTGGGTGTTTAAATTTATATTGTTAAGTATTCCTGAAAAAACATCATGTAAGCACAGCTGAAGAAGGAAGACATGTTGGCACGCAATTAAGAATCTGGATGGAAGCCCTTCTTTCAGAGAAGAAAACGTTTTCCTAGGCCTAGCGCAGATCGGGGTTTTACAGTAGTCCCTTTAGAGCATTTGGAGTAATATCAACAAGTCACTCTGAAGAAAGAAATGTTTCTTTTCCATGGCTTGAGACATCAGGCTTGTGAAGGCAGGGTAGCATGTATGAACAAGAAAAACACGCTGTTCTCTGAAGTACAGTGTGAACATGGAAGACATAATGGTGAGGAATATTTTTAATTTTCCCTAAGAAAGTGGAAAACACCAATTTGTGGAGAGTTCATTGGAAAAATCAAAGAAGCAGCAATTGACTAAGTGTGCAGGCTTAAAATTGCTTTTTTCAGTTTTTACATAACAAGCATTTTTACGGCTTTGAATTCTTGCCATTGTACTAAGTAAAAATAACTACTGTTTCTAAAGTAAGAAAATGGAACTTTACAATTCACCTTTCAGACAGACCTCTACAACTGCTAAGTTTCCTGTCTGTATATAATGCGGCCATATTCATCTGGTTGGCCTTCTGACCCACTTTAATGGTTCTCCCATAAAGAAGTTTCAAGCACATTTTGGTGTTTTTAAAAATAATATTATGTAATAATGGAATGTAACATTTTCTTATCAGGTATTTCTCAAAGGGACTACACACAATACTATGATCATATTACTAAACAAAAGGAAGAGATTTGCAGATGCATACAAGACTTTTTCAGGAAACACATACAGTATAAATTCTTAGATGAAGACTGTGAGTACGTTTTATTGACCTAGTGAAATGGAATGAAATATATACATAATGTTACTGAATCTTACTTCAGGGTAGTGATGTATATTTTAAAACTGGATTTGAAACACTGTATTTTAAGCATTTTACTATATTACTGTTTGGTATTGCTGATAGGTTATTTTTTTGTATATTAACTTTATCATATTTAATCAACCAGAGTCCTTTTTTAATACTGAGATAGTTATCACACATTTCAAAGGGTCTATCGGCAGAGAATAAAATGCTACTGTTACTAGGATTAGATTACCTAGCTGACTGATCTATCTAGATTTTTTATTTGAATGATCAGATAACATCAATTACAAAGTAAACATTTATGAGATGTTTTAAGAATTAAAAGTATATTGTACTTGAGAGAGTTTTCATGCATCTTAAAATTATATCTGCTATGTATTTACAGAGAAGACAAGTAGTGATTCTATAGCATCTTACTATGCTGATGGACAGTGACTGTGACTGTAATGGGGTTGGTGGGGGGGACTTGATAATACAGGGGTCTAGTAACCATAATGTTCAGGTGATTGTACATTAATACCAAAATTAAATTAAATCAAAAAAATTATATCTGCTATGATTTACATTTTTTCTTCTTGAAAAGCGGAGGTCTATGGCAGATTTGATTTTGAAAGAAAGATTAAGCATGCCATAAGCATAGCCAGATTTTATGCTTTCCGACCACAGACTTGATTCACTTCATTCCGCATCAAAGTGATCGATGCCCCTTTCACTAACTACTACATATAACCTGTTTGTAGTGGTGAACCTGGTTGAGATGATGTCAGAGTTTGGTTTGCATTTATAAATATAAGGGATTACGGTTGAGGGTAGAGAAAAGGAAAACAAAATTATGTAATAAAACATTGTAGGTTGCCCTTTTATGTTTGAAGTTTTGAGATTTATAAGCATGAAGACCTCAAGATCAAGTATATTCACTGTTTAAGTAACTAATAGTATTTATCAAAAGGTAGCTTAGATCATGAAAATCATAGTTTGGTATTAACTTTGAGTTTTTTCTCCTTTACAGTTGTATTCGATATATATAGAGACAGCAGGGTAAGTAAATACTACATCATAATGCTTTAAAATCAGGTCTGGTCTTATAAGTAGACTGCTTATGTATGTAAAGGGCCCAATGCCCAAAAATATATTTTCTCAAATGAACTAAGGTGATTGAAATTCATGGTGGTCAAGAATCTCCCCTTAATGAAAAGTTGAGCATAGAGAATATAGTCAATAATACTGTAATAACTGAATGGGGACAGATGGTAACTACATTCATTGTGGTAAGCATTTTGTAATGTATATAATGTATACTATATGTTGTACACCTGAAACTAAGACAGTAATATTGTATGTCAATACTTCCGTTGAAAATGTTTTGAAATTAAAAATAAATGACCAGCCTACCATTTAAATGTACTTAACATTAGGAGACACAGTGTCTTCAATAATTATGTGCCACAGGCTCAGAGATTATTAATTTAACAAATGGCTCAATGGCTACCCTATGTCCTACTTTCCACTTCTGTCAGGGGTCTGGGCCTGCTTAAAATAGTTCAATTTGCACATTAAATGTGGCCAGGAATTTGTCATTTGATATTTAAATAATAATTTTTAGTCAAATGAAAGTTCCTTGGCATGATTTGGGTCACTATTACCTTTAGACTGAAGATGAGTATTAGAGTCATTTATATTCGTTCCCTAAATCTTGAAAGTGATGGAAATGTCTATAAGAACAAGAAAACAAAAACCTGATTTAATAAATCCTATAACAGAGATTTCATTGTCAAGATATGATGTCTTTTCAAAGAAATTTGAGTCACTGCCAGTCTTGTGATTACTGCTTATTGACTTAGTTGTTAAGAACACAGCAGGTGTGTTTTCCAAATATGTGACCCATGTGTTTACCAAATGTTACCCACATATTTCTTATTCCCTCTCCATGCTCATAGCATTGGATAATGCTTGTGATACCTTTGAATCATTTTTTGGGCAAAAGGATATGGCCCATATGGTCATGTCCTAAAATAATTGTTAACTGTTTACTTGCCTCTCTATTAGGTCAAAAGACATCACTTACTCTGTTTTCACCTCCGCCTTCAAGGGTGATGGTGTCTATTAAAAGTTAGAGGAGTTATAAATTGAGATTTGGTGAGGAAGAGGGATATTACATGACAAAGTTTCAACTTAGTGGAAACACACCTTACAAAAAGGATTGGAAGCCTATGTGATGGAATGGATGGAAACCTTAGTTGATAGTCCCAGCTCTGCTTCTGAAGGACAGATGCTGGCCATGGCCAGTCACCCATGCAGCCAGCATTTATTGATGTCTGCTGTGTTAGATGCCACGCTTCTAAGAAGAAGCTTTCAAGATGATCTCCTGACCTTCGAGGATCTTATCTTTGAGATTTAAACATTTCAGGGAATTGGCCTGGTGGCAAGCAGGATCAGATCATTTAGGGAGTGAGGAAACCTAACCGTTGTCCTGATTATGCAATCCAGAAGAGTTTTATTCTCACTGAATTCAGGTTGTCCATATAAGCCCACAAGGTAGGTATTATTTGACCCCATTTTACAGATATTAAAAATGAAGCAATTTTATTTTACTGCAATTATATTTCATTCTATTTGAAAACTTGGAATTTGCCAGAGTCTCTCACTAGTCCCCTAGCAGATGTCCAGGTCTGCTGTGATTCAGTTGGCTTGGCGGGTCAGTGCAAATGTTTAATTTGGTTGAAGAGTTTCTATAAATGTCTTAAGTGAAGTTGGGCATGTACATAAGTCATTACTGCTAATTACAGAATTAGAAGTACGGTTGACCCTTGAACAACACAGGTTGAACTGTGTGGATCTACTTACATTCAAATTTTTTTCAATAAATATATTGGAAATTTTGGGGGGGATTTGCAACAGGTCTAAGAAATATTTGCTTTATGTTTATTGTAAGAATATGATATATGATACAAATACAAAATATGTGTTAATTGACTTTATGTTATTGTAGGGCTTCCTGTCAGCAATAGGCTAGAGGTGTTTGGGCAGTCAGAAGTTGCACATGGATTTTCACCTGTGTGGGCTGTAGGTGCCCCAACCCCCTCATCATTCAACAATTAGCTTTAGTTGCATGTTTTTTAAAATGAGAAACATGCCAGTCCAAGAAGAAATCTAAACCATGTTGTAAAACTCATTTCAATTTATTCAGTGGCATTTGTATCAACATTTGCTAGGCACTTTCTTGACTACAGTTTTATGACTATTCTTGAAGAAAACTAACTCTTCTTTTATGCTGGTCTCTTTTATGAAATGTAACTGAAGTGTGTTTGGATTTGGCAACACTTGGATGTGTCTGTTTCCTTACTGCGGCCAGGCAGGTTGACTCAGTGTTGATAGATTTAACTATGACATTCGTCAAAGGTATACCCGCCCATTCAGTAGGTCTGGGATGAGGCTTTGGAGTATGTATTTTAAGAGGCTCCTTAGGTGATGATAGTGTACAACTAGAATTTAGAATAACTACCTTAGATACTTGAAAGGTTGTTCCAGTCCTCTATGTATTATTTTTGGTTATGGTTGTTTTGTTATTAATTTAATTGCTTTATGGACTGAATTTGTCATTGTTGAGACTGGCTTTGCAACTTGGTCACTTTTTTATAACTGTTCTGCGTGTGATTGAAAAAGAAAACGCAATTTCTAATGTGTGAAGTATTCTTAGGTGTTAGATTAAGCTGGTTAATAATATTGTTAAAACCTTACGTATTTTACAGAATGAGTTTATGTCTGAGGGTTCCTTTAAGATAATAGAGATTTGGGAGAAGTGGATGGGATTTTAACTTTAAAAGCCATACAAATAATCTTTCTTTCCTAATTTTTTGTCTACTTAGTTTATTGATAACTACAGGGCATGTTAAAATCTCCTGTTGTCTAATTCTATCAGTTTTTGTGTTACATGCTTTGAGATTACATTCTTAGACTAATGCTAGTTAATAATGGTTCTGTTTTCCCAGTGACTTCTCATCATTAGACAGTGACCTACTCTATCCCTAATACTTCTTTTGTGCTTTTTGCATTAATGTATGTTTTGTCTGATATTAATGGTATTGTTATAGTTTTCTTTTGGTCTTAGAATTTGCCTTCTCAGTCCTGTTATTTTTAGCTGTTATGTTTTAGGTATGTGCCTGTGTCTTGTAAGTAGCATATTGCTGGGTTTTACTTTTTAATCACTTGCATTTTCTGGCTTTAACTGGTGAGTATAGTTTGCATTTATTTTATTTGATACTTGAATATTTTCTACCATCTTATCTTGAGTTTTCAATTTGCTTGGTTTCTCTATGCCTTTTTCTCCTCCCTTTATTTATAATGCTAGTTTTTCTTTATTCTCTGTCACAGCCCCTTGCTCCCACCCCAACCCTCCAGTGATTTTGAAGTTTTGATTCCTGTTCTTTTGATAGTTACCATTAAATCTTAATATGAGTATTTAATTAGTGCTAAAGTTAATTTCACTACCTATTGCCCTCATGACACAAGGACCTTAGAACACTAATCCCCAGTACCCACTTTTGTCTTACAAGTGATATTCTGATTTTTAGTTCCATTTTATTTATATCCCCATATTAGTCATTATTACCATTGTTCAGTTTCTTTGCTCATCAGTGCTTCTTGCCTCTCACAGCTTTTTGGATTCAGTTTCTTTCTAGTAATATATCCATTAGTAGTAGATTCCCTGGGCAATTGGCTGGAGAAGTTCTTGTTTACTTTCATGCGTGGATGACAAGCTTAGCTGGGTATAGAATCTTCAGTTGACCCATCTGTTGCCTTAGCATTTTGAAGACACTGTTCCATTGTTGTTAGGTCTCATTTTCTTTTCTCTTTTCCTTTTATTCCCCTGCTCTTATCTTCTTTTGTCTTTTTGTCATACTTTATAAGAATTCATTTTCTTTGTCAATTGTGGAGAGTTGTCCACTATCTTTACAAATATTTACTCTTCTTTTTCTGTCTTCTGTCCTCTGGAATTCTCTTTAGAGGAATGTTACAGCATCTCATTTTATCCTGGTGTCTAACTTCTTATTTCTCACCTTTCTCTCTGTACTGTCTTGTGTAATTTTCTGATATATCTTCCAGTACTACTTTTCTTTCAGCCATAATCTATTCACTAAGTTTTAAATTGTATCAGGTTCTACTTGGTTACTTTTCAATTATGCCTGTTCTTTTTTCATAGTACCTTGTGTCCTAGTGCTTTGATTTCTTCTATATTTTCAATCATTTAAAACTACTGAATTTTTTTGAAATATAATGTACATATAGAACAAAATTCACCCTCTGTAGTGTACAGTTCTGTGAATTTTGACAAACACATCCATTTGCATCATCACCACTATAGTGAAGATGTAGAAAGAACTGCTCCATTACTCCCTGAATTTCCTCTTGACCCTCTCTGAACCCTGTACTGCTGAGCTTTAAAATTTTTAATTGATAATACACTCACATTGTTTAAAACTTCAATCAGTGTGAAAATATATGTAGAAAGTGTCAACTGTTACCCTGTTCCTCTCAGTCTTGCAGGTACTCTTATCCGTTTCTTACATATCCTTACAATATTTCTTGATGCAAAAATAAGCAATATACTTATTTTTTTCCCATCCTCATTACACAAGAGTTAGCATATACACTCTGCACCTTGCTTTTTACACTTTTTTTTTTTAAGTCAGTGAATCTGAGAGAGCTTTCTAGTTTCTCACAGAGGCATAGTGTTTCATTTTGTAGGTATATTGTATGGTTTGTTTAGCCATTTCCTTATGGTTGAACGCACAGCTTGATGGTAGTCTTACAAACTATACTATGATAAACAGTCTCTTATACATGCTATGTGTGCATGTGTGTTTGGGTGTGTGTCCTGGTCTAGACTGAGCTCTTTGAAGAAATAAGTTCTATGTTCTTTCCTTTATGCCCTAATGTCTGGCCCAGTGTCTGGTGCATAGGGATTTATTTGGGTGGTTGTCGGGGTGAGGGGGAGTAAATTGGTAGGTATCGGGAAGGTCACTGTGACTACTCTTACCTGATAGATTGCCTAAAGACGGAATTTCTCAGGATGTGATGTGCATGAGATGTCACATGAAAAACATGTTATAGCTATAAAATCCTCATCTTGGTAGTTTCTTGCCTGATTACAGCCAGTTTTTCCTTTAAACTAAAGTATGTCTTCAAAACTACAGAACAAATTCTGCCAGCTCAGTCCTAACAGCAGTGAGCTATTTTGTTTGCTTTTAACAGTATGGTATATTTTTAGTTTATAGAACTTAATATTTCTACACTAACAGATACAATACGTTTTTTTTTCCATTTAATAATGAGATCATTTTACTGGCTATAAAAACTCAAGTTGAGAGAATATATTCATAAATGACATATCCGATAAGGGGTTGACATCCAAATTATATAAAGAGCTCATGCACCTCAACAAACAAAAAACAAATAAGCCAATTAAAAAATGGGCAGAGGATCTGAACAGACACTTCTCCAAAGAAGAAATTCAGATGGCCAACAGGCACATGAAAAGATGCTCCACATCGCTAGTCATCAGAGAAATGCAAATTAAAACCACAATGAGATATCATCTCGCACCAGTTAGGATGGCTGCCATCCAAAAGACAAACAACAACAAATGTTGGCAAGGATGTGGAGAAAGGGGAACCCTCCTACACTGCTGGTGGGAATGCAAATTAGTTCAACCATTGTGGAAAGCAGTATGGAGGTTCCTCAAAAAACTCAAAATAGAAATACCATTTGACCCAGGAATCCCACTCCTAGGAATTTACCTTAAGAATGCAGCAGCCCAGTTTGAAAAAGACATATGCATCCCTATATTTATCGCAGCACTATTTACAATAGCCAAGAAACAGAAGCAACCTCGGTGTCCATCAGTAGATGAATGGATAAAGAAGATGTGGTATATAAACACAATGGAATATTATTCAGCCATAAGAAGAAAACAAATCCTACCATTTGCAACAAAATGGATGGAGCTAGAGGGTATTATGCTTAGTGAAATAAGCCAGGCAGAGAAAGACAAGTTTCAAGTGATTTCCCTCATATATGGGGTATAAGAACAAAGAAAAAACTCAAGGAAAAAAAAAAACAGCAGCAGACTCACAGAACCCAAGAATGGACTAACAGTTACCAAAGGGAAAGGGACTGGAGAAGATGGGTGGGAAGAGAGGGATAAGGGGGAAAAAGGGCTATAACAATTAGGACACATAAGGTAGTGGTGGTGGGGGGATACGGGCAAGGCAGTATAACGCAGAGAAGACCAGTAGTGATCCTATAGCATCTTACTACGCTGTTGGGCACGGACTGCAATGGGGTATACGGTGGGAACTTGATAATAGGAGGAGTCTAGTAACCATAATGTTGCTCATATAATTGTACATTAATAACAGCACAAAAAAAAACCCTCAACTTGAAAGGATTTGGAGGTTAGAAAATGCCCATTTTGTTAAAATAATATACAGTATATCAAAAACATCTTGGTGATCACCCCAAAAACAAATCTCCAGAGCTGTTACCATACCAAGAAGTTGATTGATGGCTGACATTATTTCACATAGTCAAAGAATAATCGAGTGGGTGCTGAACAATGGGAGGGAGTAAACAACTCAAATGTTAAGAAAGATACAGGGTTTCTCCTGGGAATTGTATAAAATAGGAAACTTAACCAAATGTGTGTGCCCCAAACTTCCTGTAATGGTTCTTTGCCATTTGCTAGAGGTTTCTGAGGTTGGAAGCAAGTCCTAGTAGTTTCATCTTTCTTAAAATTTTCCTTTTACCCAGATGAGAAACAGCTCTAGGTATCAGTGATGGTGGCTCAGCAAGCTAGTTCTTCCTAAGACATATTCAATTTTATAAATACATGTCTGATCAAGATACAATTAATGCACATTTATGAAAAAATGATCAACAACAAAATGGTGCAATTATATGAATGTTCCAGTGAGAAAAACCAAGAGGAACAAAGATACAAATTTAAAGGAAATCATGTGTATGTCTGTGATCAAATGTGTTGACTTTAATTTTTTGGCCGGATCTCACAGATTTCCCAGCTCTATTATGTCGGTGCTCTACCACTTTACTAAGACATACGTGACTCTAACTACACTTGTACCACCAGGTCAGAAATACCCTTTCCTTGGGGCTGGAACCTATCAAATTGACAACCAGTACTTTCAGAGTGGGGGAACAGAGAAGTTCCTTTTAAAGGTTGATATTTTTTTTCCATGTCCCCTTCATGTGCTGTTAAGCTCTATCATACAGAAATATTACATTAAAAAATTTTTTAATTATGCCATTATAATTAAAGAAAACATACTTTTTTTGTATGTTTAAAAGAAGTTCTTTGCAGCAGCTTCTCAGAGGTAGGGAATGATTCTCTCTGAGAATGGCTGGCTTGTTCCTGCTTCCACTTGTTGGCTTCCTCATGAAAGATAATTGAAGACACCTGTGAAAGTACTGCAGTCAGACTGCTTTGGTGGAATCATTTTGTGAGTCCTTTTCCTGCTTGGATTTTTGACTTAACCATTCTCAAGTGATTCTAGGTAGGAGTTGGAATATATGTCTTCATCGGGCTTACTCTCCTAGGCCCCTTCTCTGCATTCACAGGCAGCCTTCTCACTGGACCCGGGACCACTTTCTCAGATGGGACCTGGAGGAGGAACTGTCTTTTGAAATAAGTTACAAAAGATTTTTAAGTTATCTTTTGGATAAATAACTGAAGATGATCTTTTTGATAAGGCAGAACACAGACTTTAAGTGTTTTCATTCTGTATTTATTAATTTTTCCTTCCATATTGCAGGGGAAGGTGTGGCTGATTGATTTTAATCCATTTGGTGAAGTAACAGATTCACTGCTTTTCACTTGGGAAGAACTGATATCTGGAAGAAACTTAAAAGGAGATTTTAGTGAGGGAGATGCTCCAGAGCAGGTAATGTGACAAGAAAGATTTGCAGGAAAACTTTCAATCGACTAAGTGATCGCTTGTTGTTCTTTAGGCACTAACACAGATTTATTAATAGATACTTGCCCATGGAAGTGATCAAAAAGGGTGTGCATTGTGATTCATTCATTTCACTTTTTTTATATATATATATATCTGATATAGTTTTTCCAGGTATTTTTCTTTTTCTTGGCTCCTTCTGTCCTGCTCACCTGGAAGGCTGTTGACCCCAGGTCAGTTCGTGTGTCTGCTCGTTCTGACCCTAGCCACAGGACGCTGAGCACGGACTGAGGAACGCAGCCCAGGCCACAGACTGGGTGCTCTTCTCAGTCGTGACCCCTGAGTGAGAGGGCCCTGGCTGCAGTGTGCTGTTCCCTCGTCACTTTCTCTTCCAGCATCCACACTGGCATTCCATACCCTCCACACTCCCCAGAACTTCCATCCCATCACTGCTTTCCTTCTCAGCAGAGGCTTTCACTTCCTTCCCCATAGGAGGAGGGAATCCACTGGTGAGATTTCACTCCATGTACTTGTCATCGCACCTACGAGCTTATCTGCATCCCTCCCACGTCTGACCTCTCCACCTGCTCAGCATACCATTCTTCCCATCCCTTCAGATACCTTGTGCTGCCGTCTCTCCTTTCCTATTTTTCTAGCCTCTTATTGTGCCATCTCCTATCTATCAGTTTTAACTCTGTTCACACACCTCCCATCTTAAGAAAACAAAGCCTTCAACCCCACATCTTCACCCAGCTGTTCTCTTTTCTCATCTTCACAGTCACACTTTCTGTGAACAAGAAATTTGTACTGCTTTTTTCTGCCTGTGTAAGTAGTACATGCTCATTTTTAAAGAAAAATCTAAAATCACCCATAATCCTACCATCTTAACAACTACTGCTTATATTTTGGTATGTAACCCACCTATATACACATACACAGAAACTTTTTCAAATAAATGCGATTGTATGTACTAAATTTTTCATTTTGGTATTATCTTGTGAGTGTTATATATATTTTTAAAAGTTGCTTTGTTTTCCCATGATCATTTCAAAAAACAGAATTAGAAAGGGACTAGACTTAAAATCCTATCACCTGCAAATAGCTGCCCTTACCACTTGAGTTAATAAATATTTTTCCAGGCATTTTTTGTATGTATATATACACACACACACACACACAATTGGACATAAGTGGGATCACACAGTTGCACTCATACTGTTATGTCACTTGCTTTTTGGAAATGCTCAGTAGTCACCGGGTTGCAGCCAGCTTCCTCAGGGGGCCCTGTCCTGTGGCGCCTGCTACTTCCCACCTGTGCACTCCTCAGCTGTTGCAGGTGGCCCCTGTCCCTGCCACTCCACAGAAGGCTCATGGCAAGGGCTCCCCGACTTGTTGGTAATCCCAGTGAACTATGCACAGCCTTCCTGTCACTTAACCTCTTTGCACCATTTGAATATGTTACTTTGTTCTTACAATACTACTTCCCTTGGTTCAGTGACACCTGCTTCTCTCCTGGCCGTCTTCTGCTTTTCTGGCTGCTTCCTTGCCTGCAGGGTGAGCGTCTTCTCTTTCGGCCTCTCTGACCTGTTTCTTTTCATCATCACTCTGTCGTGGGCCCTCTTGGGCCCTGTTTCTCTAGATCTGACTCAGACTGTATTTTCCTATCACGGCCTTTGCCCTACTATGTGCTTGCCTGTGTCCTGCCTTAGGCTGTAAGATTCTAGTCAGGGACAGTGTCTCTCTTGTTCTCTATTTATCTGTGGGGCTTGGCACAATGCCAGGCACAATTAATTGTTTGCCAAATTAATGAATGAAGGAATCTCATCCCTGCTGGCATCTTAGAGTGGGGAACCATTCAAATATGAGTGTCAAAGAAGGAGAACAGAAATTTCTCAACACAGGGTTATTTTTCAACACGAGGGACACAGTTACTAGATGGAAACAGTTTGTACAAGAGTCACTCTGATTGAAACCCTTCACTTATTTCTTAATTGAAACAACATTACATTGGAGCTGGGGGTGAGAAACAGGAAATAGGACTGGCTCCTGCCTTTCCCCCAGTATCACCTGCTGTCTCCCCAGTCCTTGTTCTACTCTGAGACCTGGCCTTCTCTGTTCTCAGGGCTGCCAAGCCCTGCCTTGCCTTGAGGTCTTTGCACTAGTGGTTTCCACTGCTTTCACAACTGCTCCCAGACTCACGAGGCTATGTTCATTTTCATTGTACTTCTCAGTTCTCAGTCCAGTCCCCTCCGTAGAGAGTGGGTACCTGACCACCCCTCTGAGGGAGTCTGCTCCATTCTCCTCTTATTATGGCACCCTACTGTTTTGTTTTTATAACACTTAACTGTCTGAAGTGATGCTGTTAATTAATTGCTTATTGGCTGTCTACCTTCTGGTTTGCCAGTCTGTCTCCCATACCCAGACAAGGTCCAGCACAAGGTAGCTGTTTCATAAGTATATGTCCGCTGATTGGTGTATCTATCAAGATACACCATGCTTTCTAGGGTTTCATGGTCCTGTTCCACTCAAGTTCCCGGCTGGTCTCCATCCACTGGACACCATCCATTCCTCACCTAGGTGTCTCATCCTATGAAATCCAAACGCAAGGCCTTAGGTCTCTGAAATCCTTTTTGACACAAGCAACATGTAAATACTATATGCAAGACTCGAAGCAAGTATATTAAAGAATGTGAAGACTGGTTAAATAGGAGACTTGAAGTTTCAATTTTACATAGGCGGTAAGAGGGATACACAGTTAAATGACAGAAGAGAGGCCCAGGAGTGTTCGGAATTCAAAGCACTTGTTTGCCCTCACTTTTAACTTTATTCCCTAAGGCAGTACTTTCCAGCTGTGCGCCTGTAGAAAATGATAATATTTAGAAAGCATTCTGGCCCAGGTGAGGTTGCTGGAGGCCAGAGATAACTAGCCTTAGGCCTCCAGCCCATTCAGGGGCGGAGCTCCATAACTCATCTGCAGCACGTAGTGGCCGTGCCGTGGCAGCATTTAGGGGTCAGCCTAGCACTCTATGAGGGCCCTGTTTTCAGGTGCCTTACATTTATTTCCTAGTGAGTATGTTGAAGTATTTCTTAGATCTTGATGCTTTCTTTTGCTTCAGAATCTAACTTTCTTCCTCGCCTCAGACAAAAGAGAATGTGGGGTTGAGATCATTGTGCTGGTGTCCTTTCCAGTTTGGAGAATGGACTTAAAAAGGAAATTTCTCACAGGCTCTCCTTTTTTTTTTTTGACTTCGTAAAGGATTCTCCAGCTTTCCGGTGCACAAACAGTGAAGTTACAGTTCAACCCAGTCCCTATCTGAGTTACCGACTGCCCAAGGATTTTGTAGACCTGTCTACTGGAGAAGACGCTCACAAACTCATAGATTTTCTTAAACTGGTAAAGTATATGTATTACAGTATTCTGATCATCTTTGCAAATTGACTTTATAATATTTCATTTCAGTCACATGCTACCTAGACTTGTATTTGATAATTATGAAATAAAGGGGCAGAATTACTGAGTTAGGTCATTTGATAATGAAATATATAAAGTAAGCTGAAGGAGTCATTTATTTAGAGTGGTAGATGTTTTTACGATGTGTATCCTTTTCGAATAATTTTCATAATACTTCTAATTTTGAAGAGAATATGTAAACTGTTCCAGGGCCAAGAGAAGATTAGATTCTACTCTGGTCACTTTGGGGAGAATGTGAGTATTGTATTTCTGTGTTTCTGTGTGGGACTGTCTGCATGTGGAGGAAAGAGAAAAGAAACATTTAAATACCTGAGGATAATGCAGCTAGGAGACAAAGTGATAAAGTAGCTTCGTGAATCAGTGAAGGCATGTTTTTCCATGATAATCCTCAACTACAACTTTTGCCAGGGCCTTTAGAAAATGGTATTTACTGACAGAAAAAGCCCTTGGCTGCACAAATACCCCAGTCAGAAGATGCTATTTTAATGCATCTTGGTTTCCTTTGACAGAAAAGAAATCAGCAAGAGGAGGACTGAGCCGAGCTCTAGTGTTGGAGACGGAGTTCAAGAGGAAACCACCAAGGCTCCAGGAAGCTGCTCAGAGTTCACAGCTTCCTGTGAATCCAGTTGGGTGGGGTGGGGTGGGCAGTGTGGACCCCGGTAGCTTTTTATATCCATGTGTATTAAGCTGGAAATAAATGGAGGGACTCCGCTACTTGTGAAAGTAACAATAAATAGATCTTCAACATAGGAAACCACCCTGTTCTGATGATAAAATACTTTCTAGGACATATCTTGCTCTTTTGCGCAGGCTATTTAGTTTTATGTTTCTTGTGCTATTTTTATACCTATTAGGTGATAGGCAACTTTGTTTGTACAAAAATGGGTTCTTTCTTAGTCATTGGTTTTTTTCATTGAAAAAATAGAACCTTATATTACTATAGAAAATATTTTTCCTATTTTGAGGACTTCCATATAATTTTTCTGTCATTTTAGCTTTGGTTTACACATAGCTAAAAAAATGCAGACTTCTCAAACTAACAAGTCATCATGAAAAACTCAGTATCTTATAACTACTTTATATTAATAAAACTGTCACAGATTTAACTATAATTTGGTCTTTTAAAAAAGTACTGGAACATTTGGGAGGTAGAGTCCCTTTTGTAGGCCACCATGTTAGTGACCATTCCTCAGTACCCTAATTGATGACCACGATATCTAATTTACTCAGCACTTACTATATGCCAGCATCCTCTGCTAAATGCTCTTTATGTATTATTTTACCTCACGGAGCAGTTCAAAGGAAATAGACATTAGTTTCCCAGTGTATCTATCTAATGTATCAACGCATATTTATGAGCTGGAGGTAGGATTCTCAAATAGAGCACACAGGTGTGTTCCACAGGAAAGTAGAATTAGAGCCATGTTTCCCCTTTCTGTGTATAATGATCTCACGCTCTAGCTTTTGCTGTGATTTCTCAGTTACAATCCCTTGATACTAGTATGTTAAATACAAAGTTCAAGTTGTGATCTCTGTAATCAGTATATCAGATGCCATTTCTGAGGCGAGTTATTTGAGGTATAGGTGCTTCAAAAATATTTCTGTTTTTAAAACTGCTTATGGGTATCCACTACCTCGTGTTGTCAGTTGATTTAAGCTTAGCTCTGGAAGCTGGACTTCACCAGCTTAAAAAAAAGTAAATATATTCGACACCAATTGGAAAGATTCAGACTATATATAATAAAAAGACTCAAGCAAAATTTAGAAAATATTTCATAAACAGTATAATTCTTGGTGTAAAACTCATTAAATTTTGCATTCATTTTCTTGAAGATATATTGAGTTCAACTCACTTTTTAAAATGTGATTTTGGTATTTCCTTCATGGTTATCCTGGTGTTAAAATTAAATATAGGACAATATGCAGGAAATAGTCTAAATTCAGATACTTCTTACTCTGCCTAGAGATTTGTTTTAAATTATCTATTTTATTGGTATTACCTGTCCTTTCATTGAGGTACCGCAGGTTTGTACTTGAATTTAGAAAGTGAATACATACATGATTCCTTAGCTTGGTCCAGAAATCCTGCCTGAAGAGAAGACATTACAGCTGTTGATTTTGACAGGTTGGGATAAACATGCTTACTTTGTCCTGCAGGCAATGGCATGTAGCATGGGCCTCCAATACAGCTGACTTTGTCAAAAGTTCTGTTTTTAAGTCTCTTGGATATGTATTTTCTGAGTTCATAAATTTTTCCCATCTACTCGACCATTTCTCTTTTTGATAACTGATGATTGTATCTGTTAAAAACAAACAGAAACCTTACATCACTGGGTTTTTTGGCTTGTTTTCTTGCCTATAAATCAGAATAATCTTAAATTCATTCATTTATTAAGTGAGATAACTCATGTAAAGCTTTTCATATGGTGCACAGTACATAATAAGCATCCAACAAGTGGTAGCTATTATTATTCTCTTTTGCAGACTTCTGTATATTAAAGGCAAGTTCTCTTTTAACAATCAAAATTTTTATTGGAAAGGGACTTCATAGACCACTCAGCCTGGCTGCCCAGACAAGACCTGTCCAAAATTGTAGCAGAATCAGGACCACAAAAGAACCTCTAGTTTAGTGCTGGTCTCTAAGGGGTTTCTTTTTTGGTGTCATTAATATACAATCACATGAGCAACATTGTGGTTACTAGATTCCCCCCATTATCAAGTCCCCACCCATTACAGTCACTGTCCATCAGCGTAGTAAGATGCTATAGAGTGACTACTTGTCTTCTCTGTGCTGTACTGCCTTCCCTGTGCCGCCCGCTACATTATGTGCGCCAATCGTAATGCCCCTTATTCCCTCTTCTCCCTCCCTTCCCACGGCCCCCACCCTTCCCCCAGCCCCTTTCCTTTGGGCAACTGTTAGTCCATTTTTGGGTTCTGTGAGTTGGTCTCTAAGGGTTTCAGCCTAATATTTATTATAGATAAGTTTCCAGCCAGGACAAATTACTATTTCATAGAATTTTTTAAAGAGTTTTTTATATAATATATAAAAGTACAGTCATCTCACTTTTATGTGCAGAGTTAAATAAAAGGAAGTTAAAAACAGAAGTTGAAGAAATAACTCTTTGAAAGATAAATTCAGTTTTATGTTTGTATTAGGCGATCTCATGAGGCAAGAACCATTTTTAGACATTTTAAAGACAAAATTCCTATTTAAAAGTTTTCATGTGTTGGCTCACAGAAAACAATTTCAGTAATATACTAAGAAAATAAATAATGATAACCAGCACTGATACACAGTACAAGTGTATTACGTATACCTATTAAGAGGCCCAAGGAATAGGAATATAAGGCCTAGTAACAAAAAAGTAGGTGAAGAGAGTGCTGTCAGCTCCATGTGAGGCAGCTGGGCGATGCGTCTGGCATTAATCACCTAAGAGAGAATGACGCATTCAGGTGTTTTGTTTTTTAACTCAAGGGAAGCCAAAACAAACCTGTAGACACATACAGGCTGTCTGAAAAACTAACAAGTGGAGCAACGCGGTGAGAAAGCTGCCGCAGGGAGTCAATCACCCGCAAGTCTTTACGGGGCCCAGACAGTGTTGGGAGCTGCGGAGACCGGGGCGTCCGCCTGCACCCGCCCGGCCACGCAGGACCTGTGCCGTGATGGCCATGTGAGCCCAGGCGCGGGGCGGGGGAGCGCGGGGTGCCGTGGGCAGGGCGGCGGGGGCTGCGGGCGGGCGCCCGCTTGGAGGAGGGGGAGAGGCCGGCGGGCCGCCCGCGTCGGGAGGTGGGAGGCGAGGGGCACGAGCAGCCCAGGTGGCTTCGGAGGCGTCGGGCTCTGCGGGGAGCAGATGAGTCAGGGGAACGCTGCGCAGCCGCCCTAGCGGGGCTCGGAGAGAGCGAGGGGGACGGGTGGGACGCGGTCAGCAGGCAGCGAGGCCAGGGGGACGGGCGTGAGGGGGTTTCTGAGCTGGGCTTGAAGTCAGAAAATGGAAGGTGATGCCGTCTAAGGATGGCAAAGACTAACGAGGAGCCCGTTTCGGGAGGGGCGTGAAGATTTTGTTCTTGGACATGAAGACTTGGAGATTCCGGTGACTTAGCCAAGTAAGGATGCCAAGAGACAGTTGGATTCAACAAGTAAAACTTGTGTGAATAATAGGTGTCGACTGACCAGGCGTGGCAAGTGGGGAAAGAGCCAAGTGGCTTTGTGTTCAACCCCGGGATACCGGTAAGAAGTCAACTAAGGTACCAAAAACGTTGTTCTTACATATTATTAGTCATCTTTTAGTTTGTTAAAAGACCAAAGGTGAGCATTTAATGGGAATTTAGACTAGTTATTCTTAGTGATTCCTTCATATAAAGTACAAATCTCTGTACACAACAGAAGTTAATTTTAGCAATATAACTGAGATTCTCTGCTTGCTCATCTAATTTTTTTAAGTTTCAGTATAACTAAAGATGACTTAAATTGTATTTTCCACATCACTGATTTTCTTACCTATCCAAGACTCATGTTTAATGTGTACACTTCTTAGGTGGGTTCTCTCTCCGTGTATTTATGGACTTTTAACCAAGTAAAGACCGAAAATGAATTTTGTCTACTAATTACAAGTGGCCTGCCCCCATTCGTGAAGAAAATCTAAAACTTCAGTACAATTTGGGAACAAGGTAAGCATCTGGGGTCATCTACCCACCCATTGTCTATGTACAATCAATCATCGGGAAATTGAGTATAAATAACTTTCAAAATAAGCCACAGTGATTCTTAATAATTTGAGGAGAAATGAATTTCTTTGAGAATCTGGTGAAGGCTATGGGCTGTCCTGAGAAGAATTTTACACAGTTCTGGGGGGGTCATAGATCCCGGGTTCAGAACCCCTGGGTTTAAGCCATGTAGGGTCAGATTAGAAGCTAAGGCTTCTTCGGGTTTAAGAATGGAGCCACTTAATAATATATACTGTACCTCCGGAAAGTAAAGCACACAGCTTCACTTTGAACTTAGTTTCTAACAATGGCGTTGATGTCATTAATTCATTGATGTCATTAATTCATTCCTGTCAGTTTGTCAGCTCTCACAAAGTAAACCATGTATTAGAATTCAGAGAGGCAGAGCCAGATATATATGTACATATAAAATCTACTTACTACATACGTATATATGTATGATGTTCTATACACACGTATATGTAAATACATATGTGTGTGTATGAATAAGTAAAATAAGGGATTTATTAGAAGGGATAGATTGATGCAATTGAGACAAGCTAGCTAGGCAAGTCTGGAGTGTGTAGGGCCGGCTGGAACTCTGGGGGCTCTTGTCCGCAAGTAGAGTTGCAGGTCTTTCAGGAAAGCCTCAGCCTTGCTTTTATAGCCCTTGAACTGATGGAGTTAGACCCACCAGGATACTCTCTCTCAAAGTCAACTGATAAAGACTTTAAAATAAAGACATCTACAAAAATTCCTTTACAGGAGGACTTGGCTTAGTGTCCGATTGAATAACCTGAGACTGTAGCCTTGCCAAGCTGACACCTCAAGAGCAATCACAGGCTGGATAAGGAGGGCACATTGTACCTATAAAAGCTAATCTGGGTGATGGATTGTGATAGATCTATGTCAAGAGCATAATGTGACTTCAGTAATAATCCTGATTGTTTTTAAAGAAGTAAACTGATTACTCACTGGAAGGGGTGTTCACCTTGACAGCAGGTGCCTTGGAGAAGAGCTACTATATCTTATTTTTGTGTTGCTGCCACTCCAGAGCCTTTCCTCGAGTATTTTTTAGAAGTTCTGTCAGATCCATTTATAAGCCACAGAAGAAAATCTGTCTTACTATTTGATTCAAGCTCTTGATTTGGACCAAAAGTGATACACAGCTCCCTATCACTGTTCTTTCTTATTCACCAGACTTGGTTCAGAATTTTTCCAAAATTCAGATATCAGCTCCAAGAACCTTAATCCATTTTATGCACTACTAGGACATTCATCTTTCTGAAGCACAATTCCAATCATTCTAAGGCTTACAGCGTCTCTGAGGCTTCCCATGTCTTATAAGTTAGAGTACAGACTCCGGTGGGTACTCAGAGCCCTACACGGTATTGCCCCAGTCTGTCTTTATGGCCAATTTCATCCTCACCAGCACATACTAGTCTCCAGCCAACCTGGATTACTTGAGATGGCCGAGGCATCCTTATCTTTTTCACCTGTTCTTTTGCTGTGCCTCCTGCCTCCCTGCACTCATCCTCTGCTCAGTCCTCTGGTTATTAAAAGCCAGCTTTTAAGACCTGGCTCAAATGCATGTTCCTCATGAAATTTTCCAAAGAGTTTCTTCTGTGCCGGAATTTTCATAGTACCCTGATATTACTATTCCTTTTGCACTTGCAACCCTGTCCAATTGCAGGATGTGGGTGTCATAATCCTTCTACCAATTGTAGACTTAGGGCAAGAAGAAGAGTGATGTCCTTGCTTTGTTTTCTCACAGAGCTTGGTATGGTGCTCTATCTTGGCCAGATGGAATGTAATTTAGCATCGCTGATGGTGTTCTGATGTAGAAGCAATTCAGAATGAGCCCCCTAAACATTTCCACAACTGAAGTACCACCCAAATGAGTGCATCACTCCCAAGTCAATAGTTTGAGTAATACTCAATTAAAGATGTTCATCTTTTTTATTCGTGCTATGGAATCACTACTCCAAAAGGTCATTAAAGAGTTCTTGTCTTCCTTTAATGGGACCAGAGCATCAAAACCTACTGCCAATATCTCATCCCACAGCCTTCATGGTGGGGCATGCCCTGGCCCTTCCACTGTGAATAAATTCCACCTGAGTCATGACTTCTGTGTACTTGTTCTGAAAAACACCATACAACTTCAGGATATTTTGTGCCTGCTGGCCTTCCATCTTTTCAGACACTTAAACCCCTGTCCCCTGCCCGCTTCCCCAGAACTATCAAGCACTGTGCCCGTACAGGGCATGTTCTGCCAGAGCTGTGACCTGGCCTGGGCAGCACTGCCCTCCATATATGTAAACCTCGTTCAGAATGATAGCCTCTTAGGATATAGCCCTGCTTGTGGTTAGTTTTACATTTAAGTGGAAAATGATGCTCTGGGGTTGTCATTGCATGTCAGTACAGCCCAAGGGCTCCTTAAGGGGTCTCTAGAGCCAGACTGCCTGGGTCAGAGTTCTCTTTGTCACATGCTGGTGGCACAATCCTGGGCAAGGTATTGAATCTCTCTGGCTCTCTGCTTCCTAATTCATAAAACAGAAATGGAAATAGCACCTTACAGGGTTGTTGCTAGAAGTCAGAAGAGGGCAGTTCCTGGCACCATAGTCAATGCCCAGTAAACAGAAGCTCTTACTTTCTGCACTGTATCATTATCATGTGATTGCAATGAGCTCCCTCCCTCTCTAGTATAATAATTCCGTTTTCTGCCTTCTGCCCTCCTCTGTGTTTGGGGAAGGTTCTGGTGGGAGATTGCTCTGTGTGTAGTTTCTCCATCCTGCCTGCATACTCGGCCTTTGCCCTATCACAGCATTGCTTGGCTCGGAACCAACATTCACCCAGCTTCCCAAGACTCCCCCGTCCTACCTGAGATAGCATGTGCCTTCCAGACTCACTGCGCTTGACCTGGGACCAGGAGGGGGCAGCATGAAGGTAAATGTAGAATAGAACAGATATATCAGGAATGTTTCAAATACAATCATGTTAAAGCAATAGATAGGGGACTGAAAAACAAATGCATCCATTTGGGAGACACAAGGAATGACCAATCTGGTAATAAAAAATTGTGGGATAGAGAATGCCAAATGGTTTATGTACATTATTTTAAATGCTTTAGCTATGTGAATTAAGCAGTCATTTCCCCCATTTTATAGGAGATGAATCTGCAGCTCATAATTTGCTCTAAATAAAAGCAGTAAGTTACAAAGGATTCAAACCCAGATATAGCCAAGTCTAAAGCCTACCCTCTTCACCCTATATAATTGCTACTTTAAAAACCATAGAAGAACCTGAAGGTTGTGCAGGCTTACGTAGACTGTATTTAGTCAATCTGTGGTCCTTTTAATTTTTCCGTACGAGTAAAATAGACACAGCCTTCTCAAAAAATTCTAGTGGAGGCCACTGATCCAAGCAGTTCCTACTTTCATGAGCTAGATACCAAGTCCAGCAACAAACTGGCAGCATATACAATAAGACTTAGGATCACCTTACTACTGCTAGAACAGACTCCTTTCATTATTCGGTCCCAAGAGTTAAGGATTCTCTCACCATTCCAGTCACCATGTGCTCACCAGTTCCATGGCAGAATTCCCAGAGGCCAAGCGATGCTCCTTTGGCCAGGGAGACAGCCTGCCAGAGAGAGTGTGTGCGCTGTGCCCTCGGCTCCGGACTTTGCCGTGTTCCCCAGCTCAGTGACAGTCCTCCCAGGTGATTCTTATCCTGTGCCTGCAGTTAAACTTTTGGCTCCATGGGGTCCCTTCTTCTAAAGCAATAGTGTCACGACTGGGCAGGTGCTCTTGGTCTCAGATTCTGCTTGAATAGATCACTCCTCTTTCACAACATTGTGAGGAAGACAACTGCGAACTTGAAAAACAAACAAACAAACAAAGCCCTGAAAACCTGAAGCTTACGTGCTGACTCTGGGCAGGTACACTTTTCCTTGCCCTTCTCCTCTCTGGTGTATGACCGAATGCATCCGCGTGGCTGCTGGGAATGAGCGTCAGAAACGGTACAGCATGCTAGAACTTTCCCTTGTTTATGAGTCTTGGGTTGCTGTACTTTTCTCTGATTTCCCCTTCTCCTGATTCTTTGATTCCTTCAGTTTAGGGTTTTGAAAGCCGTGGACCGGTAGGAGGCATAGTCGGTGACCTTGAGGAGATTGACTGTCCGATAGTCAAACAGGGAAGTTACACACAGAAGGTCTCAGAGAAGACATGTGGATGCTCATAGATGTAAGCAGCCAAACAGCAGTAAATGAGGATGTGCCTTGATATATAGCTCATTTACAAGGTGGAGAAAGTGAAATTTTATAAATCAAAAGTTGGTTTAATGTAATTGATTGGATTTATGAGAAGACTATAGTAAAAAAAAAAAATCCTCCCGTTGTGTTCCATTATGCAAGTACTCCCCCATCAAATGATCAGTCCTGACTTTGGTTTGTTGCATGTCTGCTTCTTTTAAGGCCACACAACTCCATGCACACGAGGATGACATTTGAGAAGTGAGAGGAGGCTCCTTGAAGGAGTTGTTCTTTCCGTGTTAGAGTTCCCTGACTTGAACATACATGATTGTTGGTTGTGATTGGGACAGTCAAGGCCAAAAGGATACTTTTGGGTGGATAAACTCTGAAATACAGTGGTCTCCAGGGAAGACCTGTGTGCAAAGCCAATGACAGGCTCTGGCTCCTGCCCACACGCCTGGCATTTATTTGCAGCTCACAGGGTGTTAACTGCTGAGAAGTTCAGCCAACAATTTCTCTGAGCAGGTGGAGGTTCCTCTTTCTCTTGTTGAGATGATTTTTTTAAGAAGTAAGCTGGCCCTTACTTTCACTGAGTTCTTCCAGTCTCATCATTGCAAACCATTGGGCTAACAGGCATGGCCCATTGTTGACCTCTGACCCCAGCCCCCAGCCCCAAATAAGAAAGGTGAGGGGGGGCAATGGGGCAGGAAAGAGCCCAGAGGCAACATGTGTATGTGTATATATGGACACACACACAAAGGTCAGTCTAAGTTGATATGACTTTGGAGAACCAAGTGTGCTGGTGACACAAAAGAAAAACCTTCAGAAGATGGAATGCCACAGCTTGGGGGGTGACCTCATCTCTGCGGAAACTTATCAGTGGGCCATAAACTAGGATAAATGGCGCTGGAGCCAGGCCAGGGCCTTGGAGTGTTTTTCTCCAAACTGTCATCCGAATCCCATAACATTCAGTAGATAAATAGTTGGTCTTCTTGTCTTCTTTCTTCCACTTTGCATTCCCTGATCTTTGCCCCTCTTTTCCTGTACGAAGCCATCTTGTTTGGCCACAGTTTATCCACAGAGCCTGTTGTTTAGGTCTGCAGAGTGAGACAGGATTATAGCCAGCGTTGGACATTCATTCTTGTGGAAAGAACTGACAGCTTATTTTGAATGCCTACAAATTGCTTTGTAGATTAAATACGTAGTTGCATAAATCCCAAGTAACATTATCGCTTTTAGGAGCATTTGTTTTCAGTCTAGCTTGGAAAGGTTTTCTCTTTAGGCCCTGAGAAAGCCCAGACTTCCACCACAATTGATATCTGCTCTCACAAGAGAAGCATAGCCTCCTGGTGCTGAGAGCCTTGTAGTTCTTAGTTATTTAAAAAAAATCGAAGTGGTCACTGAAAGCAAGGGTACAGTAGATAGAGACCTGGGAGAGAAGGGTGTTCCGATTTTAATTCATTTAACTCTAGTCAACCAAAGTATATTGAGCAGTTGTTACACATAAAGCTCCCTAAGTATGGATAAAATGTTATAAAATGTCATCCCTGACTTCAGATCTCAGAGAGAAAAACTGATGGTTTAAGCCAGTCATGCTCCTTAGTCCTCATCAACAACATTTATTTTATTTATTTATTTTTTGTGAATGGTATATTCCCAGATCATCAAGCCTGAAACTTTGGAATCATTTACAACTCACCCTTTCTCTTCATCACTCGTATTTGTATCACTTATCAACTTATCCAGTTGGCAAGTCCTGCCAATCCTTACCCCCATTTCTGCACTTCTGTGCTCATACCACCATTTGTCAAAGCCCTCGTGTCACACCTATTTTTCTGTAATAACTGACTAGCTAAGCTCACTAAGTTGATGACTTACTCGTGTCTCTCCTGTCTGTATACAGGTTCCATAAACCCTACAGTCATTTCACTCTGACTGGTGTACACTTATTTTCCACTATTCCTAAAACAGCCTCACCTTCCCACTGCCCTTCAAATATGTCATGCTATTTTTGCTTTCATGTCCCTATTGAAATCTTTGTCTCCCACCTGGCGTATCTCATCCATCCACTTAAACCCGCAGTTCTTGGCCTCCTGACACTTTTCAATCACCTGGAGAGGGCTTTTGTTTTTTCTTTTTTTTAGTTTTAATTTTTAATTTTCTATTAAGGTATCACTGATATACACTCTTATGAAGGTTTCACATGAAAAACATTGTGGTTACTGCATTCACCCATATTATCAAGTCCCTGCATCCCCCACTGAAGTCACGGTCCATCAGTGTAGTAAGATGCCACAGAGTCAGTACTTGTCTTCTCTGTGCTACACTGTCTTCCCCGTGACCCCCCATATACCATGTGTACTAATTATAATATCCCTCAATCCCTTTCTCCCTCCCTCCCCACCCACGCTCCCACACCCCTCCCCTTTGGTAACCATTAGTCCCTTCTTGGGTTCTGTGAGTCTGTCGCTGTTTTGTTCCTTCAGTTTTGCTTCGTTGTTATACTCCACATATGAGTGAAATCATTTGATACTTGTCTTTCTCCGCCTGGCTTATTTCACTGAGCATAATACCCTCTAGCTCCATCCATGTTGTTGCAAATGGTAGGATTTGTTTTCTTCTTATGGCTCAATAATATTCTATTCTGTATATGAACCACCTCTTCTTTGTCCATTCATCTACTGATGGACACTTAGGTTGTTTCCATTGTTTTTTCTCCTTTTTAATACCAAGGGCAAGGACCCAGCTAGATCAATCAAGCTGGAATTTGGGGGCCCCCGTCTTTTTGAAGCTCTCCCAGATAATTCTGATGTACTGCTGAAGTTTAGAATGACTATCTAAACATCAGGCCTCATGCCAGTGTCCATAAACCAGTCCTCCTGAGGCTCTCCTGGGCCACTTCAGCCACTGCATCTTCGATCTCTTTCTTTGAAAACTTCTGGAAAACTCTACTTCACTTTGCCCAAAAGAGCAGCTAATTCCCTACTTCACTATTTCCTAGCTGTCTCTGGTGTTTAGTTTATATTACAAGCTCCTGGAGGGCAAAAATAATAGCTCAGTGAAT
Source organism: Phataginus tricuspis (assembly GCA_029783875.1). Classification (NCBI taxonomy): domain Eukaryota; kingdom Metazoa; phylum Chordata; class Mammalia; order Pholidota; family Manidae; genus Phataginus; species Phataginus tricuspis. The sequence goes on along the minus strand of JAQQAC010009376.1, from coordinate 10,579,073 downwards.
AGAAAGCTCTTCCAGATAATGAAATACAAAATAGATGGAAATAAATTCAGGAACATTTCAAGTGACTGAGTGGGCAGAGGAGTGTCATAGGCTAAATTGTGACCCCACCCCCAACCCCAGCCCTTCAGAATGGGACTGAATTTGGAAAGGGCTTTTAAAGAGGATATTAAATTAAAATGAGGCCATTAGGGAAAGCCCTAATCCAAGCTAAGTGATGTCCTTATAAAAAGAAGAAATTTGGACACAGAGAGACACACACACAGGAAATGCCATGGGAGGACACAGCAAGAAAAGTGTCTGCAAGCCAAGAAAGGAGGCCTCAGAAGGAACCAAACCTGTTGACACCTTGACCTTGGACTCCCAGCCTCCAGAATGACAAGAAAAAGAATTCTGTTCTTTAAGCCCCCCATCTGTGGTATTTTGTATAGCAGCCCTGGCAGGCTAATCTGTGAAGCGAAGGTGTGGGCACATTGAAATTGGAAATTTAGGGAAGATAATGTATATTATGCTCATAAGCTCTGAGCTGTCAGATACCACTCAGCAACAGAATCAGCGTGGTAGGTTGCCCTCCCAGGTAATGGCATGAGGCATTTATTACTAAACGCTGGGACATCATTACAAAGGACATTAGAAACACAATCGCGCACCCACACACGAAGCAGAGAGACGTCTACACCGCGGAGGCTGTGTGCACCGTTAAGGAGAGCTCTGCAAAAGAAGGCACAGCCGTCCCTGGAGGGAGAGGCTCAGTGCAGCAGTATCTGTCTTCACTGTGGCTCTGAAGACGCCAGCCACGTGAATTCTAGAGCCCCAGCAACCACTTGGAAGCATCCTTCTTTAGTCAAGCTCCCCTTTGAGAGTACAGCCCAGCAGACGTCTGGATGTCAGCCTCCTGAGACCCTGAGCAGAGAGGCCAGAGAAGCCTGTACTTCTGACCTTCAGAAACAATGAGGTAAAACAACCATGTGTTGTTATAAGCCATTAATTTGTGGATATTTTTTACATAGTCATAGAAAATTGACACAGAACTTATTTATTAAATTCTGGAGGATTCAGATAGGGCCCATCATTTAAAACTCAAGGGAAATTAGTTTTTGAACACCTATAAGTTAACATACCAGAGAATAAATTAATGGAACCTGTTACCCAAACAACTAGCAGAGTTTGAAAAAACAAATAGGTTTTAGAAGGATTTCTGTAAGATAGTGGATGATCTTTTTGAAAACTTAAGGCTTATTCTCTACCTTTTCCAAAAATGATTTGAGGTAACTTACAAGGGAGGTTTGATGGCAATTGAAAAGACAAACAGTAAGTGAAACTGTGGAGGTTGAGGAGTGAACTAAATAAAAAACCTTGGCTAAGTATTATAAGGAATTTAGCTTTGAATATCTTAGAAGTCAAGATATTCTTAAAAGGGTAAAATGATAAACTCTAGCAGGGATCAGGGACCCGGGATCCTGGGTGTACGTTGGAATTCTCTGGAGAACTTTTGTAAGAGCATCAGTGCCTGAGTCCCTTCCCCAGGATTCGGACATGAGCTGATATGGCTTCACACACACAGTTATTTAGTTGGCCCCAGGTGATTCTAATTTGTAGCCTAGGCTGAACCCCCCCACCAAAAAATAACTTTTACTGTCAAATAAAAGTGCCCATGTGTCTTGCCAATGGGTTTCAGCCCTGGGCAAGTTCACTATGTATTCAATGTGACCAAAGAAATGACAATGTAATGTTCTTGGGGTGAAAGGGTTATACCCAACTTTATTCCCACGGTGGCAGGTCAGTCACTAAAATCTCGTTCACTCAGAGCGAGTCTGCATGCAGCAAGCCGGTCTCTGCCTCTGGGCCCCTCTGCCCATGCAGCCATCTCAGTCTCTGTCCTCGGCGCTGCCACCACTCCAGCCTCTGCTCTGCTCTCCTGCAGCCTTGCAGCGGTGCCACCGTGTGGCCCAGAGCACTGGGCGGAGCTCTTTATATAGAGTCAATAACGACGTATTGCCCACATGTGTGTGGTGAGCTAGCCAACCAGGGCCAGGTGAGAATCCTGGCCACAAGAATCTTCATTTTATACACACCATGCTAATTTATCAATAGGGAAACATTATCTTTTGGGATTTATATTGTGAAATTTTTATAATGTAGAATGTATTTTAGCAGTTTAGCAGAAAATGCCAAGATACTCTTTATATGGCCATTTCTCTTGACCTTTGACAAAAGGCCAAAGATATATCAACAAAATATAATTTTTGAAAGGATTTCTATGGGAGGATTAAGTAAATGAGTTTCTGATGCTATAACTTGACAGAATATTGGAGCTTAAATTACCTAGAAATGTGAATGGACACATCTGTCTTTGTAAATCTGCTTCAAATATCAACCATTTGAGGAAAGTGCATGATAAGGACTGGTGACAAGTTCAAGCTGAGGTCTCCTGTGAGAACCTGTGATGAAAACAGTCTGTTTAGATGAATGAAGAGACACAGTTAAATTCTATGTATCAAACTTATAGGTGGCACCTTGACATTAATTCGCAAAAACCTACATGTCAACTTCTGTTTTACACCATTTATAATTGAGATTTGGTTTTTTAGGAGAATATTCTTGATCACCCTGATTTTCAAAATGTTTTGTTAGATCCTACAAAAACACAAGCAGCATAGGATTTCTTTTGAGATCAGTTTAGTCCTTAATAATTGTTGCATATGAAATCCAAGGCTGACGATATGTCAGCTAGTACTGGGGAAAATCATCTAACAATTTTTGAGCACTTACAATCATTAACACACGGAGTACTGGCCATGCGCCCAGCCCTGTTCTAGTCACTCTATATTAACAAATCCTCAGGGCAATTTGTAAGGGAAATACATTATCATCCCATTTTATGCATAAGGACTCTGAGGCACAAAGATGTTAAGTGATCAGCTCAACGACGTCCTGCTAGCAAGTGGCAGTTGCAGGATCTCAGTCGGGGCGCTATGGCTCCTGAGCCTTTGAGCCCGTCCACTGAGACACACGCAGCACAATGGCAGGCTTTGTAGGTGAATGCAAGAGTCATGATATAAAACGTTCACTGACCTAGCAGTGCATTCTGGTGGAGAAACAGACACGCCAATACAGCTATCCCTGGGAGAGAAGGGAGGCTTGTGTGGACCGCATATGGAAGCAGCCAGCTGCATTGGGTTGACCCAGGCACTAGCCATTTCTGCAGCTCTTCATTCTGGAAGGTTCTCATTTCCCTCTGGTATAATTGCCCTGCAGCTAAATTTCCTTTAGGAGTTTTTTAGAGCAGGTCTGCTGGAGGCAAATTCTCTTAGTTTTCCTTCATCTGAGAAGGTCTTTATTTTGCCTTTTTATTAAAGAATCTTCTCATGGTGTACAAAATTCTGCACTGAATTCTCTTCTTTCAGAACTTGCAAGGAGCTGTCCCCTGTCTTGTGGCCTCTGTGGCTCTGAATCAATTCAAATCATCCTTCTCTGGAGGTGAGACAGCTTTTCATTAGCTGTTTTTTAGAGATTTTTTCTTTTCTTTTTCTTGGTTTTCCACAGTTTGATTTTCATGTGTCTTTGTATGGTTTTCTTGGAATTTATTCTGTTTGGGGTTCACAGAGCCTCCTGAATCTGCAAGTTTATATCTTTAACCAAATTTGAAGAGTTTGGTCTCATCATTGTTTCAAACATATTTTATGTACCAATTCTTCTGGGACTCCAATGACACAAATATCAAACCTTCTGATACTGTATGGCTCATGTAGTTCTAGTAATTAAAAAAAAATACTTTTTTTCTCTATTCCTCAGATTGGATATTTTTACCTTCAAGTTCATTGACTCTTTGTCATTTCCATTCTTAAGCTTTCCTGAACATTATTCTTTCATATCTGTGAATAAATCCTGGATTTTGCATGGAAAGCATGTATAGACAGTGCATTTTATTACCTATGTTCTCTCTTTGTACTCCCACCTGCGCCAAATGTGTGGTTTCATCGGGGTGGAGTTGGGCAGTTGGGTGGAGAAAGTGGGGCGACCATAGAGAAGTAATTTCCCAAGGGGGGCTCAGCCCCGGTGGCCTTGACTTCAACGGACCAGGGACAGCCAGCCCTCCACCCCAGGGGCTTTCCTGCCACCAGACCACAGAAAATGTGGTACATAGTGGGCTGTGGGCAGCAGAGAAATGAGCAGCTGTTGCCTCATGGAAAATTCTTCTCTTAGAAAAGCGTTTCCATTGCTTCTCTCTTCCCTTTCCATTCCTTCAGTTTACTCAACATAGTCCAAGGTCAGTGGACATTCTCTTTGGGAGATGAAGTGGGAGAGTAGGGGGCTGAGTCCTTCCATGTCTCATCTGTTCCAGCTCCAGTTACTCCACCTAGTCCTGAGTTTGTGACTTCATCACAGACCCAATGTGGAGGGCAGAGGTGGAGCATTTGGGGGCGGGGAACAGCAGGGTTCACTGGAGGGTGGGATGATGGGCTCCCACCATGAGCTCCGTGATCTCCTTCCTCCCCCTGCCTCCTCCGTGCCCTACTCTGAGCCCGGCTACCTCCCTCCTCTCCTAGGGTGACTTCCTCAATGCTCCTTCCAACTCCTCTCTCGGGCCCTGCATCTGTTTCCATTGCTTCTCCCAAGTCTGTATTCCCTTCTCCAACTTGCGTCCTGCTGCCTAATTATACCGTAGGTTCTCCTCCTGCGTCTGTAGCTTCTCCAGCCTCTCCCCTTCCAGCTCGCAGCAGCAGGACATGTCCCTGGGTTATTTTGGGAATAACACACGGAGAAAACGGACAACCCAAATCCACACCGTAGTCACTTGTGCTCATTTCTTTTTTCTTCTAACATTTTCTGCTGGCTGTTAAGACCAACAAAAATGAGTGTGCCTCACCTTGGACCCTTGGTCTCTCCCTTCCCTGAAAGTTAGTGAGCAATGGGCTGGGGGTGGAGAGCAGGGGAGCTACCACACCTCAAAGCTGTGCACCCCACTGACCTCCTGTCCACATGCTTTCCTCCTTTGTTCCACTTGAAGAATCTCACCAAAATAGTTTCTGCTCTTGGGCGGCCTGGGGCTTCCTTCATGGGCCTCCCTTCTTCAGAACCTGATGCCTAACTTCCAACCGCACTGCTTTTGAGCTCTCAGTTTCCCCAACCTCATCCTCCTTCTGTCTCCCACCTGGCCAATGGCATGGTCTGTCGCTTTCTCTGTCCCACCTTTTAAGCTGTTGCCAGCCCCTGGCGTCCAGAGAGCTGAAGGTAGATGCCCTTCTGACCTGCAAATTATTTCCGGGCCTCCCACCCGCATCCCCATTCCCTGGGAGCTAAATGAGACACCTCCCACCCGTCACTGCTGATTCCTTCCCACCATGATGACCCGTATTCACTGAAGGATAGTCTCAGTCAGCCAGGCTGGCTGCCCGAACTTAGCCACAATGACAATAAATGTAACTGCCTGGAACAGACTGGTAAATGTTTAGTTGACTTTAATCAGAACGAAAGAACTCAGACTTTGGGCAAGAGAGAATTCTGGTTTCACTTTTTTAGATGCAGTCGTCTGGTATTTTTTTTTTTTTCAAGGTTTTATTGTTCCATTTATTTAAGTTTGAATATGCAAGACACATCAGCCAGGAACATGGGAATAGGATTTGATTTTTACTTATTGTAACAACGTAATAGGGAATCTGAGTTTAAGGTGACTAGTATATAAATATGAAGTTTTGTTTTTTCTTCCCAGAACCCCAAATCCAGGATACACGGTTTGACACTTGGAATGAGATAGCTGGAATAGTGACTGCCAAGGCAAGCTGAAACCGATGGCACCAAAACCGTGACAGGGAAAAGCCACTAGGTTTGGTATCAACCAAGAAAAGAATAGGAAGGACGAAGGGACCCCCTACGCCGCCTTCAGTCCTTTCTCATGCAACATGCAGTCACGTTATTTTTGTCAAATTGTGTCTCACATGGCTTCAACGAACACTCTGTTCCCGAAGGGGTATTCTTATCTATTTTAATTGAAGTATATTACTCCATTTTGTTTACATTTATGTAGGGGCAAGAAGGAGGAATTTGCAGGGTAAAAATTTGGCCTTCAGTCCAGCTGCGTGACGCCGAGCAAGTCAATTATCCTTAGGATAAACTTTTATCCAATAAACAAAGAAAAAAAGCGATTAAACCGATTCTGCCCTATGTCAGAGTGGTAATGAATTTTTTTTTTAATAATTTATTTTATTTTAGTATCATTAACCTACAATTACGTGAGCAATACCGTGATGATTGAACTCCCCCCATCACCAGGTCCCCCCCACCAACCCCACCACAGTCACTGTCCATCAGCGTAGTGAGATGAGAATCGCTACTTGTCTTCTCTGAGCTGTACAGT
>JAQQAC010009376.1:10501328-10572218 GCA_029783875.1 Phataginus tricuspis | reverse complement strand
CTTGCTGCATACAGACTCGCTCTGAGTGAACAGGATTTTGGTGACTGACCCGCCACTGTGGAAGTAAAGTTGGGTAAAACCTTTTCATCCCAAGAACAGTTTGCTGTCAATTTCTTTGATCACATTGAATCTATAGCGAACTTGTCTGGGGCTGAAACCCATTGACAAGACAGGTGTGTTTGTTAACAGGCAGGGCTGGAATATAAGGAATCCCGAATGGGGCGTGGGGCTTCTCTGGTACCCAGCTTGCCTGGTGTGGGGAAGTCGGGGTTCCTATGGCCGGGATCCTCACTGAACTTAAACCACCTGATGATGTAACTGGCCTGTTGCTAGACTACCGCTTCCACACCTTTAGGCAATAAGCTATTACTGCCCTACAGAGAGAGCTCGGCCCAGTGCTCGACATCCCGCCGAGAGAACAAGCCGGTAATAAACCCTTTCTCCCCAAAGAAAGTTTGCTGCGATTTTCTTTGGTCACACTGAATCCATAGCAAACTTGCCGGGGACTGAAACCAATTGGCAAGACGCTGGATTTTATGATTGCTGACTCTGGGATGGGGAAATCTCAGTTAGTACTTACTAATTCTTAGATCCAGTGGAAAATGTATCATAGACTCTTTTTTAATTAGGAAGTGGAAGCTCAAGCTGTTTTTAAACCTGTCAAAAATAGTCCAAATACTGCATTTGGTGGAATGTATGAAGTGGAAAAGTCTGTTTCTAGTTGCTGAAAGGATCTACCACAAGATGGCAGCACGCAAGTGGTAGTTAATAGAAAAGCTCACGCTGGGGTAGTGCTTGTGTTAACATTAGGTCCTCGGATTTCAGAGGAGCAGCCTATGGTGGTCTGATAATGCTAGTTGCACGTCGGTCTTGCTCTGTGGGCTTCTGGGGATTAAATTCCCCCTCACGTTCTTTATATGCACTCTGTGTTTCTACCAAGCCTCTCTGACACGTCCCGGTGGCAGAACCAAGCCCACAGTCACGTATTTTGAGGAGAAGGTGGCTTAGTGAGGCTGGTCCCTGGAGGTACATGTTAGGTTCTCCTCTCAGCTTCTGGTGGAAGATTGTATTTTGGGTCCTTGAACTATCACGTTTGCTGTGGATTTGCTTAAGAACCGAACCCTTGTTTTCTTTAACTTATCTGTGGGAGATCCGCGGAACTGGAAAGCCGGCAGCGCTGCGATTCTCCTTTCTGAGAACGCGAGGGTAAGTCTGAACTCCAAGGCCGAGTGACAGTCGTCCCCTTCACGCCCAAAAGCAAACCTGATGTTTGCTCCCCTGGATGCTCACATCCTGGATAATGGGTGATTTGGATACTGAAGGGATTCACATGGTTTTTAACACTTGGAAAGAAAGCCCCGGGGAAGGATGTAGCCTTTTCTGTGTGTGGGGAGAATGGAGGTCCAGCAGGCCCTTCGCTAGTGCCGCCCTGTCGCCACGTAGCTAGGTAAATATTTACAAAGCTCCTGCTGCTTCCCTGGATTTGGGGCAGGTGTCTACTGGTTATGAAACCGTCTCTGCAGGGAAGGGAGCCTACTCACTTCTTATCTCCCTCCTGCATCAGAGTTCTCCAGACATGACAAAACCTCCAGAGGGAAGGGAGGTCTACCAGGTCCTATCGCTCTCTCTTTGCATTTAGGTCATTTGCAGCCCTGGAGATAAGAGGTAGGCCCAGACGTTCATCCTGTGAATATGCATTACCGGAGCTGTAGTCTTTCCTAAAGGCCCAGGATCAGAGTGCATTGAGGGGTAGACCAGTTAGCTCTGTGGTTGTTAAACAGCATCGATCTGCAAGAAACACTGAAATATGATGGAAATGTAAGGAGATAGGAAAATCGTATTTTTCAGAACCATTCTGAGGTAGAATATTCTAAGGGGTAGGGAGGAATACTTCGACAAAGGGCTTAAGGTGAAGGTAAGATCCCCAACCCCTGCCCCGCAGGGTAATAGCAAGCTGCCCAACTGCCTTCCAGCTGAAGAGCTTGTTTGTCAAGTGGGATACACGGTGTGGGTCTGAGCCAAGTTTCTAAGGACAAAGAGAAAACCCTGAGTTATCAATATCTCCTTCTCTTCCCCCAACCCCCCTATACCGACTCTCATAATCGTCAAACAAATCCCCAAAGAATGTGGATTTAAAGGAGCACCCAGTGATCAGCCTGTCACAGCGGCACATGTCTTTACCTGCCCAGGTGAGAGAGTCCCTGGGAGGACACTTCAGCGGGAAGCACAAGAAGAAGAGGTTCGTGGGAAAGGGTCATCTTCAGAGGACCTGCCTGGCGAGGACCTTTGCTTCTCATGCCTTCGTTGGCTCTCTTCTGCTCATATCTTGGGGCAATAATGACAGCCAGCTATCCCGAATATTTAAGAACTATCTGGTTTTAAATATTCTGTGCAGTTTGTTCAGTTAAGTATATTTTAACTTAATAGTCAGGTCTTAGGTCCTGGCTTTTGGCTCAGAAAATTAGTCACCACAGACTCAAGAGCTTGGAATCCAGCAGTTCTCTTCCCTGCAGCAAGAAATCCCTGCAAAGGCTGGACCACCTGGGAAACTGCCAGGCCAGGGGAAGTAGCCTACTCACCTTCCATCTCCGTCTTGCGTCAGGGTTACTTTGTCGACCCCAGTGGAACACGGTTGTTATGCCTAAGTGAATTAGTCACTGTGGAAGAAGATGAGATGGACCAAAGACCAGGCTTGATGGAGAGAAATATTTTTCGAGGGCTCTAAAAAATATTTAGAGAAATATTTCTAAGGAGGGCCCCTCAGAGTGGGAATGGACGGATGGACACAGAAGTGCAGTCATCTGGTGCTAGAATTTCACTGCCGACAGAATTGTCCAGTCTTGCGGCATGTCTTCTGGATCGCACTTAGCAGCCCCTCTTGCTGTTATCCCACTTCTTTCCCTTTCTCAACTTTCTCTTTTGTTTTGCCAAAGTAGTTTCTTGAGTAATCTCGTCATGATGGGAACGTGGCTCTAAACCTGCTGAGTTCCTGCATGTCCGGCGGTTGCCTCCCTTCCCATTTGATCCATAACTCGAGTGGGTAGAGAGTTCTAAAGTAAAAGCCATTTCCTATAAAAAATTTGAACACTGTGCTTCATAGTCATAGCATAATTCCTTTAATTTAAAAATATTTAAATAAAATTTTTTCTTTTAGGCCATTTTCTTCAGCTATGAAGCCTCTCCACCCCTATGAGCTTCCGCTTCTTAGGGAAAGCATTTCTTCTTAACCAGGGTGGGGTAAGAACTTCCTTTGAAAGTGTGTGTCTCCCTCTAGAGGATCAAACAGGTAGTCAGGGCGAAAAGCCATTCACGTTCAAGGCCATCAATGCCAGAGGCCGGAAGTGGGCCTTTTATGGAATTTGTGACGCACCATCCAAGGGACTAAAAGATAAATTTGCTCCTGTTGGGCTCCGAATTACATTGGACTAAACGCCAGCGCAACGCCTAAAACCTAGTACTCAGACACCCTTTTAAGTAACCTGAGCACACAGATTTCTGACATGGGACAGAGTGCAGAACACCTGTTTGGTAAATTATCAACTTCCAGGGCTAAAAACCATCTACCACTGCTGAGTCACAGGGTGAGAGAGAGGTAGGACACCTGGATGCCAGTATAAGGCATGGGCATAACTCCTATTCTAAGAAAGGTGACAGCTGATTATAGCCCCTCAGTGTAACTGGTGATGGTGAATTATGAATTAGTCCCAGGGAGAACTTGGTAACCGTCAGAGCTGTCCAGAAGTAGGATGGACTGCCTTAGAGATCTGTGGGCCTCGCCATTAAAACTTAGTCTTGATGGAGATATTGTAAAGATCCAATTTGATGGTTGGAAGACATGATCTTTAAGTTGTTTTTTAACCATGAGAATTTATGTTTGCATACCTTTGCGTGATGTCTGGCACTCAGTAGATGCTCAATATATGCTAAATAAAATGTTTGTGGATTTGATTATGATACAGCTGCCAATATGAATGCATCGCTTAACCCTTTGTTAGATTTGGTGCAAATTACCTTTCTTGGTCTTTGCAGTTTAACTGTTGACATAGTTTCAAAAGTGCATGTAGTCAGATATAGTGGTTACTAACTTTTTAATTTAATATACTGCTTTTAAACAAAGTTATCTCCTCACACCTCTTTGCCAGATATTTTAAAAGTGTTTTGATTTATTTTCCTGCAGTCTTTCTATTTAGTTATGAAATGCTGTTTGGAATTTATATTGCTGTTTGATGTGATGTATATGCCTAACATGCTCAAGGCTGTTTCCTAACAAGCACACAAACAAATCCCTGTCCCACGCCCCCCTCAGCCACTGCTCTTTCCCCGATTCTCCACCTCCCCCTCCCACGCCCACCCACGCCGGTTTTTGCATGTGCATCTTATATTCTGTGTTCCTGCTAATTCACTTACTAGTTCTGTTAGTGTTTTTTGTTTTTTCTCCAGATTCTTTGGCTTTTCTACATTGACAATTATGCCATCAACAAATAATGACAGTTTCACTTCTTCCATTTTAAGCTCTTTACTACTAATTAATTATTAATTAACCAACGCCTTTATTAGCTGTTTTTCTTAATTCCGACGACGGGTATGCTTTGTCCCTGCACCTTTTCCTATCTGCTGACTTCTTTTCTCTGCGTTTGTAACTGTTGTTGGCGGGAAGGTCAGTTGGTTCCAAGTTAGTGGTGGCAAAACTCTTCCTTTCCTTTTAATATGTGACGAGACAAAGTGGTTTTCAAAAGTCATAAACCTTGGCTCTGATCTCATGCCTGCTGCTCATCGGCTCTGAGATACTGGATAAGTTACGTGACTTTTCAGAGCCTCAGACATTTCCTCAGGTTTGAAATGAGGGGATTAGGATAGGTGTCTTCTAGCTTTAACATTCTGAACTTTTACTATCACAGGGCGTTGCTGCTGCACTTGTGCACAGGTTCAGAGGACCCGAATTTCTAACTTTGACCTCAGAAGCTTCTGCTGACTGCTGCCTGATACGCCCTTTACCTCGGGGCAGCTTGGCTGCATGATTCCTTCACTCCTGCAGTCAACCAAAGGCAGTGAGTCCACCTAGAAAGCCATCACCTTTGAAGTCCGTTTTGTCCCCATATCTTTTTATATATATATATATATATATATATATTTATTTATTTATTTATTTATTTATTTAATTTTTTTATCAAGGTATTATTGATATACACTCTTATGAAGGTTTCACATGGAAGAACAATGTGGTTACTACATTTACCCATATTATCAAGTCCCCCCCCATACCCCGATGCAGTCACTGCCCATCAGTGTAGTAAGATGCCACAGATTCACTGTTTGCCTTCTCTGTGCTACACTGTTTTCCCCGTGATCCCCCACACCATGTGTACTAAACAAAATACCCCTCAATTCCCCTTCTGCCTCCGTCCCCACCCACCCTCTCACAGCCCTCCACTTTGGTAATTACTAATTCCTTCTTGGAGTCTCTGAGTCTGCTGCTATTTTGTTCCTTCAGTTTTGCTTCGTTGTTATACTCCACAAATGAGGGAAATCATTTGGCACTTGTCTTTCTCCACCTGGCTTATTTTACTGAGCATAATATCCTCCAGCTCCATGCATGTTGTTGCAAATGGCAGGATTTGTTTCCTTCTTATGGCTGAATAGTATTCCATTGTGTATATGTACCACTTATTTATCCACTCATCTACTGATGGACACTTAGGTTGCTTCCGTATCTTGGCTATTGTAAAAAGTGCTGAAATAAACATAGGGGTGCATATGTCTTTTTGAATCTGAGAACTTGTATTCTTTGGGTAAATTCCGTGGAGTGGGATTCCCGGGTCAAATGGTATTTCTATTTTTAGTTTTTTGAGGAACCTCCATATTGCTTTCCACAATGGTTGAACTAGCTTACATTCCCACCAGCAGTGTAGGAGGGTTCCCCTTTCTCCGCATCCTCACCAGATTTGTTGTTCTTAGTTTTTTGAATGCTGGCCATCCTTACAGGTGTGAGGTGATATCTCATTGTGGTTTTAATTTGCATTTCCCTGATTAGTGATGTGGAGCATCTTTTCATGTGTCTGTTGGCCATCTGAATTTCTTCTTTGGAGAACTGTCTCTATATCCTCTGCCCATTTTTTTTTTTAATTTTGCTATTATTTATATACAATTACATGAGCAACATTATGATTACTAGACTCCCCCTATTATCAAGTCCCCACCACCCTTATCTCTCTTTTAAGAGGAAGCTACCTTTGACCTAGAAAGAGTATCTGTGCAGATAAGCATGAATGGGCATATCATACAGCAGAGAAATTTGGTCAGTAGAAATTCATCACCAGTGCAAAGTTTTGGCCTCACAGCTGAGTCAGACACCCTGAGTCGGGGACTCTGGGGGTGGGGCCCAGCCCTGTGTGTGTAACAAGCTCTCCCGGTCCAGGTAATTACAGTGCATTCCAGACTGAGAACCGCTGGTGTGGGGGGCGTGGCAGAGCCGCACAGGAACATGTCAGAGGGTCTTGGGGTCAGAGGAGGGGATACAGCAGTAAACCACACAGGGATTTTTTACTTTTGCTCTTAAAAATAAAAACTGAAGGGTATTTTGGTCTTTGGAAAGCTGTCACTCAAAAGAGGGGGTGGCATTTCTTTGGATGATATTTAGGCTGTTTTGAGAAGTAGAGAAGATTGAAACGATAGCCACAGGGCCTGGGGGTTGGAGTAGGATTTTCTCCAGGCCCTGTTGAGACAGGGACCATGGGCTTAGACAGAGTAGGGCGAGGGCCTCTGGAAACAAAGCAAGACAATCCATTGTGAGACTTGCTTTGGCCTGCTGGGGGGCCCAGCTTGTTTTTCCAACTTTCCCCAAGTGCTGCTTTCCTCCTCCAGCCCTAAACAAATGATTTGTTGCAACTCGGCAATGTAGCAAGCAAGCCCCAAACAACATAGTAAAAACAGGAAGGATTCTATCTTAAAACCCAATTAGTTAAAAAGTAAGTTTCTTAACAAACAGACAATAACTCAGCCCACCTGGGGAGTATATGGTCCCAGGCCAGGAAGCTGCTATCCTGGAAGGAGGAAATCAGAGCAGTAAAATTCTTGCAAATAACCAGGAAGACTAATAAGAAACTTAGTGTTTCTTCAAAGGTAAACAGTTTGGGACCACTTAGCAGGTGTACATCCCTAGCCCTTTGTCTCTCAACTGCCTATAAAACCCCTAGACAACGCGCCACCCCAGGACACTCTTGCTGAGCCAGGCGCTCTGTCCTTTCGCTTTCTCTGTAAATAAAAGCCTCTGCTGGCTCTCCTACCTTGAGTGTTTGCAAAGCTCATTCTTTGACTCCACGAGCAAGAGAACCCCGGCATCACTGTCACTCCAGACCAAGCAGCTTCTTTGGCCCTCCGAGGTCACAAGCACCTCAGGAGGGCAGCCTCGCCACCACGCTGGCTCCGGTGTGGATGGAGCTTTGGCGTTGGCTGTTCTCAGGTAGGAGTCCACGTCTGTCCCCTTAGGCTCTCGTGGGGCCTGAGTGAGCTCCCCCAGCCTCCTGGTGGGGCCAAGCTGGCAGTCCAGGGGCAGCTGGGATCTGGAAATCCAGGAGGTTTGGCTGGCACAGCTTGTATCATATCATCTTGCGAACAAAACGGTGGTATTCCTCTTGGAGGGACAAGGGAGCCCCCTTCATGGAGCAATTGCAAATATCTGTGGATTTTTTTAAAAAAAGGAAAGCTGGTTAATGGTTGGGGTAAGAAAGAGTCTTTATTTTAGATGGTTTAAAACCACAGTTGGTTTGGTAAAGTGAGGACTGTAGGCTTGTCTGGGAGAGAGAGGACATGTTCCTGTATGTTTGCTGGTTTCCTAGGGATTACTCTACTTAAAACATTGTGTTGAGAAATTCTTGCTACCTGGCAGACCACTGCTTTCATCACTTCTCTCTTGGAAGCCTGCCTTTTGCTGCAGCCTCAGGCCTGGCCCCTTTCCCAGACATAACCTCCTTCCTTAATTTGGTCCAATCCTACTTTTCTGACCTCGCCTCTGAGTTCCTGCCCGCCCTGCCACAGCCTCCCCTCCACAGGGCTCCACCGCCATGCCGTCACCCAGCCTGCTTGCCTTCCTCACACGCCTTTCCCTTCCCCGAGCCAAGCTGCCCTTCATGACCCAGCAGCCCTCCCTGAGCCTGCCAGCTCACACTAGCCTTGTTGCCATAACTCTGATATTTGTAGGCTCTTCCACCAGTTTAGTGGTGAAAAACATACCGTCTTGCATTTTTAACAGACTGCCTCTCCAGCTGGTCATTCCCGGAAGAAGGAACCTCCTTGGAATTCTCTTTAAGAGCTGGCATGGGGCTGGTTGCAGAGAAAATGAAAAGCTATTGCTGGGGAGAGCAGAGATTTGGTATGTTAGGTATTGAACAGAATCAAGGGGCTCCCAATTACGTTCCCATGAGCACTAGCTGGGTGTGTAATGGAGATGGTTCTGTCTGCCACACAGAATGGCTCTGAACATCTTAGACGGGGGACACCCTGCCCCAGTGGCAGCCATGTCTTTATGTCACCAGTGTTGTTCTAAGTTAAAGACAACTGGCTGAAGCTCAGTAGGACGGGAGAAAAAAACAGTGAGGCACAGGGAGGGGGAGTATTTACTATTTTCGCTCTTTGAATTTCAATGCTGTGTCTCTTTGGGGGAGTATATAAAGAAACACGAAGGACAAGCTAATGAAAACATGCTGAAAGAGGAGGAGGGAAGACACACAAAGAGAAGGGAGCTAAGAGTGTTTGACTTTCCACGGGGGCCCTGTCTTCTTGGCTGTTTCTGGTGAGTTCGTTTGGACCATAGCTGCAGTATTGTTCTATTTTGCTGATAGTCTGTAGGGAATTTTTCACTTTGGTGAAAAGTGGCACTAGGCATTTCCTCCCAAATACACGATGGCTGTAACATTTTTATGAAGTTCTTCAGATAATATGGTCTTTCTTAGACATTAATGAATCTGGAATGCATAGCTGTCACAGATACGTAGGGGCACGTTGATAGATGGATGGCACACGGATAGAAACCAGATCCAGCCCAACATGGAAAATCCCTGTACCCTAGAGAGCGCTACTTTTTCTCAACCACTGTGGGTACGTGCACTTAAATCTCCTTGGCTTGGGATAAAACTGACAACCACAATCAGTCATAAATGATGACTAGGCCTGCCCCTTACTTCCTTTTACATTGAAGTTCCTCTTAAAAACTATATTACTTTTGCTATGCAAATCATTTAAGGAAATGCATGGACATTAGGAATGTAGATAACACAAAGGAAAGCATTCACTTGAAATTCCATCATCCAGACATATAACCGCTCTGACCATTTTGCCAAATGTATTTCGATCCTTTTTTCCGTGAATACCTATGTAGAACTATCTAATTGAAAAAGGGGTGTCATAATAAAAATACGGTTATAAAGGTTTCCACTCAATTCATTTTAATGATATTTTTGCATCTTTAATCACCACCATCATCATTTTTAATGGCTCATAAGAATTCCTCTGGAGGTATCCTAATGTTTTAACATTTTTCATTGATTGATATTAGGATTAAAAAAGCTTCTACAAATAAAGCTCCAGTGAACATGTTTTACATACATATTTGGATACCAGTCTGATGATCTCCTTAAAATAAATCCTTTCAAGTGGACTTACTAAGTCAAAATATGTATTCTTTTAGGACTTACACTACAAATTGCTAAAATGTTCTAAGTGTCTGTGCCTAAGATTCTTGCCAACAATAGGCACTGTTCTTGTCTTTAATCTGTTACCTTCTGCTGGTTTTGATGTAAACTAGTGTTTTCGCAGCAGTGACAGGTGCAGGATCCGGAGTAGCCCAGAATCGGTCCGCAGGACTAACAGGACGCAGTGAGGGGCCCTCGTGCCTGGAGACATTCATGGGCAGTGCCACAGAGCTGCGTGTGGATCAAGGGTCTGGTTTATGCTTTTGTGCCTTCAAGATAAGCTTCTTGATAGGCCAGGTCTTGGACATAATGACACTGTCCGCTGCATTTTAGTCACATTCCTGCCTACCTGCTCCGCAACTATGTCATTTCCTTCTGTCCATGCTTTCTTCAGGCTCAAAACAACTGCTTTTTGTATCCTCTCCCTTTTCTCCAAACCTGCTTTCAGGAAAAAATCTGGCATCAGTTGTTCCCACCTTGGTATGAATTTTAATGAATCAGTTCATTCTTGGAATTGTTTGCATTTAAAATTTATACCCCAGTACAAAAAAAGCAGAGTTCTTAATGAAAGAAATATATTAACTGAAGAATTGTTTGTTTGGCAACTCTTAGAAATTCACTGCATGGAGCCTGTCTGTATAGAATTAAGATGGTGCCTGATTACCTGGGGAATCACTGCCTTCCACGTAGGCCATGACCCAACTTAGGGCTGGGTAAGGACGGGAGTGAATTCCACATGAAGAGGACAAGGACCTCCGCGTCATGGGTTTCAGGAAGGTGATGCTCTCTGTGTTTCAAATCTGCTCCTCAGTCTTACAGTGGGGCACTGGCAAACCTGCTTTCCAGGGGGAAAAGAGCCTGGTTTTAATGTAACTTTTGCTGATTTCTGTGGTATAAACACTCACAACACGGCAGGTTGTATGCTATTAACCATGTAACACTGCCTCACTCTATTCCCGACTATTTAACAATCATCACCTTTACTAAGAAGTATCAGTGATGGCTTTTAAAATACAGGCATTGCTTTCATATAGAGGTTCCTCATAAAACTAAAAATAGAAATACCATTTGACCTAGTAATTCCACTCCTAGGAATTTACTCGAAGAAAACAAGATCCCAGATTCAAAAAGACATATGCACCCCTGTGTTTATCGCAGCACTATTTACAATAGCCAAGACATGGAAGCAACCTAAGTGTCCATCAGTAGATGAATGGATAAAGAAGAAGTGGTACATATACACAATGGAATATTATTCAGCCATAAGAAAGAAACAAATCCTACCATTTGCAACAACATGGATGGAGCTGGAGGGTATTATGCTCAGTGAAATAAGCCAGGCGGAGAAAGACAAGTATCAAATGATTTCCCTCATTTGTGGAGTATAAGAACAAAGAAGCAAAACTGAAGGAACAGAACAGCGGCAGACCCACAAACTCCAAGAAGGGACTTGTGGTTACCAAAGCAAAGGGGGTGGGAGTGAGGAAGAGGGGGATTAAGGGGAATTATGATTAGCACACGTAATGTAGGGGAGACACGGGGAAGGCAGTAGAACACAGAGAAGACAAGTAGTGACTGTGGCATCTTACTCCACTGACGGACAGTGACTGCAATGGGGTGGGGGAGGACTTGGTAACATAGGTGAATGTTGTAACCACAATGTTACTCATGTGAAATCTTCATAAGATTGTGTATCAATGATACCTTAATAAAAACACACGCATTGCTCAGAGATATTGCAAGTTTGGTTGCAGGCCACTGCAATAAAGAGAATTTTGCAATAAAGCGAATCAAATGAATTTTTTTGTTTCCTAGTGCATGTGAAAGTTGTCTACACTATATTGTGATCTATTAAGTGTCTAGTAGCATTGTCTAAAAAAATGACATTGCATAGTTTAAAATACTTAATTGTTAAAAAATGCTGACCATCCTCAGAGCTGTCAGCAAGCAGGCATCACTGATCACAGATCACCAGAACAAATACAATGAAAAGTATGAAATTTTGAAAAAATTAGCAAAGTGTGACACAGAGGATAACGTGACCAAATGCTGTTGGCAAGATGGTGCCAATAGTCTTGCTCAGTGCAGGGTTGCCACAAACCTTCAACTTGTAAAAAAATGCAGTATCCGTGAAGTGCACTGAAGCAAAGCACAGTAAAAGGAGGTATGCCTGTAGACTCAGGTATTCAGGGACCGCACCTGTCTCGCCTGTTTGTTATGATGGGCGCACTGGAGAAACTGCTTCTCGGTATTATGTACCTGTTAGGCACCACATTACATCTTTTCTTGATCACGGTGGTTGATGCTGACACCTGTCTGAAATGTAGGGCTTGTCTCCTCTGTATTTCATGTGCACACCTTTGGGCTGTAACTAGATGCTCCTGGGGGGTTTCGGGCAGGCGTCTAGGACTTTGCTGAGAAAAACTTGGGTCCCGCTGCTTTGGGAACTGTGGCCTTTCAGAAAGAGGATATACGTCAGATCTCTTACTTGCCTCAATATTTTTTTTTGTGGTAGCTGGCACCAGCTAACGAAGAAGACAAAACTTTGTACCTAGCAGTGTCACAATATAAAAGAAAATGCTTATGAGGCCATACACATTTTTTTCTAGATCACAGTGCCTTAAAGTTCAGTGAGCGTCAGAATCACCAGGGAGTTTTAAAAATGTAGGTTTCTAGCCACCTCCTCCTAATATTCTGATTTAGTAGGTCTGGGACAGCCCAAGATCTACATTTTTATCAGCAGTTGAGCTGAATATGATGCAGGCTCAGGGGCTTGGGGGAGGGACACACTAGAAGAGGCCTGGTCTCGCCTCCTCTGCGTCTCCCTCTTGGATTAAGGTTGGTCATCAGACAGGAGCATGTTCAGACTTACAGAACGCCCCTTGCTTGGCTGCAAATCAGTATCTTGTGCTCTTGGTTTCTATCAAAGGCTAAGACAAGAACCAGACACATGAAGTCAATGTGTTTTCACTGCTGTTTAGATTTTATAATAAATTCCTTTTAGAATTTAATTTTAGTAGTGGGAAAAATCTCTTCTTTAGTATCTGAATAGGGAGCCATCACATTTTTTTTTTTTAGCCCCCAAGATGCTCAGGATGGACTAAATTTAGTGTTTAATAACAATACTTGCCCACCCCTGATTCCTGGTATAATTATGGCTGCTTTTTTCTCCATGTCTCAGCTTTTATTTCAAGGTGCCTTCAGTCACTTTAGGAAGTACACAGGGTGTAACAAAGCAAACGACAGATGCAACATAGATGTGTTAAATATCAGTATCCTAGCAAGGGGCATAATTTATCTCTTGGTACATGCAAAGCTGTGGAGTAGTAAGGACTTCATAGCACTGCTTTCCCATGCTGTTTCTTCTGTCTTGAACAACAAGCTCCTTTCCGTCCTACCTCTGTCAGCATGGGACTGACTATACCTTCAATAAAGACTTCAACAGGGCTGTGGACTGAATGTGCACGTGCCCCCAAGTCCGTTTGTGGAAGCCCTAACTCCCAATGAGACAGTGTTTGGAGATGGGACCTTTGGGAGGTTATTACATCAGGTCATGAAGGTTGGTTAGATTGGGTTGGTAGGGTTAGATTAGGTTACGAAGGTGGGGCCCTCGTGATGCATCTGGTTGTCTTACAAGAAGGAAAGAGAGAATCTCCTTACGCACACACAAAGGAAGGATCATGTGAGGAGGTGGCTGTCTGCAAGGCAGGCAGAGAGCTCTCCCCAGGAACCACGTGGTCCACATCTTGATCTTAGACTTCCCAGTGTGGAATCAACACCTCTTTCCATAGTGGCTGCACTAATTTACATTCCCAGCTATAGTGCATGAGGGTTCCCTTTTCTCCACATCCTTGCCAACGCTTGCTATTTCTTCTTTTTGATACTAGCCATTATGACAGGTGTGAGGTGACATCTCATTATGGTTTTGATTTGTATTTCCCTGATGACCTGTGATGTTGAGCATCTTTTCGTGTGTCTGTTGAATCCTGTCTGTCTTCTTTGGAAAAATACCTATTCAGTTCCTCTGCCCATTTTTAATCAGGACTGGGCCACGACTGCTGTGTGCCCGTTGGGTGGTAGTCACTTTGGGGGGATGTTCAGAAACTGTTCAGAGAGGTGCGTGCTGGGTGGTCTGCAGGGAAACGCCAGGGCTGGGCAAGGGGTGCTAGCAACATAGATGGAGTGTCAGAACTGGTGCCTCTGGAGGACCCTCCCTTTTATTTTTTACTTTCTGAATAATGGTTATTAGATATCAGCAATCAAAGGGCTCTGCTCAAAACGTGGCTCCCCTGAGCACCAATAGTTGTCCTCTCCTCTCTGAGGCGGCTCGGTTTTACATGCCACACTGACATAAGCTGCGCGTCAGTCTGCACTGGAAGAGAAGCTTCAACACTGAGCGAAACGCTTGCACATTGTCGTTTTAAAGTTGAACACGGGTGGTTCTAGAACTGTAAGGCAGTTATGACAAAGAGCTAATTGAGATTTAAAAGTCTGTGAAAGGTGGGAGGGGAAATGGGGAGCTGTTTAATGGGTACAGAGTTTCAGTCTTGCAAGATGGTAAGTTCTGAAGGCCCGTTGCACTGTACTGTGAATACATCTAATGCTAGTAAAGTGCACACTTAAAATGGTTACGATGGTAGATTTCATGCTGTATGACTTTGAGGGTTTTTTACACAATTAAAGAAGAAATCTGAGGAAGGTAAAAGAGGAAGAACACACCCAATCTGAACCATAAATGCTTGAAAGTAATTGTAACCTCGAGCCGGTGTGTATAACTGGTAGAAAGAGCGTACGTCTCTCTCATTTGTATTTTCTCTCTCTGCCTCTTTTTCCTCTCATCGTTTTGATGTGTAGAACCTACTGGAAGACTGAACGAAGTCGAGGTGGCCAGGGAGCATCGAGGTCACGGGTGGTTCTCTGGTGGTGCCCCCTGTCCAGGCGCCCCAGAGCCGCCCCCTGTTCCACCGGACCTCAGGGCATCTCAAGTAGCTTCTGAGTTCTTGATTCCTGCGGTAAGTCACTCCTTCAGGCCCAAGGTTAATGGACAGGGAAGGATTAATTCATTGATTAACATGTTGGGTCAAAGCCAGGCCTTTATTTATGCTGAACTGCATTTCAGACTCAGAAGTCCTGCCAAAAAAACCACAAACCCTGTGGCGATGACATCCAATGTGAGACTGGGACCATTAACTGGAACAACAGAAGCTCTTCTATAATGTTTCTGGGTCCCATCAGTGAGCAGGAGAATGGCTCCTTACCTTCAGATGACACTGGAAACACTGGAGGTCCGATGAGATTGGAGCCATAGGCAATAATAATTAATTTAATGACTAATGTTTTCTAGCCTGCTTGACATTTTGCAAGCCCTTCTTTCTAAATCATCTCATGTGGTCCTGACAAAAAAAAAACCAGTGGAGCTGGGTTGCAGCATCTCCCTGTGAAGTTAAGAAAGGATAGGTACTTGCTTAAGAACACATGGTTAGCAATTTGTCTAAAGTTACAGAACTGGTGATGTAGCCAGGGTTTGGACACTGTTTCAACAACCCAGGGTAGGAGGTGGCTTGGTGGTCACGGATGCTTCAGAGATTGGTAAAACCAGGAGATTTTGGTTATGGAAGAGACCAACATATGAAACCCTACTTGAGTTCCGAGTGCTTGTTTGACCTCACTAATCCATTAGGTTCAACTGTTTGCAAGGATCTTACAGGGCCCTATGGGTCACTAAATACAACTCAGATGTGGATGTGGTTGAGATTCTAGCACTAGAGGTTTATTTCTGTAATGTTGTTAAGTGTTCAGTCTTCTTCCCAGAAGGAGGGCCAGCATAGCGGGAGGGATTCCCTTCAGTCCTGGCCTGCAAGGTCATGCGGCGCTTGCTGCCAGCTCTCCGGAGAGGCTGGGGAAGTAGGTGACGTGGGTGAGCTTTAGCTGTGGACCAGCTTAACTATGCAGCATCCATGGTGAGAAGCAGCAGGGTTTCCAGGCCATTCTGGGGAGAGAGCTGGGCTGTGTGTGAACACAGACCTCCCAGAGGTGGTCCTGCTCTCGGACTGCTGGGCGAGAAGCAGGCAGCAGGTACAAGAGGCACTCATGCAGCTGATCTAAGATTTCAGCTCTGGGTGTCACCCTTTCCTCGTTCCTGCCTCAGTAGGAAGGAGGAAGATAAATGTCTTCCCCAGTCCCGTTCTGGCAAGAGTGTCCTTAGGTCACAAGTGTGATGATGATGAACCTCAGTTTCCCCATTTCTAATAGACATGTTGTCCTTCCTTAGCATGATGTACCCAGAGCCTTTCAAATTGCCTCCATCTTTCTTGCTCTCACCTCTTGCGACATCCCCCCAGTGGCCTTTATCGGTGGTCACAGGAAGCTGTAGGCTGAATGTTTGTGACCCCTCAAAATTCCTATGTTGAAACCTACCCCCCAGTAAGATGGTATGAAGAGGTGGGAGCCTTTGGGAGGTGATTAGATCATGAGAGTGGCGCTCTCGTGAACGGGATCAGCGCCCTCAGAAAACAGACCCCGGAGGGCATCCTTGCCCCTTCCACCGGGTCGGGACCTAGCAAGAAGAGGCCGTCTGTCAGCCAGGAGGGGCCGCACCAGGTACCGAGTCTGCTGGTGCCTTCATCTCGGACTCCGAGCCTCCAGAACCGTGGGAAGTTCATTTCTGTGTTTTACGCCACCCCCAGTCCGTGGTATGTCACAACAGCCTGAGCAAAGCAAGACGTGGTAGATGTTTGAGGTTCCCTCCCATTTCATGCTCATTCTTGTCTGTGTTCTTTGCTCTCGATGTGCCCTCTGCCTGGAATGTTGCGGTCTCAGCCCCTCCTGTAGAATCGTCCCTTTTAAAGACCCGCTCAGAAGGCGGCGCTCACCCCTTTGCACCCCCACAGAACTTGGCACAGACCCATAGTACAGAACCTGTCAGAGTTTCACCTCATTATTTTCCCATCGGTCTCCCCCACTCCTCACTGGGGTCTCTGCATCTGTTCACCTCCTACCACAGTTCCTGCGCACAGTAGGTGCTCAATACGATCAGCTGCTGAGAATTAGAAATATGCAGCCTGGAGCTTCATATGAAAGCCCAGCTGGGAAAACATCACCACAGTGGCCCCCTGAGGTAGGTAATTCACCTCCATTTCTAAGCAGAACCCATCTTTCACTGCCCTTGAAGAAGAATAAGTAGCCAATTCTACTTTTAGAGGAGGGGTCCTCATAAGTGCAGTGTGCTCTAGAATGTTCCGGTGCTAGCGGGTTTAGTGACCAAGAGGACCGCAGCTGGGGGCCCCAGGAAGGACAAAGCACTGACTGAACCAGGGCAGCGACATCTCCACGGACGGCTCCTTCAGGATGTTTCCATCCTCCCAAAGGAACGGTAACAATTTCCTCTTTCAAAGGCTCCAAATTGCAAAATCTTAGACTTGGACCGTATCAGACTTCAAGTATTGTTTTGTGCTCAGAGGGGGATTTCTTTGAATGGCAACACCAGGAGGAAATGTGGAGCTTTTAAAGTCAGAAGTAGGACCAACTCTTCTCAGTAGTGGGAGGTTCTATCAAAGAGGGTTGAGGAAAGCTGATAGGAAAGAAAATGGTCTCATTTCTATGTCATCTCAGACACCCGGGCATCTTTTAGACCCGTGGTCGACTCAAAGGTGGGAAGAAGAGAGCCTGTTCTAACACTCTTCTCTTCGCTCCCATTGTTACAAAGGAGGCTGGCACGACCTGCCCGTCGGAACATGCTGCAGGGTCCCTTGACCGGTCCATGATAAATACTCAGGCAATGAGGAGAAGATAAATGGAAGCTACTCAACAGTTCAATCAAAACAAAATGCACAGTTGGGTGACTCTTTGAAGGATCGAATCAAATTTTAAGCCAAGCCTTCTGTTTGTTTTATTAGTAAGACAATCCTAGGAAGTTTTTTGTATTAAAGTATGTATTATTTTACTATATTCATTAGGGTAGTTTGGGCCCAAGTACAGAATTTAGGTGCTTGAGAGCAAGGATTACATCTCATTTTTGCTCCCTCTTTACCCAAATACTAGCTAATGATACTATGAACTGATTTGATAGAGTGAACTTGAGATGTCAAATACTTAAGTATAATTTTTCTTTAATGAAACATTTTTCTCCATTAATTATATTATAAGTGATATATTTTGCCAATAGAAATTATCCTAAATGAACTGAGTACATATTTGATATGCTTCCCCCCAATCCTCCCCCCAAAATACACCTTTTGTTAGTATTATACATTGGACTCTGGTGCCCTTATGCCTGCAAAACTGGGTGTAGTTTTGGTAAAGTGCATCTAAGAATGAGAATTTGTTATTTAAAAAAAAGGCTGACAAGAGGTAGAGATTTCATTGTCCAACATATGGTAGTCTGTGTCGAGAAAAGTCTCTAGTTTATGAGGGGGAGTTCTGACTGAGTGCCAGGGTACTTCCCTGACAAATGTTCTTATAATACTAAGTAGGAAAAAGTCTTCTGACTCCACTTTAATTTGATTCTCAAGCATTTAAAGATGTTTTCTTTGCAACCATGGCAATGTACAAAACTTGAAACTATTAAAAGGCAAATTAAACCATGAGATGAGTAATAATATATCCATTAGAAGCAAAATAATATATCCATTTGTCAACATTTGACTCTCCTCAGAAAGTGTAGTTTTGAGACTTCATCCCCTTACAAAATCTTTGACCTCAGAGAAACTTTAACTGGTGAGAACACCTCTCTGTGTCTAGGCAGAACTTGAGTTAACGGAGAGGATTGTTCTTTCCAATGAAGAAGATTTGTATGTCTCAGCAAATCACAATGTTTGCAGCCAATAAACTCTTCGTCAGAGTCCAAGGGCTGGGCCCTTGGTAGGTGTTCATAAATATTGCCGACTCAGATAAACCAGATGTCCTGTGTGACACCAAAAAGCTAGGATTTTTAGTTTCTTGACTTTTTGGATTTCAACCAGCTCTCGATGCGTTTTAGTCCTCAATGGATCTGCTGCTTCTCTGTGTTCTTCCCCTTTCTCTTTGATCAGCGAGGTTCTTGCTCACGCCCCCGACTCAGCTGAGGCTGGCGCTCTGCCCCGTACAGATGATGAGCTCTGCCTTTGCACCCAGATGGTCTCGCCCATCTCTCCACCCTGACTCCATCCGACTTTTCCTGGCTGGACTTTCCAGCCCTGGTCGCTAAAAAATCGTGTGAACCTGTAGGTGCCCCTTTCCTCTTCTCTCCCCACAGTGGCCTGGCGTTTACACGGTTTATTCCTTGACTCTCATTACGTTAATAGACCACTATTCCCCTGAAAGCTCCTTCCTTTCTGAATTGTCTTCATAATAGAAGCAGACCCAAATATCATAAACACTAGGAATTCCAGTGCCAGTTTCCCATGCGACACCCCACCCGTGCCCTTGGCACAGTGCCCACTGCTTCTGGTACTACAAGTGGATCCAGGAACTAATGAGATTGAGTGGCCGTGTGCAGAGAATATTCTAGTAAAGAAGAGGGCAAAACAGGCCTCTTCCCAGGAGATGGTGTTTAAATGCTCAAGGGAATAACCGTTTGTTCAAGAGAGAGAGGAGGATTATCATGGGGTGGGGCTCGTATTTTCAGCCTTTTTCTCTTGTGGTGCGTGAAGGTGGATGGTGTTTTTGTGAACATGGACATTGCTGAGACACATTCTGCTTCCAAAGGCAGCTTGCTTTCTGGGCGCAGACCTGAAGGTGGGCGATGGCAGAGGTGGCATGGTGGGGAGACAGAGACCAGCGTTGTTAAATCAGATCCCCTGCCTTTCTAGGCCTCGGTTTCCTCATCAACAAACTCGAGGTGATAGTGGTCACAGGAAAAATTCCTGGAAGTTTTGTTGGGAGGAGGGAGAGGTGATGCATGGAAACCTTTTGGCGCCCTGCCTGAAACACACTAAATGCTCAATAAATAGCAGCCTCGGGGGGGAGGGGGGCTCCCCCAGCTCCTCCCTCGTCGCCATGGGGATCTTGCACAGTTGGTCACTATCCTTGTAGGCCTAAATTCTCCACGGTGGCCCTCCTGAGGACCTTGTTCTCTGACCTCATAGCCTTCATGACAAAGATAGTAACAGCTAATGATCACCCACTAGGTGCCAGGCACTATCTAAAGTCTTTATATGCATTAACTCACTAAATCCTTGCAAATATGCCATGAGATAGAAGATAGGGTATATGCATTCCCGTTTACATATGGGGAAACTGAGGCACAGGGGTGCTTTATTTTGCTGCCCAGCTGCTGCATTTAATAAAGCAAGCCACTGGCCTCAGGACTGAGACCCAAGGCTACCTCTTCAGCGACACCTCTAACTAGGAGTCTTTTGTGGACCTAGTCAAAAAAAAATCTAACAGCTATTTATGACGCCTTTTTGAGGGAAGTGTTTTGAGTTCCAAAAGCCAGTGTATCTGTGAGTTTGGGGAACAGTGTTCCTTCTTCGAGTCAGGGGCTTTTGGGGAGGGGGGGCTTCTGACTGCATCTAGGCTGAGCCGTGCTACGAGGTGGTCACCCCTCACACACCCCTCACCCTCAAATGCTCATCTTGCACATGTCCGGATGTCACCCTTCTAAGTCAGTGGGCCTGGTGGGCTCCTGGCAGTTACTTTATGACTTTGGACAAACCACCTGCGCTGGCCTTGTTTCCAGTGGCTTCCTACACATATCTCCCCAGACCCAGCTGTGCTCTTTCACCTGCTGGCCCCCATAATTTATGGAATGGATCTTTGGGTTATTAAATATTTTAACTATTACTTGTCACTTGTGTGAAAACGTGTTAGCAACAGGGAGATGCACTAGCAATTTCATCTTTTCTGTCTGTTCTTCATATAAGGGAGACATTTAGTGCCTGTTTATGGGGGATGCTTTATTGCTGATGATTCTGATAGCTATTATTTTGTGAGTCTGTTCTGTGGCCCAGCTCTTTATATGCATTCTCACCAGTTTCACAGATGAAAACACTAAGGCTCGCAGGAATTGAACCCTGGGTGGAGCTGAGGTTGAAACCCAGTTCTGTCCAGTGCCAAAGCTGGTTTTCCCAGCCACCTGGCTGTCCTGCTGACAGCTGCCCTGTGGTCCTCTGTAGGGATATGGGGCCTTATCCCAAGAACAGGAAACTTAAATTCCTGTTTGCTTCTGGAATCCATTATTTATGGGATTTACTTGTTTTATTTTGGCTAATATTGAAATCAGTTTGCATTTTGTGAGTTTACAGCAGCTCAGGGCATGGAGGGAGAAGACAGCAGCTTGGGAAAAATTAGATTGAGGTTAAAAATTAGCCTCATAGAACCAATGAATGGTGGTATCAAAGTGGGTAACCAAGGGTTGGCTATGTGTCCAAATTTTAAGGGAAATTTATATATAAGATGATGAGTTTTAATTTGTAAAGCAGTTTCATTAAGTTCAGACACTTCTCACTTGGAATCCATAGCAACTGAACAGCAGCAGAATTGAAGCTTTCCCATGTTTACTTAGCAAAACAATTTCTTTGAAGATTATATAAATGAATAAGATAAACAAGGACATGAGCTGTTAAAGGTATAACTGTTTTCGGTGAATTTTCAGTGCCTTTGACACATTTCTTTCCAGATGACAGTAAAAGTTAAGTATATGTCTTATTCCCAGAATATTAAAGTGGCCCCAACATAAATAAATAAATATTATTCATTCCTTCTATTAGCCTAGGTGGTCATCCTTTTCTAAAAAAAATGCTGGGCTTAAAATGGGTTTCAAACTGTGAGCAGCCTTCTTTCTGATTTAATGAGGTCTAACTCGTCTCTGCAATTTTTCATGTCTGTGCTCACAGCACCTTAGGAATGGTCAGTGGCATGCAGGGCTGTCGTGTGTCTACTGACAGGCTGTACCGAGCAGTGAGGAAATCGCTGCAGACGGGGCAACCCCAACTAACTGCAGTAGAAGGGCGCTGGTTCCAGCACTCAGCACTCCCTTTTTTCTCATGGCCATTTCTGGAAAAGACAAGCTGTCTCAGATTCATACAGTTTTAGGGCTAGAAAGGAGCTTACTCCCTCATTCTCAGATATTCCTTGGGAACACCAGTTTCCTTGAAAACACAACCCAAATAAAATGCAAAGCAAATCAGTTGCCTCCTGGGTCTGTCTTCCCCGACCAGTGTTTGGTTTCAGTGCCAACATCCGCCTACCTGCTCGCAGGCCCAGGCCTCTCCCTCCCTCATCCCCTTCTTACTTACTCACCTACGGAAAAAAACACCAGGCCACCTCTCCAGCTCCAGAAAGACTGCGTTGTGTTGCTACTCATCATGTATACCTTGTTTTGACATCTTTTGGGGTTTTTCAAAATACTTAGATCGATGAAGGGAATCACGTATATATTCAGGCCACGTAAAAACGTCCAAATGGCCAAGATCGTGAGTTTAACTGATACTGACTGCTGTTAGGTCTGTCCCCTGGTACCAGATTGTCTCGTGAATGTCATTCATTCATTCAAGAGGCATGTGCTAATGACTGCCAGATGCTTTCTTTTTATAGTAGAGTGATGACTAAAGCACAGACCTTGTCTGGCAGGAGCTCACCACCCAGCAGGTGAGGGCACCGGCTCACCTGGCTAAGAGGGCGGGCCCTTTGACGGGTTTCTGGTGATGGTGATACGTTCACTGACCCAGCTTACCCAGAGTTTGCTTGAGAACCAGGGCGCTCGTATCCCAAGGCCAGCTGAGTGGGAGGAACAAGGAAGGCTCCAGGGAAGACGGTAGTCAGGGCCTCCTTGGCATCCTGTTCTGATGAAGTAAGCTGGTTGGACTCAGTTGTGTGTGACCTGGGACAATGGCAGAGGCAGCAAGTCATGCTGACTGGCGATGTTGATACCTGGATGATCCAGTTGTCCCTAAATCCTTGACAGTTGATTCCACACTGAGGGTGCTGGGTAGGTGACTGGCACCTATCAGTCACTACAGGCCCTCTTCGTAGAAGAATTTGGACCTCAGTAGACAGGGTCCAGCATCAAGTCGATGATTCAGGTGCCACTTGTAAAAAGCAGATTAAGTTGATTCATTTCTTCTTCTAGGGATTCTCTGCTTATCCTAAAATCTTTCTGTTTAGGAAAACAGGCTCAGAGAGTCATAACTTCCTACCTCCAAGGCTTGGCTTCCTTACAGAGTCAGGTTTCCTTGAGGTTAACACACCCATTCTCAATTCAAAAAAATAAATCAAAATAAGCTTATAATTTCACTGTTTTGTTTTGATTTTTTTCCAATTCAATAAGTGTTCCATTTTAACAACCACACTATGCTTTTATTTTATGGTGTGTTTTTTTTTTTCATCAAAGAAGAGGCACAGAATTGCAAGATCCTCTCTTAGGTTTAGTGCAGACACCTGTTTCTCAGAACATTTGTCTTTTGTGTGGCTACTTGTCTTCTATGTGAGTAATAGCAAGGAGAAAAGAAATGAGAAAAATAGGTTGTCTTTATTTTCAAATGGAATTATTATGAAAGCACATGCACAAAGTATCTCTGAAACAGCAAAAAGTTCTGTATGTATACTGCAAGATGACTGTAATTAAAGCAGTGTGTTATTGGTACAAATAGTAAAACACAGATGAAAAGAACAGAGAAGGCAACCACAAAGCTGACCCCAGAACACGTAACATAAGAGCACGTGGCAAAGCTCTCACCAGTCATTGCTAAAGGGATGGATTTATTTAATGAATGATGACGGGAAAGTGGAGGAGAATGGGGACTCTCAATTACAGTTACTTTCACCATCAAAGATAAAGGCATGTCCAAATGAATTCCTGATGGATTAAGAGTAAAAAGTAAAAATGAGACCATAAAAAAATTCCAGAAGAAAATACAAGTGATTTCAGAGTAGAAAAAGACATTGTAATTAAAAAAGTCGGTGGAACAAATTAAAAAGGGAAAGATCAATAAGTTGAATTATATAAAATATAAAACATTTTTTGGTCAAAATATCAAGCAGAACTAAAACATACATTATAAAAGATGGCAATCAAATATATTAAGAGCTTTTAAAATATAATATTATAAATTCTTTGTGTGAATAGAAATATGAGTGACTATACAGATAATTTGTAGAAATACCCATGAATGAAAAATACACATAAAAAGTCCAAACTTACGAATAACGAAAGTGATTACTTAGATGTGATCGGTGACTCTACTTTTCATTTATCAAATTAGCAAAGATTGAAAAATAATACTTAACTCTAAGGTACATCTGCAGGAAAACAAGCCCTTTCTTGTACTCCTCATGAATGTGTAAACTGGTAAAATCTTTTTTAAAAAACAATTTGTCAATATATATCAAGAATCCTAAAATTATTTATGCCCTTTGCTCTAACAATTTCATATCATGAAGTAATCAGAGAGATGCTGACCAGTATTTATATTTGGGCTGGTCATTGTAGCATTAGTTAAAATAATGAAAAATATTCCACAGAGAACAATCATTAATAATGTTACACACCAGGAAATGGAATAGCATGCAGCTAGTAAACATCTTGTTTTCAAAGCATGTTCAGTGGTGTGGGGAAAGTCTCATAATATGGTGTTTAGAGAAAATAGATACACTTGTCCCATTTTTGGAAAAAAAATGTTGAGAAATAAAATGGAGAAAATACACCAAAATGCTAACAGTGATAAAGGTATAGGTTTTAGGCTTGCTGTCTTCCAGATTTTCTACACTAAACCCGTATAATACAGAGCATGAGTAAGGATCTAATGGGACTATGTCACAATGTTTATTTTCAAGGACTGCCCAATGCATTTTTATTATACTTGGTGTACTCTATCACTGAGTTGTACAACCCAAAGACGTTTATCTAGAATTCAGTCTCTTCCCAATAGGTTCCCCACCTCCTTTTCTTTTTATTTCTCTTTGTTCTCAGCACACCCTCTGGCCCTCCAGATCCATGGTCCCCCAAACCCTTCTCACTGTCTGGAATTTCCTAAGTGTTGCTCCCTACACATGCAGGGCTCCTGGAGTTCACCTCTGCTCCAGGAATACCTTCCCCGTCTGGCCACGGAATCCCTATAGCCTTTATTATATTTCCCTATTAACTGTGTTTTTGCAACTAGATTGTAAGTACCTGTAGGACAGCCATGTGTGCTATCTAGAGCAATACTTGGCATATAGAAGGCAATGTTAGTACACGGTGGGTACTCAGTAAATATCTCATTCCTGATGTAATGGCGGCAACACAGTCTATCAGACACTTGGAAAACTTTTTTGGCATATCTCCCCTCCACCCAACCCCCCAAACAAAGTCATTTAGAACCGATGGGCAATCTCAAATGAGCCTTCCAGACAGAATACACATTAGGCCGCAGGACTAAGAGCCATTTATTATCCTCTCCTCCTCCTCTGGGATCCTGTTCATAGATGTCTGTGCTCATGAGGAGTCGGTGTGTCTATTAAACCTGGTAGACGCTTGGGCTGTCCTCTCCTTTTAACCTCACTAAGGAGGGAGTTACTCACTAAGCATAAAGACTGGTTTTTACTACCTTTTAAAATAAATTAAGTCATCCTCACTTAGTTACTGGAGTTTTAGGGAAGGTGGAGCCTGCCTCACAGGGCCGGAGCCCAGCTGTTTGTTCTGGAACAAGGAATGGTGGTAGGAGCTGGTGGCCGCAACACACAGGCAAGGGGCCACAGGCCCAGACCTTACCCTGGCCGGGTGGGCGGCACCCGCAGACTCCGGGCTGGAGGTCAACAAAAGGTCATGAGGGGGGAGCCTGAGGCAGAGTCGCCATAGGAGCTCGTGAGGTCTCAGCTTTGTGACCCATCATTTGCTCAGACTGTGGGAGGAGCCCTAGTAATTGCATAGCTATAATTTTGATTTATTTAGCCAGAGCTGGCCCCAGATTACGTAAGCTTCAGGTCCCAGAAAGCTTGGCTTGCACCTGCTAGAATTCTGGTGACCAGAGTGCCCTGTCTCAACAAGTGGGACTGTTCAGCTCCATGTGATGACAGCTGAGCAGAAATGTCGCTAGAGCTTCTGATTTTTCAAGAGCAGCAGGGAATCCAGGTTTTTGTATGAAATCTACATTTTAAATGTTGGCAACTTAAAACAAAAAGGAACCCCTCTCTGGCCAAAAAAAGTCATATCTATGGGGTTGATTGAGCCTATGGACTGCCAGACTGTGATTCCTGGTTATGTGAGCCCACAGGGATTGCCAAGTGCCAGGGATGGCATTGTGGCAAGTGCACCTGCCTGTTAAGAACAGGTCTGGCCTGGTCTAACCCTGACTCTAAAAGAGCTCTGCTCTTTTCCGTGGCTGTAGCCAACAGCCAGACATTCTCTAAGTGTCTGCCACTGGTCACAGGGCAGGGAGCTGACCGAGGCTGTGGATGGATGGATGGGTGTAAATTCATCCTCACAATTGGCAAGGCTAACTGAAGAACATGGCCCGTGGACAGTGATGGAGCAGGGAAGTCACCTTGTGAACTTCTGAGGACGACGAGGGGGGCTGTTGTCTTTCCCGGATACTCCTTAGTCTTGGAGGTGGATGAGTGAGTGTTTGGGCAACTTGTAGGGCTGCAGAGCCACTGATTTCAGGAAGGATTGCTGTGCCTGCTTAAAGGAAAGGCAAGTCACTTCTTTATAACCCCAAATCCTCCTGAGGCTGTGTACCCTGACATTTCATAACTGCAGCTTTTGCACAATATGAACACTCTTTAGAAACTATAAAGGGCCCCCAACGTGAAGGGATTAGTTCTGGGTGCCACTTCATGTGCAGAAGGCGAGTGCCCTACTATAGCTCTTGGTGCCACATCCGAAGGGGCCACAGGCTGGAATCTGAGGCAGATCATGGGAAAAGGGCTCTAGGAGAGAGACAGGCCAGTGGGAATAAGAAATGACCAGTGATGGCCAGTGACAGCCTGTGGGCATCCCTCTGCTGTCAGCTCACATTGGTGATAAAGCAGCTCGCAGGGGTGGCACTGGATGGCTCATTAGCTTGGTGTGAGATCCGCGTGGCTTCCCACTAATCCCTTGTGGTGACTAGGCATGTGAAGCTCGGGGCCAGAGGCAGAGGGATCTGTCGTATAGACTTCCCTTGTCCCGACTGGAACAGAAGCAGCAGCAGAAGCAGGGGAAGGGCCGAGTACAGAGGGTAGTGCAGAGGCAGCAGGAAGCCATGCTCCTGTGCACAGGCTGCTCCTGGGACCGGGCCTGTCACAGATGCCCGGTTGGCTCTTGAACTGCACACATCACCACACGTGGAGATTTTGGCAGAGCACGCCCGCCCCACTCCTGCACCCTTCATGCTTGCTTTCTTGTAAGCTTTTTGTCTTGCTGCTGGGCCTTGGGGGAGTGAGTGACTCCCTTAAATGCACAGGACAAAGGCGGGGCTGACTGAGCCTGGACCACCTTGTCTAGAACTGCACAGGCTGACCTGTGACTAGTGTCCTTTCAGGCATGTCCTGCCTGACCTGCGCAGGATGGCAGGATTCCTGTAGGTAGGTGGGGACAAGAGCGGGAGCCCCCAGGAGGGCTGTTTTGGTGCAGTGCTGGCGATATGCCCAACCATTTCAGGGCCACGGTCTCCTTTCCATGCCCTGTAGCTCCGGTGCTTGCTATCAGGTACAGAGCTGAGAAAAGGACTCAATACACTGCCATTTCATAGAAGTGCATTTTCACCCTAAATTTTTTAAATCTTTATATTTTTAGAAACTGCAGCAGATAACGTGGCATAGAAGATTAAAAAGGAGATGAAGAATTTTTTCATTTCTCCAGGGAGTTAGACTGTCTACCTGGAGCCTTCCTGGGGTCAGTATTCCTGGTATGTGCTTGGTAGAATTGCGTCCCATTGTCTACAGATTCATTGGCTCCCAAATTAATATATGACTTCCTACTGCAATCCAGGCCCTGGTTCAGATGCTCGGCATCTAAGATGAATGAAATACACTCCCTAGTGTTTGGAGCGTCCATAAAGAATAGTGCAAAAATTAGATCCCCTCCGGTGACCATCACCCCAACCCAGCCTTGAATTCTATTTTATCTTCTCGTGATGGGATCCTTGGATTACTTAGGTTATTGGCCATTGAGAGCAGAGTGACATGTTTTTATTGTCCTCGTCTTATTGTCCTCACCAGGCCCTTGCTAATTCTTTTGCTTTTATGTGAGCTAAAAATCCACTCTCTTGTTCTGCTGGTTTAAATAGCACGCTTCATTCCTCTGGTTCCTACTAACTAGCTGTAGCATTTGGAAATGTTCTAGAAACCAGTGGTGTTTCTGCTTACGTAAGAAGAGGACCACTTAAAAATTGATGGAGATCGGCTGTCTCCCAGGGGGCGTGAGCAGGTCTGGCTCGCGCTCAAGCCTCGACGAGGTGGGAAGACAGCCAGAGTCGGCCTCGGTGGTCTCAGGTCCATGATGTCTCTGCTTCTGGTTGTTTATAGTTGCTCTGCATTGTATCTAGGTGTAGGCTTTTTTAAAATTCATGTTTTGTGGGATTTGTTGAGCTCTTGAAAATGTGAGTTGGTGTCTGTCCTCAGTGCCGGGAAATTTCTGGATATTGTCTCTTCAAATATTGCCTTCGTGCCAATATTTCTTTCCTTTCCAGATGCCAATGAAGTGCACGTTAGAACTTTTGAAAGTGTCTTCTTTGTTATATTTTCCTTTTTTTGCCTCCTTTTCAAGCTGAATTCTGGAGTTTTTTGTGACCTACCTTCCAGTCCCCTAATCCTCACTTCAGCTGTGATAATCTGCTCTGACCACTGTACTGGGTTTTTAACTTCAAGACTGAATTTCCCCATTTGAGAGCTTTTATTTGGGTCTTTTAAAAATCTTTTATGTCATTTTATATAGTTTCCAGTGCTCTGTCAGAATTTTCAAGTGTGACATCTATGTTTCTGACTATAGTGAATAAAGCTCTTTGGTAGTCTGTGTCTAAGATGTTCCCATTTCTGAAGTTTCTGCAGGCCTATTTCCACTCTCAGCTGTTTCTGCTATTCTTGATCATAATGTCCTGTTTTCTTGGGTGTTTCAATTCTCTTAGTAGGCGTTGGACATTGGAAAAATATATTTATTTAAAATATATGTAAGGCCTTGAAATATATATATGTGTGTGTGTGTGAGAGAGAATATATGAATATTAATAAGAATAAGGGTGCAGTCTTCTGGAGAGGCTTTTCACTTGTGTCTGCCAGGCATTGAGGGCACTTCCTGTCTGAAGCCACTTTAATTCAAGTCAAAGCTTGAGATTCCTGGACTTGATGGTGCTGTGAATCTGACTGTGAGCCTGAGGGCTGCCCACTTCCCCTTCTCTCTCACTTCGTGGACTCACCCCAAAATAGCAAGTGGTTTATCTGAATCCCCAACCGTGGCAGGCTCTGGACTTGGGCCTAGTGAGACTATCCAACCAAGAGCTTATTTTCAAAGTTCTTTTTTTTTTCCGGATTGACAAATGCCTTAGAAAAAAAGCTTTGCAGTCAGGCTCACCTCGCCAGGGTTTGCCTGCTCCTAGATTTTGGCAGGTGTTTCTTCACTACCTTATTATTGCTTTGATGCTTTTAAGAAAATTGAACAAATATTTCATCCAGCTTTGAAAGTTGTCTTTAGTAGAAGGGCTGATCTGAATTACTTAGTCTGCCATTGCCAGAAGCACAAGAACCAGATGACCTAAGGTTAAATCCCAGCTCTGTCACTTATTAGCTAGCTGACCTTGGCCAAGTTTGTTCCCTCATCTATTCGATGTGTTCATTAAACCCTAGCTATTTGACAGTGTAGCTGTAAAATTTAAATGTGAAAGTTTTTTGTAAGGTGGTACAAAAACATTTTATGATCTGTGTCCCACACTAGAATGTAAGCTCCGTGAGGATGGTAAATGTATATTTTTCACTGCTGTTTCTCCAACCATGCCTGGTGCATAGTAGACGCCCACTAAACATTGACTAGGAGAAAGGGTTACTGCGTGTATTTTAAAATAAAAACATATTGGTAAAGTGTACTCTTGGGTCAACCTGGAATTTTCATAACAGCTCCTACTATTTAAAAGATCCTATTCTTTATTGTTTTATAAACCTTATTGTTAGAGTGATACAATCACTGTTATTTTGTTTTAGTTTTTTGCTTGATACTATTTAGACTAGAATCTTCACCTTAAGTGAAAATATATTTCCATTGCTTTGTGAAAATCTGGCTGCCCGCTGTCTCCAGGTTGGGCTGTTATAGATGGCGCCGCCTTCTTTGTTGCAGAGGATAGTGGCGTGGATAAAATGTTTCTATTGTCAAGCCTTGTTCAGGCACATTTCAGAAGGAACATGTCTTACAGTGCTTGAAGTCTGGTGTCTTCTACAGTATAAACAAAATCAACAGAACTCGATCCCTAAGTCTCCTTAGAGTAAAGCTCAGTCTGTTTCCAAAGCCGATCAGGAAGGAGGTGGTGCGATATGGGATTCAGGGTCACTGTTGAATCTTAATGATGAACTTTTGTATTTCCTTGGGAAAAATTATTTTAATACATGCTCTATCAGTCATCGTTGCCACAGATATTCTCTTTCTTGTTTTAACCAGTGAGTGGTGTAAAAGTGGTAATGGGGCTTACCTTAAGCCATAGAAACTGGGGTGCTGGGGCACCTCATTCCTTACTCTTCTGCAGCTTTTTAACGATCAAAATTTTGTAATCAGAACAACTTAGTGACCTATGTATGCTTTTATTTAATGATCAAATGATTGGGCGAAGAAGTCACAGCAGCTATAAGAACTACCATTTACTGATTGCCTTTGTGTTAGAGGCTTTACAGTTACTCATTATTTAATTTTCTTAAGACCACCATGGCTCAGGGTCAGGAGATCCGGGTCCGAAAGCTCCATTTTATAGATATAGAGGCTGAGATGACGTCTCCGCTGTACATAGTATATAAATTTGAATCAACATCCAAAGCCAACTTCAATGTACTTAATCTTTCCCTAGTATTGCACAGACCTGGGATGTGGTGCTGGAAAGTAAAGCACATGAGACTTCCCTGGCGGACACCCATTTGCCCCCTTCTCCCTCGCATTGGCCATTTGTCATTTGCGGGGAAGGCTGGGGAGGGTAGCATGGCTCTGACACCCTTTTCCCCAGAATCAGAATATTCACAGGCTCCCAGAGAGCATGAGCTCCAGTTCAATTCAGAAGTGAACCATGGGGAAGAGGGTGTAATGCAGATGGTCAAATTAAAACTTTGGGCTTTATGTAGGCACAGCAACAAAAAAGTTCAAGGGTCTCATCCAAGGATATATATCAAGCCAGAAATAGAAGTCGGATCTCTGGCCTGCCTGCAGGTCTGGGGCTGCCTCTAATTGAACATTCGCATGAGTCACAGATCCACCCAGCACAGGGAAGCAACTAGGGTCCCAGCATCTTTCATAACCCTCGGTAGCTGGGTTGAGGGAAAGAGAGAAATTTTTGTTCATGAGCTCATTCCAATCAGAATGTGTCCAGACGCCCAAATATTTGATTTGAGCCTGGTTGCTAAGAGACCTCCCACTGGGACCCAGCTGCCTGCGGGCAGGAGGGCGGTATTGGCATCACTTCAGATTTCTGCCACTTTATTTGAAACCAGAAAACCTGGAACCTTGGCCTCCTCAAGGCAGCAATGGGGAGAGGAAAGAGCTGAGTGAGCCAAGCAGCAGAGGAAAAATCCCCACTGACCTTGTGCCAGGAGCTGTGGGAGGGCTTAGGATAGAGCTCTTCCTTGTGGCTGTTTACTTGCTGTGAAATATGCTAGTGTGGTAATGAGGGGGAAATGGGCTTCGTGCTTCGTCGTGCAGGGGACATCTCGAAGCCACCTCAGGGATCTCAGAGCCATGCTGGATTGCTGAGTGACACCTGGGCCTTGGGAAGGCTGCATTGATTCAGAATCAGAGCCACACTCCCAATGTCTTGGGTTTTAATTGCCTGGTGACTTAATCCCCCTCGGGGAATGCCAGGAGAAGCGGCATCCCTGACAACTACGTGAGGGGTCAGTGCACAGGACTGCTGGGGAAACCCTACACTCTCGACAGAAGGCAGATGGCTGAACCTAACAGGTGTGACCGCTACCAGTGAGCGACGGTCACTGCTTCCCCATGCTGCACGGTGGAATGGAAACCTCTTGGCAGGACCCCTGGCCCCAGTGCCATCCTCAGGACCAGATAGTGATCAGTACAGGCCTTAAACTCTCTCCAGGGTACAGATATCTCTCCTTTTTGAAAGTTTGTGTTACGCCACTTTGCTTTTATGAAAGACCTACATAACCTGCTTTTGCTAACTGAAAGAAAACCTTTTTGCGAAAAAAAGGCAAAAAGTGAGACTAGCATCCAGTGTTGGTTTTGAAGCTAGGCGTTACAGGGGCAGCACGCACCCCAAGCAGCGAAGGGCCTCACCCTGCACCCCCCACCACCACAAGATCCTTCTCCAGGACTCCCACGCGCAGCATTGAAGCATCGAGCCCCCAGAGCTTGGGGCTGTGTCTGTGAGCATCTGTGCTTTGTCACAGTTTATTTTAATACCGTTAACAAGATGTGTCCTAAGGTTTTAGAAAGGCCTGAAAGGTTATTTTCTGGTCTGGAAACAATAAAAAGTTTCCGTATAAATGAATGGAAATTGCTGCTTTAATTTATGTCATTTTGTCTTACAAAAGGTTTCATAGGAACGCTCCACTTCCAGATAGCGGGGCGGGGAGGAGGAGCCTGTATTTCGTTTCTGAATTTGGCTTTATTACTTATTTATAAATAAAAGTATTTATGTGAGAAACATAGGTTTTGCTGTCAGGAGTTTCGCCTGAGAGTTATACTGTGAAATGTAAAGGTCACAGATAGTTGTCCCGGCCGGCGGGACATCGGCGAGGACCTGGACAGGGGGAGGGGGAATTTGGATGGAGACAAGAGACATGAAGAATGGAGACAAGACAGATTCCTGATCAAGTCTCGTTTATTTGCGGAAACAGCAAAGCATATATAGCATTCATGGGGTGGGGTTTCTTCTGATTGGTTGCCCTTTATGCTAATGAAGCGACCTACAAACTCCAATTATGCACCGAGTCGTGTGCATGCGCAGTTGTCTCTGATGTAAGCGGCGGGCCTAGGTGAGAACACTCTGGCGCGAAAGCAATCGAAACCGAAACCTAAACACATTTCTCGGAATGTGAAACTGAAACCATTTGTGCACTTTCGAAACTCAGTCTCTAAGATGGAGTCCGAGAGCCCAAGATGGAGTTACTATGGCTGTTGCATATCCTGCTCCCCACAGATAGTTCCCCTTGGCTTTCACCTGAAGCCTGCTTTTCAATGAATCATTTGCTTGGAGGTATATCCTAGTGGGTTTTGCTTTCAGAAAGAGCTGTCGTGCAGGCTCCATCCTCCTCCGCCTAGCTGTGCGCCCTTGGGCAAGTTCTCCTGCCTCACCGTCTTCATCTGTCCGAAGCCATTTTGAAAGAACTATTGGTTGGATTTGAGGAGAGCAGGTTGTAATTTGGTGCTTAGAAAAATCAACTGGGAATAGGAAGGAGACTGAAATTCAATATGGAAATGGCAGCAAAGGGATTGGCTCTGGGCTGGGCACAAGGTGACCAATGTCTGAGCCATTCTGGATTGTTTCTGAGAGGCTCCAGTCAAGTTTGCTTGAAGATGAGAAAGGAGATAGATGCCCAGTGTCATGAACAGAGGTCTTCGAAAACCAAGAATGAATAGTTTGAATGTAACATAGAAGAAAAAGGGGAGTCACACACGCAACACACAGGTGGGTCTTGGGGTCTGAGAGGCCGTCGGGCCGAGCAGGTAATATGATTTTCTACTGCAGACCAGAGAGAAGCTACCCTCCAGAAATGAAATACACCTGCCTCCTAAGAGAAGACCCTTCAGCAAAGCATGTTTTTTCTGTTACCTCGGTGTGCTGAACAAATCTACAAGAGATATCTAAATCTACTTCCCCAGCCTCTTCCATTAAATATTCCATGTCATCCAAGGTAGCAATGATTTGTTTCCAGGAAGAAACTATGATATCACAAGGGCTGCGTTATGAGGTCCTCACAGGGTCCCTCAGGCTCCCAGCCAAGAGAGAGTCTCTTGTTTTGAATACAAATATGCTCCTAATGAGGAACATTGGCAGAGAGAGGAAGACTGCCCCAAATAAGATGAATGCTGGATGGAGGGCCAGATTCTGCACGGAGATCTTCACTGTTCCACAGGATATTCAGCCAAAACCCGTCTCTCAGTTTTTCAGTAATGATAGATGATGAAGCCTGGGGTAAAAATAAACCCACTTCCAGTGTTATTTCTGGCTGGTTCAGTGGGAAACAGTGTTGTTACCCCTGAGGGGACTGCAGCGCTATCTGAGGTTCAGGAGCTGGGCCTTGCCAGGGAGGACGGCGGGTCGGGGAGGCCCAGAGGCTCCAGAGCCAGCCTGGCCCAAGTTCCTCTCCCCATTTGTTCCCGCTCTGCTTTGATAACAAGGCTCTTCTTGAGGCTGGTAATTTAAACATCTTTCCTAAGTGTGCCAGTTTGAGGCCAGCATTCGCATTAGGCAGAGTGCTTACGTGTTGTGATGGCGTAGTTAACAGCTCACCCGCCCCACGGGCTGGCAGATGTCCACCTGAGGTGGCAATTTCATGCACGCCTCAGTCTTTGAAGCTGCTGGACCAGGAATGCTGAGAAGCACTCAGCTGATTTTTCTGCCCCATAACTTCTGGCGGGCTGTTTTCCCTCACTGTTCCTCTGTTTATAGAAACACTCGGAGAAGGAAAGTCACGGTGAACAAAGGGGCACTTGTGCGGACATTTCCTTTTAAAAAGCTAAGCTACAAGTCATTTGCTTTTATAAAAGTATCGGTCTCCACTTGTAGATCTGTGGTTTAAATATAAAAACCGATATGCTTCCTGCTACAAATTTTTAACGTTTTGGTTTTGAAGAGTTAATCTTTACAGTGCCGAGACATTCATCGGGGATGTCGGCGGGATCCGGGTAATCGATAGGTTTCCTTCAGCTAGAAAACCCCTGTAGGAGACTAGAATCCTGTGACATTTCAAGAGTATTTACATCTAATATAAAATGCGACAATCAAGAGGAAGTCTTGTGGGTGGGTGTGTTTTTGGAAGGAATTTTTTTTTTCTTTTTAAGTCATTCATTTTATAATCTAGGCAAAAAACAAAGAGCCAGATGTGACAGCTATTAAAAAAAAAAAGTACACTATTAATACCTTATGTTTATCTCCTGCCTTTCTTCTGAGAAGTCCAAAGAGCTTTGCAAATGTTATCTCATCCATCCCATCTGTTATCCTCACTTGAAAAAAAGGACTGGAAAATGCCTGAAGTCAGGGAGTGTATTAAATATCAGATGAGACCCGGGCTCTTTTATTTTGCACAACACCTTGCTCTGATTTGTTCTGTGTATTCAGCACACGGAATTGGAACACAGGCTAGATGCTGTTAACCGAAGATGAGTTTAAAAAACCCTCTGTTGCACCCATTCCCTGTGTTGCTGTAGCCCTAAGGCGAAAGCCCAAACATGCAAACAGCTCTCACCAGACCTGACAAACCCAATTACCTGCTGGCTGGTTTCGTGCATCAGGCCATTCGCCAAGTCACTTCTGCATGGGGTGCCCGCCCACTCACCAGTGACATGATTCCAGGGCCCCAGCTCTACTGGAATGGAGTTAAGATTCACTGAATTGCCCCTGACTGTTTCTGAGACTAACACCTACAGAGGTGCCCCAATACTAGACTGCCTGCCTTTTAGAATCCTGGCACATCCTTAGAACTTCATCCCACACTTCAAGATTCCTTACTGACAAGAAATTGAAATCTATGACTAAACATCAAAAAGTAGGAATGTAGGAAGCAACACAGAAATTTTCTCTGGAGCCATTATTCTGAATTCCTTCAATTGTGTGGGGTTCTACTGTGGTAAGGCTATGCCCCCACCAGGATTAGAAAAGGCACCCCAAGTCCACGTACTTGCCGTGGTGACAGAGCCATTACTGAAATGCAAGGTGGGGTATTGCTGTGTTTTCAACCCTGATTGTCACCCTTGTTGAAGCACTTAAAAATTTATTTGGGGGCTCAAAGTAAGGACAGTCGAGGCCCTTCACAAACTGATCCTTCAGTTTCCTCCTGCCTCATCTGTGTTGCCCTCACACTGAACCCTAACGCCACACACACAGCACCATTTCCTAGACACACAACTTTCTGTGGCAGTCACTCATGCTATGGCCAAATCATTGCAGCTCTCCACCTTGGCACATATGATAAGATTACATCTCCTGGCGGCCCTGTGATTTGGTGAGACTGTGTCTCTAGTTCTGGCCAATAACTTGAGTGGAGTGATGTGTGTCACTCCCAGGACAGAGCAGTTCACTGCTGGCAGAAGACCTGGTTTGATTTCCCTCAACCATAGTGACTAGCAAAGCTGATGATGGCAGTTGCTTTACTAGCGGGTCCTCAACCAGTGCAGGATGGAAATGAGAAACAGCCTTTTGTTAGTGTAAGTCACTAAGATTATGGATCATCACCAGACTATTCTGATGGATGCACCTTTCTTCGATGCTTGTGTCTTTCTTTGCACATGCTTTTCCTTCTGCTTGAAATCTGCATCCTCCTTTCTCTGCTTGGCAAATTCTCACTAATCCTTCCAGATGTAGTTCTAAAGTCTTCCATTCTGTGATGCCTCATCTGACACCACCAGGAAGTCGGACCCTCTACCCTCCATCATCCTCTGTGCAAACCTCCATCAGAGCCTTAATCTCATGTTATTCACTGAGATTAAAGGAATCTTTAATCCTGGAATAAAGAACTATGCTTAGTTTTTTTTCTATCCAAAGTGTCTATTTCAAGATACATACTCAGGTGTCTTGCAGAGAAATTAAAGCACTCAGAGTGGTTGATGGCATAATTAAGGTCAGTCCCCTGGTGTTACAGTTCATCTTCCCAATGCCTCCAGCTATACCAGCACTGAGAATTTATCATATACTGGAAGACATCTGTAAAGATTGATTTCTTTCCTTCTTTGATAGTATTTAAGTAACTGTTATATTTCAAAAGTGTTTGTTGTTCAAATTGCTAAGGAAGAAGAGTATCTTACAGTCAAGCTCCCATCTTTTGACAATTACTCATTTTCACAAGAAAAGATTTTTTTAAAAACTCAGGGTTTTGGAGAAAACCTTTTTGGGCAATTTTTAAGGCCGTTGTGGTTTGTTGTTTAGGCCTGGTTCTGCTTATATGAAACTGAGTGTTTGACTGATTACCCTCAAATTTTGTAAATGCATTTATGTATGCCATGAAATGTGCCTCCTTCAGTTGTTTGCAATATCAGCTAAGTTCAAATATAAAAGTTGATGAGATTCTATTTCAATGTCTATTGTGGGTCCCGTTTCTGGGTAGAAAATCAGGGGAAGTTGCATTTTTGTTGAGGTCAGGTTCTCCATATAAGAGGCAGCATATATACTGTTTTTAGTGTCCTTAATTTTATAAATGCACCTGAGCATATTGACAAATACACTTCTTGACTTAAGAATGGACTCTTAATTCTCATATGAACCAACCAGATTATGTTTATTGTTAATTGCAGAAGAAGCAAAATCCACATCTGGGAGAATGTTGGGAAAGGCCCCCCACTTGTTTCAGGCCTTAGGTAGGAAGATAAAGGTTATGTTCACTAGGTAAAGATCTAAGGGGGTGGGTTCACTCAAAAGTCCTTTGAAGTTTGAAAAAAATGAAACTAAAAAAAATTAAAAAGATACAGTTGTAGATTTAGTGGTCTTTTGGTTTTGGTCTATCAATTTTCTTCTTCTTTATTAAAAAGATGTTTTTTACATTGTGGTGGATATCTATCATGCTTGCCTGCTCCACATTCATTTCTCTCCCTTCTAGTAACAGTCCTGTAGTGTTTGATGCCATTTATTTGAGTAACATGTTGACAGAGAGATTTTAGTGCACTGTTTAAGAGCAGGACTCTGGAGCCTGGCTGTCTGGGTTTTATTCACTCATGCTGTGTGACCTGGGGTATGTTACTTAACCATTCCAAATAA
This sequence comes from Phataginus tricuspis, assembly GCA_029783875.1. Lineage (NCBI taxonomy): Eukaryota > Metazoa > Chordata > Mammalia > Pholidota > Manidae > Phataginus > Phataginus tricuspis. Next base: position 10,534,543 of record JAQQAC010009376.1, on the reverse strand, counting down.
TGGTCTCCTCCACTATGGAAAAGGGAAAAATAATATTACCTACTTCATAAATTGATGTGAAGATTAATAAATAAATATGGTAAAGCATTTAGAACAGGGTCTGATGCATAATATGAATTCAATAAATGTTAGATATTATTATGAAGTTCTTATGTGACAGTTAATTTCCTTAGGGACTTTATAAACATATCTTCTATTATTGGCTATGGCTATAGAAGTCTGTAACAGTCTGATATTTTTCCTGCAATTAATGTGACTTTGATTTTTTTCCCCTAAGAAAATCAAAGGGTTATTTTTTTTGTATGTAAGTAGTTTTACTAGGATGTATCTTGATATATGAGCCACATATTTTCTCTTATATTATATGCCCCTTCAATCTGTAGATTAAAGTCTTCAGTTCTGGAAAGTTTTTTTGCATAACATCTTTAAATATTTCTTGCTCCATTATTTCAATCTCTTGAGAAGGGATACCACTTGTGAATATACTGAACTTCCTTTGTGTTTCATTAAATTTTCTAGCTAACCTTTGTTCATTTGTTCACTTCCACTTTCTCTCCCTACTGTTCTTGATATGTTCACTATATCCCTTAAAAGGATTTTAGCAATTTTCTCTGTGCCTTTGCAATGTAATCTATATGTATGTGTTAGTTCATTTTGTTTCCTCCTGCTTTCCTGAACTCTCGAACTTATGTTTTTATTCCCCCTGTTGTCCTGTCTTTCCTGAGCAAATGCATCTTTGCTTTAAGTTCTTGTTTTATATAGTTACTTTTCTGTTGCAAATTATGATGTTGAAACACAAAATTTATCTATTATATGGCACAGATTTTTTGTTTCTTGAATCTTCACTGCTGTTTGTTTTTCCTATTTCTTTACTTTTTTTATTGGAAAATTTTATAAATATTTTGTGCTATGTATAAATGGACTTTTCATTATTTGAACCAGATGAGTTCTTCCACGGATAGCTATTTTCAAGAGTTTCATGTTAAGAAGTGGGCCTTGGACATTTGCTAGGCTAGCTGGGATTTTCCCTGGATCACGCTCAGCCTCTTTATGGCCCAGGTTTATAACTGAAGTTCTTTCAATCTTTACTCCTTCAAACAGCACTCTGGAACAACAATGCCGAGTCTGTCTTCATCACCTTGTCTCTCGGACAGGCTGCTTTTTGCAAAGGTGGCCATTCTGTGTGATATCTTATTTGGCTATGCTTTTCCTAGATGTTATTGTCATGTACACAGTCAATGACTTATGTTGATCACCAGAATGTAGGAAATACTCTCTAGTAACTCTCTTTTAACCATTTCTAACACCTAAATAACAATATAAGATGCCAGTTTCAGCATTTGTGAGAAGAGGCCTCTAACATCAAAGTGTTCTGAAACAATCCATTTGATGGAGAGGATGGAACCCAACTTTTAAGAAGGAAACTTTTTTTCCTGTAATATTACTTATTGAGATTTAAACAAATTTTTCATGTGGAGTGTATCTATATGAGCTCAACTAATAAAATATTTTTGATCAATATTTTCAGACCAAAGAGTTCTTGTTTTCAAAGATTAATGATATTCTTGATAACCTTTTCATCATATGAAAAAAATCACTGATTTATAAGTCCTAAAAATCATTGAATTTCTGTACCATGCTCCCTTCTACAACCTGTGTTTTACAGGCTCGGGTAGGCAAAGTGTTTTACAAACTTAGTTATCTGGAACTTGAGCCTGGTTTCCTGGATTTCTAGTTCCTCCCACCACTCCAGCTTGCCTTCCTGGCTTAGGTATTAAAGCCTGAATAAAGGTAATTTAGAAAACTTCAAATGTAACCTATGCACTTGCTTTAGATAGTGTTTATTTCCCCCACACCATCTGCCCAGTTCCAGACCTAGGCCATACAAACCTGATCTATTGGCAGGAGGGTTGGCCAGATAAGAGTTTGATGAGCCTACTATTAGTAACTCTTTAACAATGAGTTATTGAAAGTATTTCTTGTTTGGTCTCTTTAATGACAACTTTAAGGGCCTTAAGGAAATACAAAGATTTGGGACCTAAATTTTAGTAATTCAGAACATCTGGCAGAGCTTTTTGGAGTGGAATTGTTGGGGAACAGACAGCTTTTAAGTGATAGGCAATAACTGATTGACTGTGGAGGTGGGCTGGAATGAAGAAAGAGCCTGGCGGCCATCAGCTGTTCCTCTAGAAAATCATGGAAGGCTGGAAAAATGGTCAGTTACTAGAGAACAGTCCAAGTGAGGTCCCTCAAGTAAACAGAATTAGGCAGTGTACAGGGTAAGGCTTAGCCATTCTTCAGGAATAGTGGGCTTTGTTTTTTTATTGCAGCTTCCAGGATCAAGATCTTTTTTTATTTTACATGGTGTCTAATAAGGGAAAAGTGACTATGCTAAAGCCAGACTAAATTTGTCTTGGGCATTTCCACTCCCTTCTTTGGACCATGGCGTCTATTCCTTTGGGTCTGACCTCTTAAACTCCCCATTACACATTTGAGAGTTTTCTCTAGGACCTAGTCCAGCTGAGGATAACTTGATAGTGCTGAATGAATATCATTGCAATGTTTGGATGAGAAAGAAAACTCCTTGTAGCCTTTCTGCCAGTACAACAAATACGAAATAGCTGTCTTAGTTCTATCTCACTTCTTTATCCATTCAACACCCAGACATCAACCAGTTACTGTGTGTGTGTTACCATGCTAGGTGCTGAGATACAGTGATGCAAAAGGCAACATGCTCATGGCCCTCCTGGACCTCATAGGTTGGTAGATAAAGCCACAACTACAGAGCCAGAGGCAACTCTGCCTGCTTTCCCTTCTTTGCTGTTCTTGGAAAACTGCCTCCCTTTGATAAGAGGAGAGAGTGCACGTCAGGACGTTTTTAGTTCCAGGGACAAAAACTGAGCAAGAATTGTTTTTGTGAGCTCTCGAGACTGATCCTTAGGAAAGGAGCAAGGGTGAAATAGAGAGAGGGGAAAGAACTGGATAAGGAAGAGGAGTGGGAGGAAGGAAAGCCGCAGAAAAGAGAAGTTGCTCAGGCTGGGACATGGGAGCCTGTCAACGGGATCTTAGTTCTGCCTGGGCTCTGCTCTTCATTTAACCTAAACTTTGACACAAATAAAAGGTATTACAACGCTTCAGATACATCTTATAGGAGGGGGTGCTATTTGCCTTGCACTTTGGTGATGTGCCGCTTTTTTGAGTTTCCTTAAGTGATCTATCTTGGATGCTGGGTTTGTCATTTAGCCTATGGATTTAGCTAAGTAACCCCCTATCTGCTTTCCTCAGCCAGGAGAGCCTTAAGCCCACAGCCCTGAAGGACGGAAACCAACAGGGAGGTGTGGAGCAAGCCCAAAGCGAAGTTATCTCCTGATCTCTTTAGGATCAGGGAAGGGGTGGAGGGCGGGCGCGGGGTCCAGACTGCTTCCTGAGAGCAGTGGGCCTGCATCCAGCTGGTCAGAAGGAGAAAGAAAAAGCCAGAATGAAGTTTCCTTTTCAGGAAGTAGAACATATGTATTTTTCCCCTTTAAGTGTGCGGTTGGAACAGTCCTGGGAAAATGGGACAGGTGTCACCAATCAAGAGAGGGCTGTTTACTCAACTCAGGGGCCCTAAGGGTGTGATAGTTTCGATACAAATAAAACTACAATTTTTCAGAACAAGATACAGTCCCTGTAGGTTGGGGACGCAGATCCCTCTGACGGGTGGACATGGAGAGGGGTGGGCGGCCAGGGGGCACTCCGGGCTCATTTCTCCAGCCTGTGGTAAAGGATGTTCCCAGGTACACGCTGGACCCAGCGCACGCCGAGCCCGCTGCGGGTGGGGCTAAGTGGGGGCAACGCTCCTTTCGAGAAGGGTGTGGAGGGGGCCGACGTCCACTTGCCAGCAGGTCTCTGGGTTTCCGCCGGGGACAGAGGGAGAAACCAGGAGGGGCCGAGCAGGGGCGAGGCTGGCCCGGGCTGTGCCCGAATCTACCGCCCGCCCGGCCGCCCAGTCGCCCCGGAGTTCAGCTCCCAAAGGGAACGCGAGGCAACGCCTGGCACGTCCTGCGCGTCTCCGGCCCCGAGGCCCCCTCCCCCGCCGGTTTGACGCGAGCGCCGATTTTGGTGCAATGCGAATTAGCTCCAGTCGCCGAGTCGGGAGGAACCAACCGGCGCGGGGAGCGCAACGCTGGCCGGCGCCGCGTGGCCGGGTCAACGCCCACCTTCGCCTGCAGCCCCGCCGCCGCCTCCCGTCGCCATAACGACCGGCCCCCGGCCGTGCGGCGCGGCGCGGGGACGTGAGGGGCCTGGGCCCCGGGCGCGCGGGGAAGGCGCCCCCGCCCCCGTCGCTGCCGCGCGCAGCGCAGAGGCGCCCCCTCCCGCCGCCCGGGAGGAAAGCCCTCACGCCCCAGACTTGGCAGAATTAATAACTCAGCCGAGGGCTGGGCGCCTCCCGCGCGCCGACGCCCCACACCTGCCCGCGTCCTCCGCACCTGCCCTCGCCCGGCTGCAGGCGCTCCCGGGAGGAGGACATCCCCGAAGGCAGCAGCCCGGAGGCGGGGAGGAGGCCGAGGCGCACGCGGAGGGCGGGGAGCCCGCGCGGGGGAGGAGGGGGAGGAGCGGCAGGGGCGGGGAGGGAGCTGGGCGGGCGGAGAGGAGGCAGCTGGGGAGGCAAGAAAGTAGCATAAAGTGGGGCTGGCAGCGGCGGGGAAGGAGCCGGCGAGCGGCGGCGGCAGGAAGTCCGCGCCCGAGACGAGCCGCAAGGAGAGCTAGGCGGCGAGCGGCTGCCGCGGCGGCGAGCGCGAAAGAGGAAACTGCCGAGGAGGAAGCTCTGCCGCAGCCCGAAGTGTCCGCCGGCGCCGGGGCCGAGCATCCCCGCGCCGCCCGCCCCAGCTCGCCGGGACTCGCCGCCGCCCGCGCCCCGGGCCCCGCGCGCCCCTCCGCCCGGCTCGTCGCCCCCCGCCCTCGTCTGCCATGGCCCGGGAGAACGGCGAGAGCAGCTCCTCCTGGAAAAAGCAAGCCGAAGACATCAAGAAAATCTTCGAGTTCAAGGAGACCCTCGGAACGTAAGTGGGGGCCGGGGACAAGAGCGTGGAGGTGGCCGCGGCCGCGGGTGCCTAGGCGGCTCCTGCCGCCGCCGCCGCCGTCCCCGCGGCCGGAACCCGCTGCGCGCTGCATCCTCATTGTCTGGTTCCCGGCTCTGTGGAGCCCCCCGAGCTCCCGGCGTGTGGGGCTGCGCCCCGGACGCGGGTGGGCATCGCTCCCGGGCGGGGGAGCCCGGGGGGGACAGCCGCCGGCGGGAGGTGGAAGTCCACTTCCCCAGACACCGCCGCCCTCTCCACTTCTTTCTCGCCACGCGTGACTGGGGTCTGAGCATGGTGGATATTTCTGTTTACTGGCTGTGAGCGTTCCCTGGCCGTGTGTGTACGGGCGCACCGTGTGGACGAGAGAAGTGGTCCCGAGAAAACCAGGCTTCGGGCTTTCCCACGTCTGCCCTTCCGTCCTGTATTCTGAAGAATTGGTATGTGCACTTAGGAGGTGTAGGCAAGACTTTGGATGGCCACGCGACTGTGGAGGGGAAGGATTTCGCAGTGTTCAGGGTCACGTGCGGCCAGAGCTTTACCTGAGCGGAGGTCTGTTTCGCCGAGGCTCAGCCGCGCCACGCGAGGGTGGAAGTCTCCGAGGTCGGAGGGTCTGTGAGTGTCTGTACAGGCGGTTTCTCCCCAGGGCTGTATCTAGTCTGATGCTGGCGGCTGCGTCTCACGAAAGCAGAAATAATCAGAAGTTGACGGCATGAATGCTCCAGGCATGTGCTGCTCAGTTCAGCGGCTGTTCCCGTTCTGCCCGTGAGTTGGTTTTTGTTTGTTTTGTTTTGGAGCTTTCAGAATAGGGAGGCTGATAGTGAAAGAGAACCAGGCGCTGCTGGATGAGTCTGAAGTTGAAGTTGTTTTCTCTCCTCATGTGATCAGTGTCTGTTGTTGATCCATATCTGTCAGTATGTATATTCACACACACACGTATGTGCTCTATGAACTAAACATTTTTCAGGGGTTCCTGGAGGTGTTTGGTAGGATAAATCAGTAGGCTTTTCCTTTCCTGCCTTCCTTTTTTCCCCTTGACTCATGTTTGTGGTTGGTTTGCTTTCCCAGAGCCACATTTTCAGACCGTGCTCAGGTCCGCCGCAGTTGCTCATTCATTTTCCCTCGCCCCCGCCCCCATATCTGCAGTGGGTTTCCCAGGGTGAAGTTGTGCAGGTAGCATCCCCAGCCGGGCGTGAGGCCCAGGGGAGCCGACCTGCCAAGGGCGAGAACAGGGTCTTCTGGCTGTCGTCCTGAGGTTCAGGGAGGGCACCTGTGGGTATGGACTTTCTGTCTTTGTTGGGATGAAAACTGAAAGGACTTAGCCTTTTAATCAACAGGGGTGTGGGGGTTGCCTCTCAGCATGTTTAGTTAAGGTTGAGTTTTGGTCAAAACTTTTGAAAATTGCCATTGAGGCTTATTTGGGTGTGGGGATGGACAAACAAGAAGCTTGCCCTGCTTGTCATTCTGAGATGGGTTGTGTGACTGCAGATGAGGGGACTGGAGAGAGAGGAGTCTCAGCATGTGAGAATTTGTGCCTTGCAGGGCGCGCCCCCACCTGAGCCCCTTGCAGGGGTTCCTCTGCCTGCAGCCTCCGGGCGGATGGGTGCAGTCTCCCCTAACTGACTGCTGCTCCCCGGGAGAACCCGCAGCCGCACCTCTGCAGTGGCCAGCCTCCTGAATCTCAGTGAGCTGTGGCTTGACTGAGTGGATGTAGCAGGCACGGCTTGGGGATGACTGCGGCACCTTCCACCTCTGAAAAGGATGGGGATTGCCTTCTGGTGCCAGAGAGGTGGTAGAGCTCTTGTAGAACAACCTCTTGGACTCTGGCTACATTACCATGAACTTGGCTCTGGGTTTCTGTTGAGGTCCCCAAGCTTTGCTTTCTACCTTGGAAACAATTCTTTGAAAAGAAACTCCCGGCTGAGGTCCCGCTGCGGTGCTGGCGGGGGTTCTAGAAAAGTGAAACAAAATGGTGGAAAGTGTTTTTTTTACTCAATGACATAATAGCGGTAGTTATCATAGGTGGCTTTGTACGTGAATAAATATCAGGTATTATTTTAAGCGCCTTCCATATTTTAATTCATTTTACTCTCGTAATAACCTTATGAGGTAGGTAATTACTATTATCCCCAATTGGCAGATAGGAAAACTGAGGCAACAGAGAGATTAAGTGACCCGCCAAACATGACTAATTACTAAGTGGTGGAGCAGATACTTGAATCAAGACAGAACAACTCATGATTATCCGTGGGAAGGAGGGGTTGGAGCCACTTTGTGGATTATGTAACAGTAAATGTTTAATAGTAACTTGATTTACCTTTAGTATTTGTAAAGCTAATTTGAATGTTAATGTAAGGAAACCTAATTGTGAGGTAACCTGTTATCTAAGTATGTAACATCTCAATTGGATTATCAACACTATTTTGTCTCCTTGTACTTTGTAGAAGTGTTCTGAAGTACAGGGTGCCTGTTTCACCCTGGGCCAAGTCCAGCGACCTTGGTCTGAGTCTAAATAGGGAGGTTACTTCCAGTCTGCTCGGCCTCTTGTCTTGTTTGTAATGAAACCTAGCATAAATCAGGATTAACAATTAGCACTGGAATTCATTTCCAAGGTGCTCTGCAGGTCCTGTCATTTTGTCACGCCTTCACCCTATGCCCTCAAGATCCTAGAAGGCAGAGTGCCAATTTACAGTGTGAAAGTGCTTTTGAAGTCAAGTACGGTGAAGTCCTAAGGAGTATTCACTTTGCCAGACTTGGTGATCTGATATCTGGCTGCCTGGTCCAGGTACCTTTCTGTGCAGAAAACAACGCCGTGGAAGCTAAAGGGTCAAGCCAGCTGGTTGGTGGGTCAGAGATTTTGCCGGGGGACAGAGCCCAGTGGGAGCTGAAGGCTGGCCCAAGAGGGATGGAAATGAGGTTGAGGGAGACAAGACTGCGCAGGGAGAAGGACCTGGCTTTGTGGCTCAGGCCAGCTTAGCTGATGTGCTTCTGAGTCAGGCCTCAGGAAGAACTCTGAGCCTGTGGGTGGGTCCCAGGGTAGCTTCCTTTGAAAGGGAATCCCAGCTCCTAACCCTATCTCTGAGCAAGGTGGTGAGGCTTAATTACTGTTTATTAATCAACGACATGTTTTCAGATCCTTGGCACACTGTGAGAGTAAATAAATGTTGTGTAACAGCAAATTAGGAGTGGTGTACATTTCTGTCGGCGTATTTGCTGAGAACATTCAGGCATCTCTCCTGTAGACACTCCAACTACTTCGGAAACAAGAAAAGGAAAATATGCCATTTGGAGAAGTACACAGATGGGAAGAAATGGTGTCCAGGAAGTACCTGAGACTCGTGCAAATGACTTCTGTAATTTCCAGCCGTGGAAGACAACTGAACAGAGGTGGCCTTAATACCCGGCACAAAACAGCATGGTTTTCCCAATCTCCCTCATTTCCCCTGGCGTATAGGAATTGGCATGTGCTAGAAAATAGATCTTCCTCTATGCAGGGCACGAATACATGGTTTTCTTATAGACTGAACATTTGATGTGAAGTAATTGCTGCCTGTAGGGGACTGGACTGGACATTGTGGAGGATTCGAGCCTAGGTTGCAGGTCTGACTCTGCTACTAATGGGTTATGTGGCCTGTGGACTGCTTGGCCATTTGTCCACCCCATCTTCTCCCTGTCTCAGCTTCGTCATCTCTAAAATCAGGGAGGAGGGGAAGACAAGATCTTACACCCTCAGAGTTTATGGTCACCTGGACGAGGAGGGGGCGCTGGTTGCCTCTCTTCAGGAGCTTCCTCTGTGTGTCTCACTGCTGTTTGGAGGGACATTTTTATGCTCGTGCTCATAGCAAAGTGACATAGTTCAGGACAGGAAGTCTTACCCCATTTAATATCAGTAGCAATAGTGTGTTCTCTTTGCATTAAATGAGTGTCTGCTGGGCGCCACTTTAGGAAGAGAATAAACAGAAATTTCTGTGGACCGATCATTGTCTTTTCCCACTGGGATCAAACTGACACTCCTTATTTCAAAATTGCTCAATAAATTCACCCATTGAGGACACAGATGAGTGATTTATCTGGAAGATTAGGTGGAAAACAGACTCAGCTGTTCTTTTTTGGGATGTATGAGTGTACGGCAGGGCAGGGATGCAAAGCTACTTGAGGGCGTTTGCATGGTTGGCTGATTTAATAGTACAGCTGACCCTTGACCAATGTGGGTATTGGGGTGCCGACTCCCCACACCGTTGAAAGTCGACGTATAACTTTGACTCTCTCAAAAGTTAGTGATAGCTTACTGTTGACCAGAAGCCTTACTGATAACATAAACAGCCGAATAACAGACATTTTCTATGTTATATGTATTATATACTGTGTTCTTACAATAAAGTAAGATAGAGAAAAGAAAATGTCTTTTCAAAGGATCACAAATCAAAAAAATTTTCCAATATATTTACTGAAAAAAATCCACATATAAGCGGGCCAGTGCAGTTCAAACCCATGTTGCTTAATGGTCAACTTATATTCTGGGATTCATCCTCAGAATTTTAGAGTCTGGGAGAAGCATTTGAAAAAATATTACCCAGAGGAAAAAGGGTGGGAGCTACCTATTTTTACCGAGGGCATCCCAGCTGCAGTGTTTGTTAGTTTGCTTCTCCCAGACCCCTGTTTTGAGGCAGGATATGAATTCGTAAGGGGCCTTAGGTGGGTGGGAGCTGGGGTTCAGGGAGGCGGGTGTGGCTGCAACAGAATGGTCAAGGGAGCAGGTGGGACAGGTGGGGGGCAAGGAAGATGGGGGCAAGGTGGAGTTCAGAGCTCATGGGAGCCTTGCAGGCCATAGTGAAGACTTCTGGGAAACTCTGGCAGGTTGTGAACAGAGGAGTCCCTTGGTCTGACTCGGTGTGTCCAATATGGCTGTGTTGCTATGTGCGGAGTGCAAGGTGAGCGCCAGGGCCGGAGCAGGGAGAGGACAGGCCAGTGCAGAGATCATGGGAGAGAGTGGGCCGTGGCTCCAGAGGGGCTGCGAGGGATTGGATTTGGGGTGATTTTGGAAGGGAGAGCCGATTAAGAATGTGGGTGTGAGGTGCTCTGAGGATTTTGAGTCGGAAGAGTGGTGGGATTTGGTGCTTTGGGTCAGTTTTTCTTAGGATTTTCGGAGCACCTGCTCCACTGGCACAGCAGGGCCGTCCAAGCTCCGGCAAGCTTTTGGAGACAGTTTGAATGACAGGTCAGCTCATGTCCTGTGGGCTTCTGAACTTGCTGGTGAGGGACTCTGCCTTTGAAGGTGAATCTCCTTTTCAAAGGGCTTTTGAATTATTCCCTCCTATGTCACGGAGGGAAGGTCGTGACAGGCTGGACAGTTCAGCAGCTGGAAGACCCGCTTGTGAAAATATTGACTTTGCCTTTGGAATTACCGATAGGAAGAGCTAGATGTCTGTGGCAGGTGGGCCTGTAACTTCTAACTCTCCCACCTGATTGGGGAGTTGAAAGCTTCAGCTTCAAACGGTGAAACTTAACTGCTACTCCTTCCTCTGATAGGATGTTTATATTTGGAGAGGAAAAGATTTGGAGAGGAAAAGCCACAAATTTCTCTTGGCTAAAAAAAAAGATAAACTCTAGTGTCCTAATTAGTTAGTAAAGTGGGACTTGGGAAAATGCACTTTGGAGTAGAGCTCGGTCCCAGAGGGACTGATGAGGACCGAGTCTCAAGTATAGGTTTCTGGTTCAGAGTCGGGCCAGTGGATAGACGGTAATTAGGCTTGGCAGGTGAATAGTTGTGTCCTCTCAGGGGAGGATTTGAGGGGTTAATTTGTTGAGTTTTTCTTTGTCTGGGTCTCTGTAAATCCCTTTAATCTTTCCTTTCCCCAAACAAATCTCCTTAAATCCCCACGAATCCCTCTCTTCCTCCTCTCCTCTCTGGGGAGGAGGGCTTACGCTTTGGGCCAGAAGGGGATTGTCACATTGTCAGTCAACTTTTGACCCTCCGACCTCATGCCTCCAATCTGTAGAAACCTGGGAGCCTGGGACACATTTGTTTAATTGAAGAAGGAACTGCTTATGGTGGCCAACAGGAGGCCTGCCGCTCTATGCAGCAGACTCAAGACAGTCAATCCTCTGTGTTTGTAAAGCAAAGGATGTGGGGGCCTGGGGAAAGATGCCATCACGATCCTCTTTCTCAGTTCCTGTTGGTCTCGGTCTCACTGCTTTGACTTCTTTGGTGCAGGCGAGCTCTTTCTCCTTGGGCTACTTCTCTGTTCAATCCCCCTTGATTTTTTCTAAACAGATTTTCATTATGCAGTGTATGGATTTATTCAGGCTCCACCAGACCAAGGGTCTCCTCCAAATGGACTCCATGGGCCAAGTTTAATCTCTGGCTAGCCAAGTTCATTCCACGTCTCCAGCGATCAGCTTTGTGTCTTATGCTGTTTTTCTTGGTATTTAAGCAAGGTGCAGAAACAAAGGGATTCTGTCTCTTGGTTAAAACATGAGAGGAAGCCTTTCAGAGAGTATATTTACTGAGACCATGGACCAAAATGGAAAGATGATTCCAGCGTAACCATTCATAGCTGTTTGCCTCTGGAGAGGCACCTTAATCTGAGCGAAGACGGAGTGGGAAGTTGCTGCCTCATGGGATTCTCATAAGGATGCAATGACGTATATGAGGTGCCTGGCACATAACTAGGATTGAGTCAATAGTAACTGTCATCAGTTCGAGTTGCCTTGAGCAGCTGTGGTTGAGGTCGACTACCTGTACTCAGGGCCAGTACCTTGGGGAAGAACACGTCAGCATCTGTTGGAAGTTGATTTTTGGAAGCTCCTGTTGCAAATACACAGAATCGTGCATATTTCACATACCCCCAATGTTGATTTAAGAAACAATCAATAAGTCTTCCATTGGCCATGGAAGAACAATTGCTGGTTGTACTGCCCAGCCCAGTGGTGAGCGACTGAGGAGGTAGGGTTTGAGGCCATGTGGACACGAGCCCACATCCCGGTCCACTGCTTCCTAACTGTGTAGCTTTGGGGAAATTATTTTGCCATTCACAGCCTCATGTTCTCATCTGTAAGACAGGATACGACCAGTACCCTAATCTCAGGCTGTAATTGAGGATTAAACGAGGGCGTGTGGAAATCCTCAGTGGGATGCACAGCCTGTGAATGTCTTCTCAGGAAATGTAAGTTCTCTCCCACTGGGACCTGTTGGGACTAGACCTCAGCTCCTCAGAGGCCACCTGGGCAGATCTGGAGGGTCCATTGCCCCGGAACACAGGCTCCTCACAGGAGGGTGATCCGTTCACATAGTGCCGGCATGAACCGAGAGACTCAGCCTGAAACATGCCTGGCCAGCTCCTGGTGCTGGAGTGACCTGGTGGTTCTATGTCACAGGTTCCTCCCTACCCCTGGTGGTCTCAGCAGCCTTGTCTCTCTGCACCTCTCCCTACACCCTGAGCTGCTGGTAGTTGTTTTGTTAACGTGTCCCTGTCTATATCAGCTTGTGCGAGAGTCCCTTACGACTGGAGGCTCTGCCTTCTCATACCATGCACGGGTCTTGTGCTGCTCTGGCCCTGCTTCAGCTTAGACATGCTTCTCCTTTCTGAGAATTGCTTCAGTGTTTCTCCTTTATTTCCTATTGAAAGTAGAGTTTTGATTTGAGGACTACGTAACTCATCTGCAATATTACAAAATATCAAGCAGTGTGGTAGTTGAAAATCTATAGGTACTAAATTGATACGAATGTTGGGGCAGTTTAAAATGGCAGCAGGTTTATATGTATGCCACACAGATATGTTTGACAATTTATATAAAAATATCCTTGTAGGGATTGTTGGATGGAGTGTGGGAGAAGATCTCAAAAGCTTTATTTCCTGGGTCAAAGGATGTAGGAAAAACTGTTGGGGTGCCGATGCCTGAGTTGGGCCATATCCCTTGTCTTGATTTCTCCATGTTGGCCCTTTTGATGGCCAGTAAGGTCTGGGGTCACAACTTACTGGGACCTTTATAACAGGGTGGGCAGCGGAAGAGAAGGCTTCCAAACTGCAAGCAGTTGATGTTTCTACCTGCTTGGGAGGACCTCTTTCTGTCTTTCGTGACCGTGACACTCATCACTGAAATTGCTTTTATACCAAGTTGGATTTGCTGCCATAAAAGGAATCCTAAAGGTATTCAGTAAAACCTAGACAGTCTGATTTTTAGGTGACCCTCCTTTCTGTCCCCTCACCCGACTCTGTTCTCCTCTACAAAGATCCACAGCATTGTGGGAAAAAACCCAAAACCAAAACACTCAAAAACCTTTGTAGCTGTAGACAACTTATGGGTGGAAAGAAGAGAAGAACCCGGGAGGGGCAGAAGGGATGGTTTGGTGGCCGGATGCCGGCAGCAGATGCCCCAGGCAGGGTCAGGCTCCCTGTCCCCAGGGATCTTCCCAGGCAGGGGTGACACTTCTTTAATCTTGATAAAAATGGTGCTTGAGATTTGCCTTAAAACACCAGGAGATAGAAAAAACCTTGAAATAGGGTTGAGGATCAGCATTTTCCATGTAAGTGATTTTAAAGAAATTACTTTTTGTCCAATGGCTTCACCACAAAGAATCAGCATCTGAATGAAAGACAGGGGACAATAGGTAATTGTGGTCTTGGGACTTTGGGGGACCTGAGGTGGCTCAAATGGGCATTTGAGGGCTGACATGAGGAGAAGGACCCCAGGCCGACTGACCACCCGGGTCCCAGCGGGCCTGGGAGGGAGGATACTGTGTGCGCCTCTGCTGGGCCTCACTGCCCCCAGGATGTTAGCTCTCCAGTTCAGCCGTGTCGGGACTCCGGGGTTTCTCTAGGCCTGAGCAGGTGCTAAGTGCCATTTAAACTTTTGCCTCTTTGAGAGGCTATGCCTGAATAAAAACAACAACAAGCCTGAAATGAACTTTTGGAGAAGACCATGTTTAAAAGTCAAGGACAGTCTGTATCTGGTGTTATATAAAAGAAGGGAGCCTGGGTCCTTCTGCCTGTGTGAACACGGTCTGAACAAATGGAGTTGGTGGTCCTAGTATTGATAAAACTAAAGCAAAACTATGTTTGCTTTCTGTGACCCTTTTGGCTTCTTCTACAAGACTTCATATTTGTGTTTTTCACATTGTGGTAAAAAGTCCCTAATGTAACAGTTACCATCTTAACCAGTTCAGTGGTATTAAGTACATTCTGATTGGCATGCAGCCATCACCACCATCCAACTCTAGAGCTTTTTCATCTTCCCAAACTGAAAGTCTGTCCTCATTAAACACTAGTTCCCGACTCCCCTGGCCTCAAGGCCCTGGCAGCCACCATTCTATTTTCTATGCCTGTGAATGTACTGTGGAATCATAAAAGATTGTCTTTTTGGGACTTGCTTACTTAAATAATGTCTTTGAGGTTTGTCCACATAGAGGCATGTGTCAGAATTTCCTTTTCTTTTTTCTCCTTCCTTTTTAAGGAAGAATAATATTCCACTGTTTGACTATACCATGTCATGTTTAGCCATTCATCTGTCGACGGACACTTAGAGATACTTGCACCTTGTGGCCGTTGTGACTAATGCCATATGAACACGGGAGCATACATATCTCTTCAATTCCCTGCTTTCAGTTTTTATGGGTATATAGCCAGAAGTGGAATTGCTGGACCATATAGTAATTTTATGCTTAATTTTTTGTGACATCACCATAATGTTTATTTTTAAAGTGTGGTGTTTTGCAGTTTGCGAAATGTTTTTACCTACATGATTCTTTCTGAGTCTTAGAATAACCCTATGGGCAGCAACCATTGCCCTCATTTTACAGACAGAAAAAGGAGGTTCAGAGAGGTTCAGTGACTCAGGCAAAAATTGCCCAGTGGCATGTGGAGACTGAAGAGTCTCTGACTCCTAAGTCAGTGCTCCGTCTCCTTAGTCATACTGCATGTGCATCAGTTAGTGGGAATAGCAAATACCCACCAACTAAAAAAAAGAACACTTCCCCCTTCTGTGGCTGTATTGTGGCAAAGTAAACAGACACCTGAAGTCAGTTGTGTGCTGGTAAACCAGCTCTGATTTGTGACAATTGCTGCTTTTTGTGGTGTAAATATTCTCACCTGGAACAACTTCAAACTCTCCATGGCTTGACAACCTACAAAATCCTTGGATCAGGCTCTTGGGAGCAGGTAAGAAGGAAGGAGAGGCCAGGAGACCTGAGTTTAGCCCTAGCTCTGTCATTTAGGAACGTGGAATCACCGTCTTACCCTCTCTGCGTCATGAGTGCCTTATTTGATTATGGTGATAATTATACCTGAGTTATACCTGCTTACGTTACAGACCTGCTCTAAGAACAAGATAAAGGTACATATAGTGAGGTCTTACACAAATAGAAGATCTTATTATGTCATGAAGATTATAGCTTTCAAAATATTCCTTTCTCAGAATGTTATATCATGCACACTTGTGGGGAAGTCGGGGTTCCTATGGCTGGGATCTTCACTGAACTTAAACCACTGTATGATGTAACTGGCCTGTTGCTAGGCTACCACTTCCACACCTTTAGGCAATAAGCTATTATTGTGCTATATAGAGAGCTCGGCCCAGTGCTCTGGGCAGAGGCAGAGACGCTAGTGCTCGACCTACCGCTGGGCTAACAAGCCAGTAATAAACCCTTTCACCCCAAAAATGTTCTACTGTCGTTTTTTTGGTCACACTGAATCCATAGTGAACTTGTCCGGGGATGAAACCCATTGGCAAGACAACGGTCCTTGAGGTCTAGCTGTCGTCTTTTGGGTATGGTTACCATAGACGTTGGGTCATAGTCAACCTTGACTCTGAAAGCAACAAAACCGGAAGATTCGTAGTGTACCTTACCCGGCTCTGTTCAGGTGTGTGTGGTGTCCATTCCCATGTTTCAGTGATTGGAACCTTAAAAAAACTTAAAACCCTCATGAAAGCAACATATCCTAGGAGAGAATTTGAAAATCTGTGAGTATAGTAAGGAAGACGATAGGAACTGACTAGTTGTCTGGACGGGTCCTGGTTAGGCAGTCCCGCTGGAGGGGTAGAGAGATCTCGGAAGAGACCCCAGAGGTTGGCTGCGGGGAGGACCTGAGGGGGTAAGGTTGGGCTGGGGTTATTTATTAATCAAGAAGATATTTCAGTATTTCACCAACTTGTCTGATTGAACCACTGTGCACGGGTTGAGCATCTCCTCTGGATATTGGAGTTGTGGTCTTTGTTGAACTCCGTGGGTATCTGACTGTTTTGTGTTAGCTTGGTGGTGGTGGTGGCGGCTTTATTGGGGTTATTGTCCTGATCACCATCTCTACACTCATCTCCACCTCCACACACACACAGCAGTGTTCAGAACCTGGTGCCAAGAGGAGACCCCGCTCACCACACTTGTGGTGGCTGATTAGACATGTGGGGGAAGGTGGGGAAAAATTTTCATATCCAAGTATGGCGGTGTGGATAAAATGAGAGCTCCTGTGGGCAGGATTCTCACCTGGCCCTGGTTGCCTAGCTCACTGCACACCTGTGGGCAATACATGGCTGTTGGCTCTCTATAAAGAGCTCCACCCAGTGCTCTGGGTGCGACACGGTGGCACGGCTGCAAGGCTGCAGGAGAGCAGAGCAGAGGCTGGAGTGGTGGCATTGCCGAGGACAGAGGCCCAGAGGATGGCTGTGCGGGACGGCTGTGCAGAGAGGCCCAGAGGACAGCTGTGCGGACAGAGGGGCCCAGAGGCAGATACCAGCTTGCTGCGTGCAGACTCGCTCTGAGTGAACGGGATTTTAGTGACTGACCTGCCATCTGGAAATAAAGTTGGGTATAACCCTTTCACCCCAAGAACATTTTCCTGTCAATTTCTTTGGTTATTGAATCCATAGTGAACTTGCCTGGGGCTGAAACCCACTCGCAAGACAATTGGTGAAAGTCGGCAGGGTTCATTGTTGACCAAGGAAAAAGACAAGTTGTCCTTAAGGGAGGGGTGCTTCAGCGGGCTGCCCCTGTGAATGGGGAGACAGTGGGTCGTCCCCCAATGGGTATGTGGTCCGAGGTGGCTTGCCTCCTAGAGGACTGGGCCTCCCCCAGGACTGGAGGCAAGTGCAGGTGACACCTGAGGCTGTAGGGGTGGCCCTTGGTATAGTAAGCAGATCCTTTGAGAAGCAGAGTGTGCGTGAGGCAGCGGGGACTGTGGGTTGGCTGCTTCTCACAGTATTAAAAAAGTCTACAGAGGAGACCCAAGAAATGGCGGCATGAGAACGCGAGCTGCAAACTTCTGTGGATTCCCTGAGGAAGGAGATGGCATTGATGCGAGAGGAGGCAGCATGAAAGTGCCGGCAGCAAGGAGCCATTGGAGATGAGACGGCAGCGCTGCCAGGTGTTCTGAAGGAGGAAGAAAGAGGCCATCAAGGAAAAAGACGAACTCCTGAGGGCAGCACAGGCGGAGGCGGCACGAGAACATCAGCTGCGAAGCATTGAGGTGAAGGTAAGAGGCCTTCTGAAGACTGAACTGGCATTGCTGCGAGGCACTGTAGCAGAGGAGGCACTCCGGGAGTGGAGAGAAAGGTGCCATCAGCCCCAGAAATGCAGGAGCTGGGGAAGCATGAAGGGGTGGTATTGGAGGCACTGACACCTCCTGTATTTAAAGCCCACCCAGGGGTTGTAAAGAAAGTAAAGACCCAGCAGCTGAAAGTTCCCCAAGGAGAGGAGCAGCCCCCTCCCCAGGTCGTGGCGCACTCTATGGTCCACCCCTATACTCAGGCTGAGCTGGTGGCTATGGGACTTAGGGGTGGATGGAATTGTTCTGTCGGGATCAGAGATGGGAAAGCTGACTTCCCTGACATTGCGGCCGGCCTTGAGGCAGCGATTCCAAAATGCGAGGTGACTCACGAGGAGAATTTAAGGGGCCCCATGAAGGTTACAAGGACCCAGATGTGGGTTGATTTAATACGGGCAGGAGTAGATGGAAGGAAATTAGACAGGAAGCCAAATAGGATCTTACTGGAGCTATGGCAACAACTGAAACCAGTGCAGTAGTTCAAACCATTAAGACTAAAGAGGCAGAGGTCAGAGACAGAGCCACAAGTCCGGCCTGTGTGTCTGCAAGACTTTTTGCTGGAGAGGCTGGAGAACAATGTTCGAGCTTCCTTGCACAGGGACCATTGCAGAGGACTAAGGGCACATAGATTGAGAGGAGAGAATCCTGGAGGGGTGGGGTGTGGATAAAATGAGAGTTCCTGTGGCCAGGATTCTCACCTGGCCCTGGTTGATTAGCTCACTGCACACCTGTGGGCAATACATGGCTGTTGACTCTATATAAAGAGCTCCGCCCAGTGCTCTGGGCACAACATGGGTGGCACGGCTGCAAGGCTGCAGGAGAGCAGAGGCTGGGGGTGGTGGCAGCGCCGAGGACAGAGGCCCAGGGGACGGCTGTACGGACAGGGCAGCCCAGACGATGGCTGTGCAGGCAGAGAGGCCCAGAGGACGGCTGTGCAGGTAGAGGGGCCCAGAGGATGGCTGTGTGGAACGACTGTGTGGGCAGACGGGCCCAGAGGCAGGGACCAGCTTGCTGCATGCAGACTCGCTCTGAGTGAACAGTATTTTAGTGACTGACCTGCCACTTGGAAATAAAGTTGGGTATAACCCTTTCACCCCAAGAATGTTTTGCTGTCAATTTCTTTGGTCACCCTGAATCCATAGCGAACTTGCCCAGGGCTGAAACCCATTGGCAAGACAGCAGACTCCCCTCTGGCTGGAGTAGAACACAGGAACCTGACTACTTAATCATTTCATAGCATAAAATGAATACTGTTTACTACAGACTGAATGTTTGTGACCCCCCCCAAAATTCCTGTGTTGAAACCCAACCCCCAGTGTGATGATATTAGGATATGGGACCTCTGGGAGGTGACAAGGTCACGGGGATGGAGCCTTCACAGCAGGATTGGCACCCTTATAAAGAGACCCCAGGGCCCCCCCATCCCCTTCCATCAGGTGAGGTGGCAAGGTGTTCCTTTGTGAACATGGAAGGGGGCTCCCACCAGACACCTAATCCATGGCGTCTTGATCTTTGGACTTCCCAGTCACCAGGACTGTGAGAAATAAGTGCTTGTTGTCTATAAGGTACCCTCCCCTCCCCTCCCACCCCCCCACATACTTCCCCACCATCTGTGGGATTCTGTTAGGACAGCCTGGATGGATTGAGACCTGTACCTACAGCCCTGCTTTCTGCCAAATTGCTTTCACCTAAAACCTTCAAGCTGACGTCTTCTCAGAACATACTGTTCTCATCCTTGAAATTAAAAGTCGCAGTTTTTGTAACTCAGATGTCCACCAGCTGGGTCAGCTCCTTCATTTGTGGGCCTGAAACCAAGGTGCTGTGGGATTAGGGGGGCTGCCTGGGTCCCCAGTTACCCTTGGCCACATAGAGTTCTGGTGCTTTGGCGATGCCTCTTCCTGTTGTCGTTTCATCCCTAATGAAGGGGACAACAGTGATCATTGGGAGGCACGGTCCCACCATCATCTCTGCTGTCCTTGGTAGAGTTTCTTGTTGCAGCCACTGAATCTACGTCTCTGTGTCTTTGGGAGTCACTTTGTAGGTGTAAAACGAGCTCTGAGGATGCATTTGGCTCCAGAGAGGATTTGGAGCCGTGAGCAGCGGGCGCCTTTGCTCCCTAGGTGTGCTTTCTTCCTGCTGTGCTCTGCTTCCGGGCCGTGTCCCTGAGTCAGTGAGAGAGCCTCATTCAGAGACCGGGTGCCGTGTGGGCTCCTGCGCCCCCTGCAGGGTCTCGCTGGCAAAGACCCCCGTTAGGCCCCTGTGCTGTGGCCCGTGTGGGGGCTTTTCTGCATGCTGGCCGAGCGGGCCGCACACATGGGCAGTGCCTGGCTCAGATACGACACCCACGTGTCTCATGAATGTTTGTAGAGTATTGAATGGGGAAGGAATAAAAGGAGTGCTGGCTTTGGTCAGATTAAGGTAGTTCAAGTCCTGTTGTGCCACTTACGAGCTGTGAGACCTTGAGCAATTTACATCATCTTTTTGAGTTTCTGTTTTTTCATATTTTAGTGGGTATAACAGTACCTACCTTTCCAGCTTGTGAGATTTTGTTGCAAAAAATATATATATATATATATAAATCATGCCACATATTGGGTGCTAAATAAAGGGCAGCTGGCTTGATTTTTAAGCAAATACGTATTAGACCCCATCGTGTGATTTTAACTTCATTGAGAAGATGTCCACTTGATGGAATACTTCAGATTTGGTTTAAAGCATTTTCTCAAGTATAATAAATTAAGCAATAAGGGCCATTTATAGGGAGTTTATGTTTTGTTAGGAGGAGTTTGGAGAAACAGGAAAGAAATCGTGAAAATTATAAGGGGCTAGACTAGAATTAAGGGGTGGCAGTAGTGTCGGTGCTGAAGAGGAAATCAGAGGCATAAGGTCAACCAGAGAGCATTCATTCATTCATGCAATCAGTCATTCACAGTTTTTGAGCATCTACTGTATAAGAAGAACTGTGAGAGCTTCGTAGTTCTGTCTCTGTGGCTGGTGATGACCATTCCCGTGCTGATCCTGATGGTGTGTGTGGAAGCCCCAATGGAGAAGCATGTGATTTATTTTCCAGCTGGGGGCACCAATCTTGCATCCACCCCTCTGTGGCTCAGATAGTTCGTGAGGGGGCGCTGTCCCTCCTGTCTGTGGAAGGCCCTGCCTTGGCTGGCTAGGCTCCCAGGCAGCGTTCTAGTGTTTTCGTGGACAGTTCAGCCTCTGAGTCTTCAGATCCAGTGGCTTGTGGTCACTCCCCCTGTACCCTTGGTGCTCCTGGCAGCTGTCCTCTCTTGGAGGAATTTCTGAACGCCTATCACCTAGGTGTAACCTCATCCAGGGACTGCAGAAATGGTGTAGGTAGATGCAGGGATCTCCAGAAAGAACCCCGAAGGTCCTAAGAGCTGGGTGTCCTTCACAAGCTCTCCAGAAGTTGGAGTTTGGGGTCTGCTGTGTGGGCCCCCAGCCTGGCCAGTGGGGTATTGTCTAGGTAGACCCTAACCCTGCAGAAGACGCCTGGGTTCATTGAACACCAAGTAAACTGGGCCCCTCTTTCAAGCCCAGCCTTTCCGTAGGAATGAGGGAAACTTGAACTCATTCTGGTGCTAGAAATTGGAATTGGTATGTCTGGGCAAAGCCATCTGGAAAGGGGCCTTCATTTATTGCCCTCAGGCAGGCTGCAGATAAGACTCTTGAGATTTGTGAGACTGATTTTACAGTTTTTTTTTTTTTAAACTCATTGGATATTATAGATGGAGAGTCTAGTGCCAAGCACTAAGGAACCGTTGGTAAAATATGATTTTGTCCCTATGGAACCTTATGGGGAGACAAATAACTTGTAATTACCATTCAGTGTGATAGTGTTGCAATGGGGTGGGCGGGGTGGTACACAATATGGAAGCTGAGAAGTACCTTGCCAGAATTGGGGCTCAGGGACATGAGCTGGGGCTGTTGCCTAAGAAGTTCCAGAAGCTGGAAGTGAAAAAGGTCTAGCATTCCTCAGAAGGCATTTAATGCGCTCCTTCTATATGCTAAACAGAATGCTGGCTTCTATAAGACACAAAGGAACATACAGTTACACCGATGATGATGGTGATGATGATGCAAACATTTATCGAGACTTACCAAGTGCTAGACACTGTGCCAAGTACAGTGTTTTACGTGAATTTTTACATTAAATCCACACAGCATCCAATAAAATAGATACTGTTACCACCATTTCAGTGATGAGGAAACCGAGGTCCAGAGAAGTTAAGTAATTTGGCCAAGGTCACACAGAACTAACTGTATGGAAGAATTGGGATTTGAACCTAGGTTACCTGCCCAGAGCCAAAGCCAGTGCTCTTAACCATCACCTTGAAGGGTCTTCCCTGCACAGATTGGCAAATTCGGCCCCCTGAACTCGTAGAGACAAGTGGACATGTGTCCACGATGTAAATCAGCACATGAGGGTATAAGCACGGTGCAAGGTGTTTTAGGGATTTGAAGGGAAGGGAACTAATTTTTAACAAGTAATAGATGGAGGTGAATCCTAAGAGCTGGGAGTGGAATTGTTTTTCTAGGAGAGCTCATCCATGTAACACCCGGTCGTCAGGCCTTTACCTATGGCTGATGCTGGGCCAGCTGGGGCTTCTGTGGCAAATGGGAGATGCAGTTCCCACTGTGTCCTGCAGATGAGGTTGACTCATTCCAGCCTCTGTGTCCTGCTCGGGTAGCATCTCCTGCTTCTCATCAGTTCTCCTGGTCTCTGCTTAGGTCTGACCCCTTCTGTCGGGTTTCCCGCCCATTCAGCCCACTTCAGCTTCTCTGTTTCTTTCAGTCTTAGAATCATGCTGTGGAGGGTCAGTTGTTCAAGGTTTCTCTTCTGTGGGAGTTTTCTGATGCAACTGAAAGTTTCCTGAGAGCAAGAGCAGCTCTCCCACGTGGTCCCCTGTGTCTCCCACAATGCCTTGCACACTGAGGGGCGGAGAGTTCGTTTGGTTCGGTTTTAAAAACCAGAGTCATGAAGTTGTCTCCAAAGTCACTTAGAAAGCTTGCTTTTCTAAATGCTTTCATTACTGATAAGCTCTTCAGAAAGTTCCACGTATTTTCCCCTGGATTTCGTCTTTAAATCGTCACCACTTCTCCACATGTGGATCTCTCACTTGGATTCGCTGGTGTGGATTTTGAATCAGGGGGCGGGGGGCTCTGTCAAGGCTGTTGGCAGTCCCACCACTGGGACTGTGCTCAAAGAAAGAAAATTAGTTGTCAGGCTCCACAAAAGAGCCTTCCCCGGCACGATGTCCCAGACCTAGATGTGCAGGATATTTGGATGACCACACCCTTCTAGCGGGGCAGCCACAGTTGGCTGTGTCCCGTGGTATCTTGTTAAATACTACTATTTTCTGTTATTTTCCTTCTTGGGCTTTCCCCCCAAACTTGGCAGGTTGCAGTCCTGAGATTACTCAGGGAAGCAACGTGGAGTTGGCTTTTTTCATCTTTTCCCTTGCCAATAAGGCCTTTAATGGTTTAATGACTGTTCATACCCATGTGTCTAAAACCTAACGATGATCCCTAGGCTGTAGTTAAAAGGGCCTTTCTTTTCTTTAGAAGATGTGATGTTCCTAAAACTGAAGATGGAACGAGAAACTTCTGAGCATGTACAGTAGCATTTCTTGATGTCCTTCCTCTCAGACTTTTAACACTCTTTGTCTCCATGTCCCAGATTCGTTGACTTGGAGGAGAAATGAATTTCTTTTTTTCCTCTCAGTACCTGGGCCAAACCTGAGTGAAAAAACGTGCAGTTTCTATTTTGCCAACACCTATTTCTTGAACGTACTAGATTTTTCTGAGGAGGTTGCCAGGGCTGATGTTAGTGGGAAGGCGTGGAAGTGTTCTGAAAAAGAGTGTGGTTCTGAATTTGAGTATCTTTGAGTCATGGGATCTTCACTAGATGCTCAACCCCTTGATGGGTCACTTCACCGGTGTGTAACTCTGTGAATTCAGTGCTGTTTGACAGCCGAGGAGACTGGCCCCAGTCACAGGACAGCAGCTTGAACCTAGACCTGTCCAAAAAAAAAAAAAAAAGCTTCTGGAAGGCTGTGTCCAGCTCCCAGCTCTGCTGCCTGAGGTGGAGCTAGGGTGTGCCCTGGGGGTCCACACCCTGGGCTTGGTCCTGAGGGTGCCGGTGGGGGTGCTGGTGGGCTTCTGTGTGAGGGCGTTGTCATCCAGAACGTCAGCCCTGCCGCCGTCTCCTCATACCTGTGAGAGGCCTGCTGGGGAGCTGGAGCCTGGGGCTTGTATTGTGCTCAGTCTGCGGGGGAGGCGTCTGGGACTTGGAATCTGTGACCGGCTCAAGCTCCTCTGCTGGAAGAGGAATGGACCTAATAACTGTTTCACAGGTCAAGGATACATTTTTGTCATGGGTTTGCTATTTCTGTACTGGCAGAATGAAGAAAGTAATTTTTAAAATGTGAGTGAACCCTGCAATTTCAAATCAGACTATTTGCAAAAGAAAAAAAATTAGAGTTCTCACCCCAGGGTTTTGGCAAACAAAATGTAGCATTCTCTGGAACTTAAAAACCCCCCACATCATTTATAGCTTAGGTATCCATTTGTAAAGGTCATGGAAAATTCGGGCAGATATCCAGAAATTCAGATGGGTTTATTTTCTCAAATGGCTGAAACGTGTGTAGGGGTATGATTTCTATCCCCTTCCCTCCTTCTGAGCTGGTGGTGAGTGATTCCTTATTGGCATTTGACCCACTAAGGGAGAGATATTCTTGATTCCCAGCTCAGCTCATTTTTCTCAGTAAAGCGGTTTTTTTTTTATTATTATTCTGATCACAGGAAAATGATTATTTCCCTTTTCTTGTTACAGTGTGTTGTAAGGGCTTTTTGAAAGTCTGTTAAATCAGATTTACTTTTTCTTAGGGCTTGGTCCTTTAAAAAAATCACTATTACCTGTGAAATAAAGTCTTCATCATATATTATGTATGTCCAGTGGTTTCTTTATAGTTTCATTAATTGGAAAATACCAGGAGATAGCAAAGAGAAATATTAAAAATTTTGAACACCTGTTCTATTAAGAAATCTATAGTAGCATATGTACTGTTATTCATTGTTTCTCTTCAGGATATGTATTTTCTTTTTTTAATTAAAAAAATTTTTTATTAAGGTATCATTGATATACACTCTTATGAAGGTTTCACAAGAAAAACAATGTGGTTACTACATTCACCCTTATTATCAAGTCCCCCCCCCCATACCTCATTGCAGTCACTGTTCTTCAGGATATGTTTTGAAATCTGTTTCTCTAATGATTTATATGCAAGATGACCTTTTCCTGCTGTCACTGGCAACTTCTTAGCATAAGTAGCAGTTAGAAATGTATCTTGTATCAGGAGCCAAGCTGGGTAACATTCCTGTTTGAGGTTGTGCTTTTGCATGTGGTTAATTCTGGAGAAAGCATCTGACACCTGCAGCAGAGCTCCCAGACCATTTTGCAGCCGATTAGGGCTCATTCCTCTGGAGTCCAGAGTAACCTCTGGGGTCCTGAACACCAACCCCTTCTGGGCCAGCTTCCTGGGTCCTACCTCCATTCATGCTCAAAGGCCCCATGCTTCATTTGATGCATGTCTCCCTCTGTCTTGAAATTCTGAATATTTTTGAACAAAGATTCACACCCCCAACCCCGCCACTTCCCCATTTCCGTTTTGCACTGGTTTCTGCACGTTACAAGGCTGGTCTGACCCCTTTTAATTATAAGCCTTTCCACTCCTTTCAGCCTGACTTCAAAGGAATTTTACTGATTGATTGATTGAACTGTTCTTAGGGTTAGTGATTAAGGAGTATATTGAATACTAATGCTTATTGGATACTTGGGAAAGTCTTGTATTGTGATATCCTGTGTGGTAAACACTACTCAGCCATGGGCATACATTTTTTAGTATATAAAAAAATATCTCTGAGGCATTACATTGCAAACATTTGAGGTGTTCCTAGAATGCTGTGGCCTGTAGGCTTTCTGGTATTATAATGGATCATATAAGTAGGTCAAGGGCTGTGGATGGGGATATAGCCCTCCCTAGGCTGAGTCCCAGCTCTCCTACCCCCCAGCTATATATATGTGTAATGCTGAGCCTCTACTTAAAATTCATAAAATGGGGATAATAATGGCACATATTGTCTAGGATTGTTATGAGGTTTTGGTGAGATGAACTGTGTTAATTTTCTTTTGCCTGTTTCCTGGTGTATATTAAGTGCTCAATAAATGTTAGCTGAAATCACTTCATTTTGGGTTAGTGTTTTTCATTCCGAATCATGACCAATTATGACACCTCTAACTCTCAGACAGTTTTAGAACGTCATGAAGTGGATGGATCACTGTAAATCCTTTAGGAGAATTAAAAAGAAAAAAGGAGGTGTCATTTTGAGATGTCCTTGCATGTGAAGGGCGGGGATCGCTAAGTTTCCAGGTAATTGATGAAGTCAAAGTGTAGCCAGGAATAATATTTGGAGTGTCAGAACGAAAAGAGGTAAGAATACAGTTCAGTATGCACACTCACGCACGCACGCAGACACGCACACACGCATGCACCCTACTCTGTTATAGGCCATATAATCTTCATGTTTGGATACAAACATAAAAAAGCCGCAAGCCCTTCTCTCCTCAAGGAGCAATTAGAGGGGACGCTTTCATGGTATTTGCCACATGGTCCTGCAGAGGAGGAAAAGGGAGGCATTTGCTCATGTGGTTTCTTCTTGATGCTACGGTTCCTGGGCCCTGTACCTGCGGTGTCTTCGGGCTGAGGGGAGAAGGGCGAGGTAAAGAAGGTGGGGGTGTGGGCCTGTGTGACCATGGCGGGGGCGGCGGAGTGGAGCGAGGCATCAGCTCTCATTTCAGGTCTTTCTTCCCCCGGTCTGCAGCCAGCAAAGCTTGTCTGGTAATACTGCCCCTGCTTGCATTTCCGAGGCTAAATGATTTCCAATATCAGATGGAGGTTTGTAATGCTGTGTACGCAGTCTCAGTCATACCCGTAGCCGATTTTACGCAATCATCATTCAGCCTGACCACAAAAAGGAGGCCAAGAAATCCTTCTTTTATGCAGCAGATAAAAATGTCAGTTCTCCTTTTCATGTGATTGTTGCCCTTCTAAGGTGGGCTGGTTGTTATCCTGGGGCACCCAAATCCACATACTTTGTAAGAGCATTTCTCAACGAATGTAAGGCTCATATATTCAGTAATGATTCAATTGTCTAGTTGGTCATTTGCCTGTTTTGGTTTGGAATGAATGATCTGAGGTTCAGATGAAAACGTTAAAAAGTGTATACCTGCGTGAAGTAGGCCATATATTTAATGAATTTCTTCATTTTGATTTAGTTGAAGGTCTTCCTTTTTCCTTGAGACCCCAAGAAATGAAAAGAAGGTGGAAGCGAAAAAACCAGCTGTATAATCAAGATACTTGTACAAGCAGGTCAGTTTTGTACATAGATTGAGTGCTAACAATGGGCCAGGTGCCTTACAAAGTCACAGAATTAATGCTGCTCCCTTCCTGGTGTGCTCACAGCTTGACTTGGGCAAATGTGTGAAAATCTGAATCCTTCTAAGAGAAACCTTGGGTAGCATTTCTTAAATGGGAGGTAGGGAGAATGGGAAAAACAGGCTGCTTTATTGTGAAACACGTCATGTCTCAAGTTCCTCTGGAAACCGGGCCCAGTGCAGGTTTGATTCACACAGCCCTTGGGTGGCCTTGAGCAGATGTAGGGACATTTCAGATGTTCATGCTTCAGAATGTTGACTCCGGAGAGGGCCCTGTGAACATCTTGTTCTTGATCAAATTGAGAAAAGAGGCCTGGGGTAGCTGGGGGCCTTCCCCAGGGCTGCCCAGCAAAAGGTGGCACATTCAGCACAGGCTCCCGGGGCTTTGGTGTGCAAGGCGCTTTCCAGTATGGCGTTGGGATTGCAGGTGCCCAGATTCATCAGGGGGACAGGAATGCATGCAGGTTCTCCTTTGAAATGAGTAAAAATGACTTAAATCTTCCTTCTTGTCCTGCTTCGGACTCTTGATCAAGGTGTCATGGAGGCTGAGGAGGTGGTAATTGGGAGCCCACCTGAGCTATTGTGAAGATTAAAAGAACTAACATGCAAAGTTCTTAGCAGAGCATGTGCCTCAGAGTCAGTGCCCGGTCAGCATCAGCTCCTGCCGTCTAGGGCTGCGTGCGGGGTGAGCAGTGGTGGCTGGCGGGGGCCTTGTTTTCTGTGCTTTATTATCATGTGGCCTTTGCCCGGTGCTGCCAGGGGCCTTTGCTCTTCTGCCTGCGGCACTGCTTTCATGGAAGGAGACCACATGCAGGAGGAGCCCCTGTCTGCTGATCGTTGTTGGTTTATTTCTGCCATGACTTGATTTTTAGTTGTTGATGAATGGTTTTCTGTGGCTGACATTGCTAATGTGAGGCAGCCCTATGTGCGTGCTGCTTGCATATAATAGACATTTGGTCCTGGCTTAATTAAGTTTGTGTCGTCCTCTGGGAAGTCTGTGACTCAGCTAAGCTCCGCACCCAGACCCCAGGAGGGGTCCAGGCCGTGACTGCGGAATGAGTGTGCTTTGAGTATCTGCATTTAGTTATTTGAGTAACTGCTGTGAAGGGGACAGAGCCCCGCTTGCCAACATGTGCTGACCTTTTCTAGACAGAAATTTTTGTCAGGTGCATGCAGTTTTCATAGCTAGGGAAATACTTTGTCTTTAGACTCATTCTCAAGCTGTCAAAGAAGACAGAGCAAACCTCTCAGAGCTGCTTAGAATCACAGCCTGGGTTTTCTGAAGGTTGTACATGGTGCGCAGACACTGACTGGCTTCATCCGAGCAGTGCTGGTGTGTTTCCTTGATCTAGGTAATTGGATGGCTTCAGATGTGCCAATTAGCCTGTGTCAGGAGCCTGTGAAAATGGGGAAATGCAGGGTTTGGCAGTGCCGTCGCTGATTAGCTTTCAGAATGTGGTGTAGATATGGCCTCCCAGGGGTCTTGGGGACCTAAGAGTAAAGCTGTTAGCTCAGTGGCTTTTTTCCTATGCTGCCCTTTTAAGGAAAACAGGCAAACAACAATTGCATAAGCTCATATTTGGAAGTTATGAATGAAAACCATGTATCAGAGTGAGTGCCAGGTCACTCTGTGGATAGTCAGCCCAGTCTCCTGCACTTTGTGTCCACTGTATCAGGTAAGGATACGTGTAATAATAATGCATGGAAGTGTGTCACATGCCTTTCTACCAGCTTATATACTACTTCTGGGTAAGCCGGACACAGCTTTTGGTAACTTACACAGGATCTTGCACATGAAATACCTAGGAATGAAATGGAAGATGTAACTGTCTGCCATAATACAGAGACACACAAAAATACTAATATTGTTTAGAAGGCTTTTCAGCCATAAAAGTTTGGAAGTCAGAAATGATAATAGGCCAGACTACTCCATCTCCTGAACAGCTTAGGTAAAAAATATACCGCTACTACTACTGCTAGTAATAACAGCCTGTGTTTCAGGCACTTGGTGAATAAGATGTCATGTAATCTGCACAACATCTCTGCAAGGAAGGAGTTTTTATCCTTTAAACATGATTAACACCACAGAGAGGATAAGTAACCCGAGCAAGGGTTCACAGCTAGCAATGGACAGATCTGGGATTTAAAGCCAGGTCTTTTCAAGTCCAGATGGTTTCCCCTGTACCTCTCTCTATGTATCCCACTGAACCAAGATGTTGCTCTAATATAATTTGTATAGGGGTGAAGCCTGATAATCCAGGTTTCAGGGTGTAGTTTTTGATCTAAAGTGTTTAGTATGACTAAATAATGCAGTTAAGTAACTGTCAAATACCTCTTTGTCCTAAGATTTACAGATTTACATACAATTAGAACAGATCTTCCCAAATGTTATTTTAGGTATTAGAAAGAGCCTTTTGTGGCAGAACTAATTTTGGTGAGCAATAGAATGAGAACTCAGGGAACATTCAGTAGGAAATTGACAGAGAATTTCAGAACAGGCTCAGAATGAAGTCTTTCAGCAGTGAATCGAGTGGCTGACAATTCGGGGAAATGTCAAATTGACTTTAACTTAATGCCCACTGCTTGGGCTTTATATTATTAGCAGGTGTTTACTTCCCCAGACCCAGGTGTTGGATTTCATTAAATCTGTCCTTTTCAAGTCTTCTTGAACTTGACAATTACTTGAGATTTTCTTTAACATGTCACTGTCCCTTTCCTACCTCTACAAGCATTTCAAAGAATTTTGAAATTCTGTTAGAGAAAGAAAATTACACATAGAGGGAATTACACATTGGGAAATCAGCATCTTTAGGATCTCTTATAAATGAGTGTAACACCAAAATAACCTATTTATCTTCCCACAACAAATACATTTAAGAATTCTGTTCCCAGTGCTAACAACATACTTGGTGGAAAAAGAATGAATGCTTTCCCCTTAGGTCAGGAGCAAGGCAAGGGTGTCCGCTCTTGTCACTTCTATTCAACACTGTCCTGGAGAGGACAGTTAGGCAAGAAAAAGAAATAAAAGACATCCAGATTGTAAAGAAAGTAAAATTGTCTCTCTTTACAGATGACATGATCTTGTAGAGAGAAAATTGTAAGGAATTAACTGAAAACTGACAAGAACTAATATATAAGTTCATCGAGGCTGTAGGATACAGTATCAATATACAAAAGTCAATTGTATATCTGTATTTTAGCAGTGAATCATCTGAAAATGAAATTAAGAAAACACTTCCATTTATTATAGTCAAAGAGAATAAGAGTAATAAACTTACCAAAGAAGTACAAAACTTGCACATTGCAAACTATAAAATATTTAAAGAAATCAGTGAAGATCTAAATAGAAAGATTAGAAGATTTAATAGTGTTAAGATGGCAAAAGTCTCCAAATTTATATGCAGATTCAATGCAATATCTATCAAATCCCAGCTGCCCTTTTTGCAAAAATTGACCTGACTATAAGAAAGAAAACTATGAAATACTTAGAAGAAAACATAGGTGTAAATCTTCATGGTTTGGCGTAAGCAGTGTTTTCTTAGGACACCAAAAGCACAAGCAACAAAAGGAAAAATAGATAAGTTGTACTTCATCAAGACTAAAGATGTTTGTGTTCCAAAGATACCATTAAGACAGTGAAAAGACAACCCATAGAATGAGAAACTTTTTTTTTGCAAATCTGATAAGGAACTTGTATCTAAAATATGTCTTAAAACACAGTTTAATAATTAACCCAATTATAAATGGACAAGGAATATGAATGGACATTTCTCCAAAGAAGATAATACAAATGGCCAATAAGCACAAGCAAAAAGATCGAACATCATTAGCCATCAGGGAAATGCAAATCAAAACCACAGTGAAATATCACTTCATGCCCACTAGGATGACTCTATTATTATAAGATGGGTAATAACAAATGTTGGTGAAGATGCGGAGAAATTGGAACCCTAATACACTGCTGCTGGGGATGTAAAATGGTGCAGCGGGTTTGGAGAATAGTCTGGCAGTTCCTTAAAAGCCCAAAGTAGGTTATCATAATGAGCCAAAAATTCTACTCCTAGATACATGCCCAAGAGAAGTAAAAATATACGTCCATACAAAAACTTGTACGTGAATGTTCATAGCAGCATTATTCATTGTATTCAAAAATAGAAAATAACCTAAATATTCCACAGCTGATGAATGGGTAAACAAAATGTAGTATATCGATACAATGGTATAATGTTCAGCCATAAAAAGGAATGCATTACTGGTGTCTACTATAGTGTGGTTGAGCCTTGAAAACATGAGGCTGAGTGAAAGAAGCAAGTCACTAAAAACTACACATTGTATGATTGCATTTATGTGAAATGTCCAGAATGGACAAATGTGTAGAGACCGAAAGCAGGTTAGTGGTTGCCTAGGACTAGGGGTGGTAGGCTTAAGGGCAAATGGAGAATGACTGCTAAAGGGTATGGGGTATTTTGGGGGGGAATGATGAAAATGTTCTAAAATTATGGTAATCATTGCACAATTCTGTGAATATACCAACATCATTGACTTGCACACTTCACTTTAAATTGGTGAATTGTGAATTATATCTTTAAGTTTTTATGAAAAGAAAATCTGTTTATATATCTATGCACTAATATTTCTTATAGTAACTGAAAGTTGGAAACAACTCATTTAATACAAAATTTATAAAATTAACTATGGCACATCAATAGAATGTGACACCAGTCTTTAACTCATGATACAGAATATTATTTCAGGCATATATAAACAGTACACTGTTTTACATGAAAAATAAGTTATCAACACTCCAATTTTGTGGAAGAACATTTGTAATTATTTGCATAGGAAGAGGTCCTGAAGTATGTGCATCAATTATAGTGGTAGTTGTCATTTCTGGGTTCTGAAATGACAGATAACTTTATTTTCTCCTTTCTTTGCTATATTTCCTAGATTTTCTGACCTAATCATGCATTAGTTATCAGAAAAAGAAGTTTTATGGGCAATTTACATTTAATAGACTGGTTTAATACTTGAGTCAATAAGGAACTCAGAAAATACCTTCACATATTTCATTTTACAATTATTACTCTTCTCAAAATGACTCTTCCATGTTTTGACACGCTACATACATAATACCTAATAGCTAACTTTTACTGGGAGCTTGAACAGACGTAATATGCATACATAGACATTGTCAGCTCTTACTAAAAGTTATAGGTGTATATCTTACCATGTTAGAATAATTGTTTAATACATGTTAGCTGTGTGTATTGGAGTATGAGTTCTAAAATACTATATTCATTTCAAAAAATTTGGCGATACATCCTGCCTAAAGCAATCTACAGATTCAGTGCAATCCCTATCACAATACCAATAGCATTCTTCAATGAGCTAGAACAAATAGTTCTAAAATTCATATGGAACCACAAAAGACCCCAAATAGCCAAAGCAATCCTGAGAAGGAAGAACAAAGCTGGGGGGACTACACTTCCCAACTTCAAGCTCTACTACAAAGCCATAGTAATCAAAACTACATGAACTGGCACAATAACAGACCCATAGATCAATGGAACAGAATAGAGAGCCCAGATATAAACCCACACATATATGGCCAATTAATATATGATAAAGAACCCATGGATATACAATGGGGAAATGACAGCCTCTTCACCAACTAGTGTTGGCAAACTGGACAGCTACATGCAAGAGAATGAAACTGGATTACTGTCTAACTTCATACACAAAAGTAAACTCGAAATGGATCAAAGACCTGAATGTAAATCATGAAATCATAAAACTCATTGAAGTTAACATAGGCAAAAAATCTCTTGAATGTAAACATGAGGAACTTTTTCCTGAACACATCTCCTTGAGCAAGGGAAACAAAATAAAAAATGAACAAATGAGACTGTATCAAACTAAAAAGCTTCTGTACAGCAAAGGACACCATCAATAGAACAAAAAGGCATCCTACAGTATGGGACAATGTATTCATAAATGACTTATCTGATAAGGGGTTAGTATCCAAAATATATAAAGAGCTCACACATCTCAACACCCAAAAAACAAATAACTCTATTAAAAAATGGGCAGAAAATCTGAACAGACACTCCT